>OU898280.1:70450905-71140905 GCA_918026665.1 Diabrotica balteata | reverse complement strand
TTTAAGTTCTTCATTCATACTTGGGTCTTCGTAGTGTCAGGTATGGATCCAGAATTCATGCTTGGGTCGTCGTAGTGTCAGGTATGAATCCAGAATTCATACTTGGGTCGTCGTAGTGTCAGGTAAGGATCTAAATTCTTACTTGGGGCCATTGTAGGCTCAGGTATGGATCCGAATTCGTCGTCGAATTTGTAGTTTTCTGTTTTTTGGCTCCTTTTGGGGAAATAAGTAGCAGTAGTGGTGGATTTTTATCTATGATGAAGTGACCGGCATTAATTTGCCAAAATTAGTGGAGTTTTCGCTCGATATTTTAAGATGTTTGAAAAGTCTAGTTCCCCTTGAAAAGTTGAACAAGTTTAGTTACTGTTTTTTTGAGAATTCCCGTTTTTCCAAGTGTGCTAGTTCCAGCCCCCAATGGATAAGGCTTTTCGCTGATGATGTCCGGATAGATACTAAAGGGGTGTAACAAGTTTTTTTCTTTTCGTTAAGTGGAAATATGTGAATCCAGGTAACTGTTTATTGATTTGTTTAATTTCAAGGTAAAGACAGATATATTTTTTAGAACAATAATTGCTTTCGTTAAAATTTAGAAATTGTAACATTTAAAAATTGTAATGCAGTAACATTTGTAAGTTTTATGTAGTATCTCCAACTCCTGGAGTTTGTAAGCGGATGACACACGTAAGTTTTTTGTATTCTAGTATTTCTCCATGTTGTAACTGTTTGTGGTCACACAAAAATAAATGTTAAATTTTGTTTTCTTAACATCTTATTTACTTTTGTTTAACTAACCCTTTTTTGATTTTTATTTGAAAAAGATATGTTTTTGATGTTTTATAATTACTTCCCAAGTTACAACTAGTGGTTGTAATAGGTATAATTAGGTACCTCAAGTGGCGCCCTATATTAAATTCCTTGAGGTGTTTCCTGTTTATTTTTATCTTGTTTATTTTTATCTTGTTTATTTTTGCAATTGCAACTGCAATTTATTGCAGAAAAGACCTAAGCGCCGAATACAACTGTCTGTGATATGTATCAAACAAGTGGATAACAATACAGATGGTGACGTGAAACGTGGTTGTGTAGAAGAGTTAGTATTCATTCGAGAAGTCAGAGCAAAACTAGACTGAGCTGTTTAAAACGTCTCTCATACAGATTTGAGGTTCTCACTTAATTTTAGTGTTTGAGGAAACGGTTGATTGAAGGAGCAATATTCATTGAACAGTTCGTTAAAATGAAGAGTAACGCGATGCGGTGATTTGCAAACCCGACATTTGTGCAAGAACTCCAGCTCTTAACGAAATGAGATGAAATCAAGCTGTTTACACGTAAATGATGCTCTTAACCAACGAGAAACGTTCTTAAGGCCGTTTAGCAAAAAAGGATGGGCATTTATATAAAGGGAGAAAACCAAAACACAAGACACATTGACCACCTTGATTAGATATCTTAGGTTGATTTATGGCACTAACGAATCTAGAAGTAACGGATTTTGTATTGGAATGATGAAGAAATAATTGAGAGTGAGTAGAATAAGTATAAAAAGTTGGTGAATTAAATTGGAGAGATTCCAAAACTATGCCACAGCTATTTCACAGCTTCTACTATTTTTTAATTTAAAATCTGTACATCTGAGTTTTGATGTTCAGTTTGTTCAACATATAATATATAGAATAAGTCAATCGCCAAAAATTTCAATGAATGTTTTATTGAAGTTCTTAAATTGGAAGAAGTGGAATGGTTGATAATTGGGGCATCCAAAATGTCATTATAATATTGGGTAGCAAGAATTCGTTAATTCTGATACATTTTCCTTAAAATGTCGCAAGCAATCTGATAATTTGCATCAGTCAGAGTAATGCCTTTATTAAAAGACGGGTTTTGGCTTAATTGAAGTAGTCATATGATGTCATATAAATGTCCGTCATATGTCGAATGTCACGTCCTATCACGTTCTATATCTAATATCACATAAATGTCACGTTATACATCAAATGTCACATTCTGCTAGGTACTATACGGAAAAGAAAAATCATTGGCAGTTGGCATTGTTTCTGTGCTATCGGAACTTTGATTTGACACCTCACACGTCAAAATCAGAGCAAAAGCAACGAAAATACACTATAGTGCCGTTTTGACAGACCAATAAAAACTAAGATATGACGTAATGCCCTGTTGGTATGCTCCGATGTGCATGACACACTGCATTTTCACATATTTCATCCCCTTTCCAATGATAACTTACACGTCATTCTACGTTAAGCCGTGTGGCATTTACCATAAGAGAAATAACATAATAAGATAAGATAACAAGATGGAAGAAATGCAAGAGGAATGGAATGGAGCGTAGGTTTGATATGCTCAGTAAGCAAATTGAAACAGAAACTCATTATAAACATTGTTCACTCTTGGACATATGTTGAGTCAATACCGTATTTGCTATGAAGAAAATTGTATTTTGTGTATCTCTTACATAAAATTTGTTTCTTTCAAGAATTAATTACATAAATTGAAGTTTAACATATAATTTTTACATTTCAAATTAGTATTTTTAAAACAGTAATTTAGAATATGCTATGAAGAAAATTGTATTTTGTGTATCTCTTACATAAAATTTGTTTCTTTTAAGAATTAATTACATAAATTGAAGTTTAACATATAATTTTTACATTTCAAATTAGTATTTTTAAAACAGTAATTTAGAATATACTCACTTAATTGATGAATAGTCTGCTACCCTTTCAATCTTTAAGAAATCCACAGTCTTGACTATTTGGTAAACAATACTCTCAAGAACAGCTCTAACTAAATGTTCTTTTTTTGTAACAGGTTTAATACCTATAAATCCTGTACCAGCTTGCTCGTCGTTAATCGGAGGCTAAAGAATATTAAGGATAAAATAAATTGATAAATTTTCTAGATTCGTATTTAAAATAATACTTGTTATATTAGGCCATAGGCCTGTTATTGTCCGACCTTTAGGCTGTAGATTTGTGCTTCCTATTTGTGCCGTTGACTACAATCTATCTCGTCATCTTTTAACTTAAATATCTTGCTATTCTATATAGCCTATGAAAATCGTACAATATCCTGTATTTTTGAGATATCTTATTAAAGCAAAAACTTCTATACTGGCATGGTATTATTTTTTTCTCTATAGTAAAATACTGAGGCGAGCGCCACACAACTAGCACCACGACGAGAAGGTGTCAAGGGCAGCGTCACAAAATAACGGTTCTTCCAGAGATATGTAAGAGATAGGATATGACACAAACGATATTTCTGTATTTAATAAATGGGACCACCTAATTTGACACTATGTACTATCCAATATGGCGAAGGGCAGGTCCAAATTAATTCAAGCTATATTTACGGCACCTTTATGTAAATTTCTTCTACCTAAACTTCCGATTCTTCAACTTAGTTTTGGTGAATATATTAATACTATGGAGTTTGCGTGATATCTTATGGAATTATAGTACATTGTTTACCGGGTAGGAAAAGCTTAACATTCCTGGACGACTGTGAAGATTGCTAAGTCGAGGCGCAAGCCGAGACTTAGCAACACAGAGCCCAGGAATGTGGCTTTTCCTACGAGGTAAACATACTACTTTTCCGCAAATCGTTTAAAATTCGACAGATATTGATTAATTTAAAAAAAAAACGCGATAATTTTATTCCCAAATAAATGGTGCTTTGAAATTCCTAATAAAATTACTTGGGTTACTATGGAAACGTATTGAGGTTGAATTGTCAAACTTGACGCTTATAAATTTAATTGCTGGTGTTCTCGAAAGTAAAATGATAAGTGATGATAAAATTTCCATTCCTGGGACTCCTCCAGAGCTGGTTGAGGCAGTGAATACTGCTTCATTAGAATTATTGCCAAAGAAATCAAGAGAAAAGTACGAAAATGCATACAGACGTTTTATGGATTATCGCATGAGTAAAAATACGAGTTCTTTCTCAGAAAATGTTGTAATGGCATACTTCCTAGACCTTTGTTTAAAGATGAAATCTTCAACATTATGGGCCAATTATTCAATGCTGAAGTCAACCCTTGCACTTAAACACAATGTAGATATATCTACATACTCAAAACTTCGTTCTTTATTGAAATGGCAAGCTCAAGGTTATAGGGCAAAGAAATCCAAGATTTTAACGAAGGAAGAAATTGAAAAATTTATCCAGGAAGCTCCAGATAAAGAAAATTTAATGACTAAGGTAATTTACAAGGTTTTAATTTCTATTTAGATTATAGCTTTATTTATTTTTTAGGTGGCTGTAATATTTGGTATTTCTGGGGCCTGTAGAATGGATGAGTTAGTCCGAATGACTGTACACGATATAGAAGACTTAGAATCTAAGCTTTTAATCAGCATACCTGATTCGAAAACCAACAAACCAAGATCATTTGTAATTAATCAGATATACTTGAATGTTTATTGAAAGTATGTTTCGTTAAGACCAGAAAATATGAACAGTGACCGATTTTTCTTTAAATATCAAAGCGGAAAGGGTTGTAGACAAGTGGTAGGAATTCATCAATTTAGAAAAATGCCCAAAATAATTGCTACTTATTTGAACTTGGTAAATCCGAAAGAATATACTGGTCACTGCTTTCGTCGGTCTTCTGCAACAATATTGGTTGACTCTGGTGCCGACATAACTAGTTTAAAGAGGCATGGCGGATGGAAGTCATCAAACGCTGCTGAAGGATATATCGAAGAATCGCTTAACAATAAGGTTGAGGTGGCAAATAAAATTTTCACAGTACAAAATATTCAACAAAATGACACTTCCACCCTGCATGTTGTCCAAAATGTTTCTCATAGTTCTAAGAGTGTTCCTCCAATGTTCAATAATTGTACTAACTGTCAAATTACTGTAAATATAACAAATTGATCTTAAAAATGTATTCAGCAATGACTTGATGTTTTCAAAATATAAATTAATTCCTTATAAGCAATGTGTTTTCTATCATTTATGTAGAACACTAACAACTGTACGGAAATATCATTTCCTTACAGTAAGGAAATGACATTTCCTTACAGTAAGGAAGTCCTGACTTATTACTAAAAATATGTAATATTTAAGAAAATTGTTTAATTAATGAAAATCTTGTATGAAACAATTTAGCTATATGTATAGCTAAAGTACATAGTAACAGAATATTTTTAAAATCCCTTAAGTAACAATGCCTTCCCCTAAAGTGTTTTATTTAATTGTTTCTTATTTAACTTTAATGTAATTTTATAAGTTACATTAAGTTTTAAAAGGTAAATATTCATATAAAACTGGAATAATGACAAAAACAAAAGTTAAAATTACAAAGAAATAGACATGTAAATTCTTCCAAAATTGTGCCGATAGATCATTCATCACTTTGCACCATACACAAAAAGGGAGATATCTTTGAATGCTCTAACTATCAAGGAATTACGCTCTTAAATGCAGCGTATAAAATATTCATTAATATACTATGCCATCGTAAGGCACCGTATGCAGAGCGAATAATAGGACAATACCAGGCTGGTTTCAGAGGTGGTAAATCAACAATTCATCAGATTTCAACCCTGAGATAAATTCTAGAGAAAACACTGGAATACGGTGTAGACACGCACCCCATATTTATAGACTACAAGGCAGCCTACGACTCTGTAAATAGAAGAGAATTGTTTAGAGCAATGATAGACCTAGGAGTACCAAATCAGTTGGTAAGTCTAACCAAACTAACCCTTGAAAAAGTTGAATGGAGAGTACGAATCCAGGGGGAACTCTCTGAACCTTTTAATACAAATAACGGGCTACGTCAGGGAGACCCACTCTCCTGTATACTATTCAATCTAGCTCTGGAAAAAGTAATAAGTACGTCACAAATCACAACTATCGGTTCAATATATAACAAATCTGTGCAAATCCTAGCATATGCTGATGATATCAATATTGTTGGGAGAACGGAAAACGCAGCACGAGAGGCGTATGTAGCACTAAAGGAAGCGGCTACAAAAATGGGTTTAATAATAAACATTAATAAAACGAAATACATGAAAATAGGTCAGCAACCACAAATACTACGGCCACTTGTTATAGAAAACGACGTCATCGAAGCAGTTAACGAATTTGTATACCCTGGGAACGCTCGTCAATACTGAAAATGACACTACCGCAGAGATAAACCGCAGAATTTGCACGGCTAATAGATGCTATTTTGGGCTTAATCTCCTTTTTAAATCTACAGTTATATCAAGAAATACAAAAGTAAAACTCTACAAAACAATAATGCGCCCAGTCCTAACATATGGTTCAGAAACCTGGACTTAAAAAAAGCAATGAAAGCATGTTAGGATGTTTCCAAAGAAAAATACTAAGGCGAATCTATGGAGCGGTAAATGAAAATGGTGTCTGGAGAAGACGATACAACTTCGAACTCTATAGAATATACCAGGAACCAGATATCGTAAAACACATTAAGATAGGACGTCTGAGGTGGGTAGGCCATGTAATGCGGATGGAGCAAACCGACCCAGCTAGAAAAATGCTCCTTGATAGACCTATTGGTCAAAGAAGAAGAGGAAGACCCAGAACAAGATTCCTATATAACATAGACCAAGATATGAGAAATATGGAAATACGTGCTTGGCGGAGAAAGGCGATGGATAGGGACGACTGGAAGATAATTCGTGGGGAGGCTAAGACCCACACAGGGTTGTAAAGCCAAAATGATGATGATGATGATGATGATCATTCATCTGAAGTAGCACATAGGAAAGGTACAATGTTGGAATATTTTCTCAAGTCAATTTAAGTGATTAACATTTGAAAGGTACTTGACAATTTCTTTGTAAAACCAGGTTCACTATAGCTGTATACCATCTACTTAGGATGGTGTAAACATGTATCAAATGTTCGCCTAACATATTTATATGCCGCAGGTGAGTAATAATGTCGTGCCAGAACAAATGTTTGCAACTACTCTGAACACCGCTTAGGTAGCGCTTTATTTCCCACTTTTTTAATTGCATTAGAAGGAATTCTTTAGGTCCTAATAATTCTTCAAGAAGATAGTTCCTACACTTCTTTGTAGTTTTCAACGAGCATTCCTTTTGATAAACTGCGTTAGGATTTCACGACCATCGTCTAACTTGTTAAACTGTTTGTTCGGGCTGTTAGGCCGTTGTCTTCTGAGATTAGTTCTCGACGTTCGGTCAATACCAAACCATACGAGATGCATTTTAAACATGAATTTTAAATAGACATATGGTTTGGAACCGTTGGTAATTATTTTTTACGGAGATGCGAATTACCTAGTAATTTGAATGCTGAGATTTATTTACATTTTTTATAAAATGGTTTTATTGATTTTTTGGAAGAATTGTCATCAAACTTAAGGCGAAATATGTGGTTTATGCAAGATGGTACATCACCACATTATAGAGAGAGGGCTGTGAGAACATACTTAAATACAACTTTCCTCAACGTTGGATTGTTCGTGGTAGTTATATTTCTTGGTCATGTGATGAGATATTAATATAATTACTTAATGCATAAAAATCCCAAAAGAATACTTATTATTATACTTATAATACTTATAATAAATACTGCAACATTTTCTTTAAAACCAATTATGCTATTTTATATGAGACGTTCTTTTATAGAATGATTTGGCAAATGAATTAAAGAAAATGGTGGACATATCGAACGGTGTTCTCGAATTGAGTATCGCTACTATCGAACACTTACTTTGACAAAAAGTTTATTGTTATTTAGTTTAGCTATTTCTAAATTTGGTTTATAAATAAAATATTTTGATTATGACTTTAATTTAATACAAAACGTAAAATGTTTGATGTAAAATCCAAGTATTCTGTTATTTTGTCAAATCCTACTATTAACTATTCTGCTGATATATTTATTTTATTTAATATTTCGTTAACTATTAACTTTATTAAAGGCATTTTATACCAAAATTCAGAAATATTGATGTTTTTGTCCAATTTTCTTTCGTTGCCTGGAGTAATTACGTTAAATCAGAATTATGTAGTTGATTTGTAAAATGCGATTATCTCGAAAACTGTTGAGTTTTGAAGTTATTAACAAGTATACCTTTTTTTGTTAAAGTAATGTATCTTTAATATTTTTTATCACAAACACCGGTAACTTAAAAAACAAAAAATTTAAGTGCAAATGTATGCCACATATGTGGCGCCCTCTATCAGTTACATTAAAGTGTGCATCAAATTATAATTCCTAATGTTCAATAGTACCCAGTTATATAAATGTTCACAAACATGAAATTTATAGCCAAAATTAAAATTTTACATTTCCACTTAACACCCTGTATCTTTCTTAATATCAACATTTTATTAAAGCAATTCGGCTTAAATCGTAATATTTTAAAGTATAAAATTTACTGTTTCTTTTTAAGGACCGTTAAGAACCACCCTGTATATAGAAGCTGCTTTATTTGATTGTTTTCTGACACTCACTTAAATGTAAATATTTTCATATAATATGTCTCACCCGCTATTTTAGATTTTATGTGTCCCACTATATGCTGTTATTTCCGACTCCGACACTTGCATTAAAATCTCCAAAAATTACCATATTCTGTATATTGTCCATTGTATCTTGAACACTCACTATTTCACCTTCCAAACTGAACCGAAAAAATAATGTGATATGTACGTTAGTGCTTTCCATAATTAAGGTCGTTTTTCAGGATTCTATGGTTGATATATTCCATATTTTCTATATCATTTTCAAATTTTTCGTGCAATGTTTAAAATATGAAATCCGTAATCAACAAAAGTTTAAATTATGTTTATTTACCTTGGTAGTGAATGATAGACTTACCCCTAAACCACTAAATGCTGGTATAAAAAACACTCCCTTCGTATCTTCAACTTTACGCGCCATTTCTGCTGTAATGAACGGATTATCTACAAAACCTAAAAACATTTAATATAAGGGATTAATTAAATAAAAAAAACTATTAACATCATAATGCGATAATTAGAATAGATCAATGTGTGACTAAATATTAAATCCTCCTCATAATCGTTCTAACGATATTTAAAGCATTTAAAAAATTTCTCAAAACTTCTATAAGTACTGTTACAGAGATAACACTACTTGACACCCATCATAAACTTTTGAGTCAACTGCTCTAGAGTCATTTTAAGCAGAATCCATACTATTTCTTAGGCTTTTCAAAAAAGAGATTCTTAACAAGTTGACTACTATCATTGATTATAAACCACTACCTAGATAGCTCACCTCGTGGTATCCGAAAGACGTATCAAAAACTAGATGGCGTTACTCGAAAACCGTATCCAGATTATCATTCTCTCTCTGACTTGCGAGGAGATAGGAGTAGTGTCAGGGCCGAACTTACCCTATAAGTGTATTAGCTGTGTCAAGTGTTGTGACAAGTTATAGCGAAATTTTTATAAAAAAAGGACTCACATTTTAGATAAAATGGCCTCTGTAACGCATAAATGTGTTTACGCGGGATCTTTTGAAAGAAACAATGGAACAAATAATAATATATCTTTCTTTAAATTTTCCCTGAAAGACGTAGAGCACAAAAATTTGGCAAAAAAACTGCAGGAATATTGATATTATATTGATGGATATCAGTGACCTAAAACAGTGGGAAATTTGACAGCATCATTTTGCAGTGGAACATATTTACCAAAGTGGCCAAGAAAGTTATTAAGGAAAAATGCTCTTCCTCTAAAATTTACACAGTCACCAACTGATTTAGGTGAGTACTCAACTTTAGAAATATTTTTATGTTTGCGTAATGCGGTTTGTCAATGAGAGTAATGCTATTAAAATATATGTTATATAAAATTAGTTGATATTGAGTGATTCATATATAAATTTATACAATTAAATCAAAAGAGATTATTTTTAAATATGAATGCGTTGTTAGTATCACTCCAGAAATAATGGACATGCTTGTTTTGCGTTAATTAAAATTACACATATATTTCAATGATTACCTATTTTAGGTGATACCTCACCAGTATGTTCTACATACGTTTATTGCGGTACAAAACGTAAAAGATCTACAAGTGGCGATTGTATAGTTAGGTCAACTCCATCGCCTAAGAGATCAAGTAGTAGTCTCAGTGATATTTCCAGTTTTGAAATTAATTTAACCACAAAACTTGAAAGTGAATTGATGGAGAAGGTAAAAAAATTGGAGTATCAGTAAATGCTTTAAAGATGAAGTGCCGTCAGAAGAACAGTCAGCGTTGTAGAAGAACAACAAAAAACAGAAAATCGGCAACCAAATTCATGTTACAGGTACTGTTAGAAAATAAAAGCAAATACGTGCACGTGTTAATATGCAGTTTTACACAAAACTCGTTCACAATGGAGTCACAACGAAAAGGATTTAGCTCTGGCCATTTATTATAAGTCTCCTAGTTGTTACAAATTTTTAATTAGATCTCTTAATTGACACTTCCTTAATTGACAAGTAGAAGAAAAAAGCAGAGACAATGTATGAGTGGGAAAAAATTTGTGTGTTAATGTTTGATGAAATTTCTTTGAAAAAATAATTGGAGTACAATAAATTAGATGACATTATAGAAGGGATTTAGGTGCTTTAGGAAGAACAAACAAACTTGCCAACACAGGTCTGCTTTTCATGATGCGCGGCTTGCTACATAACTGGAAGATTCCGATTTGTTATTTTGTTACAGGTGGTCCAATACATAGCGACAACTTAAAAAACATTGTAGTTGAAGTTGTTTCAAAATTACAAAATATTGGGTATATACCAAAACTGTTAGTGTGCGATCAAGCATCTAATAATAGAGCTTTATATAAGCTATTAGGCGTATGTAAGGATCAGCCTGCAATAGAAATAGGAAATCAGAGGATTTTTACTGTGTTTGATACACCCCACTTATTAAAAAGTCTAAGAAATAATTTTCTTAACAAAAAGTTGACGTTTTTTGCCGATTCTAAACAAATATTGTGGCAAGATATTGAATACACATACAACATCGATAGAACCAATGTAAGAGGACAATGCATGGTGAAAATAACAGACGTTCATATAAACCCTAATAATTTTCAAAAAATGCGTGTAAAATTAGCAGCACAAATTTTTTCCAACTCAGTTGCCTCAGCAATATCAACAGCAATAGCTGTAGGGCAGTTACACACTAAAACGGCTCCTCATACTGCCGAATTTTTGAAAATTATAAATAATATTTTTGATGGTCTTAACAGCAAATATTGTAGTGATAGTAATACAAACAGAAAGCCAATGTCAACTTTAAGCAAGTCAACTGAAAACTTAAAAGCAGGTTTAGAATATTTTTAAAAAATTAAAGTTTTTGAAAATCAGCAAGAGAGAAATAATATTCACTGTCTACGCGGCTCTCAGTGGACAATTTTGTCAGTTTTATGTTTGTGAGAGGAACTTCAAAAATATAATGTGTCATATCTTTTAACATCTTTTTGAACACAAGTTACCAGCTGTAGTCCGTTTGAAGAGGTTTACCCTCCGGACACTGGAACTCACTCAAACCATGGGTGTATGTTACCTTAAGTCAAATTTAATTTAATATTAAACATCACATATTTATAACAACATTATGTACAATCTTTTGTAACTGCATATATTTTAAAGGGTTTTTACCCTGATATTTTGGTGGCTCAGGCATGTGAACCTTGCATTTTTAAACCTGATGATGGAATTATTATTCCGAAAACGTTCGTGTTATTTGATGTAGCCCTGTTAAGGATTTTTTAAATATACCCATTTACAAAGATCTAACCTCTTTTTTGTGATACGTGGTATACAGCCAGCTACAGGAATTATTTTCCTTGTGGATTTTGAACCATGATACTCTAGAAAAATTTTTCTCTATTGTGCGCAATAGGGGTGATTACAATCCAACACCTAGTGTTAGTCAGTTAAAAATTGCCATTAAGCATAACACAAATATTAAACTAAAAATTGCTTTAGACAATGAAAATTGTGAAATAGCACAAACTGTTAATTTAGATTTAACCCACGAAGTAACTAGCGTCGAAATATCTGATGAGTCCATTGAAACCCAAACAGTTCATGTAGAAAAATCTTTAGACAAGAAAAAGGAAAATAATGACAACCAAATTTTAAGGGCGGCAAATTCCATCAAATCTAGCATACATTTAGAAACGTGTGCTGTTACATATGTCGCTGGTTATATTTACTATAAGATTATAAAGAATTTGAATTGTATTAAATGCCAGGAAGATTTGCTAAAAGACAATAAAATTCTATTACAGAAACACGAATTAATGTTACTTTTCAGAGATTATGTCGCAAACGAAGAAATAAAGTTTCTTCAGAGACCATCAGATTTGTTTGTTACTATTACTACAATATTGTTAGAAAAGTTTCACGAGGCTTTTAATGTATTTAAAGTAGATAATGCAGTTTTTTTGAAAATTGAAACCTATGTGACTAAGCATATTTTATTAACTACTAATTGGCTTGAAAGCTGTGAAGACCATAAAAGAAAAATTATAAAATTTTTGGTAAAAATCAAACTTGTAAAAACTTGTCAGTGGTATAACGTTAATGAAAGCAAAGAAAAACTAAAAGGGAAAAGATTCACAGAAAAATACTTATTTTCGATCAAAGTAAAGGTAAATAAACTTCAAAATGCAAAAATTCGACAAATAAACAGCAAACAATTCAACAGACTGACAGCCACAACAGTAAACAAACCAGAAACGTTACAAATTGTACTTAAAATAAATATGAAAACCTCTTTTTCTACCTATATCTTTTATTTGTTAAAAAATATTAATTCTTCTCAAGAGTAATATATCTTCATTTTTATAGCACGTTTATATAAATATGTATGTACGTTTCCTCAGAAAATTCTTCTCGACTTTTAATAATAAAATGTTTCGATATTGTCAATAATAAAAGTATAACACTTCTTGAGAACAAGAAATAATAAAATGTAATGTAATTTATCACTGCTAATTTTATTATGTATTTTATATTTTATGTTTTGTTTATATTTTTTTGTATTGTATTGATAAATAAATAATTTTTAGAAAACCTTTACTGTTATCATTAATCAATTTTTAGCGTTTTTTCTGAAGTAAAATCGGAATTTCATAATATCGATTACAAGCACGTTAAAATTATTTGTGAAAATGCTGAATGCCATCATATTGTCTCCTATTGCACTACACAATCGTCTTAGCAGGGAACTCAAATTTATTTTTCAATCTAGGCAAAGATTTCAATTAATGTCGCTACCATCATAGTATAAAAAAGAAACTTGTGGTTAAACTGTGCAACCATACAGTCAGGTAGTACTTAGGCGAGAGAGGCAAAGAGGTGTAAGTGGGCGGAGTTTAACACTGAATTCGTTTTTACCTAAGAGTGGTTTTGTGGTTTATAATCAATGCTACTATGAAAAGCGTGACGAGACGTATGGTTATATAATCGCAAGAACCAACTATTGATTCTCGCGCATCTCAAGTTATAAGAGCCACGAGAAGCAAGGTTAGTAGATATTTAAGTACGAGAAGTAACTTTGGTCTCTCGTCTCATCCCATGTAGGTATCGTTAACGCAGTTTAAAAGTAGGCGGTTGTAGGCAACACACACTACATTTTGCCTTTAATATACGTGAATCAATATTTAATTCTCACAGCCTCAAAAGTGTATAACTAATATTCCATAACATTGTTTATTTTAATAAGAAATTAACAAAAACTTACATTTATTAACCAAAAATTGAAACGGTAATGCTTATACAGATAACGACATTGTTTTGTTGACTATAGGAATTGAGATTTATTTCAATCCCATCTCTAGAGTATATTTATTATAATGCTCTAAACTAATTTTTTGATTATTTTTTAGCCTTAATAGCAATACAAATAAATAAGCAATATGTTTTATTGTCACTGAAAATTGTACAAATTTTATGGACATAGCTTATAACAATAAGACAAGAAAGAAGAAAAAATCAGAATAAGAATCGTTTGTACTTTTAAATAAAACAAACAATAAAATTCTTCCTAAGTTAAAGATAAAAAATACTTCCTAATTAAGTACCTACAAACTTCGTAAAATGTATCTAATAAAAAATAAAAATTAGGAAAGCAGAATAATGAATTAGGGCTCAAATATTCCAAACTAAACAGTAACCAAACTGTCATACAAATTTCTCCTCATGTTTTGGAGTAGGACTGGTGTAATGCTTGCAGAAAAATGAAGTATTTTCGCCCTTAATTCGACTAGGTTTGTGGCCCTTCTAAACTGATACCTATAAATGTTTTCTTTGAGAAAACGCCAAAAAAAGAAACCGTTAGGCGCTAAGTCACAGGATCTAGCGGGCCATTTAATTTAGTGAGTACCATATGATAGCGAGTACTTATCAGTCGATTAGGACACGTTTGATTGAGGAAGTCAATAGTTGATGTCTAGAGTTGTGAGCCGAACACTCATCCTGTTGGAAATAAACCTCCTGAAAATTAACGGGAAGGCGTCGAACTGCCGGAATCCATTCTGTAAAATTTGTAAATATTTGGCCCCGTTTAGGTTTCCATCGATAAATAATGGACCGACAATATGGTCGCTTAACATTCCAGTCCAAACATTTAACTTTTGCGGATGCTGCGTTCGCACTGCAACACGGAGGTGCTTATTTTTTCCGAGAATAATACCTTGCAACGGATGGATTGTGTTTTTTACTTAATTAAAATGAAGATTCGTCAGACAATAAAATATTTTTTAAAAAGTGTACATTTTCATTCTGTTTATCTAACATAAATTCACAAAACTACATCTGCCTAAAGTTATCTTTCGGAAATCGTTCTTGTGTTGGTTGTATCTTAAAACAGTGATACCCATTCCTTTTGAGAACTCGGGGACAGTTCGAGAATTCACGTTAACTTGCCTAAATATTTGTACACCATTGCAGGGTTCACTAGCTTTCACAAAAGCACAAATATCAATATCCCTGTGTTGATGCTCCTCATCGACAGGTCTTACACGTGGTTAATTACCTTCATGACACTTTTTACAGCTGTTTACACATCCAGAAGTTTGAAAATGTTTAATAGTATTTTTAACTGTAACACTTGGTGGGTTAAAATAATCATTGGAGACATGAACGCCCAGATAGGAAAAGAGATATGCTACCAAGATTATATTGGTAAACATAGCCTTCACGACGTTACTAATGACAATGGTTTAAGGCTTATTAGTCTGGCAGCTTCCAAAGATTTAATTGTGGGAAGTACATGTTTTAATCACAAGAATATCCATAAAGCCACTTGGATATCACCAAATGGACACACCACAAATCAAATCGACCATGTTATAATTGACAGAAGGCACTTTACAAACCTAATGGACGTAAGAAGTTACAGAGGAGCAAATATTGACTCAGATCATTTTATGGTAGGGGCCAAGTTACGACAAAGAATTTCCAATGCCAAGAAAGAAAGGGGCACTAGACAAGTAAAATATAATTTACGTATGCTAAAAAATGAAAACAAGGAGAAAAAGTTCCAGTCACATATAAAAGAAACCCTAGAACACACCTGGGCAGTCGACCAGTCAAGCACGGAAATGTGGAACAACTGCAAGGAGGCTCTGAAATTAGCAGCCGAAAGCACATTGGGAATATCCCGAACCCAAGAAAGAAACGACTGGTTCGACCAAGACTGCAAAAAAATAACAGATGAGAAGAACGAGGCATTTAGGACCATGCAACATCGAAAAACTAGAACAACAATAGATAGATACAAAAATTTAAGGAGAGAGGAAAAACGCATACACCGAAAAAAGAAACGAGACTCGGAAAATGACATGTTAGAACGGCTCGAAAGCCATATGAGTCACGGAGAAACAAGAAAGTTCTACCATCAAATAAATAGTATTAGAAAAGAATTCAAACCAAGAATCAACTATTGTAATGATAAAGAAGGCAACTTACTTACCAACAAAGAGGACATCCTTTTACGATGGGTAGAGCACTTTCGAGAGTTGCTGGAAGGGGAACCTACTAACAATATAGAGCTGGAATACCGAAATGAGGAACTCGTGGAACCCCCCTCGATAGATGAAGTAAAAATATCTATAGAAAAACTAAGGAACCATAGGTCCCCAGGTAGCGATGGCATCCCAGCAGAGTTATTTAAGCACGGTGGAGAGCAGCTCACCAAGGTGATGCGAGAAATTGTTTGTAGAATTTGGTCTGAGGAGCAAATGCCAGAAGAATGGAGCTTAGGCTTAATTTGCCCGTTACACAAAAAGGGAAACCAACTGGAATGCAATAATTACCGCGGAATAACTCTCCTAAATACAGCATACAAGATATTATCAAATATTTTGCACTAGAGATTAAAGCCTTATACTGAAATGTTTCTAGGGGAATATCAGGCAGGATTCAGGCCTGGACGTTCAACCATTAACCAGATCTTTACACTACGACAGATCCTCGAAAAAGCGCAAGAGTTTAACATAGGTATGTATCATATTTTTGTCGATTTTAAAGCGGCATATGACAGTGTCTTAAGACCAAGTCTTTACAATGCTATGAATGAGTTAGGAATTCCAAAAAAACTCATATGTTTGATAAAAGTGACAATGGCGAAGATGCTATCAGCAGTAAAAATTCAAAACGACTCGTCAACCCCATTTCAAATACATAGGGGGTTAAGGCAGGGAGATGCGCTGGCGTGTCAGCTTTTTAATGTCGCCTTAGAAAAAGTTGTACGAGACGCTAATTTAGATAGCAGGGGAACAATATTTAATAGATCAGTCCAAATTCTAGCATATGCAGACGACGTGGACATTATAACAAGAACTAGGGCGAGAACTGCGGAAATCCTAACCGAGCTAGTAGCAGCAGCAGAACGAATGGGGTTACATATAAATCAAAATAAAACCAAATTCATGGCGACTAACACAAACACAAGAGCTGGAAATGTTGACACAAATTTAATCATCAATGACCAAACTTTCGAAGCAGTCAATGAGTTCATATATCTAGGGACATCGGTTAACCCCAATAATAATACATCTGAGGAAATAAAAAGGCGAATAATAATTGCAAACAGGTGTTATTATGGTCTATCAAAGTACCTAGCTAACAAACGTCTGTCTCAAAAAACTCGTATAAGGCTGTATAGAACACTGATAGTCCCCGTTCTCACATACGGATCAGAGGCATGGACGCTAACGAAAACAGATGAATCCGCTCTATCCATTTTTGAAAGAAAGGTGCTACGCAAGATATTTGGAGCGGTCGTGAGAACGGAATATGGAGGCGTAGATATAACTTCGAACTGCAGAATATCTACAAGCATACGTTTGGTGGTAAAGATATTACCACTATAATTAAGCGAAACCGCCTGCAGTGGGCAGGACATGTAGCCCGGGCCCCTGAATCGAACATGATAAAAAAGATTCTAACAACGCAACCTGTGGGAATGAGACGACGGGGTAGACCAAAGCTGAGGTGGATGGATGGGGTAACACAAGATGCGGAGAAGATCGGAGTCGGCAACTGGAAAATTCAAGCAAGGGACAGAACAGAATGGCGTAGAAAGCTTGAGAAGGTCGAGGCCCTCTAAGGGCTGTAGCACCAAGATGATGATGATGACTTGGTGGGGGTCTACTTTCGAAGGCAACAATAAATAAATCAATTACTTCGCGTATAGAATGTCCCTGAAAGTACCATGTTACAAGTTGCACTTTTTCTTGAACGGTATACAACGTAATAGACATTTTACTAATTATTTGTTTATTCTTTCAGAACTTCGTTTAAAATTTTTAATGTTAATGTGACAATTACGACAATTCGTACCTACTATGAAATGTATATAGAGGTGGAAACATGTAAAATGTCATAGCGATTGCCATTGTATTGTATGGTCAATAAACAATGTCGTGATCTGTACACCGCGTACAAAGGTGAGATTTCAATTAAGTATTTTTCGTCCAGTCCATTTCGTCTAGTTTGACTACTGGAACCTACTTTCAACACACGGTTGTAGTTAGGATTCTAAGCTGCACAGCACCATCAACAACATCATCACATCGGTAAGCTTTTATTGTATTATATTTCTCAAATTATTTAATATTGAGAAAAATTAACGCGCGCTGATTTTATATTTCCGTGTATGAATTGGTATCAATAGACTGTTAATAACGTTATTTCTGTATGGCCTACGTCTTCAGACATGAAGAAGTTCGTGTACCTCCGACAATTAAATGCCAGCGGGACCCAGGGTCTACTTGGCCTTTCGGCATACGACCTTTAGCTAGCCACTAACCTCTAAGAGTCCGACACCATTTGAGGATGGCTCGTTGCATGGAACATCGCGGGGCTCCACCCTCTCCGTAGTACCTGTAAACACAGGTAGAAGACTCGACCTCGCACGTCCCCGGCTGTACTCTTGTCTCCGCGAGCCGGAGGTAATACGTCTTCAGACAGTCGGGTAGATACAAACTCATACACAGAAAGCCAACGAATTTGCCCTGCTTTTTCCACTTCTCCAGTGGTTAGCGTCAAAAAGCGCCACCTATTTTGGTAGTTTGACAAATTGTGCTCCTTTTGCCGTTTATTCATATATATTCGGCGTCTCAATTCATCAATCCGTAGCAAACCTCTTGCTGAAATGTGTAAATCTTTTACACATTTCGTCCTGCTCAAAAAGACAGAAAACGATAGTCGTTTTCGTTTAGGGCTACCAAAATAGGTGGCGTTTTTGGTGGCTACTGAACAAAGCAGTACACATTCCCTGGCTTTCCGTGTATGAGTTTGTATTTAAGGAGGCCGCGCATTGAATCGACTCGGATCGGTCGGCTCGGCTAAGAGCAATCAGCAGATTTTGCTATACATTAAAATAAATGAACCACCGCGCACCGCTTAAGAACGTTCGACTCGGAACGGTCAGATCGTCTCGGCATCGGAGGAGAATGATAGCAGGGCCAAAAACTGCCGAATGGTCTGATGCTGACGTCGTTGTCTAGTAGTATTTTACGCATAGAAAGGTACACGTCGGAATTTTTATAAACGGACTATGGCCGACGAACTTTTAATAGAAAGTGTGCGGGAATATATAATATTATATGATCCCCAAAATAGATACTATCATGACAGCAATCGAAAAGAAAACGCTTGGAGTGAGATAGCGAGAAAAACAGGAATTTCCAGTAAGTAATAATTATTTATTTTACCATATATTTATCCTAATATTATTTTAAATGTAAAATGTATTTCCTTAATTTTAATATTATGCTTAGTACTAGATACATTAATACTTCAAAGTTTGACTGATTAATTGAAAATATGCCAATTTTTTTGTACTTATATAATGGTTTTTAAATACATTATCTTCCAGCATGTATTTTCTCACGTTGCCATGCCACACTTCCTTGATTGGATGAAAAATATTGTTTAAATTTTTCCCTGATATTGAAAGCGTCTCGTTGAAAATTACCACCAATATAAACCATATTATCAAGACCTTTAGGCACCTACCCATCCTCAAGTTGTCCAGGTTGCCAAGCACAAGAATCGTTCCTTAAAAAGTTGTACAATGC
The DNA here is from genome assembly GCA_918026665.1 of Diabrotica balteata. NCBI lineage: Eukaryota > Metazoa > Arthropoda > Insecta > Coleoptera > Chrysomelidae > Diabrotica > Diabrotica balteata. The sequence goes on along the minus strand of OU898280.1, from coordinate 71,121,303 downwards.
TGTGCAAGCTAAAGTAATTGTATCTAGGTGATCGGGCGAAATATTAAACTTTTTAAAAAAATTCGGAATTTTTTCGTCATAATTCCAAATGCGTTTTCACTTACACGTCTAGCTCTGCAATGACGATAATTATATATTCGGTTTGATTCAGTATTGCTTACTTGGCTTCCTGGATACGGTCTCATTACATTAGGCAACAAGGGAAATGCTTCATCCCCGACAATTACATGGGATAAAACAATATCTGTTTGAGGCAACGCTTTATCTGTAGGTAAGTTTAATTCATTTGTTAGTAGTTTTTTCCCAAGCTGTGATGAACGGAATATCCCCCCGTCACTATTTCGGCCAAATGACCTAACGTCTACAGAGATAAATCTGTATTCTGGATCCACTAAAATGATGCTAAACTCCTTTTTATAATTGTGGAAAAGAGATCCTGAATTCGGAGGTTTTTCAAATACCACATGTTTGCCGTCTATTGCCCCAACACAGTTAGGATAGTTCCATTTTGTACGGAATCCTTCTTTTATTTTTCGCCACTGTTCTAGTGTCGGAGTAGGCATCACTAACGGTGCAAGGGTAGTCCATATTTTTTGAAATGTATCATAGATTATTTGTCTTACTGTTGTTTCTCCTAATCTATAACTAAAACTAATTGTAGAAATTGAATCGCCATAACCCAGAAACCTAAAAATACGAAAATATATTAATTGGTAATAAAGAATCAGTACAGAGTTCGTCAATGATAGGAAAATACCCATATAAATCTCAGAATAAGAATGTATATAATATATATTTGAAATTAATTAATGTCGACTTTTTACAGTTCCAGATTGCAAAAAAAGGTGGACAGCGCTTAGAGATGGTTTCCGAAAAGCAATTAAAAACAGAAAAACCTTCAGTGGTCAAGGGAATACCACAATAAAAAAGTGGAAATATGAAGACACCATGTCTTTCATAGTCCCCTTCTACTCGGAAAGAGTACAGAAGTCAAATTTGTCAGACAGCCAGCCAGAAGAGAATTGTTTAAATATTTCTGAAGATGAAACACACATGCATCATGCTACTGAGAATTCTATGAATTCCTCGGAACATCCTCCTCAGGACAACAATATTATGTCACCAGCGACTTGAGAAGTTAGGGCTACTACATCTAAGCATACTACAACCACCGAATCAAATGGCGCAAGTATTGAAAAATTATTTTGAAGGAAAATCTGCATCAAAAGTCGTTAAAAAAGCAGATCATTTACAAAATTTTTTTTGAAGCTATGCAGGAAACTGTAAGAACTTTTTCACCTCATCTTCAAATTGAAATTAAATCAAAAATATCAAATTTAGTCAGTGAGTATGAACTCAAAAATTTAATGATGAACAAAATTACGAATAATCAACCAGTACATTCTAGCTCATCATCTGTATCCTGTTCACCTCTTTCAAGCCCAACCAATCAAGACTTTACGAGCGAGTGGCAAGCTCAATCCTTTATACCTTCACCCCAAACACCTACTCTACAGATAGTTTTTAATTCAGAAATTGAAAACTCAGATACTTGTCAATTATTGTTTAATTAAAAAAATAAATTGTTTTTTTCTATAAATTATGAATTACCTATTTATTTTAGTTGAAAATTGGGATACTTACTTTAGAGTAACCGCTAGCCTTTCTTCAGGAGATATTGCTTTTCGAAAGTTTGTGTTCTGCTTTCTAAGGGGTAATAGATCAACTAGTTCATAAAATTTAACACTAGACATTCGAAAATATTTAAAAAACTTTTCATCATCTTCGAGTAAGTCCGGAAACAAATGATAAAACTCTCCATAAGTTTCACGTTTTAAATTAATGTTATGAATCCAATATCTTGGTTTTTGTTTTTGCATTTCATTACACGCTAAGGCAATCATAACATCTTCTTCAGACTCTGATGAACTAGAACTCATTTTTAAGATAATTTAAGTCTGTTTCAAACGGTTGCTGATACGAAACTGCCGATGAGACCAAGTCAGTGCGCGGTACACTTTGCCGATCTAATCGTACCGTTCCGAGCCGATTCAATGCGCGGACTCCTTTACCCGACTGTCCAGATTACCGGTCTACACTCCTAGTATACCAAATGAGCCTCTCGTGGGACCACTTTACTCTCATTCCACAGAACCAAAGTGAGGTTGGGTACCTCATACACCCTTTCGTAGAGTTACGGCAGTTACCTACCTTGGGAGACTTAAGCATGGAAGAGAAGAGCTCCTCGGCGACTACCTTCTACGTGCGAGGTCGAGCCTCGCACTTGAAAATTTTTAACAAAAAAAAAAAAAAATTTGTTTAATTTACTAATGTTTGTATATTGAGAACGATTTTTGAAGTGGAAATTGAAAAGTCAATAAACTTACTTTAACCTTTATTTGTGGCGTATTACCATTTAAATATTAATTACTTTAAAATGCCACAAGAAAATTATTATTATTATACATAAGCAAGGGCAGAGGAAAAAGTCCCTATTATGTCCAAAAACAAAGAAATTTCATTAGTAACCTACTAGTAAATAACAAATTTACCATTTTTGGTTTAAAAGAAAAACAATATTTTAACTATAATATAAAACGGTCAAGTCTCTTTTTGAACGAGTTGGTAGAGGGAGCAGAGACAATGTTATCATTAAGGTTATTCCAACATTCAAAAACTCTATTTGGTAGAAAGTTCTGTCTTGATCTTATAGAAAAGTTTTCTTTCTTTAGTTTAAACTGATAACCTCTCAGGCGTTCATCTTGATTTATGGTAAACATTTCATCAAGATTTCAAAAATTGAATTTTAATATTTTCAATATTGTAATTAAGTCTCCACAAAAGAAGTTAGGTTAGCCATACTAAATCATTCTGCATAAGAAAGTCTTCTCGGTCCCAAAGGAATTCGAGTGGCTTTTTTGAATGTTTTCGCCAGTCTTGTCTCGAACCAAATCAGAATACCACGTTGGTCCAGCGTAGTCAAGTATGGGTCAAGTAAGGCTGCTGTTTACGATAACATCAAGGTCGTTATACCAGAATACAGATTCTAATGGTTGCTCTTTAACAAAGTACGGTACAAGTGGGTTATTTTTACCAATTCGAAGCACTACACATTTTTCCGCATTTAAGGGTGGTAACCACTGGGAACACCAAGTTAAAATAGTGTCCAAGTACATTTGGAGGGTTAGCTGGTTTGTGATTAGATTGGCATATATTTTTGATTCGTCTAACGCTAACTTTGTAATGTCGATCTGTCAAGAAATCATATATCGAACGAAGTAAAGTATCGCGAACTCCGAAATGTTATAGCTTATGTAGAAGCATGCGCTTACGTACACGGTCAAAGGCTTTAGAGAAATCTAGATACACACCGTCGACCGGCTGCGAACTGTTAAGGGGAGCGAACTTTCAACAAGCAGGACGGAAATTATTAGCGGGACATTTTAACAAATGCAGTGGAGTTTCTAAACCACACATGTTCCAAAATAGACGATGGATATCTCGACAAGACTCTTCATCTGCGCAAAGGCGAAAACAGCTCAACAGTGGCTTGAAAATCATTTACTCGAATTAATTACTAATGAACATTAGCCGTCAGCCAACCTAGACCTTAATCTACTCGCCTACTAATTGTGGTTATTTTTAGAGGGCATAGTTACTACAAGATTTTACCATAATCAAAAGAATCATTGAAACAGGCTCTAGTAGAAGTTGTGGACAATGTGCCTATGTCAAAATAGATTGTCATCAGTACGCCGCAGTAAAGTTAGAAAAGGAGCATTTTTACTTGCGAAAACATCACTACAGGAGCAATACGACCAATTTATGGGGGGGGGGGGGGCATATCGACATGATATGCAAAGGACGACAGCATGTCTCAAATACAGTAAACCACTTAAACCAGTAAAACGCGAAATTAATGAATCAATAGGAATAGAAAAAAAAAACCCAACTGTTTCTGTATTAAAGAAATCAAAAATAAATCAGACCACAAGACCGACTGGTAGGACCTCTCCTTGCTATACACGGACAGGGCCAATCACAAGAAGCTTTGCCAAAGACCGTTCGAGAGAATCGAGCCAAAATCGGCTATATATTAAAAATTGGAATTTCCTGGCTAGAGTTATACTAGTGCAGATTTATTTTGGTAGCTCACACACAGATTAATTTTTTTTAATAGGTATTTGACGCGAATTGTAATTTATCTCTAGATAAATAGAAAGATTAACTTACCACAATGTAGCAACCATTGTATCACAGAACCGGCATCTGTACAAGGTACTTCGGAAATGTAGACTAATTCTTTCTCCAATTGATAACCAACCAAAGGATACATTCCTGTCAAGCTAGGATGAATTCTGTTAGAAGTATTAATATCCAAAAATGCTCCTGTTCCCATAGTTAACTTCAAATCATCTTCCGTAAAACTACCAGAACCCAATACCGACGATTGTTGATCAGCCATCTATGCCCAAAACATAATGAATTTTAAGAGGTATGCCGATCCAGTTCTAACTTTTTATGAATTACTTACCACACACTTAATTCTAATGGGCACACCAAGTATACTTTCATCGGTTTCTCCAAAATCATAATCATTTGCTACAACTTTGGGCAAAAAGTGTGTAGGAATACCAAGCGATTTAGCAACAATACCCCAATCGAGTGTAAAAGGGTCATAGAAACCTGTTGAACTTGCATTAGTGACATCGGTAACGTAGGATAGACCTCCAGTAAGTTTATAGATTAACCAAGTATCCATTGTTCCAAACATCAAATTTTTGTTTCTTAAAGCTTGTTGTACTGGTTTTAGATTTTTCAAAACCCATAAAAGTCGGCCAGTGACCTATAACAGTTTAACATATAGCAATAAGTAAAGTATTTAACAGTTTGGTGGAGCAGTGGTAAGAGCGTAGAAGTTGTTAGTTCGCATCATGCCTGAGAATCATTATTAAAAAAAATGACTTTTTGTAAAGACAGTAAAGGCGACTGTATTTAGTTACTTAAAACAGCTGGAATACGACTTCTACGGAACATAAAAAGAAATATGAAGAATGATCAGAGGACAAAAAAAGAGATAACACATTCAGAAAATCCAAACACATTATCAGACGCTAATGAATCACCAACACCAGAAGTAACGACAAACGAAGAAATAAATATTGAGAAATAAGAGGTAGAGGAAGGAACTAATCAAAAAAATAATAGAACAAAACAGAATACAACAAGAATGGAGATTAAGCATCCTAATACCTCTCTTCAAAAATCCTAACAACCAAAGTGATAACAAATAAACTAAATGAAATTATAATACTAGCAGAATAATAGAGAATTGGACGGATATTGCTTAAGACATAGACGAATGGAGACATATCAAGTGGACTACAACTCACGAAGGGTTGTATCGTCCCGGAAGTAAGTAAGAAGAACAAAGTTTTAGGTCGGGAAGATCATGCACCTACGCTATATTTATAATGATGCAAGTTTAAGAGAAACCATTAGAATACAACAAACCGGCATATCTATGTTTCGTGGACCTTAAGAATGCATTTGACAAAATCAAATTAAAGGACGCTATCCACTTTGTAGCAATTTTCAGTCCCCGACCTAAGATAGAAAATAATTGTATTCTGAAAATTGTTAAACTAGTTGCCTACCTAGTAACTAGTGTATTCCTAACCTTCTTTAAATGATAACGAAAAAGAAGACGACGTTGAATTGACAGAAGGAGGCGGATGACGTATTTCCGGAAGGGAGGTTACTGGACGAGCTGGTGAAGTACAGCAGATAGTAGTGTGAGTTGTGACAAAAAATAATAAGAATTCCGATTTTATCTTGGCTTGGCCATCAGTGCCGATTATGGGATGTTAAACAAGTAATGTGCCTTACCGAGTTATTTGGGTTATTTGTTATAATGTTTATTGTGTGATTGCGAATAGTTCGCGAGTTGTGGGTTTTGGTGGATAGAATTGGAGATGTTCCAGTCATCGGCGGTTGATTCACAATAGAATATTTACTGTTTTGCCGTAGTACATTTCGAGAGCCCGTAGTGGTTCAGTAGAGAGGACGGCAGATCTATCAGGGTTATTTCTTCTGCCAAGCGACTTCTGATTGGGTGTTGTCTTGCTGGATGATAGTTAATTGTCTTGAAGAAAATTATACTTAATTTCAAAATTTCACCTTGTATTATTCATAATAGACCCTACATGATATAGTTCGTTAAGATCAGGTTGTTAAGGAGCTTTTAAAAACATAAATAAAAATATATAGAGATTATGGACTATGCCAGACTTGTGTGGATTACCCGATGTGATTCGATAATCGATTCAATTAGATAATCGCTTGGATTCGATAATCGATTTGATTCGATTCGATAATAGATTCGATTCGATAATAGATTCGATTCGATAATAGATTCGATATTTGATTAGATTCGATTCAATATTTCTTTAAATTCGATATTTGATTCGATTCGACTATCGATTTGATTCCACCTAATTCGATAATCGATTCGATATTTAATTCGATTCGATCTGATATTTGATTCGATTCAATTCCGATTCGATAATCGGTTTAATTCGATAATCGATTCGATACTTAATTCGATTCGATATTTGATTAAATTCAATATTTTTTAAAATTTTCTTATTTTACTTCATTTATCATTGAGAGATTGAGACCTCAGTGCCGTTTGACAGTTCTTATATTTCTACAGAACACGATACTGGTACGTCACGAGTAAGGGGAGTAGGCAGATTGAGATCCCGAACTAGAACGGAACCGTATTCCTACTGATGATGGCTCCATAATGGGTGACGAAACGTCGCGTTTCAAATTCTCATCGCGGTTCTTTCCGAGAAGTGCGTTGTTTATATAATATTGTTTTTAATATTCTCTTTTATAAAATCACATACGCACACGCATACGCGCGCGCCCACGCACACACACCCACACACACACGCGCGCACACACACACACGCATACACACACCCACACACGCACTCGCACACGCACCCGAACTAACAAAAACTACCCGAGAAAAGGAAAGTCAAAACGTTTGGAATGTAATAAAAAGGTTTTGCGGGTAAATATGAGATACAAACTAAGGTTTGTAATATATGTACGAAAAAAGGAAAATTTAGAAAACAAAAGATATTGGCAAAATTTGGAATAAAAAAGATGTAGTACTTAAAAGGTATAATGAGCTGAAACAATATAATATGAAACAATTACTTACATGATTATTTCTAATTCGAAACTTACTAGCCATTCCATATTTTTTATTGCATGTTCCTAAATATATCAAAAATGCTGCCCATCTTAAACTCTAAAATAAAATCATTTAGTTTTATAATAAAAACAAAATTTACTTATCGCACCAAAAAAAACATAGATGTATTCATCTTGTTTATTAATTGAGATGCTCTTAGGTCCATCCATGTTATAAAATTATGAAAATATTCACCCGTATTTTTATTCCAAGTAACAAACGAACACCTTTGGGTGGCAATACCAAGTGATTTTATCTGATGCATGCTTACATTAGCATCTAAAAAGTATAAAAATATATAAAAGAGTTAGAATACAAAGGTAATTATATGTACTTTACCCGGTCTTTTATTAATATTGAAAATTGAGAAATTAGTTAAATCTTTTTAGTTTAGTTAATTTTCTTAAAAAAAGTCAAAATTAAGTTGAGAAGTAAAATAAATGCACCAGCTAATTTATAATTAACCCTAACTGGTCCGGCGTCACCTCACAGCCAACAATTCTACGTATTCCTGTTATATAGTCAAATTCACACTTGTGCATACAGCTAAGTAGGGTCATGCTCACAGACCACTAATAACTAGACGTTTCACGTAGGTAGCTCAAGATCAAACTAAACTTAATGTCATTTGTAGTACCGATACAAATCTTCAGATGTCGCTTTACTCTGTCTTTACCTTTACTCTGCAGTTTAGGTTTAGAACACAACTTCTTCTTTGCGTGTCATATCAGATTTATCCGACGTTGGCGATCACCATTGCGAAGGCTTCTCGATCTTCTGCAATATGGAATAATTGTCCTGCATTTGGTATCTGAGTCCATTCACGAATGTTTTTTAACCAAGAAACTTGTTTTCTTCCTACACCTCTACGGCTCTCTATTTTGCCTTTAAGGATCAGTTGTAAAATTTTATATCGACTTTCCCTTACTACACGTCTCATTTAAGACATTTTGCGATGTTTAATAGTCTTTAGCAGTTCTCTGTCTTTGTTGACGCTCCTTAGTACTTATTCATTAGTTTTTCTTGCTGTTCCAGGTATTTTCAGCATTCGTCTATGAACCCACATTTCCAATGCTTCAATTTTGTTCATGATCGATACTTTTAGCGTCCACACTTCTGCACTATACAAAAGTACAGACCAAACATAGCACTTAACCATTCTTTGCCTGAGTTCTAAACTGAGATGGTTATGGCAAAGAAATGACTTCATTTTCATAAAAGTAGTTTTAGTCATTGCTATTCTACGTCTTATTTCTATGTCTGGATCTAGTTGGTCCGTTATCACAGTTCCCAAATATGTCATTTTGTGAACTCTCTCAACTTGGACTCCGTTCAATTGAAGCTTTGCATCGGGATGTGGGTCACGACTAAACACCAAAAATTTGGTTTTGTTTGAGCTTATTTTAATGTCCATTTCCTCTAATACCTCGTGAATACGATCAAGCAGAATCTGAAGACCTTCAATATTATCTGATAGAATTACTGTATCGTCTGCATATCTAATCACATTAAGTAGTTCCCCGTTGATTTTTATTCCATATGGTTGTCTCTCAAGTGCCTTTTTAAATAACTGGTCCGAGTAAACATTGAACAATGTTGGCGACAAAATGCAACCTTGTCTGACTCCTCGTTGTATGAGGATTTCATCGGTGTATTTATCGCCAATTTTTACGATAGCAGTTTGATTCCAGTACAAATTTTTAATGACACGAATATCCTTGTCATCTATTCCGATATTTTTCAGTATTTGCATTAATTTTACATGCTGTACTTTATCGAATGCCTTTTCGAAGTCCACGAAACATGCAAATACATCTTTTCTTTGGTCACGGCATTTTTGTAATAGGATGTTAAGCGCAAAAAGTGCCTCCCTGGTTCCCATAGCGTTTCTAAAACCAAATTGGGTATCTTCAAGATCTTCTTCGCATTTGCTTCTAATTCTGTTGTGAAGTATTCTGAGGAAAATTTTAAGAGTGTGGCTCATTAGGCTAATTAATCGATATTCTGAGCATTTTCTCGCACTGTATTTTTTAGGTATTGCGATAAAGATGGATTTGAGCCAATCTGCGGGAATCACTCCGGTGTTATATATTGAATTAAAAAGTCTTATTACTACTTTTATGTTATCATTCCCTATCAGTTTCAGCAACTCAGTTGGTGTATCATCTGGACCACAAGCTTTTCTAATTTTAGCATTATTTATAGCATGTTCTACTTCGCATTTCATAATTTCTGGGCCGTCAGTACAGTTTTGGTCGAATTCGGCAATATTATTCCTGTCATCTTCAAACAACTCTGATATATACAGCTGTCATTCTTTTCTTATTTCTTGCTCATTTACAATAATTTTGTTATTAGTATCAACAAGTAAAGAGGGAACTCGTTTTTTAAATATATTACTCATTTCTTTCATTTTTTTGTGCATATTAAATAAGTCGTGTTTAGATATTACATCCTCCATTTCGTCGCACTTTTCTCTCATCCATTTTTCTTTGGCTAATTTGATCTCTTTTTTTATTCTTCTCTGCAGGTGTCTATATTCTGTAACATTAGATTTTATCAGTCGAAGTTGTTCCATTAATTTCAAGATGTCGTCTGTCATCCTTTAATATATAAAATTTCGTGTTTATTAAGTTTCTGTAAGATGTCTTGGATCTGATCATACAACTTCTCGACTTCATCGTCATATTTATCTGCAGTCGTGGCTTAGATTTGAAGTATGTTAGTTTTAAATGGTTGAGTATTTATTTCTTCTTCTTGCAGTACCGTCTCCTATTTTAGGTTGGCTACCATCACAGCAATCTTTACTTTGTTGGCTGCAGCTCTGAACAACTGTATTGAACTGCAGCCATACCACTCCCTTAAATTTCGCAACCAGGAAATCCTCCTACGTCCCACATTTCTCTTTCCCGAGATTTTTCCTTGGATTATGAGTCTAAGCAGAGAGTACTTTTCTCCTCTCATTATGTGGCCCAGATATTCCAGTTTTTTCGTTCGTATGGTTTTTATGACTTCGTATTCCTTCCCCATCTTCAGCAGAACATCTTGATTTGTTACTCTTTCTGTTCATGATATTTTCCACATTCTCCTGTAACACCACATCTCGAATGCCTCAATGTTGTTGATGTTTATCTTTTTCAGTGTCCAGGCTTCCATGCCGTACAGCATAACAGAGAAAACATAGCACCTTAACATTCTCGTTCTTAAGTTTATATTTATGTCCCGGCTGCATATGAACCTTTTCATTTTGACAAACGATTGTCTCGCTATCTCTATTCGCCTCTTGATTTCTCTTGTCTGGTCATTAGTATCAGTGAAGCAAACCCTTAAATATTTGTAGGACGTTACTCTTTCAACCGGCTGATATACAACTGGTGTATAGCTTCTTTGTTACAATCATGAATTTAGTCTTTTTGATGTTCAGTTTTAGACCATACTTATTGGTATGAGTGTTTATGTTTTCCATTAAAAACTGTAAATTTGCTAGGTTATTTTTTACTATTAGCGTGTCATCAGCGTAGCGTATATTGTTAATTAACTCATTGTTATTAACTATCCGTTAATATTCATACCAATGTTTTGCTCTAGGAGTGCTTCCTGACATATTGTTTCGCTATATATATTGAATAATAGTGGTGAAAGCACACAACCCTGACGCACACCTCGACGAATCTCAATTTCTTCGGTTAACTCATTATCAACTTTGATTTTTGCTGTTTGTCCCCAGTACAACCTGGATATGATGTTAATGTCGCGACTGTCGATGTTTTTGCTTCTTAGGATTTCATACAGCTTTTGGTGTCTGATTTTATCGAAGGCCTTCTCAAAACCTATGAAACCTACGTAGAGGTCTTGGTTTACATCCAAACATCTTTGCATTAACACACTCAGACCAAACAAAGCTTCTCGTGTTCCGAGTCCACCTCTGAATCCAAACTGTGTGGCGCTTATGCCCTCTTCTAATTTATTAAATATTCTTTTGTGAATTATTTTTAAAAATACTTAGTGTGTGGCACATCAATGCTATAGTTCTGTGTTCTGAACACTCTCTGGCGATATTCGTCTTCGGGATTGTGACAAAAGTAGAGGAGAGCCATTTCTTTGGTATGATGCCTGTTCTATATATTGTGTTAAAGAGGTTCACCATTATTTCAAGCGCGTCGTCGTCTATAAGTTTCAACAATTCTATAGGAATTTCATCTAGTCCTGCAGCTTTACCCCCTTTTGTGTTCCTTATAGCATATTCTACCTCGCTTTTTAGGATTTCAAGACCTGTTGTGTCGTCTGTAGGTTCTGCCACTGCTATTTCTGGTCTTTCGTCTGCAAAAAGTTCTTTAATGTATTCTGTCCATCTTGCCAGTTTTTCATTTAAATCTGTAATTATTTTACCTTTTTTGTCTTTTACGATGGATGCGTGTTTCACTTTTTTACCTGTTATTTCCTTGTTCTTTTTATGCATGTTAAAGCTATCGTACTTTCTATCATATTCTTCTATTTCCTTGCAGTTGTCCAGAACCCAGTTCTCTTTGGCTTCTTTAATTTTACTCTTAATTTCACGGTTCACTTCCATCCATTTATTCTCTACATTGCCTGTGTTCGTATTTTTTGCAGTGATGTTTCTAAGCTTGTTGTTTACCTGTTCCCTTGTCCTTTCCAGTATAGTTGCGTTTTTCAGTTGCTTAACGTCTATCTTTTGTTTAGCTGCACTTTTCTGTAGTTTCTTGAATCTTATATTTACTACAGCCACCACCGGATTGTGATCCGATTCTATATCAGTACCTGGATAGGTTTTTGTAGACGTGATGGAGTTTTTAAACCGGCTTCTGATTAGTATATAATCGATTTGATTCCTGGCGATGTTGTCTGCATTATCCCTTGGTGATGTCCACGTGTACAATCTACGGTTTGGTAATCTGAACATTGTGTTCATTACTACAAATTCTTTTTCTTGGCAAAATTGTACGAGACGTTCACCTCGGTCGTTTCGTTGTCCAAGTTCAAATTCTCCAGTGCATCCATCAGTTTTCGCCTTACCAACTTTAGCGTTGAAGTCGCCCATGATTACGTGACCTCTTCTTTTTTGGTCGATTCCAGAATGTATTCAAGTTGTTTGTAAAATTCTTCTATTTCCTCATCCTCTTTTTTTTTCTTTTTTCCTCATTTTTCCTTTGTTCGACTTTAGTTGGATTGCTATGATTCGTTCTGAATATGGGGTAAAACTTAGTACCGATTTGTTGACTTCCCTTTCTACTATTATTCCGACGCCATAACGTGGTTTTGTATCATCAGTTCCCGAATAGTAGAACGTGCCGTTTCTAGTTGGACATTTGCCGGAACCTTTCCACTGTACGTCGCTGATACCAAGTATTTTCAGACGTAGTCTTTCCATTTCTATTGTTACGTTGATTAATTTCCCGTCTGCATACAAGCTTCTTGCATTCCAAGTAGCTGTTTTCATAACTTTATTTTTAAGTTTCACGACTTCGTTCGCCACTGCCCCGGGGGGGGGGGGACAGTGGCGAACCGATTGGGGAACTTTTTACGTTTTGAACATTGCCATTGATGGTTTTTTACAAGGGAATCCATTTGGATATCCGTGTGGATGTGGTCTGTCGCCCATCGGACGCGTCCCCAGGTGGTGGATAGGGGAACGCCCTAACCAGTCCTAGGACTGGCGGGTAGGTGGGAAATAAAATACAACCCGTGAACCAAAACAGACTGGTATGGCAACCCAACAGAGTCCCTGGCCCTCCAGGCTGGGGGTTAGGCTAGAGGCTAACAACATCTTCCTGCAAAAATCATATGTTACGGAACCTCAAGAACTATTAGCCGGACGCAACTTACGACGACGACTCTGCAAACGAAAACATAGACCAAGATATGAGAAATATGGAAATACGTGCTTGGCGGAGGAAGGCGATGGATAGGGACGACTGGAAGAGAATTCTTGGGGAGGCTAGGACCCACACAGAAGAAGAACAAGAGTTGGCCAAGAGAGGCTGATAGGAAAGATTAAAGACATTTTACTCGAGACAAGTTGAAAAAGAGTAAAATGTGAAGGCCCTTATGATACGCCAGGTGCGCTTCATAAGCGTAAGAGTATTGATACACTTTGTGTTCCCGCTCCTACCTCGGGGTGTTGACTACAGACTGTATGGCTCGTCCAGCATTTATTTGAAGTAATATTATTCTATCTGAGACTGGTACGAAATTGGTCATATATTTACTCAGTTCTGATGTTACTAAAATACTTACACCACTTTTGTGATGCGGGTCTTCTGTGCTGTTACCGGAATAATATAATACACTTCCGTCCTTTTTACATGATCCTGACTCTGGCCATCTCATTTCGCTGATTCCCAGTATGTCTATTTTCATCCTTTTCATTTCTTGTATGGCGTTGTCAAGTTTCCCAGTCGCAAACAGACTTCTAATATTCCATGTGCACATTCTAAAATTAGATTTCTTTATTTTTAGGATTTCTTCACGGGGTTTTCGCATGTTTACGACCTGAGAGGCCTCATGGTATAAATATATTTCTCCTCTCCTGTCGAATCTTAGCCTCCGCTTTCCATGATTAGTAACGGTTTGAAATTGCAGTGTCAATTCTATGGTGATTGTCCTGGGGTGTTCTATGAGCCGTTAATGCAGTGGTTCCCCTTTGCCTTCTGCATTCTTATGCCGTTGACCATTATTTGTTGAATTATCCGCCTTCGGGGCAGATTTTTCAACCCCAGGCCAAAAGAATGCCTTACCACTCACCAACTCATCCGCCCTAAGCCGTTGGTCAGTAAGTGGGGGATTGCTTATACCGGCAATCACTCGGACGTCAGAGCCTCATTTGTTATCTAGCAGGATGCACCCCATAATCAAGATCATCACGCGGGCAGGCGAGGTTGACATTTGGATAGGAGAGGCTATACGTTGCGCAACACTATCCTATGCATCCCAACACAACACAACTAAAAATTACAATTATCATTCTCAATCGCCAATTGTTAGTAATTGCAAAGAATATAGAGGCTTATTTGGAATCTTTACTGGTCAATATGTCTATTAATGATATAGCTTGATTAATTAAGTATAACGTTTTTATTCATTGCTGATGATCTCAAACTTTATGTGGAGATAACTAGTGTAGCCGATTATTTTAAAATTCAAGAGAGCCACAGGTGAACGTACCCATTATTGATATACATTTTTTTCTTAGAATAAATCTCAATTGTTTTTGACATTGAAATTTGTATTTTTTTAGGTATTTCCAAACGGCCTTTGAGTAGTTTATTTATTTATCCTGTTAATATTCTAACTACAGAAATTTTATATTTCTTCCTGTGTAAATGGTACATCCGTAAATAAATAAATACATTCAAGTACCTACTAAAGCAACTAAAATGAGTGAAATTAGAGATCTTAGTATCATATTTTTACTGACCATTAGTTGCACACATAAAAAATATGTCTGTTCCATAGTATCCTATTTATCCCCATAATTGGTCATCTTAATACCAGTCATTAATTTGTATTCATGCTTATATAGTGTATATTATGTTTTCTTTTAGTTTAAGTTATATTTATAATTAATGATTTATATTTATAATTAATGATTTGTAAAAAATCACAAAAGTCAGATCGAGTTTTTATGTAATAAATGTTCCAGTGATACAATGTATGTACCAAATGAGGTGTATCAAGCACTACACACTAATCTTTACACTGCCACTGTTTTCTGTGACTATGCCAAAGCTTTTGATTATGAAAATCACGACATTTTGATAAAAAAAAACAAAATTTCTATGGAATTCGAGGTATTTCTTTGAATTGATTCCAATCTTACTTAGGGAATAGGAAATAACTAGCTAGAGCAAATGACACAGCCTCTAGTCACAAAAGTATTGTATGTGGAGTACCACAAGGTTCAGTATTGGGCCCTCTTCTTTTCCATATCTTTATAAATCACATCACCAACTTAAAACTGATGGAACCATTTTTATTTTTTCTAATGATACCAGTATTACCTGGAGAAACTCTAATATTGCAACTATAACTTCTGATCTATTTAAAGTAAAAACTTAGCCAGGCTCTAATTTACTCTCTTTTAATGTGGATAAGACAGTAGCATTATCCTATAAAGCTCTTCAATCCTTGCTTCTTAATAATAGCCAGATCAGTATCATTGATTCTGTAAAATTTCTTGGTATTTTTATAGTCAGCAACCTTAAATGGTCCCTTCATATTGATTTGTTAAGTAAGAAACTAGCCTCTACCTGCTATGCAATAAGATCTGTTTTGAAGAAAATCAATTTAGCATCAACATATTTTTCTTTGTTTGAGTCTCATTTTCGATATGGTCTTCTTTTTTGGGGTTCTAGAACAGCTGCCCAATCTGACAGTTGTTTTTAAATTACAAACAAAAAAGAGCAATACGGTATCTTTTTGGTCTCGGTAGAATACCATATTGCAGAAGATACTTCAAAAATCACGAGATTTTAAGTCTTTCTTCTTTATATATTTTAGAAACTGTTTGCTTAATTCGTAAACGCCTACATGTTTTTTTCAGCAAGACCTAATCATGACTACTCCACCAGAAATTCAACCTTTTAATGTGTATTTACTGATCCCGTCCACGGAGTTAGTAAAGAAATCTATATTATATTCAATAAAAAGATTATACAACCATCTCCCTTTGCAACTTAAATCTGCAACTTATTTCCTTAAGTTCCGTAAAAGAACAAAAACTTATCTATCTGCAAGACCATATTATTCAGTAGAAGAGTTTCTTAACGAATAGCTTTATGTACAAGTAACTACAGTATTTGTATAAATATATATTTGAGTATCACATGCAGAAACTTAAACGTATTAGTTCGTAAGAATTTATTATGCACTTTGCATTTGATTTAAATTTTTGTGTACCCAATACATTGTGTATTTTATTATTTTTATTATCTTTTATTTTGTGATATTGACGATTTATGTAATTTCAATAAATTTTAAATTGCTATTATTCTGACTTTTTGTTAGCTTTGTCCATAAAATTGTCTAATTTTCAGTGGTAATAAAGCATATTTCTATTCTATTCTAAATTTATATACAAAGTTGTTTTACAAGTATTAAATAAATTACATTTTGTCTTATTTTTTCCTAAATGGTATTGTGTATATTTTAATTTAAAAATGTCAAATGCATTTTTTTTCAAATATACCAAATTGTATTTAAATATTTTAAGCTTTATTTAAATTTTCCCACCAAAATTAAATTTTGAAATTCACGCATAATTTCCCGCTTGAATTAGTTCGGATATAAATCTCTTTTATTATTATTCTGACTTTTTGTTAGCTTTGTCCATAAAATTGTCTAATTTTCAGTGGTAATAAAGCATATTTCTATTCTATTCTAAATTTATATACAAAGTTGTTTTACAAGTATTAAATAAATTACATTTTGTCTTATTTTTTCCTAAATGATATTGTGTATATTTGAATTTAAAAATGCCAAATGCATTTTTTTCAAATATACCAAATTGTATTTAAATATTTTAAGCTTTATTTAAATTTTCCCACCAAAATTAAATTTTGAAATTCACGCATAATTTCCCGCTTGAATTAGTTCGGATACAAATCTCTTTTACTATTATTCTGACTTTTTGTTAGCTTTGTCCATAAAATTGTCTAATTTTCAGTGGTAATAAAGCATATTTCTATTCTATTCTAAATTTATATACAAAGTTGTTTTACAAGTATTAAATAAATTACATTTTGTCTTATTTTTCCTAAATGGTATTGTGTATATTTTAATTTAAAAATGTCAAATGCATTTTTTTTCAAATATACCAAATTGTATTTAAATATTTTAAGCTTTATTTAAATTTTCCCACCAAAATTAAATTTTGAAATTCACGCATAATTTCCCACTTGAATTAGTTCGGATACAAATCTCTTTTATTATTATTCTGACTTTTTGTTAGCTTTGTCCATAAAATTGTCTAATTTTCAGTGGTAATAAAGCATATTTCTATTCTATTCTAAATTTATATACAAAGTTGTTTTACAAGTATTAAATAAATTACATTTTGTCTTATTTTTTCCTAAATGATATTGTGTATATTTGAATTTAAAAATGCCAAATGCATTTTTTTCAAATATACCAAATTGTATTTAAATATTTTAAGCTTTATTTAAATTTTCCCACCAAAATTAAATTTTGAAATTCACGCATAATTTCCCGCTTGAATTAGTTCCGATACAAATCTCTTGGAGCGCTGAATTTCATATCCAACTAAAGTATTGTCGTGAAACATCTAGAGGTAGGTGATCTGTGGTCATGCTATTCATATTGAGAATAACCGCTCAGAGTTGTTGACTTCGCCAGCTGTATATATATATATATATATATATATATATATAAGAGTAAGAAAAAAAGTACTTGTGACTCGTTTGGAAAAAATATAACACTGTTTTTGATGGGTTGGAGTCAATAAAAGGGGCTATTTGTTGACTATTTTTTACTCGAGCTTTCAATTGTGATTACAATTTTTATCAAGAGCTTCTAAAAAATACAAAATGTCTTACAAAGTTGAACTAGAAATAAAAAATTTTTTGTTAACTCACCAAATAAAATTAGTTTTTTATATAAAACTACTGCTTACATAATAAATACAAAAAATATTAATAAAAAAAATAAAAAAATAAAAAAATAAAAAAAAAATAAAAAAAAAAAAAAAAAAAAAAAAACTTCATCTAAATTTTTCAGAGAAACATTTGTTAGAATAAGACATTTTTTTATTAATATTTTTTGTATTTATTATGTAAGCAGTAGTTTTATATAAAAAACTAATTTTATTTGGTGAGTTAACAAAAAATTTTTTATTTCTAGTTCAACTTTGTAAGACATTTTGTATTTTTTAGAAGCTCTTGATAAAAATTGTAATCACAATTGAAAGCTCGAGTAAAAAATAGTCAACAAATAGCCCCTTTTATTGACTCCAACCCATCAAAAACAGTGTTATATATATATATATATATATATATATATATATATATATATATATATATATATAAATATATATATATATATATATAAATATATATATATATATATATATATATATATATATATATATATATATCTACATATACATATATAGGAGCTAAATATATATTTTATAATTATAAATTAAATGAATACAATATTGTACAGTAGTATTCAATACAATACTTGAAAAACAAAATAATGTTTCTGTCAACAATGTTTAAGACACCTGTGGTAAAATACACTTAAATATTAGTCAAAACTAGCATGTCTGCAAGCTTAGTTCGTTCATTATACATTATTTTTCATTCTGAGAATGAAAAAAAAAAACATTCTATGATCAATTCTGAGATATACTGAGTAATATTCCACTAAAGTATATTTATATAATCATAATACGAGGTATTTTAAAGCATATGTGGATCAAATAAAATGAAGATAAAAATCGATACATTCTTTGGAACTAGAAATAATGCTGGAGCTAATATATTCGAATTATAGTTAAAGTCATACTGACAGTGCAGTACGGTCAAGATAGGAATACGAATTTGCCAGATTTCACGCCATATGCTTGGCAACAAACAGGTCCAAGTGTGATTAGACGTACAGAACCGTCCAAAGATCTTTACTGTCGGCAAGGCTCTATTACGAGTAAAACTATCTTTTTTTATTACATATAAGTAAATTAGAATAAAACAGGAAGACATTAGATATTTATTATAAAATACTGTTACGAACATGCATTCAGCGTGGCCCGCCTAACGGTCGCATCTCGAAGCACCGAGAAGTTTCGGCGATACATCGAGCGCTGTAAAATGCCACCCGTCAAATAACGGATTAGAGGTGGGACTACTCCCGAATATTCTCGAACATAATACTTTGGTATATATATGTAACGAAATTAGGAGTTAAGTTTAGTTGATAAGAGAATACCGAACTGTAAGGTTATAAATAAATATATTTATAAAAATTCGAACCGCTCGTTTTATTTAAAAACGGTACAATACATATATTTACAAATAATTGTCTTTAACTTAGACCATTAAAGCTTATAGACACACCGTATGCTATACCCCCCGTTTCGAAGAGTGAAGCAAACATAGATTGCTTTGCGCAGCTATGTGTGACGTCAGTTTATGGCAAAAAACGTTAGAAACTAGAAGTGCTTATAGGTATTTGAAAACTTTTTATAAGTGTTAAGTTCCAATTTAAAACTTTTTCAATACATTATTTTTTTAAATTATCATATTATCTTTCAGTGCATTTAATTGTACGCAGCGAAACAAAAAGGAGACATATCATTTATTGGGTAAGAAAAAACCAGAAATTTAGTATCCAAAGTGTTTAAAAATAGATAAACTTCATCTAATTTACATACCGATGCACGTCATCGGCGTCATAGCCCGTGATGTCACATGATACCAACACGAAATATTTAGGCGGTAGGTGTGTTCTTTTTTAGAATCACTTTGCCGAGTACACTAGACATATTTTATTATATACGAGTAGAAATAATATTTAAAAATTTCTATTAATGTTAACTTAAAGAAATACACAATAATATGTTTCATTTAATTTGTATAAATGCATTCTAAATCGTTTTTATGAAGAAAATTTGTTCTGAACACACTGTAACTGTAATCGAACGAAGGTGAAATTTTGGCATAAATTGGTAACACTTATTTGACAGTTGCGGTGTTGACACTTTTTGTACTTTATTTTTTTGAATTTTAAAGTGAATACCTCTTGTTTTATATTTTTACCTATTTAATAAAATCTGTTCTTTCTAGAACAAAATTAGTGTTTTATTTCAAAAACGTCACGTAAGAATTTAAATAGCCGTTGTAAAGAGATGGTAATACTTTTTGCAATAATTATGTGATCTATTTGATTTAAAATGGAGTCATGATTTTTTTATACTTTGGCAACTATGTCAACTTCGATCTCTGACGTAGATAATGACGTGCATCGGTATGTAAATTAGATGAAGTATACATATATGAGTCATATAATTTTTATTTTATGATTACGTTGAAAACTGAAGGATAAAGTAAATAAATTGTTTTAGCTTTCCTAAAGATTCATCATTGCAAAAAATGGATTATAGCGATGCACCGTGAAAATTTTAAACCATTAAATAGTTCTAAAATTTGCTCCAAGCATTTCACGGCGGATTCGTTTATTACTAGCGGATGGAGTTAAAAAAAAAACAATTAAAAAAAGATGCTGTACCCAGCATTTTCAATTTTCCAAACCGTTTAATTAAGCAAGTTAAAAATAAAAAAATTTTAGTAAAAAAAACTGTCTCAGACAAAACAACACACTCTAAATGTGAATATATATATATATATATATATATATATATATATATATATATATATATATATATATATATATATATATATATAACGAGTGAATCTAGTAGTAAACAAATTATTTCAAAAGAAAAACAAACAAATCAAAATGTTGCAACAACAAAATAGAAGGCTTGCTAAAAAAATTATTACCTTAAAATCTTTACTAGAACACCTTAAGAAATAATATAAAAATCTAATACAGATAATTTATTTTCATTATTGCAATAAAGGTGAGAACTTCAATAATAATGTTAATAGACTTTTTCCTACCCGATAAACAATGTACTATTATTTTGTGGTTAATAAATAGATTCACAAGTAAAATTTCTATCCTTTAAATTTATTTTTCATTATCAAACAAGAAGAGGTAGGTACACTTTAAAATTAAACATTTATTTTTA
Source organism: Diabrotica balteata (assembly GCA_918026665.1). NCBI lineage: Eukaryota > Metazoa > Arthropoda > Insecta > Coleoptera > Chrysomelidae > Diabrotica > Diabrotica balteata. The sequence continues at coordinate 71,100,244 of OU898280.1, read as the reverse complement.
CAAAATTACTTTAATTCAAAAATATTCATTAATTCCGTTGCTAAATGATTTATCTTCCATATCTTTTACAAAATATCGCAGGTTTATTAAAATTCATCTAAAATTAGGTAATTTTATTAGGGTTTTCGAAAAATCCAAACTAACTTTAGAGTTCTTGCCATATTGTGACGTTACTTGCGCAGAAGGGGTTTGCTTCAACAATTCGGTACAAGGCGTGTCTATAAGTTTTAATGGTCTTAGGTCTTTAAGTCGTCAAATAAGATTCATGGATTTTAATAAAAAGAAGTTTTTAGCCAGAATTTTATTTTAAAATTGTATACTTTTATTTCAAATTAATGCTTGTCTATTAAATTTGGATAGAAGTTATAATTGGGGAAAAACTATATTTTATTGAATAAAAATATAATCACAATTTCACCTTGTTATTTTAGAGCTTTTCATGGTAGAGGGACTTTTCCTCCCTGTGTGCTGACTTATTTCTCCTTGTACAGGGACTTTTCTCCCTGTATGCTGACTTGTTTCCCCTGATACAGGGACTGTTTCTCCCTGTATGAGGACTTGTTTCTATTTTGTTTCCAGCTGTTCTCCGTGCGTAGAGGTTTTCTCCCCGGCTCTGGAACTCAATTTCTTGCAATGTATGTTACCTGAAGTCATATTTAATTTAATAATGAACATCACAGTTTTTTAACAAGATGTATAATCTTTTATAGCTATATGTAATTTAAAGGGTTTTTACCCAGGTATTTTTGGTGGCTCAGGTATTTTAACCTAGCGATTTTAAACCTGATGATGGACTGTTTAGTCCGAAAACGTTTGTTTTTTTGATGTAGCGCTTTTAAGGGTTTTTAAATAAATATACCCACTTACGAAGACTAACCTCTTTTTTGTGATACGTGGTATACAGCCAGCTACAGGAATTGTTTTCCTTGTGGATTTTGTTTCTATTTGTTTCAGATAAGTTTTTTTTATAGTCGGACGGTAAATGTTTATTATACATTTAACTCTAGGATACATATAAGATACATATAAGATCTTGACGGTCTGAGAATTTTAATAAAATATTTACAATATATGGTATACAATTTTAAAATAAAATTCTCGCTAAAAACTTAATCTTTTTATTAAAATTTATGCCTCTTATTTGGCTACTTATAGACAATTATTTGGAAATACAATTATTTTATCTTCTTCTTAGGGTGCCTGTCCGTTCCGAACATTAGCGATCATTCTGGCTATGATGACTTTGTTGGTTGCTATACAAAATAGCTGTGTTGAGATCTTTTTATACCATGCTCTCAGGTTAGCAAGCCAGGATCACGAGCCTTGATTTCTCATTATATGGCCCAAGTACTGCAGCTTACGCTCCTTCACGATGTTGACCAAATCCGCAGTTGTGTTCATCCTCCGCAGTACTTCTTCATTGGTGACTTTGTCTGTCCATGGTATCTTCAAGATCCTTCTGTATGACCATAACTCAAAAGGTTGAAGTTTTGATAGAGTTTCCGCCTTAAATATCTACGTTTCTACTCCGTACCGAAGCGCTGAGTACACATAACATTTAAGGAGCCTTATTCTTGTTTCCAGAGTGAGGTCATGACTGTTGAACACAGAACTCATAGTCAAGAATGCACTCTTTGTCTTTCCGATGCGACATTTAATCTCTTGGGTATTGTCCCACGACTCATTAATTATAGCTCCCAAGCAGTTATATTGTGAGACTCGTTCAATTCTCATTTGGTTCACATACAGCTCCAGTTATGTTTTCCTTGCTGATGATCATTAGCTTGGTTTTGCTGGTGTTTATGTCCAGTCCATATTTTCTACTTGTTTCCGTTATTTTGTTCATTAAGTTTTGCAACTCTTCTATGGTATTGGAAAACACTATTGTATCATCTGCATACCGCAGGTTATTGAGCTTGACTCCACTTAATGAGATGCCTTCATCAATATCTTTTAGAGCCTCTTCAAAAATGTGCTCCGAGTACAGATTAAATATCAGTGGTAAAATTATGCACCCCTGTCTCACTCCCCTTAAGATTTTAACCTCATCTGTATATTCTCCATATATTCGGAGTACCGCTGTGGATTTATGTCCATTGTCAAATATTGATCTCTATCTCTATCTTTCCTTCGAGTATCAGTTGCTGAAAAGTGTATCTTTCTCCTCGTAATATGTGCCCCAAGTATGCAGTCTTTTTACTTTTTACATAGCTATAAAGTTCCCTATCCTGTAGCCCGCTCTTCTGAGTACTTCCTCATTTCTGACCCTGTCCGTCCATGATATTCTAAGTATTCGACGCAAGCATCACATTACAAACACTTAAAGTTTGTTAATGGAACTGGCCTTTAACGTCCATGCTTCCATTCCGTACAAGACAACAGGCCACGCTTAACACTTAATCATCTTGTATCTGAGGTTGAAGTCCAATTTGCGATCAGTCAGAAACTTACGAAGTCTCAAAAAAGCATTTCTGGTTTGTTCAACTCTGCACTTTATTTCATTCTCGGGTATGGTAACAACCCAAGTATTTAAATTGCCTGACCTGTTCGATTTCTTCTCCAGAAACATATATCTTTGCGTTGCGATCATTGTTTTTGTCTTCTTGATATTTATTTTCAAACCCCGAGATTCACTTGCAAGAGTTAGATCATTTAAAAGGCATTGAAGATCTTCGATGTTATCTGCCACTATGGCTGTATCATCGGCATACCTGATGTTATTAATAAATATGCCGTTAACTTTAATACCCTTATTAGAGTCTGCCACTGCTTCTGCGAAGGCTTTTTCAACTTATAAATTGAACAGCATTGGAGGCAGTATACAACCTTGACTTACTCCTTTTTTAATGGAGAAATTTTATGTTTCGTTGAAATTTTGAAGACGTACTGGTGCTGTCTGGTTCCAATACAGATTGGCGATAATTCTTATATCCTTGGCATCCAATCCCAACTCTTATAGGTATTTTATCATCAATTCGTGTTTTACATTATCGAATGCTTTCTCGTAATCGATGAAACATACAAAAACATCCTTTCTTTGATCTAAACAATTCTGTATTAATGTTTGCACACTAAAGATCGCTTCTCTAGCGCCAAGTCCATTTTTGAAACCAAACTGACTCCATCCACTGACCACTTCACATTTCTTAAACAATCTAGTGTGAAGTATTCTCAGGAAAAGTTTTAAAAAGTGACTCATTAGGCTTATTAGTCGGTGGTCCTTGCAGAAGTTCGCACGTGGTGTTTTTGGTAGGGCGATAAATGTAGATCGAAGTCAATCTTTTGGAATCTGGCCCGTATCGTAGATGTCGTTAAAGAGCTTGACAATATTGTCTAGGTTTTCTTCATTAAGTAACTTGATTGTTTCTGCGTACATATCATCTGGTCCTGGGGTTTTGTTACTTTTTAATAGTTTGATAGCGTGTACAATTTCAGCATTTCACCTATTAATTGTCACATAATCTATTCGGTTCCTTATACTGCCCTGATGTCTCCCTCATGTGTAAAGTCTCCTGGGTGGTAACTTATATCAAGTATTCGTTATGACTAGATCTTTGTCTTGGCAGTACTGTATCAATCTGTCCCCTCCATCGTTTCTCTGACCAAGACCATATTTTCCAACTACGTGATCTACGGCTCCTTCCCGAATTTTTGCGGTTTACCAAATATCTGATTCCAATACAGGTTAGCTATTATTTTTAAGTCTTTTCCGTCAATCCCTGTCTTCTTCAGCACTTCCATCATTTGTTCATGTCTGACTCTATCGAAAGCCTTCTTGTAGTCAATCAGGCATGCAAAAACATTACAGTTGACATCTCTAGATTCCTGAAACAATATCTGCACGCTAAATAAAGCTTCCCTCGTACCAACAGCGTTCACAAATCCAAAATGATTGGGCGCAATTTGTTCCTCGCATTTCCGGTAAATTTTTTTGTGGATGACTTTTAAGAACAGCTTCAGCAGATGGCTCATTAGGTCCTATAATCTACACATACTTTTGATCCTGATTTTTTGGGCAATGGTACGAACTTCGATTTGAGCCACTCTACTGGTATTTTTCCTGCCTTGTGTATTTCATTAAATATTTCAGTTATTATTTGTTCTTCATCTAATAGCTTCAACAGTTCTGCAGAACTTTCATCAAGTCCCGGTGCCTTTCCATCCTTCATTTGTCTGACGGCTGCCGTTATTTCTTCTGGTAGGATTTCGAGACCTGAATTTTCTTCAATGGTGGGCTCTTGTATTGATCTAAGGTCATGGAAAAGCTTCTCCAAGCATTCTTCCCATACTTTCTTTTTATCTTCCCTCGTTATGGCAAGATTGCCTTCATCATCTGTAATTTTGCGCTGTTGCGTTTTCGGAACTTTCCAGTTATTTCCTTCATCTTTCGATGAACATTGAAGTTATCATATCGACTCTGATACTCATCTATTTCTTGACATTGTTGTTTTTTGTTTCTCTTTTGCTTCTCTTATTTTTCTTCTGATGATAATATGTATTCTCTTATATTCTTGGAGATTTTCTTTGTTTTTTTTTCTCTGATCCATGAGTTTAAGTATTTCATCGGTCATCCTCGATTTCCGTTTCTCTGTATCTTTCTTCAGGTGTTCCTTTTTGATCTTTCTCAGTTTCTTGTATGATGGTCAGACTTTCCGCTATAGTTCCTGCATTTTTGCATTTCAGCACTTTTGTATTGAGGTTTTCACTCACCTTCAGTCGAACATTGGGATCTTTCAGTATTCTAACATCATATTTCTTCATCGACTTATTCTTCATTCTGACTTTGAAATTACCTACAACTGGTACATGATCGGTACTTATAGGTATTTTATAATAAATATCTTATGTCTCTCTGTTTTATTGTAATTTACATGAAAATGAAATAAAGGTAGTTTTACTCGTAATAGAGCCTCGGTCTAGGCCGTAAAAATCTTTGGATGGTTCTGTACGTCTGACCACACTTGGAACTGTTTGGTGCCAAGCACATGGCGTGAAATCCGGCAAATGCGTATTCCCATCTTAACCTTACTGCACTCTCAGTGTGACTTTAACTACAATTCTAATATATTATCTCCAGCATTATTTCTCGTTCCAAAGAATGTATCGATTTTTATCCTCTTTTTATTTGATCCACGCATGCATTAAAATTACCTCATATTATTATGATCATATTCTTTGATCGAATATTACTCAGTATATCTCAGAATTAGTGTCCATCCACAAAAATGGGACAAAACAAAATGCGCGAATTATAAAGGCATTTCGATCCCAAACCTGGCATATAAAACCCTCTCAAACATCATTCTTAGGGAAAAATGTCTCAGGCGAGTATCAAGCCGGTTTTAGGGTAAACAGATCAACAATAGATCAACTATTCACGCTGAGACAACTTCTAGAAAAGGGATGGGTGTATAACAGACCCATACACAATATTTTCCATGATTACGACAGGCATATGATAGCGTAGAAAGAAGCCAAGTATGGAATGCCATGGCGGAGTTCTCAATACCAAAGAAACTCATTCGGATGACCAAAGTCTGTATGGAGGGTGAAATATCTAAAGTACGTGTAAATAATAAACTGTCTGGCAGCTTTGAAATCAACAGTGGACTCAAACAGGGTGATGCGTTATCTCCACTACTTTTTAACCTTGTATTAGAGAAAGCCATGAGGTCGGCCGAAATAAAAACAGAATTGCTATCGGTACAAGGTCCCAAGCTGTTACTCGCATATGCAGATGACATAGATCTCGTTGGAGACTCCTATTCACGAAAGACATCTGCAACAAGGTGAAAGGAGCAACAAGTGAAGTAGGGCTGAAGATTAATGAAGAGAAGACGAAATATATGTGTATAAATAGAACGACACAAAGAGGCAGAATAGGACAAAATGTGATGATCAACACCTTCAGTTTCGAAAGAGTACAACGTTTTAAGTATCTGGGGGCCGTAATCACAGCTGACAACGATGTTACTGAAGAAATAAAAGCTAGAATAAAATCTGCAAACCGCTGTCTATTCGCACTGGATAAGCTTATAAAATCAAGAAGTTCAAAGATCAAAATCTATAAGTCAGACCAGTAATAACATACGGATGCGAAACGTGGACCATGACCAAAGCAAACGAAGAAAAGCTCAGACGCTTTGAACGAAAAATATTTAAAAAAAACTTCGGTTCTCACCATGACATCACCACAAACCAGTATAAGACCAGAACCAATATCGAATTAAAAGCACTCTACAATGACGCCGATATTGTCCAATAAATTAAATTACAGCGACTAAGATAAGCAGGCCACGTGCACAGACTACATAACGAGAGACTTGTAAAACTGGTATGGGAGGAGATTCCCACAGGGAATCCCTCTACTCGGACGTCCCAGAATGCGATGGAAAGATAACATCCAATTAGATCTCCGGAAAATGAACATTCCATTTGACCCTAGGTTGATTGAAGACCGAACAAATCGGAAAAAAGTTGTACAGTCAGCCAAGACCCACCCAGGGTTGTAGCGTTACGTGATGATGACGATATCTCAGAATTGATCACAGAATACTTTTTTTATTGTATTTCTCCACAGGTGTCTTAAACAGGGGTGACAGAAACATTATTTTGTTTTTCTTCTTGTAATCCATATAAATTTAGCCTTTTTCGGAAATCCGAATATGATTGAATCTGATATGGTTCTATTTCTAGTTGTCCAAAAAATTATTACAATTGTGCCATAAATAGAAAAGCTATTTAATATGCAAATTTGTGCTAAAATTTTTAAGCGGCAATTATAATAATGAATAGTGATTTATGTTATAGGCATTTAATAAATGTCTTACTTTTTATTGCTTGATGTATAACTTGTATAATGTTTTGAAATAATTCATCAGGAATAATTTCAACCCATCCTGGATTTGGATAGTGCAATTTTACCTATAAATTAAATAAACGATCAATAAAATTAACACAGTAAAAATATACGACATAGAGTTGGTGTAAAACCACATGCAACTTGAAATAAAAAAGCCTGGAAAAAAAAAATAATCCTAAAGTTATTGACTATTTTAATTTCTTTTTTTTTGTGTGTTTTGGCTTGGACAATTGTCATTCAGCCAGTCTCAATCAAGATAAGTTTATTAATGTAGTGTGTGTGTGTGTGTGTGTTTGTGTGTGTAGAGTAATTGTCTTGATACTTAGCAAAGTCGACGTCACTGTCTTTGCTAAGAGACGCTAATTGTATCCGAACGTCTGCGGTCCCTCCGGTGTGTACCGATCACACAAGGATAGAAATTATTTTCGTTTATTAATTTTTTTTAATAAACGAAAATTTCCACCCAGGTGGGATTCGAACTCACGACCTTTAGATTTAAAGGCAGGCGCTCTTACCACTGATCCACAGAGGGGGTTAATTTTTTTTTTTAATTTCATACTAAATTTCGCGACAAGGTCGAATCTGCACGTTAAATGTAAAATACAGCTCACATGAACTTCCAAATTTTACGTTCGAATTCTGCATTAGATATAATTTTGACGAAACAAGGTATGATTTAATAAAAAACTTATACGTAATTAAATACGATTATATATCTTCTTCTTAGGGTGCCTGTCCTTTCCGAACGTTGGCGATCATTCTGGCTATGATGACTTTGTTGGTTGCTATACGAAATAGCTGTATTGAGGTATTTCTATACCATGCTCTCAGGTTAGCAAGCCAGGATATTCTTCTTCGTACTGGGGCTCATTTTCCTTAAATTTTACCTTGCAAAATCCATTGAAGTAGCTGGTATCTGCCTTGATTTCTCATTATATGTCCCAAGTACTGCAGCTTACGGCCCTTCACGATGTTGACCAAATCCGCAGTTGTGTTCATCCTCCGCAGTACTTCTTAATTGGTGACTTTGTCTGTCCATGGTATCCTCAGGATTATTCTGTATAAACATAGCTCAAAAGCCTGAAGTTTTAATACAGTTTCTGCCTTCAATGTCCACGTTTCTATTCCGTACAGAGGCACTGAGTACACATGACATTTAAGGAGCCTTACTTTTGTTTCTAGGGTGAGGTCATGACTCTTGAACACAGAGCTCATAGACGAGAATGCATTTTTTGCCTTTCCGATGTCACATGTAATCTCCTGGGTATTGCCCTACGACTCATTGATTATAGTTCCCAAGTTTTCCAAGTATTGTGGGACACGTTCAATTCTCATTTGGTTCACATATAGATTTGCTCCAGTTATGTTTTCCTTGTTGATGATCATTAGCTTGGTTTTGCTGGTGTTTATATCCAGTGTTATTTTGTTCATTAGGTTTTGCCGCTCTTTTATGGTATTGGAAAACGCTATTGTATCATCTGCATACTGCAGGTTATTGAGCTTGACTCCATTTATTGAGATGCCTTCATCAATATCATTTAGAGCCTCTCAAAAATGTGATCCGAGTACAGATTGAATATCAGTGGTTAAAATATTCACCCTGTCTCACTCCCCTTAAGATTTTAACCTGATCTGTATATTCTCCATCTATTCGGAGCACCGCTGATTGATTCCCATACAGGTTAGCTATTATTTTTAAGTCTTTTCCGTCAATCCCCGTCCTCTTCAGCACTTCCATCATTTGTTCATGCCTGACTCTTTCGAAAGCCTTCTTGTAGTCAACAAGTCATGCAAAAACATTACAGCTGACATCTCTACATTTCTGAAACAATACCTGCACGCTAAATAAAGCTTCCCTCGTACCAACGGCGTTCACAAATCCAAACTGATTGGTCGCAATTTGTTCCTCGCATTTCCGGTAGATCCTTTTATAGATGCCTTTTAAAAACAGCTTCATCAGATGGTTCATTAGGATTATGGTCCTATAATCTTCACAAACTTTTGTTCCTTGTTTTTTGGGCAATGGTACGAACTCAGATTTGATAGATAAATAGATGATAGATAGATATTTTGTGACATAACCTAATAATAAGACAGGTTATTTTTAATACAGGTAACTCACTATTTACATTTGAAAATATTATTTAATTTTCATATGGAGAAAACACGACTCTTTGTGCTAATGTTTATCTAAAATATTTACAATTTGTTTAGCAATTTATATTGCACAAATTTTAATTACAAATAAACCTTCGAAGGACTGAAAAAATTCTTAGAGGGAAAATAAATAGCAAATCAAGGGACGGATGGACAACAGATGGCGGTTGATCAGAACGATTTATCTCTGCCCAAAGAAAATGAAGAAAATACATTAATGGAGTGGTGTAATAAATTGTGTGCATTGTACGTCTGTAAAATACTTTTCCAATCCAAAATCATTGAGAAAATTAAATTTTCAATTCATTCCAAAAAAGGGAAAATCATTGTGAAAATTAAATCATTTGTTGTAAAAGTGAATTTATTTCATCATGTAATACTGATAAAAAAATTAAACACTAAACGTGTAAAAAAAGTATTTAAACAAATTATTGACGTGAAAGTGAAGTAAGAGACAAAACCAATGTGTTACAAATTAATGATCAATTATTTCTAGACAAGATTAAAAACCTGGAAAAAATTAAATTGAAAACAAGGAAGAACTTGTTAATTATGTTAACTCATATTAAAAATTAAACCTTGGAAAATCGCCAAGGTCTAAAATACCACATTGGTCGCAAAGTCACTCAACTCAAGAACGGCAGAAAGAAGTCTCGGAATGCAACGATATTGGCAATGGAACGTGAATTTCTCTTTTGGGAATTAAAACGTTAGACTTTTTCTACTTGTTTTACTACATCTTTTATTGACATGATATTCTTTTAATTTTTTACTTTTAAGAGGCTACATCAGCGCATCATCAAGACGGAAACCGCGTTCCAAGATTACAGCTTTAATTATTAATGTTTTGTGGAGATATTTGGCACACATATACGTCATATAGAAAAGAATGGCGGTACAAAGCCTAATTTGAGACATAGGTTAGTATGTGGAAATTACTCTATAACTAAATAAAATATTACAAAAACGAGTCTGTACCGGCATTAAGAAAAACAAAAAAATACACTTTCTTCAAATAACCTTTTTTATCCGATGCCTAGATTTTGTGTCACATTGGAATTATCTGTAACAAGAAATAGAACTTAACTGAGTGAGTTGGCAACATAGAGAAATAGTCATCGCACATCACATTTGCAGAATTTGCACACCTGCCTGCGTCTGTTTTCTGTGTTAGTGTACACCTACATTGGAACCGTATTTCTCCCGATCCGATATCGGAAGACGTCGGATTGAAGACAAACTCAAGGTATTAAATGATAGTGCCTATACTGCTTCGTCATGGAAGCAGTATAGGCACTATGATTTAATACCTTGAGTTTGTTTTCAATCCGACGTCGGCCGACGTCGCCCGACATCGGATCGGGAGATATACGATTCCAATGTAGGTGTACACTAAGTGATAGCATCATTCTGCTGTTATCTGTATCGATATCTGTTCAGGCAGATATTGGAATATTATTTTGGATGTGGATTATGGATATTATTTTCTAAGATATTGGAATTCATTATTGTTGATTTAGTGTACACCTACATTGGAACCGTATTTCTCCCGATCCGATATCTGGCGACGTCGGCCGAAGTCGGATTAAAAACAAACTCAAGGTATTAAATCAGAGTGCCTATACTGCTTCGTCATGGAAGCAGTGTAGGCACTATCATTTAATACCTTGAGTTTGTTTTCAATCCGATGTCGGGCGACGTCGCTCGATATCGGATCGGGAGAAATACGGTTCCAATGTAGGTGTACACTCATAGTGAAGTAGTATTTGTTTAAAATTAATTTATTATATATGTGTAATAGAACTGAGTTGCTGGACTATTTAAAAAAATAGATTATTATTAATTTTGAGTTTTATAGTTAAGTATATTTTACGTAAAAATAATTCAAATTAATAATCGACAGTCTATAAGACAACTATCTCTTGCATCTGGTCTATGAGCACCTAGTCTTTATCGAATTATAAAATCCTATAAATTCTACCATTATAAAATATGATTACTTCATCAATTAAACGAAGATGATCCTAATCGTCGACTTCAAATTTGTGAAGAATTTAGTGAAATCATAAAAACAACCGACATCAATTGTACGTGTTTTTTCGACGAATGTACTTTTATGTTAAATGGTGAAGACAATAGACATAATTGTCGTTATTGGAGTAACAGTAATCCTCATTTATTCATTGAGACATATACACAAACACCTCAGAAACTAAATGTATGGATTGGAATTTTAGGGAATCACGTTATTGGACCATTATTTTTTGAAGGAAATCTCAACGGAACAACTTATTTAAATTTGTTAGAAGACGTTATTGATCCGCTGATCACTGACTTATTGGAATCTGATGATAATCTTTTAAACGATAAAATGGCTTTCTAACAGGACGAGGCATCCCCACATTATGATATACGCGTAAGACAATTTTTGAATCAACGTTTTCCAGGGCGCTGGATTGGTAGAAGTGATCCAATAGAGTGGTCGGCCAGATCACCGGATCTTTCGCCTTTGGTTTTTTTTTTTGTGGGGACACCTAATATCAAAAATATACACCACTCCGCCTGTAGATCTTGTAGAGTTGCGACGAATAATTGTGACAGAAGGCCGATTATTCACACTGAAGGTATTTGCAAATGTACGAAGGGGCTTTGATAATATACTGTATTATTGTATGGAGGTCAGAGGAGATCATTTCAAACATTAAATTGGTTAATTTGATGAAATTTTATGTTTTTTGTTATTACTGATGTTTAACCAATAAATTAGCCAAAATTATATTCAAAGTTATTTCGTATATTAAAAAAAAAGTATCGTGTAGAGGAAAAAACACCTTCCAAATGATACGCCACTCGACCACACTTGTTATTTAAAAAAAAACTGGGGGTTGATGTGTGGCAGTAGGGAGTTACATGAGAGCATGAATTTTGCATGAAAATTCGTCTGAAGGCGTGAAGGCTTAATTCTTCATAATATTTTTGATCCTGTAATATCTGTTGCACCAAGACCACATTTTGTGTTGGAAACAATTGAAGAGAAATATGCTGAACTAAATTTTCGATTTAAGAAAAGCGAATTTTGACAACATTACAAACACGTAATCCCTTAATAAAGTTAACCTTATCTTTACCTAAATAAGGGAATACCTTATCCGCTAATAAAGTTATCCGTTATTTTTCTGTTAATGCGCATTAGCAGAATAACGTATAACGTTACTGAAATAAGGGGCTTAAAAACTCTCTATTGTGCCTTCCTTTTTGATAGTATCACGTACTGCCGACGTATTGTTGCCAAAGGTTCGCAGAACTTTCGAAAGACAGTGCGGCTACTATTTCTCGAATTAATAGTGATGACGCGCTGATGTAGCTTCTTAATTTAATGTCTGTATTTTGTTACTTATTTTTCATGCAGATTTTAATTCAAACCCGCTTAGAATAAATATATGATGACTAGAAAGGAATTGATAGAGTAGTGAATGGGTGTGAAGACTACTATTTCGTGATGCTACATGTGATGCCTTCTCGTGGCGTTATTTCCGTGACCCTCACCTTATACTATAAAGAAATAGTAATACAACGGCAGTATAGAAGCTTCGCTTTAAAAATCACACTGGTTTTAGGACAAACATTTGTGTAAAATGGCACTACAACTAGTACAACAAAAGATGAATTGGCAGTAATAAATATGTAATAGCCATGTTTTTAGACTTAAGGACGGCATTGGAAACAATTATTTATATAAATATTCTGTTGACTACATTATGAAAATATATTTATGCTAGTGGGTTGAACTGGTTAACAGGCTTTCAGTTAAGAGATGATAAAAAGGAAAATAAATGATATTATTTCTCCTATAATTGATATTTGGTCCCGCACGCAGTGTCTTAGAGCCACTTCTCTTTATTCTATATCTACATTATATACATAGATAGTTTCATTGACAGCAACTTCATTTTATTATATCATATATATTTTCTGATGATGCCATGATTGCATGTTTTGAAAATAATTTGGTGACTACCATGAATTGAGTGCTCATCTTGATCAAATTTATAAATATTTTAATGATTTATAAATATCATAATATAATGAAGGTCAGTAAAACCAAGACATTGCTAATTAGTACCAAATATATGGTGGCGGTCATAGCTCAGTGGTTAAGTTACTGGCTTAACAAGCTGAAGGGTCCAAGTTTGATTCCCTGCACCAACAAATGTTTCAATTTCTGATTGAACTGAAGTAAAGTGAAAAAGAGTGATCTCCCTTTCTGAGTCACCAACTAGATCTAAATTGGATACGGCACCTTAAAACGGAAAGAATGATTTGAGTATTTTTTAATTATCGAGACGTCACGACTAGCGAACGAACTGTCTAAAACAGTCAAAGATATCCCAAACACCCATAAGAGTATAAAAGATATAACATCCCGGTTAAAGAAGACCTCACTTAATTTCAAAAAAGACAGTGTCATGAAGTTGCTCAATAAACACTGATAATATTGGATAATAATAATAACATCAATGAAACCTGGGAACTACTAACTAACCTAATATGGGATAATAAGGTGTACCAGAGGATCAATGCAGTTATCGGAAATCCTGTTACCACTGGTGACATCATTACGGTTGTCATGGTACAACCAAACGACCCTCAAATGAGCAACAGTATTCAAAGGCTATAAAGGGATAAATACCCAGATTTCGTAGAACTTAAGGAGGAATATGTCGAGCAAAGCACTAAAATTGAATCAAAAGGTGCAAGAGACCAAAAAAATAATAAAAATAAAAAAATGGGGACAGAAAAAAATATGGGATAAAATTAACATGGTGAAGGAAGAAGTGAGGTAAATCTTTAAAAGAACCGAGGTGACTGTATACATGCATACTTGGTGAAGGAAGAAGTGAGGAGAATCTTTAAAAGAACCGAGGTGACTGTATACATGCATACTACAAACAAACAGAAAGGGAGGGTCGCATATGGTATAATTATTACCAAAAAAGATGCCGCCTATAAGGACATACTACAGACTGTGAAAAAAGCTGGAAAGCGGCGCAACAGAGGCTGTACACTCGCTTTATTATCATCATCTTTGGCTCGACAATCCTCTGTGGATCCATGGCCTGCTCTAAGATTCGTAGCCATTGTGTTCAGTATCTGGCAATGTGCCGCCATATTCTGATCTGAAGTATCAATAAGTCTATCTTAACTCCATCTAACCACCTAATTCGCGGTTGGTCCCTGTTTTTTCTTTCTACAGTTGTTCCTGTCGTTAGCTTTTTAGCAATTATGTTGTCTGTACACTCACTTAGAGGCACAAAAGAGGGAAAGCTTCTTATCACCATGGAGAAAGACCAAGCAGAGCTACAAAAAATAAAAACTGTCCATGGAATAAGAGAGAATGGTCTCAAAGCATTCCAAATAGGAGAAGAGAGTAAAACTGAAATCATACATATAAGAGGCATGGCAGAAAATGCCACGACGGAGTTTATTGAGATCTTCTAAGAACAAATAGGTAAGTGGGAAGATTCATACAAAATAGCTAAGGTGCAATACTCTTGCTGCAACAATTGTCATTCCAGCAAAAGTTGCTAAAGTACTCAGAGCTACGGTATGAAGGTGCAGAGTGGAGAAATGGTTCAAAATAAAAAGGGAGCAAATGTTGGGAATATACTTATGACACCGATAAATGGCGAGGATCTGATAAGAGCGGCATGTGTTACAGCTGCGGTAAATCTGAGAATAAAGCAGATCAGTGTCAAGAGGAAGAAAAGTGCATCCTCTGCAATGACGTATTCAGGGAAGTCTAAGGGTTTGCAAGATATAAAGATCTGATGACAAGAGCTCAAAGAAAACCACTTCTTACACAGAGTATTCTGTACTACATTTACGATTGCCTTAGAGGTGATTGCATGTACACTCCCTGTTCACCTCCTAGTGAAAAAAAGAGCAATCATATATAATAGTGGCAACAGTCACCTGACACTAGTAAGAGATGAAATTAGAAACCAAATACTTGAAGAATGGCAATCTGAAGGGAAAAGGCACAATGGCCAAAAATGCTAATACCTGATGTAAGAGCATGGTATAAATGTAGGTTCAGAAGAGTAAATTATTTCTTCACACAATTCCTGACCGGACATGTTTCTTTTAAGGTTGATCTTCACCCACAATTAATTTGTTTCTGATCCTAGAGATGGCTCTACTGGGGCATGCTAATCTGGTAAATTTTTTAACTTAATTGTAGATTTCTACATGATGACTCTGTAATATTTTCAAACCCTAATATAAATTACAGTTTTCTATCATTATGTCCATTGACTGAGTTGCCAAATTGTGTAGACAGTAATTTTATCAAATACGCAATAACTTTTACGCTTACTAGTAGACCGAGTTAGCAAAGATATCTTTAACAACATCTTTATGTATAATATTTTACTGCTCTGCTGTGTCAAAATAAACAAAGTTACGGTTTTGCAGGAACACAAGGTCTCATTCACACATATCATTGAAAAATGATCTATATTTATTATCTAAACATTTTTATCGCCAAAGAGGTACTTAGCGGCGCTATCTGCGTCTGTAGCGGCAGTATCGTATTACCATTAAATTTATACATGCATTCATATATTATTTTTTTGTTTATAGTTAAAAATTAAATTATCCGGTATTATTAAAAACAAAATGCATGATGATCTCTAAGAAGGAACAGCAATTTGAACAAATCAGTGTAAACGGTCAACAAATAGAAAGAGTAAAAACATACACCTACCTTGGTACGAACGTCAATGAAAATTGGGACCATTCCATAGAAATCAAATGTAGAATAGAGAAAGCAAGATCTGCATTTCAAAAAATGGCCAAGTTATTCAAATGTCATGATTTATCAATGCCCATAAAAATCAGGTTACTACGATGTTATATCTTTCCTATACTGTTGTACGGAGTTGAGTCATGGACTCTCACAGACGCCACCTGCAAGAAAATTGAGGCTTTTGAAATGTGGCTTTATCGTCGCATCCTGAAGATATCGTACACCGACCACGTTACTAATGAGGGTGTTCTGTTGAGAATGAAAAAAAAAGAAAAAGAGCTGTTAACCACAATAAAAACAGCTAAAATCGAATACCTCGGTCACATCATGAGGAACAGCGAAAGATATGGACTGCTGCAACTAATCTTGCAGGGAAAAGTAGAAGGAAAACGGGGACCAGGAAGGCGAAGGATTTCCTGGCTGAAAAATCTACGAACGTGGTTCAATACAACAACCACAAATCTTTTTAGAGCAGCAGTGTGTAAAGTGCAGATTGCTATGATGGTCGCCAACATCCGAAACGGATAGGCACTACAAGAAGAAGAAGAAGGTATTATTAAATATTTTAGTGCGAATTATATGAAAAATGGTCAATCGTCTAAAACATGCGAACATGTCTTCTTTTTATTACTGGTTTCAGGTTTGTTATCTTCTTCTTCTCTTATTTGTATGTGCTCAAATTATCTCAGTCTTTGTGGATTAATAAATTTTACTATCTCTTCCTCTTCCCCTTTCTATCTCTTATTACATGCTTCATTAGTTTTCTATATTCTCCGTGTTCAGGCCTTATTGGGCTGTTTATTCTTATAATTTTGCTTTTAATAATTCTTACTTTTTCTTTATCTTTTTTTTGTAAGACATATTACTTTCGCTCCGTATGCTATCACTGGTCTAATTCCTGCTCTATATATTTTTGTCTTTGTTTTTTTGCTATCTTTAAGTAGTGGGTGATATTTCCAAATTACAACGTTCTTCTCTTGCCTTGTGTGCGTTAGATGTATGATTTGGGGAGGTTGATACGTATTTAGTTATCACAGTTATATTTGATCTAATTAGTTCTTCAGTTTCCGTATTCGACCACTTTATAAAGCCAAATGTGATAAGTGGTATTGCGCATGTGTTTATTGCTTTTATTATGTGCTTTTAATTAAGTTTGCTTGGGAGTATTATTATTATTATTATCCAGATTTAGCCATACGGCTCACACTCCCTCTAAGGGGAAAATTCACTCATCCCAGATACCTACGGTATCAAAAGGATTGAGCTCTGGTGGGACTCTTTCCATGTTATCGAGTCCTAGGTGACGTGGTACGTCGGTGTATCTCCTAAAAAATTTTGCACGCATCTGGACGTCGAAAGTAGCACAGCTTTCTGCATGGCCTTATATAGATGTTCATTTAGACCCAGCTTTTTTCCGGCTGTTACTAATCTTGTACCTCCTTAGTCGTCCTGAATAAACGGAGAGTTTTTGTTTTAATGTATCCAGGCACTGATGGGCTGTGATGTTTGCTGGGTCATATTGCGAGTGTCTTGAAGTGCTTAGCATTATTTGATAAGCTCTTTTAATAACTTTTCTACTTGTTGTTCCTCGTATATATTCTGTCATTTGAATACTCATTAACTGGAGATTTAGTCAATCTTCGTCGAGCCCCAAACAAAAATCCTCATCAATTTCATGAATAAGTCATGAGTTTTTTAAATACTATTTCAAATCACATTGAATTGAACACATAACATGAGAAAGTTAAAAGAAATAAAAAAGATTTTTTCCAACAAGCTCTAACCATATTTTTGGCAGGTCTAATAGAACCCCTAGGATCAACAATTTCATCCATGAGACCACCGAATCTCGCTCTTGCTATCCGATATATTCAGAAAAAAAAATAATATTAGATATCTCCAAAAATCTCATAATTATTCCTTATCATCTTCTAACAAACCATCTGCCACTTCACAAACGACACATACACCCGCTCCTACACGATGACAGCCTGAGGTACCCAAGCCCCAATGGACACAGCCATTCTTTAGGCCAAATCAAATGCCTTTGCAACAACAGCCATTCAACAATAGTCCAAGAGGGACATTTCAAGATTCCCCCTAGATTCCAACAAAAACAACAAATCACTCAATATGCACAAAATTCTACAACTAACCAACCCAATTTTCATAAACCAGATCCATCTCAATCATATAAACCAACACCTATTAACGTATTCACACGCCAAACCGGCAATAGACCCCAATCTGAAAGAAACTTCCGCTTTCAACAAACAGCCAGGCCCCGATTCACGGTAGGAGAGCTCTTTAATATCGAACAACAAGAGCAATTATGACGAAGGTATATAGACACATACCCAGATTACTCTTACTATGAATAAAAAATCCAAGAATATGAGGACGAAGATGTAAATTTTCAAAGATTTCAAAAAGAAAATGAACAAACTTAGTAGAATTGCATTCCTTTGCTGACAAAAGGGAGCTTCCTTACATTTAAATTCAAAATCCCCCTCTTAAACTTCTTATTGATACAAGAGCCACTAAATCTTTCCTTAATCCTGATATAACCAATAAATTCCACAAAAATAATATTCAATAATATGAACCAGTTGCTACATCAATTTTTCAGAATCATTCAGAAGGTTATTGTGTAGAAATTCCAATTTTTCCCGAATTGAACTCAAATATTAACTTAAAATTTTATATTTTCAAAGTTTACAAGACATTTGATGATCTTAATCTTAAGGCTTCTAAAAGCAAATCTCGATTTTACCCAAGCTACTCTTACTACAGCGCATTCTATTCTTCCTATTAATTACTATGGCACAAATAAAGCCCAATTCTATACAGTCCACCAAGAGCCCTAAACAATTATACAAGTCAAATTTACAGTAAAAGAAACGTCAGGTAAATCGTCATCCCAAGACAAGAACTCGAAGGTGTCATCCTTAGAGAAACTCTCACCGTCGCATGTAATCAACTTACCTGGACCGAGCTAATCAATAACACCGATGAATATATTCAAGTAGCAATAACTGATCCCATCAAAAATCAACCAATAAATCTAAGAGATGTCGATCCTTTCCTAAGAACCGATCATATTAATACAAAAGAAAAATCTCACCAAAGACGACAGTGCAGGAAGTTTGCATCATACATATTTCATCATTCAGACAGTCAGTTAACATTTACTAACCAAATAAAACACCATATACGAACAAGAGATAAAGTTCCGGTTTACACCAAGTCAAATCGGTATCTACTCATCCATAAGGATGATCGATCAAGAAATCATCAAACCGAGTCAATTGCCCTGGTCGTCCCCAATGTGGGTCATTTCAAAGAAACCAGATGCCCAAGAAATATTAAATGGCGAATAGTTGTCGACTAGAGGAAGGTGAACGAGAAAACCATCGACGATCTATATCCAATTTCAAATACAATAGACATTCTGGATAAACTAGGACGCTGCCAATATTTTTCCACCCAGTTGTAGCCAGCGGATTCCATCAAATGAAAATGAAGATATCTAGAAAACTGCATTTAACGTTGAAAATGGCCACTAGGAATACCTAAGAATGCCATTCGGATTCAAAAATGCACCCTCAACATTCCAGAGAGTAGGTAGTGGAGAACATACTAAAAAGACTTAAAGGCGAAATATATCTAGTATACAGGGACATTTTCAACCTCTCTTTAAGAACGTATGGTAAATCTTAAGATTTTTGAGAAATTAAGAGAAACAAGATTTAAAATACAAGTTGGCAAATGTGAATTTCTTAAGAAAAACTAATGCTTATACTAATATAAAAATTACCACTAATACGTTATGCAAGCAATACTATTGTTTATAAATACTAAAATAATTAACTAAAAACGCCTAAATAGGTTTTTAAAAACTAAATACGTTTTTTATCGATATATTACTTGTAGATGGAGTACAGTATCTACTACTATTCTGTTTCAGCATGCCAGATAAAATTTTTTCAAACCGATAACATTCTTATTAAATCTTGTTGCAATTTGCCAAAGTGTTGTACAAAATAATTGATATGGCATCCCTGCTAGTATGACGATTCGCTTGAAGCGTTTCGAGGTCGAAAATAATACAATCTATCGATGATAAATACTACCAACGTTTGAGATGGAGCCACCTCTCTAATATACAATTTGATGCCGGCAATTCAAGATATAATTATTGTTTAACGAGATTTTTCATATGTTTAGGAAAAAAAATTCAACGTTTTATTGCAAATATTTTCCACTTTTACAGTTTTATATATGTTGTTATTAAATTTTTTTCCGGTTTCTCCATTGGTTTTTCCATTGTGACAACTGTGAATTCAAAAATTTTCAAAAAATTCATCAGTATTTCTTAGGGTTATATATTTATGCTGTAAGAAAATTAACAAAATTGTATGTCTGGTTTTCCCGCTTTATACTTGGAAAAAAGTAGTTTTTTAGAGTTTTTTTGAAAACGAAAACATGAAGTTTGTTCAAAATTTGTCAAGATACTTCTAGTTGTCACATATACCTTCTCAATTTTTTTCAAATTTTTTGAATTTGTAGTTTGTCTTTTGGGGGGTGCAGATCAACCTTAAATCATACACATACAGAATTTAAAAAAAAAGCAACGAAATCAGCATGGAATGTGAAGCAACTGATGACGCGGAAGATTCTATTTTCTTACTGTCTTATGAACTAACCATAGTAACTATCCAATGTTATAGTTTGAATGAATCAAACAGTATCTGGGTCCTCTTTTCAGATATCTTTAGAAGATACTCAACTCAGCTCAACAAAAAAAGGCAGTATCTAAGGGCCACTTCTCTTTATTCTATATATACATGATATAGCTCGTTTCATTGACAGCAACTTCATTTTATTATGAAAAACCAGAGAAAGAATGGCAACTTACCAAGATGCAAGACGAAGGGCCGATAAAATATGCCGAACAGAGAAAAGAAAATATGAAAACGGCAATATACAGAAAATGGAAGAAAATCTTCAAAGCAACAATATAAGACAGACATACAAATATCTACGCAATTTAAGAGGATACAAACCCCGAACAAATCTATGCAGAAATCAAGAAGGGCAAATAACCGGTGATCCAAAAGAAATAAAACCAGTCTGGAAAACCTATTTCCAAACTCTTTTAGGGGCACAAGAAAATGAAAAGCATATGGACATGCATCACAATGAGGAAGACACCGAAAATATAGAACCCCAACGATGGAAGAGGTAAAACAGGCAATATGAGCACAAAAGAACAATAAGGCTCCAGGTATTGACAACGTCCCCCCTGAGCTATACAAATTAGGTGGCAATCACCTAGTAGGACAAATGCATATGCTCATGAATAAGATTTGGAATGATGAAAAGACCCCTAATGACTAGAAAACCGGGATTATATGCCCAATCTATAAAAAAGGGATAAACTGAAATGTGAAAATTATCGCCAGATAACCCTCTTGTGCACGGCGTACAAAATTTTTACTTACATACTAAACAAACAACTCCAACAACTAACTGAAAATATTGTCGGGGAATATAAAACCGATTTCCAACAAGGAAGATCTACAACTGACCAACTATTCACAGTGAAACAAATTAAAAAAAAAAAAAGTGTGAGTACAATATTGACGTCCACAACATATTCATAGATTTCAAACAAGCCTATGACTCAATTAATAGGAACAAGTTTTATCAAATATTGCAGAGCTTTAATATCCCCCAAAAATACATCTGACTGGTAAAAAAAAACAATGGATTCATCAATAGCGACTGTCAGAGTCCAAAATGAGCTCACTGAAAACTTTACAGTAGTCCAAGGATTAAAGCAACTGACCTTTGAATATGTGATAAGACAGCTGAATATAGGAAGAGCTAATCTTCTAACAAATAAATCAATACAGATTGCCGATGATATCAGCAATATGTATCGCAGAACAGAAGAGGCGGCACAAATATATTCACAATTAAAAACAAAGGCAAAAGAGACGGGACTAGAAATAAATATTCAAAAGACAAAAAAGTTAACATAGGCAAGAGCTAGGGGAAACAGACGCACAGTTGAATTAGAGGATGATATTGAAATGGTAGAAAGATTCAGATATTTAGGAGTTGCATTAAACACGGATGAAACAGAAGAACCAGAAATCCAAAGAAGAATAGTAAAGGGAAACAAAGCTTATTGTTCACTCGATCATGTGTTCCGCTCCAAAAACACACCGGAGATCGAAAATCAGGGTCTACAAAACTATTATCAGACCGATAGTAAGTTATGCATGTGAGACATGGGTGATGACAGAAGAGACATGTCTTCGAAAGAAAACTGGAAGTCTTCGAAAAGTCCTAAAAAAGATATTTGGACCTATTAATGAAAACGGAATATGGATATCCAGGTACAACCATGAACTCTACCAACTGTTTTAAAGAGACACAGAGAGAGGGAGAGGGAGGGGGGAGGGACGGAGAGAGAGAGAGAGAGAGAGAGAGAGAGAGAGAGAGAGAGAGAGAGAGAGAGAGAGAGAGAGAGAGAGAGAGAGAGAGAGAGAGAGAGAGAGAGAGAGAGAGAGAGAGAGAAGAGAGAGAGAGAGAGAGAGAGAGAGAGAGAGAGAGAGAGAGAGAGAGAGAGAGAGAGAGAGAGAGAGAGAGAGAGAGATCACCACCACCATCATGTTTTGGAAGGCATGTAAAACTCTAAGTCTTGGCTATGTCAGTGGTCATTAAGTCATGTTAGGGGCGCTTATGTAAATGTAACCTTAAAACCCTAACAACACTAGACCTAGCCAAAAGGTTACACAAACTTTTTACTAAATATAAGTATTTCAGAATTAAGGGGACAGTCTCATGCGGAACTTTCAAAAAATCAATTTTAATTTTTTTATATAAATCGCTTCCATTTACATTCAAAAACCCCCTTCTAAAATTTTAAAAAGAAATTCCCACTAGAATATAAGTTATAGTTATTTTATTAATGTCATCTATGCACGTATAAAAACCAATTTCTCTCCGCGCGGCGAGCCCGAGGCTCCAGCTGTTCTTGATTTTGTATATATGTTGTATATATGTTGGGTATGTATTAGTGACTCATTTTTATACAGTATGTATATCAGTATAACGTTTGGTAGTTACTATACACATTTGGAATTTTAAATCCGGAACATAGGATTTTTTACAAATACTAAGATTCTCTGTGTTGCAATTAACCAGTGTTTCTTTATAACATCGTGATGTTTTATAACTAATTTATTTGTTCCACTGGATTTATATTTCCACTTCTCCTCAGTGGTTTATAGTAGCAGTAGCTTATATATGCCGACAGTGTTGCTCCATCTACTGATTTTTCCTGAAAGTCCGGTTTTGTGCAGATAATAAATAATGTTTTATTAACATCAATTTTGTTTGTGTTCATTAGGTATTATTTGAGTTATAAAATTTATATTTAAATACATTTATTAATCCAAATATTATTTATAATTTCAAAATAAAAAGAGTGTAATATAATTATTTTATTTTTAAAATTCCTTTTTATTTTTAATTTTAGAAATCAACTTTTTCTTTAAGCCGTTTTGGCAATAAAACATAACCATTTTTTTAGTTATAAAATATTTTCTAATATCTACATTTATTTATAAGTACATTTTTGTTGAATTAACATGCGATATAGGTGTGTTCCGTTTTTACACTTAAACTGGCAGCATCGCGGCATGAATTGAGAGTGAGACTCCAGTCAAACAAATGAATTAATTATAAAACATCGCGACATTGTATTGAAATTTACAGCTTTACAAAGCCATTTACAACAACTGTTGGATGAAGACGGTCCTCAATATTCACCAGGAATAGCCGATTAAATGTGAGTAAACTCTACCAACTGTTTTAAAGAGACACAGAGAGAGAGAGAGAGAGAGAGAGAGAGAGAGAGAGAGAGAGAGAGAGAGAGAGAGAGAGAGAGAGAGAGAGAGAGAGAGAGAGAGAGAGAGAGAGAGAGAGAGAGAGAGAGAGAGAGAGAGAGAGAGAGAGAGAGAGAGAGAGAGAGAGAGAGAGAGAGAGAGAGAGAGAGAGAGAGAGAGAGAGAGAGAGAGAGAGAGAGAGAGAGAGAGAGAGAGAGAGAGAGAGAGAGAGAGAGAGAGAGAGAGAGAGAGAGAGAGAGAGAGAGAGAGAGAAGAGAGAGAGAGAGAGAGAGAGAGAGAGAGAGAGAGAGAGAGAGAGAGAGAGAGAGAGAGAGAGAGAGAGAGAGAGAGAGAGAGAGAGAGAGAGAGAGAGAGAGAGAGAGAGAGAGAGAGAGAGAGAGAGAGAGAGAGAGAGAGAGAGAGAGAGAGAGAGAGAGAGAGAGAGAGAGAGAGAGAGAGAGAGAGAGAGAGAGAGAGAGAGAGAGAGAGAGAGAGAGAGAGAGAGAGAGATATGATGGCGGTCATAGATCAGTGGTTAGGTTACAGGCTTAACAACCTGAAGGGCCCAAGTTTGATTCCCTGCACCAACCATCATGTTTTGGAAGGCATGTAAAACTCTTAAGTCTTGGCTATGTCAGTGGTCATTAAGTCATGTTAGGGGCGCTTATGTAAATGTAACCTTAAAACCCTAACAACACTAGACCTAGCCAAAAGGTTACACAAACTTTTTACTAAATATAAGTATTTCAGAATTAATATAAATTAAATTAATTTAAAATTCAATGAAAGTTTCCAGTTGAATGGTTTATTAACATTGAATGATCACAAGCTACATTTTAAAGACCATATGCAAAACTTTTATTTTTTTTCTAGAATATCAAAAGTCAATGCAAATTGTTTAAATCAGTAAATCAACCTCACTTATACTTCTATGCATCTTATGTATCTCTTCAACATAAATCAATTCTCAATTACAGAAAATACAAAATAAAATGAGAAATTTTTTAAGGGTTCCCATAACTATCCCCATAATATTTAGGTTGTAACAAAGAATATAGACGCTTACTATATTCTTTGGTTGCAGTGTTTACAGTAGAAATTATTTTACTTGTGTCTGGACTTCATACAATAAAATGACAACTAATTTAGGCCCACAAATTTTATTAGCATAACTTTGCAAATGCATAATTGAGGCACTAATCCTCTTCAGTTAAAAAAATTTAATATTTAAAACGGAAATGCTAAGGGTAAAAGGGGACGGTAAATATAATCTGAAATTTGAATTATTTGTTACTTTTAAAACTGTTGATCTACATACATATTTATTAAATTAAAAATAACATTTTAAAAAAAATAGCTACTGGTATTTTGCTTTTAGAATCGACCAAACTTGAATACAAACAGACTTACTAAATGCGAAGCAAATCCAATAGATCTTGCTGAAGAATTGATAATGTGGCATTTGATTGTTGTTGTTCCTACATCTAATGCCGCTATATATCCTTTTGAATCTCCTGACATCTTTTCAGCTCAGCCTATCTAAAAAATAATGACATGGCAAGGAAATACAACCTTTGCTTGAATCGTCATAAACGATTAATTATTCATATAATTGATTAATGTTATTTGTTATTGTTGTTTATCTATTTGAAAGGTTAAAGTTAAATCATGATACTTCTTCTTCTTCTTCTTTCGTTTTATGGCCTCCACCTCTTAGGTACCTGGCCAGCTCATGTGTATATTTTTAATTCAATTATAGGAGGGAATTCTCAATTCTCCTCACAGAGATTCTGGAAATAACCATATTCCCTTCAACTATTTTGGACAATTTATAGTGGATATTCTAAAATAATTCTATATGTCATTAATGATATAGATTTTTCTTGTTCCATCTATTAAGCTATGTAAGGTATGATGGTATATCTGGAATTTGGCACTTGGACAGGACAGGACATCAGTGGTTAAAGATGTGGTTAAAGGATAGGTTAGGTTGGGTATTTATTTATATTTTACTTACATTTTAACAAAGAATATAGACGCTTATAAGCGTCTATATTCTTTGATTTTAATTTGGAAAATATTGATAAACTTACCAATCGTTTTCAAGGTTTTAGCATTGATATTGTGGAAAATATTTTGTACTGAAATGGGCGTTGGGCATCCATCTTTAATAAGTTTTTCATATAAATCAAATAGTGGTGTCTTATTGATAGGACACTCTAGCAAGATGTGTATTATACTTCCTATTTGACCACACTCACAAAAAGGGGAATCAATACAGTTAATTTTAAATAGATGATCTGGTGCCAAACAGTGTCCTGTTCCTAACCTAATAATTGTTGTCAGGTGTCTAGGGTCTACAAAGTCAAACTTATGAAACCATGGTTTTATAGAGAATTCGCTTTGACATTGTTGATACCACTTTCCCTTTTATTTAAACTGTTTAAGCCAATCAAGTTTAAATTTATTTATTAATGTTTGAGTAAGAAATGAAAGATAGTCCATTTTATCAATTTTTATGTTAGCTGGGATGTTTAGGGTTCTACCTATATTCGCCAATTGATCTGCCACAATATTCCCTTTTACTCCTGAGTGGCCTGGAATCCAGGCTATAATAATATCAAATCCTGCTTCATTTGCCTCAAGTATTAATCTTTTAGTTAAATTTACAATGTGGTTATTTGTTCCCCAACAGGTACTTTGACACAGAATAATAAACAATCAGAAAGGCCACTCTCAGATGCCGCCTTTGAAGTTTTTCAGCACGCGTGCCATGTTTTAGGAGGACACAGACATATGATTTGTGTGGTTATGTAATTGTTTATATTTATGTTTAATTATATTATATTTATGTTATTATATTTAACAATGTTAATATAATTGTATAGTATGTCTATGATTGCCGTAAGTCAAATAAACCTGGTTAATTTTTTCATGCACACCACATAAACAACACTAATTTCTTTAAAATCCTCCTAAAACATGGCGGAACGTCTGCGCGGAGTAGATGCGCGTACTTAATTTTCCGTGGAGAGTGGGTATTCTGTTTGTTTATTATTCTGTGACTTTGACCTTTTTGTCTATTCGCTTATACGGGCTTTACACCAACAATAAATTCATGAAGAAATTCGTGAAGTCGCTTCAAGGTCAAATTTGACCTGTGTAAAGCACAATTTGACATCCAATTTTGCCGTGAATAAATTCATGAATAACTTCGTGAAGAAATTGACGAAATAGAACATGTTCTATTTTTCCCATTTATTGGACGTGAATTCAGTATCGCCAACCTGTGTAGATTTGGCGCGAAGTAAGGATAATAAATATTTTGTTTTTGATTATTGAACCAAATTGAACTTTGCATTTTTAAGTCGTGTGTCAAGTAATAATTTATTATGGAAAAGAGGTAAGTTTATTATTTTATAATGAAAGACAGAGAATAATATGTATTTTTTTTTAGGAAAAACATAAAATTTCGATGCAGAAAACTCTAGTTTTTATTAAAATATTGTTTACTTTTCCCTTTCTTACATGTTTTTTTTTTCAAATATTATTTATTTAACTCTTTGAGAATATATAGTAAATATTTGTTAATAAAAGATTATATAATTCTACCTTTTTATTCACTCCTATCTTTTACTTGGTCTAGTCATTAGGTAAATGTTTTTATCATCTTGAAAGTTTAAAAATGGATTAATCAACGTTTTCCAAGAGATATGGATGCTATTGATTTCTGAAACAGGAAAGGATGGTTTTCTTTGAAATGCCAAGTATGGAGTGATATAGTACCTAGGCTGTCACATTCCGCTCATGATTCACAAAAGAATTTAGAGATTTTAAATTCTGATAATTTGGTGATACTCCCTGAATATATTTTCTTTTTGAACCAGGTATGGATAATATTGTATTATTGATAGGAACCATAGGTATGGATAATATTGTATTATTGATAGGATTTTTAAATTAACTTTGCGTTGATTCAACTCATCTATTTTTTTGAACCAGGTGTATGAATAATTCTATATTATTGATTAGATTTTAAATTCACATTCAGACTGTCCACTAAAACATCTTGAAATTTTGTGCAATGAATTCCAGATATGTAACAGAATGTGTATGGAAGAAGAAAGTTTCCAATTTTAGCCAATGAAAGTGGCTGTATAGTTGAAATGATTCAATTGAAAAATCAAAGTGGAGACAATTTTGAAGATGAATTGCTAAAGACATTATTGAACTTCCTTAAGTTGAAGGTGTTTGAGAACCCTATAAAATATTTTTGTGTTATGGGAAAAACTTGGAAGCATCATTAATATACATAGAACTTTTTTTTTATTTTTTTATTAAATTTTTCTTTGTATAATTTAATTTTTAAACCTAATAAATCTATTTCTTTTCAATGCATGTCTTCACCAATTCCATTTCTCTGACATGTTACTGTTGTGCTCTTTCTCTACATGAAGCCGTTGGCCTGCTACTTATTTTGTTTTTTCTTATTCTCATACTTTATTATTCATAGTTTTCTTCTAAAATTGACTATCTTCCTTTAAAAGTGCAGGATTCCATATCCTACGGATAAAATCTGTATAGTTTTTATTTAGAAAAAAATCATAGATGTTTGTGTATAACAAAAATTAAAACTAGCTTTTATTCCTGTTATTATGATTCTTCATTTATTATTTAAATTATATATTTAAAAATTATTGTTTTTATACACCTATTTAGTTTAGTCCTAACCTACCCTACTATTCAATAAAGCAAATTGTAATAAAGACAAATCATTAAAATTGTAAAGAATCAGCTCACAAACTAGTGGTAAAGTATTACTGGTTATTTCCATGTTTTATTTATTTTAAGTATTCATTTCTCTACAATATCTCTTTGTGATTAGAATTGTACACATCTCAATATTCTTTCAACAATAAACATAGCTATTTATTTATATTAGGTAAATATCTCTTGAGAATATAATATGAATAGTGGTTAAAAGATTATAAAAAGTATTGTAGCTTTCTCTATTCTTTACTTCTACTTGGTTGAGGCAGGTATTGTATTTAAATAAAGACTCATCATTATAAAAGTCACAATGAATTGATTAACATTTATACTAACTACAGTTTATTTTTAGTATGTAATGAATGCTAGATTTTCTTGTTCTTTCATATAAAAAAATCAAATTACCACTTTTTCTGTTTCTTTATCTATGTTGTCCTTATTAAAGTTATTTGAAATTATCTGTAATTTCCACTTATTTTTACCTCTTGTTCAAGTTCTTACTCTTTACAGAATTCACGAATTCAGCTATATTTTTTGTACAATCTTAATCACTATTTTCTTTTTAAAACGATATTGTTTTCTGATTCTGATTATATTTCCAAATCCAAATATATATTTATTCAAATAAACAACAATAAATAACAACCAATAATAAAACCATTGGTACTACTGAAATAATGACACTTGATGTAAAAATTTATTTGAAGTCAAAGAAACTTTTACGTCCAAGAAATTCACGAATTTATTGACACAGAAATTGATGAATAAATTCATGAATTTCTTCGTGAATTTATTGTTGGTGTAAAGCCCGTATTAGCTAGGGCATATTTTGACAGACTCATTGTTGGAAACTTACAACACAACAATTCCTACTTCTCAGTATTCATAGCTCAAGTATACTACTGTTGCAGACTTCTTTCTTTGAAAAAAGAAGAATTATTCGAAATAGTGGAAGTGTATACTAAACCCATCAGATTTTCCCTGTATATTTAAAATATAATATTTGAATTGTTACAATTTAAAATATTGTAGTAAATATTTGTATTATTCGCGTTGTTTATTTAATTTAATATAGTTTTATTATCTTTGTTTAATTCTTTTGTTAGTTCCATTCAGTTAATTAGTTAGTTATATTTTAAAATTTATTATTATGGATAGTCAAAGTTTTCAATTTGTTCCATCAGCTAATGCCTTGGTAAGTTTTTCTTAATAAATATGATAAAATGGAAAAATTAATATTTTTAGATTAGTTGTTTCTAATTTAATATAAACTTGTTTATACTTACATGGAGGTTTTTGTTTTTTGTTTGGGTTTATATGACTGCAGACTGCGGCCAGGACACTGAATTCATTCACCATATGTGAAAGATTTTAACATCCTCAAATGCTAATGAGCAAAAATTACTATTGAACCACGAATTTGCCTAGTCAAATTACTAATATTTGCTTTTAGCTTATGGAAGTACACTTATTTTGTAAGATAATAAAACAACAGTTTATGTTAATGCTATCCAATGAACTGTTAATCTTTAATCATTGATTCCATCCTAGTCACAACATAAGGAACTTGCTGTGTCTTATTTAACCTCACTTTGACTTTTAATTTTGTAGAATTTATTCCCACTTTTTTTATTTTGTACAATAAATAATTTTATTATTTGTTATCAATACATTATACGGTGTAAATAAATAAATATTGATTGTCGGCAAAGTTCTATTTTATTTACTTTTGTTTACATTAATATTGACTAAGAGCACGTATGCTTGGTTGTATAGTAATTTCCAGCCACTTCGAGTCTGTCAAAAAGTAACTAACTTCGCAAAAAAATAATTACTAAAATCACTAGACAGTTCGGACTGGGAATAGCGAACGGGTATAATTTTGGATTGCACTTTTTGCATCAGAGAATATTATTGCTTTTTTAATATTTTTTTCTAAGCAAACTTCTACTGCCTTATTAATGGCAATAATTTCAGCAGTGCATATTTGTATGTGATCATGTAGTCTAGATGCATAGTTATAATTTATTGATGGAATGTGAACTCCAAACCCTACTGCCCTTGAACTGGGTTCTAATGACCCATCTGTAAATATCCAAGTGAATTCTTCATAGATGGTTGAGAAATTCATTAAGAAATTGTTGATTACTATATATGTTTCTCCTTTTTTGTTTTCGGAGAATATTGTTTTTATTCTTTCTATTTGATATTTTAGCTCAATCTGGTAACAGGACTTAATACTATCTTTAAATAATTGTTTAAGATCTTGATCAAATTTACTTTTAATGTAAATAAGATATGGTGTCTCTTTTAATTTCCACATTCCTATTTGATTATTGATTTTGAACTCTAGCTCAGACAATATTTCATTCAAAGGTTTTTCTATATTAGCTGAGATTTTAAGATAAAATTTAGCAGCCAGGATTTTTCGTCTGATTTCTAATGATGTTTCGCCACTCTCAGCTAATAAGGCATTCGTAGGAGTAGATCTCATACAACCTGTGATAATCCTCAAAGCTTTAAATTGGATTTTGTCTAATGTTACGAGGTTGGCTTTACTGCAGGGTTTTAGTACTGTACATGAGTAATCAAGGTGTGATCTTATAATACCTTTATAAATTAACAGAAGTGAAATAGGGTCTGCTCCCCACCATGTGCCACATAATGCTCTCATTATATTCATTCCTTTTTGAGCTTTCGTTTCAATATTTTTAATGTTTTCTGTCCAGTTTAAAGAATTATTAAAAACTAACCCTAAATATTTAATAGAGTTTTTGATAGGAATGATCTGTCCATCTATTGTTAAAGGTATGTCATTTATTGTGCTCTTCATATTACTAAATATCATTGCTGATGTTTTATCTATTGATAAAGGAAGCTTATTTTTAGTTAGCCAAATAATAATGTCTCCAAGGCAATCATTAGCAAGTCTAATAAGATTATTTATGTTTTTGCCAGTTATTACAAGAGCTAGGTCATCAGCGTATTGTATTAATTTGAATTCGGCTGGTATAATGTCATGTAATGATTTAGTGTACACATTAAATAAAAGTGGGCTCAGAGGTGACCCTTGAGCCAAACCTCTATCTGTAGTGTTGGGTCCAAATATTTCATTCTGCTTATCTCTCACATAGATCATTCTATTATTCAAAAATTCAAATATTAAATTATTATATGCACTAGGAATATTTAATTTCAGTCATTTTTTTATGTAGCAGATATATATCTACATTATCATATGCAGCTTTTAGATCAAGAAAAACAGTTAATACCACCTGCTTATCAGTAAATGCATTAAGTACTATATGTGATAGTAGCGTATGTGCATGATTCCAACTAAGTTCCTTGCGGAACCCTATTTGATACTGCGATAAAATGCTGTTGTGTTCTACAAACCATTCTATTCTATTCTTAATTATATTTTCCAGTACTTTACCTACACATGAAGTTAGGGCAATTGGTCTATAGCTCTGTCATGATACTATGAATAAAGTCCGCTTTACATTTACGAGTACTCGGATCCGAGTAGCTCGGATTTGAGTTACGAGTGGAACTGCGATCGTTTACATTAAATCCTAGCGATCAGAGTAGTTTTAAAGAGAATTTAAAAATGACGCCATCAAGAAAGAAACGAGCTGCTGTTTCATTAGTGTTATTAAACATTTTAAAGGAGAAAAATAACAACAAAAAATTAAGACAAAGAAAAGCATTTGGGTGAAACAACATTTACAAGAGGTTTGTTAAAGTTAATGATTACCTAATTTAAAGCATTATTTCCTTTGATAATGTCCCGATACTCCTTTACATAGTTTCACATTCCATAAACATTCAAAAGAACGATAAATTGATCCATTTGATCTGCAGAAAAACTTAGTTCCGCCATTTTTAATTTTGAATTTTCACCACTTTGACGCTCACTCGTACAGGTACTCGTACTGCTACTCGGTTTGCGTTCAACTTCAATCCGAGCTCGGATGCGAGTGACAAGACAAGAGGCTCCGAGGAGTAGACGTTTATACTTCCGAGCATGCCCCGCGAACTCTAGTCAAAAAAATGTTATTCTATTTAGTTTACTTCCAGGCCGTATGAGGCCGTGCAAAACGTTAATTTATGCATCATAGAACATGACATTTGACAATCCCTGCACTGTGACCTGTGACCTCCTACGGCGTCCAAAAAGCCAATTTAAAATGAAGCCTTTATAGCGTGTAGCTGTTTACGTGGTATTTGTTTGCGATTATTTTGGTTTTGCGACTGTTATAAAAATTATTTTCAATCGTATTTTTCGATTTTATATTCATTCCTATTTTTCCATATTTTTATACACCTGATTAAGTGGTAAGATTTTTTGATTATATTGTAGATTGATTGATTTATCCATGGAACGAGAGTGTTTATCTAACGTGTTTAAAATACACATTTATTTAATTTAACATTTTTATTTTTAGGTAAAATGCCTCCCATCAACTGTTGTGTGCAGACATGTTGGAAAAGTACAACAAGTAAACATAGATTTCCGGATCCACAAAAGTACGCGGATCTTTTAATCAATGGGTACATTTAGTGGGTGATAAAAACCTGTTGGATAAAGATCCTCAAAAGGTCTACACAAGTAACAGAGTTTGCTCCATTCATTTCAAAGCAGAAGATTTTGGTCCTAATAATAGACTAAAAACAGGAGTTTTGCCATCCATCAATCTGCCAGGTATATAATTAAGATTTAGATATTGAAAGTTAGTTAGTACTGCACATATATTTTGGTTGTCATTGTGGAGTTACAGGTTTTTTTTATTATTGAAACTTTAATATTGATATTGTTTTCACTCACTCAAATTTTTTATTTCAGCCTCTTTGGGTGAGATACATTTACCCCAGACAGAAAGGCCTCTACTAAAGGACATACAAAATGTCATGTCCAGCTGTAGTTTCAGTGTGTCTCCAGGCACAAATTATTTATTAAACATTGATACTTGTCCTGGAACTAGTAATCAAACTCCAAAATGTAAGTATTTCTATATTAGAAAAGAAGAAGAGAAGATTTTATCCAATTATAACCTGGCCCTCTAATACCATATCTGTAAAGCTTTTCCATTAGTATTTTGTGATTTAAAGTATCAAATGCCTTTGATAAATCTAAAAATATGCCCATGGATATATCTTTGTTTTCATAACCCTCATTTATCTTTGTTATAAAATCATAAATGACAGTCTCTATGATTTCTGTTAAGGTACCCATGTTGTGCATGGCATAACAGTCCCTCACTATAGAAAAAACTGAGAAGCCTGTCACACATGACTGTTTCAAAAACCTTTCAACTGAGACTGAGCAAGAATTTACATGTCTATAATTCTTTAGATCACATTTATCCCCTTTTTTTGTGAAATATTGTTACTAGACCATCTTTCCAGTCTTTAGGGATCTTGCTATTATGGAACCGTCTCTTAAATACCTGTTATTATAGGGATGGTTAGTGGCTTACTTGTTTTCAAGAGCTCTGCAACTATACTGTTGGGTCCTGGAATTTTATTATTTTTCAGCTCTTAAAGATCTTTCTATTTAGAATCTTTTTATATTTGGTATGACTTCTGAACCCACGTTTTCCATCTTAATGAATCAACAAAGGAAAATGCCTAGAGTTTACGAAGAAATAAATATTTTAATGTTTAATGTATCAATATTTATATATATATATATATATATATATATATATATATATATTATATATATATATTATATATATTTTATATATATATATATATATTATATATATATATATTATATATATTTTATATATATATATATATATATATATATATATATATACATATATATATATATATATATATACATATATATATATGTATATATATATATATATATATATATATATATTATATATATATATATATATATATATATATATATATATGTATATATATATATATATAATATATAATATATATATATATATATATATATATAATATATATATATATATATATATATATATATATATATATATATATATATATATATATATAATTGGGTGGTGCCGGTAAAATAAATAAATTTTAACAACATAATAATTATTGACGTAAATCTTCATTTTATAATTCAAAATTTACAAACTAAATTTAAACAGTATACTCTGTAAAATGTAAGATTATATAAATAAATAATATAAATAAATAATTAAGAAAGAAAATTTTGTTGTGTTTTATCTTGATTGTTCACTCAATGAAAACATCTATTGGAATAAACGTTCTTGATGTTGATTGGATAGTATGCTCAAGGTGAGTGAGCGGTAAATTTGAAAGACTTACCGTACAGCTTGTCAGGCAGGGGAGCTATACTAAACTATATATTATATCATCCGCTCTTTATTGGTGAGCCTGCATACACGGAACCATTAGTTCCGTCTATGCAGGCTCATTTATTATTATAGAGAGCGGGTATGATATAATATAGCATAGCTCCCCGTATGTGACAAGCTGTACGGTAAGTCTTTCAAATTTACCGCTCACTCACCTTGAGCATACTATCCAATCAACATCAAGAAGGTTTAAAATTTCACACCTATCATGTAGGAGCTACTATCCAATCAACAACAAGAACGTTTAAAATTTTGCACCTATCATGTGGAAGCCACAGACCAATTATGTGAAGGCCATATTATGGTATACTTACAGGCCGAGAGGTGGCGCTGAAATACGTGACATATTTTATGAAGAGTAAAGGTCGATTCAGACACATCAGTCACGGTACCGAACAACCGAACCGGTCCTATTTGGTCACAGAACTATCAACTATCTGACAGCTGGGAAACTGTTTGTCAACTGATGAGTGTGAATGCCGGCAACATATTTGTATTAAAGAATATTTTGTATGACGGATTGTCCGATTCGGCGCAATCACTGTGACGAGACGTGACTGATGTGTCTGAATTGACCTTTAGATCGCATTCTACCTAACCTTCTTACCTATGCTTCCGAGTAGAGCAACTCGGATCCGAGTACTCGTAAATGTAAAGCTGGCATCGAACCACAGAATAATAAACAAACAGAATACCCACTCTCCACGGAAAATTAAGTACGCGCATTCTGTCAAATAAACGTCAAATCGAAAGGCGCATTATTTTGAAGCTCTAAAAAAAAATATCAATTTTAAAGGTTTTTTCTTCACTTTCACAGTATCACTTGCAGTGATAAAGACACATTAAACTAGTGGTCTGGAAGAAAGTGTATATTTCGTGTATAGGTAGTTTAATAAAAAAAAACGACATGGAAGAAATTCCACCGAAGCCTCCAGATAGAGGGAAATTTTATGTAGAATTTGGAGAAGATAGGACGATGGAATTTGAAGAATTAAAAAAAAATAGCAACATAACAATAAATAAGGTAACAAACGAAAAAAACCAAACAATTAGCACTAACGAGGTAAGTAACCAATTTGATTTTAATAACGATGCTTTGACACAATTTAATAAAATAGATAGATCAGGTAATCCAAATTTAAATAAAGTTATAAATTTAAGATTAAATAATAGATATAAATTAGGAGATAGTGCACCATACATAGTACATATAGAAAATAAAAACGGTAATATCGGCAAATTACACAGGATAGGCACGGCCCGATTAATTTTACGTTCAGTACCTGAAATTGAAAATAATATCACACAAATCACGGTAGTTTAGGAATAAAATTAAAGTAGAACTTAATAATTTTACTAGTGCTAATAAATTAATTGAATCTGATAATTTAAAAAGCAAACAGTACGAGGCATATATTCCAACGTTTTTTACCCAAAGAAAAGGTGTTATAAAATCTGTAGATAAAGAGATAGAAGAGGATGATTTGTTATCATTAATTCAACCTAGGTTTGGAATGAGATTTGAAGTCTTACATGTAAAAAGAATCATGCGGAAAGTGGTACAAGAAAATGGATCAACTATCTATGTAAAAACTGGAACTGTAATAGTAACGTTTAAAGGTCAGTATATACCTACCAACGTAGTAATAGAAAAAATGATATACGAGGTTGAAAATTACACACCCAGAATGCTACAATGTTTAAAGTGCTTGAGATTTGGGCATATACGTGTTCAATGTAGGGGAAAAGATAGGTGTGAAAGATGCGGTGAGGAACATAATAAATCAAATTGTTCCAATCCTAACAATCTATTTTGTGTATTGTGCAAAGGAAAACATAGATACTGACAAGGGAGCAAATTGTACGGAAAGGGAAAAACAGGAGTATATTAAAAAGATTATGAATACTGAAAATATAACATATTACGAAGCTAATAATAAATATAGAAAATATTATTCAACAGTTAGTAAAGAACAAGAAAGTACTTCCAATAAATATACAATCTATAAACGAAAACGATCAAATAGTATTAATCCTAGTAACGTAGACAGAGAGATAATGGAAGCGCACAGAAAAATCTTGCAAACTCCAAAAGTACAAAGTCAGCCTTGTTTATAATTTTAACAGCCCTATTTATCATAATAAAACACAAATACAAAACGATAATCAAAGAAATATAGGAGAAATTATAGTAAACTTTATTTCAACAACTTTAAATCAGATTAATCACAATTTAGATGAAAAAACGTTAGAATTACTGAAAAACAATATTTTACAATTATTATTAAATCGTGATGGCTAGCATATCATTTCTTCAATGGAATGCAAGGTCAATTAAAACAAATAAGGGTTAAATAGAAAAATTTTTATATGACAATAAAATAGATATAGGACTAATATCAGAAACATGGTTAAAGAAAAGTAGCTTTATTAACTTTACTGGGTATAATATCTTTAGGAATGATAGGGATGATGGATATGGTGGTGTGGCCATACTATTGAAAAAAAAAATTAATTTTGATAATACTCCTACTTTTCATCCAATCAATGACGTAATGTGTAATAGCATATCAATAAAAATTAAAACCGGTAAAAAGATTAACATTTATTCTATTTATGTAAAACCAAATCTCAAAATTACGGTAAATGAATGGAAAAAGTTTTTTAATAGTATCATAGTATGGAGAAGCCTTTATAATTGGTGGTGATTTTAATAGCCACAATTATGTTTGGGGTTGTAGTACTGTAGACACTATAGAAAAAATCTGTTAGAAGCTATTGAGGACTGTAATCTTGTACTTTTAAATAACGGCAAAGAAACTTTGATGCGTAGACCTAATAGTAATAATAAATCGGCCATAGACCTTACAATATGCTCAGCAAATATTAGTCATTGTTTCGATTGGGATGTTGTGGACAATACTTTAGGATCAAATCATTTTGCTATTGTTATAAAGTCAAATATTAATGTTAATAAAGCGGAATGTGTAAACACAAAATTCCAATGGAATATAAATAAAGCGGACTGGTCTCTTTTCTCTTCTATCACTGATAATTTCATGGAATGCGATAATAATTTAGATTACCAACAATTTTTTAAATAAATTAAACGAATATTGTAAAATATGCATACCGGAGAAAAGAACAGGGACTAGTCCACGATTTAGGAAAACTTGGTGGAATGACAATTGTAAAAAGGTTATTCAAGCACAACAACTTGCTTTAAGGCCGTATGACACTATGCATTTTCTTGTATCATTTCTTATATCGTTTCTAATATAACAAAAAAATGGATAGTGTCATACAAGCGTATAGTTTCTTATATCAGAAACGATACAAGAATTTGTGTCCGCTGCATTTTCTTGTACAAGAAATGCGCCAATTTGTGCGCAAAGCCGCAAAAACGTAAAACTTTTGTCTTCTGTCATATTGTCGGCTGGAGGAGATATACAACTAGACCAAGCAGACATCAGAGAAAAGTGCCCACCAACAATAACCAAGATTAGAACATCAGTAGCCAAATTGAAAAACAATAAATCACAGGGATTGGATCAAATAGCATCGGAACTATTGAAAGTTATAGATGTTTTACTAAAAACAATACATAACCGCTCTAAAAATGAGTGATGAGTTTAAAGATTATTTAATATCTCCAAATAAGAGAGTAGAATTTCAAGAGCATGCCATTTAAACACAATTAAAAAAAAAACAAATAAATTATTACAACCAAATTATTTATTATTTCTGTCTTCCATTACAGCCTGTTAAATATCTTCAAACATTGTGGTTTCCAATTTAGTTTTAATATTGGAACATTTTATTTCTTTCATTTTTGCACCACAGTATTTTAAAAAATCAACAGCATTTGTCCTCAGTCCCCGGTAGCTTGGGGTCCTCAGGTACTGCAGTTCTATTTTTATAGGTGTCAAAATTTCGACCAATCATGTGCCAAATCACATACAATTTCTGGTAAAAGAATTTGCATAGTGTCATACAGGGCAAAAATGTACGTTCAAGAAACGATACAAGAAAACATAAATAACTTTCTATATCAGAAACGATATAAGAAATGATACAAGAAAATGCATAGTGTCATACGGCCTTTACGCAAGTTTAAGTTACAGTCCAATATACAAAATTATATAAATTATAATAAGTGTGTAGCAGAAACGAAAAAAGTTATATTAAAAAGTAAGCGTAATGCATGGAAAATTTTTTGTGAAAATTTAAACAAAAATACACCAATAAAAAATATGTGGAATCAAGTCAAAGGTTTACAAAACATCTTTAAACCACAAATAAATCCAGTGACCGAAGGAGAATGGGTTGAGGAGTTTTTGAGAAAATTATGTCCAGATAATATATTTTCAAAAATTAATGCAATGGAAAGTAAAAACTCTAATCATCCACTTTCAGTGCCATTTAGTTTATACGAATTAGAAATAAGTCTTAAGAACAAGAAAAACACGTCTCCGGAATAGATAATATACATTATATTATGTTGGCAAATTTACATCAAAAAGGAAAAGAAACACTATTAAAAATTTTTAATCAAATATGGCAATCAGAAGATATTCAGATAGTTGGAGAGAGTACCGGGTGATTCCCATACTTAAAGCAAATCGAAATTCTGATTCGGCAGAATCTTATAGAGGTATTTCATTAAGCTCCTGCATAACAAAAACACTGGAAAGAATGATAAAACTTAGGCTCGAAAGATGGTTGGAAAAAAATAATAAACTATCACAAACACAATTTGGATTTCGTAAAAATCATTCTACTGTGGAAGCAGTGAGCCACTTGGTAACAGATATAAATTTAGCGTTTACGTCAAATTCTTCAGTAACAGCTCTTTTATTAGATGTGGAATCAGCATACGACAACGTTAACTTAATTATACTGTACAACAAAATGATACAAATAGGTCTTCCCGAATGTTTCTGTCAAAAAATAATAAAACTATATGACTGTCGAAAAATTTATATATCGGTAAATTGTAACACAATTGGTCCAAGGCTAGCGATGGATGGTTTACCTCAAGGAGGAATATTAAGCCCATTGTTATATTTAATTTACACTGCTGATCTAGTTAAAAATTTAAACTCCACAAGAATTTTACAATTTGCAGATGATATAGTCATTTATCAAGAACACATTAAAATAGAAAATGCAGTCAAATCCATTGAAGAAGGACTCAATCATATTAAAACATGGAGTGATTTACATGGACTAAATATCTCTGATTCGAAAACTAAAGTATGTATTTTTTCAAGAAAACGAAAAGAGATACCCAACTACATCTTAATAAACAATGTCTCCTATCCAGTGCAAAAATATGTTAAATATTTGGGCATTACTCTTAATAGACAGCTTCTCTGGAAAGAACATATAGACAATATAGTTAAAAAACAGAAAAGGGAATAAATCTTCTTCGATTCGTGTCACACTTACGATGGGGAGCAGACCCAAATATTTCTTTGTTATTATTTAAAAATAATATAAGAGCTATAATCGACTATGGATCAATACTATACAGTGACGCATCACAGTGTCATTTAAACAAAATTGACAAAATCGTTAATAAATGCCTTAGATTGTGTATAGGAGTCCTAAGAAGTACACCCATTTGTAACCTACAAGTCGAATGCTGTGAAATGCCAATGGATATAAGACGAAAAAAACTTGGCATAAGACTTTTAGTGAGATTGTACGAGAAAAAGTCAAGTTTAATATTCAAAATACACCAGCTATTCTTAGCAGACTTAACAGAAAAATATTGGATAAAAAAGAAAACTCTAAATATAGTAGATTTATATTCAAAAATGACAATATATGATAAACAACTATATAAATATAACATAAACCCAAATTACAATATTGACTTTAATACTCTAGAACAAGTTCAGGTGTACTTCTTAAGGGACTACAGCAATTTACCTTTATCTTTAAGAAAATTAATGTTTATATCTGACAGTTCACAATTGTTCAAAGATTATTATATACTATATACAGATGCATCCAAAAGTATCGAAGGTGTGGGATGTGCATACTGGGATGACAAAAATAAAAACAGTAAAATGTTTAAACTCAATTCCATCATGAGTATATACACAGCTGAATTAATAGCGATAGTGGAAGCACTAAAATATTTATCTAATATAGATCATTCAAAGTTTATAATTTATAGTGACAGCAAAAGTGCTGTAAGTAAAATTAGTGCTATAAATCCTAAATCAAAAGTAAATTACGTTGAATTATATATAATAAATAAAATTATAGAACTTCAGCAACAAGGCAAAACTGTTAAGTTGGCATGGATTAAAAGCCATTGTGGAATCACTGGAAATGAGATAGTAGATGAATTGGCAAAAAATGCTGTGGCACAAGGAGTATTAACTGATTATCTTTGTACGTCTAGAGATATAGAATCAGACACGTTCAAAGAGCTTAAGAAGGAATGGACAGAAAGGTATATTAATGAAAATATAAATACAGCAAAGCATTACAGAGCAATCAGAAACCATATTACGGATAAATCTTGGTTTGCTAAAATGGAGTCGACAAAGGATATGACAAGAACTATATGCAGAATGAGATTTAACCACTGTCTTACACCATCATATATGTTTAAAATGAATCTAGCTGATAGTCCACAATGTACTTGTGGTCAGATGGGAAACCTACAACATAAAATTTTAGACTGTTCTCTTATTTCCAATAAGGTTAATAATTTTTTAAATTCGCTATATTCTTTGACCGATGTCCACCATCCCATTAATTTAAATTATTTATTAACATTAGAAAACAATGCATTTCTATATAGATTATTGTATAAACATGTTTTAGATATTAAACTCAAATTGTAATTGTAAATATAGAGTAAGTATTTCTTTGTAATTTGTTAGAAAAAAAAAGAAAAAAAAAGAAAAAAAAAATTAAAAAAAAATAATAAAAAAAGAAAATATAATATATATAATATAAATCTAGCCAATAATTTTATATGTGAGAGTGGGAAATATTTAAGTATATGGCAACACTGACGTATATTAAGCTTACATTTAACATTAAACATATCAACAAGGTTATGTTCATAGGTAAGAAGGTTAGGTTAGGTTAGGTTAGGTTATGTTCATTGCACTGTGGCAGATTGACAGTTAATCTCCAGCCACACATGGGTTGACTGTGCTACCGAAGTGAGGGAACGTCGACGGAGAAAAGAAGAGGAGAGAGGAGTCAGCTGATGTCTGCCAGAACACGAATATCATCACACTACGAGGCAACAACGAAAAGAACTCTTACAGTTTTCTTACTTGTTTTTAGTATGTAGTTATCGTTAATAAAGCAATAAAACAGTTTAAAGTGTGCCCAGACTACCTTGCTCCCCGCAAACAGGCCACATTGGTGACCCCGAGAAAAAAAAACTGTAAGTAAGTTTTATACACAAAGATGACAAACTCTGACCAAACAATGCCAAATATAAATATTACACCGTGCGAAGGCGATGACCATTCGTTAATCAAAGCGCCAGAATTTTGGCGCACTGAACCAGAACTATGGTTTCTCCGACTGGAAGCTCAGTTTCGACAAGCCAAAATCACAACTGACAACTGTAAATTCGACCATACTGTTGCTAGTTTAAACAGTGAAGTACTTATAGAAGTAGCAGACATAGTAAAGAATCCCACTGCTGGCAATGCTTATATACAACTAAAAGCTCGACTTCTAGACAGGTATGGCACCAGCTCAGATGAAAAGATCCACAAGTTGATGGAACTCACTCTGGGTGAC
Organism: Diabrotica balteata; assembly: GCA_918026665.1. Classification (NCBI taxonomy): domain Eukaryota; kingdom Metazoa; phylum Arthropoda; class Insecta; order Coleoptera; family Chrysomelidae; genus Diabrotica; species Diabrotica balteata. The sequence continues at coordinate 71,057,584 of OU898280.1, read as the reverse complement.
TTAAAACCCACTCAACTACTCCATCGAATGCAAGCTTTGGCCATGGATAGCATTAGTACGCAAGTTCTCAAAAATTTTTGGTTGGACCGCCTACCACCTTCAGTTCGAAGCGTTATATCTATTCTTGATAAAGACCTAGAAGAACTTGCTAAGAAAGCCGATACGTACCTCCGGTGTTCCAGTTTTCCAGCCATGGTTGTTACCGAAAACTCTACCTTAGACAAAACAGTGGCTGCATTGAGTGACCAAGTGAATGCTTTATCCAACAGATTAACTGTAGCTGAAGAAGGTCAACAGATTCAAATGGTCAAGACTACCAAGTCATCATCTGACGAAAAGTGTTACTACCATCGAAGATTTGGTGCACATGCAAAGAAATGTAGACCACCCTGCAATTTTACAAAAAACGATCAAAGGGGGTAGTAATGGCGGCAACCGGAGCCCCTCACATACCACGCCGCCTCTTCATTACCGATAGTGCTCTCCAACTTCAATTTCTTATTGATACAGGAGCAGACCTAAGTGTGCTTCCACGTAAAATCTGCACTGCGACTCAAGCCAGCACTGTATGCCTGTATTCTGCCACCGGATCGTGCATACAAACATATGGTCAGAAACAGCTTACACTAAATCTTGGTCTAGGCCAACCTGTAACATGGACATTTATAGTCGCAGATGTCACCACACCCATACTAGGAGCCGATTTTCTGACGTACCATGGCATTAGTGTAGACATGAGAAACAAACGACTAGTAAGTCCAAGTATGTCAAGCAGTATTACCTGTGTGTCTCGTCGTGTTAGGGTGCCAGAAGTAGGCTTATCCACTGCCCATCCTTATGATCGTCCAACTGCTGCTATACCAGAGGATACTGAAAGAGTCCAGCACTATATTGAGACTCGAGGAACACCAGTTTTCTCTAAACCACGAAGACTTCCACCAGACCGTCTTCAAGCTGCACGAGCAGAATTCAACGAGCTCATGCGAACAGGCATTATCCGACCATCAAAGTCATCTTGGGCCAGTCCACTTCACTTAGTTCAGAAGTCCAATGGACGATGGCGTGCCTGTGGAGATTTCCGCCGTTTAAATGCCATGACGAAACCAGATCGCTACCCGATACCGCACATCCAGGATTTTGCTAACCAGCTACATGGTAAGAAAATTTTCTCTTGCATCGATTTGGTACGTGTTTTTTACCAAATTCCAGTCCACCCGAAGGATGTCCAAAAGACGGCTTTAATAACCCCTTTTGGGCTGTACGAGTTCCTCCGAATGCCGTTCGGTTTGCGAAATGCTGCCCAGACGTTCCAGAGGTACCTCGATCACCTTTTTCGAGAATGCTCATATGTGTATGTATACATTGACGATATTTTGGTTGCCTCGGAGACTGAGACTGAGCATGAGCAACACCTGGCATCAGTACTCCGGATTCTGGAAGCAAATGGACTCCAAATCAACAAGGATAAATCAAAATTCCGTAAACGTGAAGTAAACTTCTTGGGTGCCACGGTATCCCCAACTGGCGTTCGCCCATTGCCGGCTAAAGTTAGCGCGATTCGCAAGTTTCCACAACCTACGACCTATCGACAGCTACGACGATTTATGGGTATGCTCAATTTCTACAGACGTTGGTTACCTAATGCTGCCAATGAGCTAATGCCACTAACGGAGTTATTGTCTCAGCAAAAGAAAAAGCAGCAAGAACTAACATTAACACCAGCAGCCGCAGCAGCTTTCACCAAGGTCAAAGAACTCTTAGCCTCGTCGACTGAATTGGTCTTTCCAGCACCAAATGCCCAATTGAACATGTCTGTTGATGCCTCAGATGCTGCCATCGGCGGTGTTTTGCAACAGCTTATAGGTGAACACCTACAGCCCATCGCTTTCTTCTCTCGAAAGCTTTCTACGACGGAGCGAAACTATAGCACTTATGACCGAGAGTTGCTTGCCATATTCAGTGGCATACATCACTTCCGCCATTTTCTTGAGGGCATGCCGTTTACCATTTATACTGATCACAAGCCTTTAACGTTTGCCTTCCAACAGCGACATGAGCGGCAGTCTCCACGACAGATACGTCAACTAGAATTTATTGGCCAATTCTCGACCGATATTCGACACATACAGGGCACAGCCAATATCGTTGCCGATTGTCTCTCACGACCTGAAGTAGACGCTATCACAACACCCATTACCATTGACTATGACCGGCTATCCGAAGCTCAGACTACAGATGAGGGTCTTCAACAGACTCTGAACGATCCTGCCAGTTCCTTACAACTTCAACGCATAGTTCTACCAGATAGCCAGCGACCTATTTATTGTTCAGTCCAAGATGGACGTATACGAGTTTATGTGCCAGCTGTGTTCCAAAGAGATGTTTTCTCAAAGTTCCACACGCAGTCCCACCCAGGGCATGCTGTTACATTACGAATGATTGCTGAACGTTTTGTATGGCATAACATGAATCGCCAAGTCAAGCAGTGGTCACGAGAGTGCATCCAATGCCAACGTGCCAAAATTGGACGTCACACCTTTACACCTGTGACACCTCTAGGAATGCCAGACGATAGATTCGCACACATACACATAGACATTGTGGGCCCACTTCCAGCAAATCAGAACTTTCGATATCTGCTCACAATCATCGACCGTTTCACAAGATGGCCAGAGGCCATACCTATCTCGGAGATTACAACCGAAGTTGTCGCACAGAAGCTCCTTGAGAGATGGATATCCAGGTTTGGCGTGCCAGCAACCATAACAACGGACCGAGGTAGGCAATTTGAGAGAGAGTTGTTTCGTCAGCTCAATGGATTGCTAGGTGTACAACATATTAAAACAACTGCCTACCACCCACAATCAAACGGATGTATTGAACGTTTCCACCGAACGCTCAAGGCTGCTCTCATCGCCGCGGATACAGTATCGTGGGTTGAAGCCCTCCCTCTGGTCATGCTAAGCCTTCGAAACACTTTCAAACAAGACATTGCATGTACAGCCTCCGAGTTAGTGTATGGTACCCCAATGAGTCTCCCTGGACAGCTTCTTGTCCCTAGTGCTGCTACACCCGACGAGCATAGTTTTGTCCAACGACTACGTGAGACCATGGGAGCATTGCGTCCTGTACCGACGAGCAACCACTCAGCCCGTACTGCCTTTGTCCATCCGGATCTACAGACTACGAGTCATGTGTTTGTGCGGACCGATAAAGTGAAGCCTCCTCTTACACCTCCTTATACCGGCCCCTTTAGAGTGTTAGAACGAAGTGATAAGTTTTTAACTGTGGATGTCCAAAATGTTCCTCAGCGAATTTCCATGGACCGACTCAAACCAGCATATATTCCAGCGGCCCAACAGGTGCAGGAAGAACATGCATATGCCAACCGTCTGATGAACAACACAGGTCAACATAGCCGTTCGAAACCAGCAAGTTCCTCACTGGAGGGGAGCCCTGTGGCAGATTGACAGTTAATCTCCAGCCACACATGGGTTGACTGTGCTACCGAAGTGAGGGAACGTCGACGGAGAAAAGAAGAGGAGAGAGGTGTCAGCTGATGTCTGCCAGCACGAATATCATCACACTACGAGGCAACAACGAAAAGAACTCTTACAGTTTTCTTACTTGTTTTTAGTATGTAGTTATCGTTAATAAAGCAATAAAACAGTTTAAAGTGTGCCCAGACTACCTTGCTCCCCACAAACAGGCCACAGCACCATATAGGGCAGTCCAATGACGTATAATATATAGACTCGGTGAACGCTTAAAAAATGTCCAAAACATGAATACCTTTGTTATTGTTTATTGTTTTGATACGAAGACGCACGAAGTTCATGATTTCTTACGAAGCATCACGAAGTTGATCTTATGTTTGAAAACATCATGGACGTATGAAAACATTTTCTCCATTTTGTGTGACAAGCAAATTTTATTTTAAATTGTTGAGAGTCATTTACTTACTATTTTAGTAAAATGCCATACTATTTTATCAAAATAATTATTTCTTTTATAGACGAGAACAAAAAGAAATCATAAATATTTAATTTTAATTAAAAAAATAATTATTCTCATTAACATATAAATGAGCACGCCGCTGTTCTGATAAACATACCTTCAACCTTGAGCCGAGATCTTTCGGACACTTGATTCTATAGCGAGACTAGGGGACTGCGTAGTCTATATATTATACGTCATTGGGGCAGTCCAACGAGCTGTCAAATTAAATCCAAAACAGTGATGTTCTTTGGTAGGGATTATCCCTTTTTCGAGGGATTTTTTGAATCAAATGGGATAAAGGGATTTTTCTATCAAAATGAGGGATATTATCATATTAAGCAAAATAACTTATTTCAGTACTTATTTAATTAATATCTACACCATGTGACATCTATCGGGCTATGTGACTTACAAAACCTGTAAGTAATTTAAATTTTAATGATGATATCTACCTGGGTTACAGTTTTTTAAGTTGAGTTCTTAGTACAGATCACCTAACTCCTTATTAGTAGTCTGTGGTTCTTAGCATAAAGTAAAGCATGATACTATAATAACAAGATCGGATCTTCCCGTAGCACAAAATAGGTCGTGTTCGTGCATGCCGTCATTGGAGATTGGAATTTGAATTCTTGTTAAAGTTAAATTTGATTTGTATGCATTCTGTGATAAAATTACTAGACGAAAATAAGTTAAGAGGTTTAGTAATTACAATAATCGTACACATAAGAATATCTCCAAACTATTTATTAAAGATTATTTATTGATACATACAAAAATCTGACATTTCGAACGTCAAACTCTCCAATGACGTCACGACTTATGCGCAATATCTTATCTTCTTAGTCTTTATATCATGGCATAAAGCAGAGATATGTATAATATATCTCTGGCATAAAGTGACCACAGACTGACATTGACCCATTGACAAATAACTGTCATCTTTCATAGGTAATTGAATAATTGACAGCTGTCTTACGATGTCTAAGCGGTGTTTGATGTATCAACCACATTCTAAACTTCTAGAAAAAAATGTATTTTTGATAAGAGTAATTGTGGTTTATTACCAAAAATATAAAATTTTAAGCTGGATTTATAGTTTGACGTACTGTAGACGTAGACGCACTGGAGACGTAAGAAACGGACTGTAAATATTTTTTCAATTTATAAATGGACGTAGTGGAATTTTTGCGCATGAGTAAAGACAAGAATTGGTGACCAACAACATTCAATATAACCTATAAATTATACAATTATAGAAATCAGAATTCATAATAAACAAAGGGTGTGTGTTTATACTATTGTTTATTATAATATTTTTTTTTATCCTTTTTGCGTGTTAGAATGGATTGTGAAATAAACGAAGGTATGCTCCTTGGCGCTGTAGGATTGCTGCTGTGCTGTGTGCAGTAGCATTGCAAAAAACTAGAAGGACAATGATAAGGCGACTAAGACGTTATAAAACAAGACCAATAAACCGTAATAGAAAAATAGAGAATGCTTATAATTATTTTTTAAAGATGAAGACAGAAGATCCAGATCAATTTTTGGCATATTTCAATATTGGTGCAATGAACATAACCCATTCTTTCTTTTGATTGGTCAGACGTAAGAAACGCACTGTAAAAGTTGAAAGTTGACCAACTCTTCCGTTACAGTGCGTTTCGCTTACGTCCCGTCTTGCGTTTATGTTCATTTATAAATAGGAGTACACAAAAGTCTATGTTGATCTTTTTCCAGTGCGTCTGCGTCTACAGTCCGTCAAACTATAAATCCAGCTTTAGCATAACCACGTTTAGTTTACCAACATTTTTTCATGTTATACGTTATTGTACATACTTTTTATTATATACATTTTTTATATTCGTATTTTTTATATTTCATATTTTCAATTAAAACTTTGAAAAATTACGAAAGATGTATTATTTATCCTTTGGTTTAATTTGATATATATTGTGTGTATATATATATATATATATATATATATATATATATATATATATATATATATATATATATATATATTTTTTTTTTTTTTTATATATTCGTTTATCTCGACAATGCTATTGCAATGTATAGAAATGTGTGTTCGCTTCGCCATCTCGCGATAAACGAAGGTACCTATTGGGGAGGGATCGGAGGGATATTCGTTTTGTTTCCAATCATTTGTTACTTCAGAATCTCAACTATCGTTGAGTTGGCGCCCTTCTTTTTCTCTTCTTATTGTTCTCTTTCTATAAATTTATTCCCAGTGACCTTCTTTAGTTGTATCACGTTTGATATTACCAGGTCTCATTTCGTTTCTTGTCTCATTAGCTCAGTATCTTTGCTATCTGTTTATATCTTTAAAGCCACAATCCAGTGCATTGAAGCTAGCCCGAACACTCACTTGAGATTTAGTGTCTCTTTGGCCATTTAACTTTGTTCCTCTGAGCTTAGCCATATTTTTAGTATTTTTCATTACTTCGCTTCCAGTTCTTCTGGAATTTGGAAGTCTTACACTTCCTAAAATCCAATACTCCCGGAGTATTAAGGTTTCAATACTTGACTTTTAAGAAAGTTCTAGGTTCTTCTCGGTCAGCATGTTCCTCTAGTTGTACACATATGTTTTAATTATAATTATTTTTGCCCCTTCTGCACAAGTGTTTTATAGTTATATTTATGGTAAGAAGGGTAAGAATATCAAAGTATTAAGATATTTTAGTCCAGGTGGATCCCTGACGTAATTCGCCTTTGTGAAATACCACCACTCTAGTCATCGACGGGAAATCACATAAACAGTTAGAGAAAGATAAACTAGAAACCAAAAATCGCCCGATGGGTGACGCCAATACATACTTTAGCCCAGGTAGATCCCCGACGTAATTCGCAGTTCGTGAAATTTCACCACTCTAGTTTCCGACGGGAAATCACAAAAACAGAATTTAGTGATTCCACGAATAGTATGATTTCCAAGTAGATGATATAATATTTGCAATTTTGGAAGGTTTATTAAATAAAACTGATTTTTTAAAATATTCTTACAAATATTAATAATTCCCTAGATTTTTCATAGAATTTAATAAAAATCCCTTTTTCGCTAGCTGGCTCAAAATTCCCTAAGTATAGGGAAAATTCCCTAGGTCTGGTAACGCTGACACAAATATCAATGAATGTTTTTGGAGTGAACAATAAGATCTCGGAAATATCCGAAGCAAAAGCGACAATGGCACAGAGTACCAAAATAATGAGATGTAGAATTATTTATTTATAAATAAATATTTTATAATATATTATATAAATATTTTATATTATAGTAATGAAAGTCGCAATGAAATATCCGTTTCTACATGTTGCAAGCAACATGACACAGGGTTACATGGCAAACCTGGTTCCCTCTAAAACATGGCGGAACGTCTGCGCGAAGGAGATGCGCGTACACTTCATCTAATTTATATAACGATGTACGTCATCGGCGTCATAGCCTGTGGCGTCACATGATACCAACACAAAATATTTAGGGTGTAGGTGTGTTCTTTTTTAGAACCACTTTACCGAGTACACTAACATTACAACCACTAGACATATTTTATTATATACGCGTAGAAATCATATTTAAAAATTTCTATTAATGTAACTTGAAGAAATACACAATAATATGTTTCATTTAATTTGTATAAATGCATTATAAAGCGCTTTTATCAAGAACATTTGTTCGGAACACACTGTAACTGTAATCGAACGAAGGTAAAATTTTGGCATACATTGATAAAACTTATTTGACAGTTGCGGTGTTGACACTTTTTATACTTCATTATTTTGAATTTTAAAGTGAATATCTCTTGTTTTATATTTTTAACTATCTAATAAAATCTGTCCTTTTTAGAACAAAATTAGTGTGTTTTATTTCAAAAATGTCACGTAAGAATTTAAATAGTCGTTGTAAAGAGATGGTAATACTTTTGCAATAATTATGTAATCTATTTGATTTAAAATGGTGTCAGGATTTTTTTATACTTTGGCAACTATGTCAACTTCGATCTCTGACGTAGATAATGACGTAAGTCGTTATCTAAATTAGATGAAGTATACTTAATTTTCCATCGAGAGTGGGCATTCTGATTGTTTATTATTCTGTCACGGCACCACAGAATAATAAATAATTATTCTGTGACGACACCACTTGACGTTCCACTTTCCACATTGTGTTGTATTTGTTTACAATTGGTTAAAAGGGCGGCATATGATTAAATTTGATTGTTTTCTATTTATTTCAAGGCAAGGTTAAATATTTTCAGTACCAAAAGAAAATACAATGAATATATCATCGTAAGTAATGAAGCATATGTATTTTATTAGTTTTTGTATAAAAGGAATTGTTGTAGGCCGGTCAATAGAATTTTGCATTCTAACAGCTCTTCAATTTTGGAAAGAAGTATAGTCATAAGTAAAACCAAGCGTTCAGTCAAAGAAGACTTCTTATGGTTTACTATTAACATTGTTTTTCTGTCTGCTATTTTATATGATTTGTAAGTATAATTTTTTTTTTATTTCTATAAACAACTACTAATGTGATTTTCATTACAAGAAATAATTGTGGCTAATCCCATACAAACAATATTAAACATATTATTTTGACAACACACAAATAATATTAAACATTATTATAACATCTTAAATGCCATGTGAGTTGTATTTACTCACACCTTGTTAGAACAATGCCTTATGTTATGCTCTAGTAGTAGACTGATTAAGTAGTAGATCACGTCAGAGGGAAGATGATAATATTGGGGGATTTTAACACTCCAATAGGTAATCAAGTAATACCCAGAATTAAGAGAAAGCATACTGAAGATGTCAAAAACGAAAATGGATAACTGATAATAAACTTCTGCACTGATAACGAACACAAAGTGTCTTTGACCACAAAGACCAACACAAATATACATTTAATAACACCTGTGAACAAAGATCTATAATAGATTATAGTATAATCCATGTTATCCACCATTACGCAAGAGAGATACCTCTAGGAATAATCAAAATAATTGAAAATACCTACCAAAACAACACAATAAAAGTAAAAGTAGAAGAGCTAACTGGCCGTATTGAAGCTGGTAATGCAGGTAATGGGATAAGACAGGGAGAGTCCCTACAAGAAGATATAATTATTGTTTAACGAGATTTTTCATATGTTTAGGAAAAAATATTCAACGTTTTATTGCAAATATTTTCCACTTTTACAGTTTTATATATGTTGTTATTAAATTTTTTTCCGGTTTCTTATCAGTAGCTTTATTATAAGCCGAAACATAATATTTTTTTCCATTGTGACATAACTGTGAATTCAAAAATTTTCAAAAAATTCATCAGTATTTCTTAGGGTTATATCTTTATGCTGTAAGAAAATTAACAAAATTGTATGTCTGCTTTTCCCGCTTTATACTTGGAAAAAAGTAGTTTTTTAGAGTTTTTTTGAAAACGAAAACATGAAGTTTGTTCAAAATTTGTCAAGATACTTCTAGTTGTCACATATACCTTCTCATTTTTTTTTTGAATTTGTAGTTTGTCTTTTGGGGGGTGCAGATCAACCTTAATGCAAAAGCAACGGAGTTGGGACCTCCCATCACCGATCCTCGCGGCAGGATACGAACTGACTGGGTGAGTACTCTAGACCTAGTGGTTCTGAACACAGGTCCGAAACCTACTTTGTTAGGAGAGGTAAAGGTACGTACATCAACGTGACCATGGCGACACAAGGAATCGCGGCGAAAGCAAGAGGCTGGAAGGTTTTGCCAGACTACATCGGAACTGAACATCAGTACATCGAGTTCTCGATAACTGGAACGGGGACCACTAACACGGTCCGTGCGTTCGGGACGTCGGGGGCAGATGCGTCGATTAGAGTGACTAGAGGAGCTAATTAAATGGAGAGTGAGCATAATGCAGGGTCAATCACCGACGGTGGAAAGCCTGGAGAGAATTATTAAAGAAGCGATGGAAAGAAGCAAGATTGGTCGCCAAGATGTCAACAGGATGCCATATTGGTGGAATCCGAACATCGAAGCACTAAGAAATCCGTACAGAAAAAAGAAGGCACTGGAAAGAGCTATGTGAAACGCTGGATGAGGACATCTGGGGTCAGGGATACAAGATCGTCATGAAGAAGTTCCATGCGTATCCTCCTTACGAAATGTCTACGGACAAGAAACTTGAGGTAACAAGAAAGCTCTTTCCGGACGGCAGATGTCATGGTGTATGGAGGGATGAAGGAGCTGAGCGGGCTGTACCATTTACCATGGATGAACTTATCGAGGCATTGGGTTCACTGAAGACTCGTAGGTTCCCCGAACTGGAACAGATGCCACCTGAGGCGGTGAAGGGTCTAGGACAGGTGGAGTCTGCGTGGATTCTGGAACACATGAATGGACTGCTGGAAGCACAAACCTTATATCGAAGGCAATTTGGTTTTTGTAAAGGTAAAAGCACGATTGAGGCAATCATGAGTGTACTGGAAGCATTGCGCAACAGAGGGGATGAACATCGCTGGGCGGCCCTGCTGTTGTTTGTTAAGAATGCATTCTATACACTGTAGTGGAACGAGGAGATGGTACATCTGCACGAGGTACACATTATGCACTGTGAATACGGAGAGGGTACAGCCCCTTTCGCATTCGCGGATGACCTCGCTGTACTGGTAGTGGCCCGGGATGAGCCAGATCTCAAATACCGTGTTCGGACGTAAAGATATGGATGACGCAGCACTGGCTGAAACTTGCGACAGAGAAAACCGAAGCCATCATTCTGAAGGGGACAAGGAACAGGCAAAGTGCTGAATTAAAATGTTCGGGAGCATGTCTAACACCCAAGAAACAAGTAAAGTATCTAGGAGTGTTGTTGTCTAGTTGTGTTGTATCTAGGAGTATACACGGTGTTGTATAGTCGATCGTCCTCTACGCGGCACGTGGCCTATAGGAGTCTCATGACAAGAGTGGACAGAACAAGTCTGTTACGAGTGGCATGTGCCTACAGGACTGTATCTGCGGCAGCCTTATGGACCATCACTGGATGTGTTCCGTTCCATGTTTTGGCGATAGAAAAAAAGAGCTTTATGAGAGAAGAGGCCCAAACCTTACTGTGGCCGAGAGAAGACAGAAAAGGGAAAGGTCAGTTGAAAGATGGCAAGAAGAATGGAACAACACGGAGGATATGGCACAGTGGACGAAAATGCTGATCCCAAACATAAGAGATTGGGTGAACTGTGGCCACAGGCGACTGGATTACTTCCTGACGCAGGTGCTCACAGGACACGGATGTTTTAGGGCCTACCTCTATAGGATCGGAAAAGCTGATACAGATGAATGCCTATACTGTGGATACTCGGACACTATGACACATACGATGTTAGATTGCAACAGATGGATAGTGGAAAGGAACAGAATGGAGAGAGAGACAGGTGTGAATTTTGTTACGTGAGAGAATGATTGAAAATAAATTAGGTTGGACTAACATACACAGCTATATCCGTGCAGTGATCAAGAAAAAGGAAGAGGAAGAAAGACAGCTCGACCAACGGCAAAGGTAAGAGTAAATGATGCTGAAAGGTGAAGCTAGAAATGTGGGCCACACTGTATGAGTTAGAATGCGTGAGTCAGACTGTGAGGAAGGATTAAATGCTCCTCTGGGAATGATTCCGAACTAGGAGCGATGAGTGTCTTCTACGCGCTATCTGGAACGAGACAGGGAGCATCCTTACTGATGAATAGTGTGGATGTGTATGAATGGAGAATGAATGAATAAAGGTAGTGCTTCGGAAGTGATGCCGGCCTTGCAGCGACCATTCCGCTTCCGAATCGCTGGATGACAGAGGAGGGTCTGGTTTAGCAGGTAGGTGTTCAGCGTAGACTCGGCGACGAGAGGGCATTTTAAAGTACCTCGGGAACTATCGCACTATGACAGGAATCCTGCACTATGATAGGTATGATTTTATCCAATTATAACCTGGCCCTCTAATGTCATATCTGTATAGCTTTTCCATTAGTATTTTGTGATTTAAAGTAACAAATGCCTTTGATAAATCTAAAAATATGTCCATGGATATATCTTTGTTTTCATAACCTTATTTATCTTTGTTATAAAATCATAATAAATGGTAGTCTCTATAGATTTGCTCTTAAGGTACCCATGTTGTGCATGTCATAGTAGATCCTCACTATAGAAAAAACTGAGAAGCCTGACACACATGATTGTTTTAAAAACCTTAGAGAATGATGGTAAGAGACTTCTTGGTCGATAATTTTCTAGTAAAGTGGCATCACCTTCGGTATTGTTTATTATATGACATAATGGTATAGCTAGCTCATATGCACACAGTTTTATTATATTTATAGCTATCCCATTATAACCTAATTAATTCAATTACTCCATTTATAGTTACTAGCCTTAGAAAAATGAGTTTTTGTTAAACTGTATTTTGGTGCTGAATTCTATTTTTGGTATATTTTGGCATAGACTTTTTGACTTATTTTGACTATTATATATTTCTTGCCCATGCTGCATTTTTCATGAATCCACAAGCATTTTATTATACTGACGTTTTTTGTTTGTACTCATCTTTGTAATGGTCATCTACTCTACTTAACATTAGAAAAGGTCCAAGCAACTTGGATTTATTTATTCCATTTGTGTTATAGTATTTGATACGTTTTTATGTTTATTTATATTTTTTTTCTGGAAAACATTGGTCAAATAACAAAGAAATGATTTTCATAAATCTTGGTGAACATGTTTCTGTTTTCCAGGTTCAAAGATACTATTCAGGATCATGATATAATTATTTACTCGGATAGCCAACCGGCTATGAAAATGTTGATAGATCCTATCGAACGATAGGCCTGCCTAACAGCCTGTTTTAAACCTCTGTACTTTATCTTTGATTGTAATATTTCCTTATAAAACTCGTTTATTAAAAATTACTGTAGATACATTTTCTATTTTTTAGGCACACAGCATGCTATAGGTATTCAAATTACATCTACTTTGCAGAATGCTTGTTGGCAACAGTTTTGAGTTTAAATTTATTTTATTATTTTATAAAAATGTTAAGAACTTCCCTGCCTTTCTGTGAACCTCTCATAATCAATGAAGAACAGAAGAAACTCCTAGGTGTTAAAGACTCAGGTAATTATATTACTGTTAATGTTCATTGTATTAGACGCTTAGTCTAAAATCGGATTTTTTGTCTAATATTAAATGATTTGTTAATATGATCTTAATACTTAAAAATAATCAAAACATGCATCCGGATGTTGGCAACCATCATAGCAATTGCATTTTATCAACTGCGGTAAGAAACAATTTCGTGGTTATTATGTTACATTAAGTTCTTAAATCATGAAGCTATGATATTCATCTTGTTCTCGGTCTCTTTTTGTCGTAAACTTTGTAAAACTAATTGAAGCAGTCTGTATTGTTGCTCCTTTTTTTGATGAAAGTTCTCGAAATGTCAATGGGACTATATGCATAATACATCACAGACAAAAAAACCATTCCAGAATTTTCAGATAGAAAAAATAGAATCATTCGAACATTATTTATTGCTAGATTATTCTGGAGATGAAAAAAGATATATATATATATATATATATATATATATATATATATATATATAGGGCCATGTAATTTGAAGGGAAGGAGTTCAAGTCAGTGAGAGTTCAGTTATCAATCAGTCAGTTATCAGTTAGAAGTCAGTTAGTTAGTTAGTTACAATAAAGTTATAATTCAAGAATTTAGTAACAAGAAGATTATTAATTGAGTTAAGTGAATTAGTTAGAAGAAATTAAATCAGTTACAAGATTATTATTGAGGAGTTAGTTATAACAATTCAATGATTATTAAGTCAGTTGTTTATGAGGTTATGAAGAGATTATTAGCTAGAAGAAGGCATTGATTAAGTTAAATGAATTATTAAGTTAAATACAGTTGGAGATTAATTATTACTACAGTAATATAGTGACAGTTTGAAGTTAATTCATTGAAATAAGCATTCAATAATACAACCACAAGATCCAGTATATTTCAAAGTACATTATATAGAAATTACAAGGAGTTAAATATATATATATATTTATATGGTGAGTGGAGATAATTAAGAAGGAACATATTAAAATAGTTGGATAACCAAGGCTTAGTAAGAAAATATCGAGTGGTGATAATAACTTTAATTTTGGAAAAAACTTCACTTTCACGCGTTCAGTGAAAGAAGGTACCAAATTTTGTTAATAATTTAATAATTGTAAGAATTTCAAATATAGGTTTGTTTCATAATAGTTATAATAAAGATAATTTAAAAAAGTACTTACAAACTAATTCTTTGAGAACCGCGATAAAAACCTATACTTACATATATATCATTCAAATTTACTCATAGCTCATACAACAACAACACATCATAACAATATATATATATATATATATATATATATATATATATATATATATATATATATATATATATATTGGAATAATAATTACATATACAAGAAATTAGCATAGTAATATTATGATGTTTAATTAATAAACTTACTTAAATAGTGGTTAAATTTGTGGTTAAATTAATTTATAAGTCATATACTAGCAAATATTATTAAAAAATAATTATATGAGGGTATTTTTGAAAATTTAGCATAGGATTAAGTTTTAAAAGTTTTTTACTGTATTTTATTCTATAAATAAATATATTTAAGTGAGCCTTGTGCATAGGCAACCAAATATACACTGTGTTATTTGACATTTTTACATATTTGACATATTTATTAGTTTGGGATTTTAATTTAAATATAATTATGGATGTAAAATAGTAGTATATTAGTGTAAGATATTTAGTTTATATATATAATAGTAAATTCTGATCTGAAAGCCTAAATGTCCATAAGCATCTCACTACAATTTTCTGGAGAACGTCAATACACAAGACAATTAGCCCTATTTGCATAGTAGATGATTCCAGAACTTTCATCTATGGATGAGATGAAAAGTTTAGAACATGATTTCTTTCCCGATCATTCTGGAACCATGAAAAGATATATAAACGATTTAATTTCGAGCAAGAATTCATTATTAAGTAAGTAACAGTTGATTCGTGAAGTTAGTAAAGTTAGAAGAAGGCATTAAGTTACAGGAAGTCATTAAGTTACAGTCAATTATTAAGTGAGTTATTTAGAAGAATTCAAGAATTAAGTTACATTAAGTCAGTCAGAAATTAAGTTACAGTTACTAAATCAGTTACTGTCAATTATTAAGTCAGTTACAATTGATTAAGTTAGAAGAATTCATGAAGTGATTAAGTCAAATTAAGTTAGAAGAAGGCATGAAGTTAGATGAAGTCAGTCAGTTAGTTACAATTAAATTAAGATTCATTAAGAAAGTTAGTTCAAGACAGTTATAATTAATTTAAATTAGAAGAAAGGATTAACTTAGAAGAATTAATTAAGTCAGATACAGTTGGAGAGTAAGAGAGTAAATTAATTCAATATAAATAGTTCAATACATGAGTATAGTATATTATATGGAAATTACAAGAATTTTAAATTATAATATCTATATGCAATTTCACAAATACAAGGATAACCGAGGCTGATTAAGAAGATATTTAGTGGTGATTATAACTTTGATTTTGGAAAACTTTAGGCATTCAGTGATAGAAAGGTACCAGATTTTGTTATTATAATTTAATAATTGTAAGAATTTAAAATTTAGATAGGTTGTTTTAAATTTATATTGTTTATATTAGATATATATGTCTATTGCATAATAGTTATAATAAAGATAATTTAAAAAAGTACTTACAAACTAATTCTTTGAGAACCGCGATAAAAACCCTATACTCACATATTTTATTTTAAACACTCATTGCTCATATACAAACAAAACATTACAATATATATATATATATATATATATATATATATATATATATATATATATATATATATATATATATAATGAGATAATAATAGATATTTAAGAAATTAGCATAATATTATTATGATTTTTAATAATTAATAAACTTAAATAGTGATTAAAGAAATAAAGAAATAATTTATAAGTTATATACTAGCGAATATTATTAAAAAATAATTATATTAGGGTATTTTTAAGAATTTAGCATAAGAATGTAAAAATTTTTTTTTTATTATTATTAATATATTTAATTGAGCCATGTGCATAGGCAACCAAATATACACTGTCTATGACATGACGATGCCTATTTTTGAACTAAATAAGTGACATGTAAAATGGGGTTATTTATTAGTTTGGGATGTTTGATTTAAATATAATTACTGATGTAAAATAGTGATATGTATTAGTTTAAGATATTTAGTTTATATATAATAGTGTATTCTGATCTGAAAGCCTAAATGTCCATTAAATTATCCATATAGGAGCAAGGAATTTTCTAGAAAACATGTCAATATAATGAAGTTGGCCTATTTATGTGGTGGACTGTTCGAGAATATTCAGATATGGATGAAATAGAAACAATTCGAACATGATTTATTGCTAGAACAGTCTCGAACGTAAAAAGGATATAAATACGAGGTAATTTGGAGCAGGCGGAGATTAAGGTTAGATTAAGTCAGTCAGTCAATCAGTTACGATTAAGTCAGTCATTCAGTTACAATTAAGTAATTAAGTCAGTTACAATTCATTCATTAAGTTAGTGACAGTAAATTAGATTCATCAAGACGGTTATAATTAATTAAGTCCGATACAGTTGGAGAGTATGAGAGTAAAGTAAGACAGTTAGTTCAATACAGTGATAGTTAATTATTAGTACAGTAATACAGTGACAGTATGGAGTTAATTCATTAAGAAGTTAAGCAGTCAATAGTACAAGCACATAGTATACAGTATATTTGAAAGTATATTATATGGAGATTACAAGAATTTTAAATTATAATATTTATATGGTGAGTGGAGATTATTAAGAAGAAACATATTTAAAATTGTTGGGAGCCGATAATTAAAATATTTTGGTATATTTGGAAAAAGCAATTTCACAAATACATCGATAACCGAGGCTGATTAAGAAGATATTGAGTGGTGATTATAACTTTAATTTTGGAAAACTTTAGGCATTCAGTGATAGAAAGGTACCAAATTTTGTTAATATAATTTAATAATTGTAAGAATTTCAAATTTTAGGTAGGTTGTTTTAAATTTATATTGTTTATATTAGATATATATGTGTGTTTCATAATAGTTATAATAAAGATAATTTTAAAAAGTACTTACAAACTAATTCTTTGAGAACTGCGATAAAAACGCTATACTTATATATGTTATTCAAAATTACTCATAGCTCATTACACAAACAAATCATCATAGCAATATATATATATATATATATATATATATATATATATATATATATATATATATATATATATATATATATATATATATATTGAAATGTATGTATGTATGTAAGGAAACTGTGGAATAGGTCGGGAGTGTTTTTTTAACTCGTCTAATTAGAATTTTAGTTTTTCCACAGCAGAGATATCCAGAATTTGTTCCAGAGAGTAAGAGAAACAATTTGACTTATAAATTATTTTGGAGTACAGAAATGTCATTTAAATTGAGAAATTGAAAATCATGAATTAACATAATTGCGATAGGCCTTAAAAATTGAAAATATTAATGATCATTAAATTAAAAATAGAATAGTACGTACCTTAACTTCCGAAGAGAGGATTGATATTCCAGTTTCACCGATTATTTTGCGAGTAGTTAGTTTTCTTTAAAGAAATCAGAACTGTTTTAAAGTGAGGTTGGATAATAATTTTGGGAATCATTTGAAATTTTGATTATATTTGAATGCAAGTTTAAAGTCAGCGGAATAAAGTGTTCAGTTTCTTTTTCTTTATAGTTCATTTAAACACTTTATAAAGTTGCAATATTTATTTAGTTTTTAGGTACTTGTAGAGAGTCTCCACATTTTGTAACAAATTTTTATTGTCACGACACTAAACCACATTAAGATTTACGCAATTCCTATTTTTGTAAATTTTTAAAGGCAATCCAAGTTGCAGACGAATTTTATTGTTTATATTAAATTTGTTCAATATTAATAATTAACGTGCTTCATTTGGGTTAATTTATCAAAAGTCTAAAGTAAATTTTGGTTTAATTTTTTTTTTAACTTTACCAGGAGACTACAGAGTCGACGTCACACAGTGACAGATTGCTTAGAACACATAATTAAGCTAGCTGAGATATATATTAAATTAAACAACGAACACATATTTTAAAAATTACAACATTAATTATAAAAAAAAATAAAATTAATAAAATACAACTTTTTCAATATATATATATATATATATATATATATATATATATATATATATATATATATATATATGAAACCTAGAGCTAAGATTAATATTATTACTAAAATTAATATCAAACTCACCAGTCTTCCGGTTTAAACCGCGTCGATATCCATTTTGCCGAGCTTTCGGCATCCTCTCTGATACCTTCTTCAGGGCTTCCGAGGTCTGTCTCCCGAGCCCCCAGACACTACTACACTGTTCACTAATCACTGCACTGTCACTACTACGGTTGGGAACAGGAGACGGTTCATTTATATCGTCGATGATGGCGTGGCCTAGGTGGGAGTTAGTGCTGGGTTTGGCGCGAACATTTCCGACTGTGGAATTTTGATTCGAGGATGGAGGGGGCGATATTTTCTTTATGAGAGGTCTCCATGTAGAAGGTAACCGTATGGCGTCATCTCTTTTATTAAGACAATTTGGCCTTTTTTTCTATTTCTATGGCTTTTCGGATAATTCTTGGTTTATATAAGCGGATGGGGGCTATGGTTCTGAAGTTTTCAAAATCGATTTTATGACCTGTATGAAGATGGTGTTGACCGAGAGCTGTAATTGAATCAGAATTGCGAACAGAAATGGAATGTTCATAAATCCTATTTTTGATTCTACGATTTGTTTGGCCTATATAGGATCGGGGACAGTCTGCACAAGGTATTTCATATACTCCGTGTTGTTCATTTGGAATATTGTCTTTGATAGATCAGACAAGAGATGAAAGTTTTTGTTGGGGAGTAAATATTGTTTTTATTCCTCTTGGTTTCAGAATTCTGTCGATTTTGTCAGTGACACCTTTGATATAAGGAAGAAAAGCTTTCGTATGATAAGGGTCTGAGTCTTTGGGTTGAGAATGAGTGGGAGATTGATGTCTGTGAATGCTCCTATTGATGTGATTTTCGCAGTAACCGTTTTGGATTAGGGCTTGTTTTAAACAAGAGAGCTCAGCGGGTCTACTTGCATCATCGGAAAGGCGTATTGATCTGGAGACAAGGGTATTAATGACTGAATTAATTTGTGAAGGTGGATGGTGAGAGTTGGCATGCAAGTAACGATTGGTAAGTGTGGGTTTTCGATAAACAGTAATGGAAACCTTGGGTTTGGTTTTTCTTGATGGATGGAAACCAAAACCTAGCCTAGCCTTACTAATACATGCCTGTATTTTGCAGATCCAGTGGCTACATACCGATTTTATGCACGACTTATCACACTTTGCGACACATTTGGCCTCAGCAACCTCTTGTTGAGTTATGCCTTGTTAGATCCAACGAACTAATTGCTCGAGCTGCACTAGTTCTAAACATCTTTGCGGCATAATGTTTTTGTGATAAATAGATTTCTTGACTTATTGACAACTGGTAAAGCCAATACAAGCACTTTTATACGAATGATATATTTATGTTTGGAACAACATTTCTCTCTTTGTACGAGATAAGGGCCGATAAGAATAGGGAGAAAAAACCACATGCAAAAAATATTGGCCATAAAGATAGCATATAGAGTATAGTACAGGGACTTATTTTAAAAATAGTTTTATATGTTAATTTTAGGAATTTTAAAATTATCCACTTCAATTGTTGAGTAGTATATTTAAAAATAACCAGAAACCGATCACGAGACGTTGCATTTGACACAGCCAGGCTGTAGATGTCTGCCGATTTCTCCCAATATATTGTTCGATTCGGATGTTTCACATATCTAGAAAGCAACCAAATAGCCAAAAATTTATATAACTTCAGGAACAATTGTAAAAGATTCATTTCCATTTTTGTACTTCGCCTATTTTTGGGACTCTTCGCAAATTTATTGATCAAATTTCAATGGCCAGAAAAGCTTAAAAAATCAATTGGACGACCTCCTGACTCGATCATATCATTTATGATTTAGGGTCGATTTTGAAGTGTATTTTTTCTTTTTAAATTAAAATCCTTTGGCAACTTTTCTTCAAAATGCAAGGATTTCTACGAACGTTTCGTTTTTTCGACTGTTAATTTTTAAGCTTAGGTATGTTCTTTGCTGATCTTGATCTCACTTTTAAAGTTGAGGGTTTCATATTTCCACCTGAGAGCATTCTGCTAGTGTAAACCAGGGTCCAATAAATTCACTCTATTAGTATTCACCAAATTCACTTTTGACCGAATTTACTTGTTTCGTCATTTTGTTTTGCTTTAGAAGCCACATGTTTAACTAAATACACAAAATAACCGTTAAAATGTAAAAACCACACGTTTAATTGATATTTGACACAATAAACAGAAACCAGCGACGTCTTTTCGCTGCACGGTTAAACTAAAATGGCATGTTTGGCCTATGAATATTTAGACGGTAGGTTTTGAGGGGTTAACATGATAACAATAACTCTCTTCTAGACATGAAGTACTGTATACTTTATTAAAGGATTCTGTAATAAAGGACGCTGTCATCTTATGGTTTCAATAACTCACACACCAACACAAACACCCACGCGCGCGCACACACATTTTTTTTACCTTTTTCAAAATATTTTTATTTACGACTAACATACAAACTAGCATTGAAAATACGATACTTGTTATTTTGGATTTTAGATCCCCATTACAGAGTAGTAAAAACACCAAATAAGGGTTCCACTCCTCAAGATAGTAACACATCAACACCCCTCAATATCACCTTTAAGAAATCAAGTATATCTCAATTTGAGCCTGATAGTAAGTAACAGTGGTAAATAAAAATCCCTATTTTTTATTCATGTTGTTTAATTTCATATTTCATAACATTTATTTTTAGGTTTAAACTATTCTACGTCCTCTCCTTCTTGGATTTATTTTAAAGGAACACCAGACCGAAGCTCTAGTCATTTCTCATCTACGTCTTCTCCTATTTTTCAGGCATCCGTAAATAAATCTTCTTTCCGTGATATTTCTCCGGTAGAATTTATCAGTGATGAAGATGCCCTAAGAAAATATTTGAAAGAGCATAAGGAAATCGAAAAAGTTAATAAACTCTCCTGCAAAAAACAGAATTCTTCAAATTTATTGAGTTCCTTTTGGAGCCATCCTGTAACACAAACAGCTAAAGACGTATCAGAATATCTTAGAAAGTGTCAATACCAACTTTCTTCACAAATCATTGGTAGGTAATAATATTCTTAATATACGAGTACTATCATTTTTTAATGAATTAGTGTTTTACAAAACAGTTAAAGTTTTATTCTGTAAAATATTCTGGTATAGTATACGACAAAGTCGAGTTTAGCCACGATCTTCAGCCACCGAATGGCAGAAGCGATTATTTTATTTATACTTAATTGAAAAGTTTCTATTCTCATTATGATTAATAATGTAAATATGTTTAATTTATTTTAAAACTTATTTCACCCGGCAATAAAAATCAATGGAGTATGTTGAAACTTAAAATAAAATTATATTTAAACATATTTACCTTATACTGCTTGTTTTGGGACCAGCATAATTTTGCAAATTTGACATTTTTTGCAGATTCTGGATTGCAAAAATATTTTGTAAAACCTACTAGACCGATGCTAACGAAATTTAACGCAAATTAAGTCGTAATATAAAGTTTTTCTAGGCGAAATATGAAAGTTGTAAGTTATAATAATGCAATATCTCTCGAGTTATAGGCGAAAATATGGGCACAAGAATATAAAATTTTCAATTTTTTTCCGATTTTTTTCAAATAAAAAATTAAGCACAAGGTTTGCGACTGGCGCATATCGTGATTATTGATACAAGATATATAACTGAAGTGATTCTAGCAAAAAATAGACTCCTAAATAAAAAATGTTCATTATGGTCTGCTTTTTGACAGATCCTGATGAAGCGATTTTTTTCCGATTTTTTTCAAATAAAAAATTAAGCACAAGGTTTGCGACTGGCGCATATCGTGATTATTGATACAAGATATATAACTGAAGTGATTCTAGCAAAAAATA
This sequence comes from Diabrotica balteata, assembly GCA_918026665.1. Classification (NCBI taxonomy): domain Eukaryota; kingdom Metazoa; phylum Arthropoda; class Insecta; order Coleoptera; family Chrysomelidae; genus Diabrotica; species Diabrotica balteata. The sequence goes on along the minus strand of OU898280.1, from coordinate 71,035,285 downwards.
GACTCCTAAATAAAAAATGTTCATTATGGTCTGCTTTTTGACAGATCCTGATGAAGCTTCAGGAAATGACTAATTTCATTCCTGAGAATATGGGTATTTTAACTATAAGACTAAATTTTAACTAACTTTAATTTGAACTTAAACATACGAAATAATTGAAAATATTTCGTCAAGTTCCATTTTCTTAAAGGGAAACTTGGCAACATGTACATTTTGTAATTTTGTAGGTAAGGTCTACTTCTAAATGTGCCTATCTTCTAGAGATGTTGGCGACCACATTGATCCATCTTATTCTATTCACAGCAGCTCGAAATAGATCAGTTGACGTTAGAAAAGTCCATCTCCTAAGAATGGCCAGCTAAGATATACCTCTACGTCCAGGGCCACTCTTACCCTCAATCAAACCGCAAAGTGGGCGACGCCTGGTGGTAGATTTCAAAGGCACCCACTTCGGAAAAACCTTGAAATTGTCATTATTTTGTATACATATTAGCGACCGGTTTATATTGTAATTAACAATGACTTCGACTTCAAAAAACTAATGCAGTGTTCCTCAATGTTCATCCTATTATATTTCACAAAAAAAATTCCATACATAAGTTTCATCTGGACGAGAATATGAGAAAAGTTTGGCAATGCATTTTGCGAATTGGCAAACCTATAACCAAGTACATGACTGTGTGCAGTTCATTTTACTGTCATCAGTATATTTTACTGAGAACGATTACTTTCCTACTGTTGATTAAAATATTATTTTATATTTTAATACATTTATACCTAATTTACTTTGTAGTAACACCTGAAACTAAATTGAGAAGACTAAAGAAAAATGCTGTTCCATCAGCTAAATTGCCCCAACGGTATCATGAAGTTATTATATAATATGAATAATTAAGATAATGTAAATTTTACTTCCCGTGTTTCAGACATACTGTAGAAAAACAAACATTTAATTTTATTTTTATTCAGGTTTGGGAGTCAATTACCTTGTGTATAAACTCCAATCTCAAACAAATAAACTTTGAAGAATGTACTTCAACTTTTACTTTGCCAAAATACACATGTAAATGATTTATATTAAACGTTTTATAGCTTAGAGATCAAATGACAAAATTATTTGTTTTACCGAAGTTATCGTCCATCTTTGAAATTTTCAGCGCCCCCTGTCGGAATTGGCTGTCGCGAATAGAGTCAACTGTAGAAGTTGGTATTTATCATTACGCATGATGTGGCCGAAGTAAGCCAATTTTCTGTTTTTATGGTGTTAAAAATTTCTTTGCCTTTGCTTCATTTTTTTCCAGCTTTGATACATGAAGGCTCCATTTGATGAACGTTCAGGTTTCTACTCCATAGAGGAGGACACTAAAGACGTAACATCTAAGAATTCTTATGCGTATATTGGTACTTAAAGATAAGTTGCAGATACTCTTCCTAAGGCTATTGAAAAAGCTTCTGGCTTTTTCAATACCAGTTTTTATTTCGTAGCTGTGATCCCAAGTATTCTTAATATTGCAGCCTACATGTGTATGTAACGTGTATCGTTAATTGTGCACCAAAATTGTACAATTGAAACACCAAAACATATAATGAGGCAAACACCAGTAGGAAGAAGGTCAAAGTGAAGGCCCATACTTAGATACATGAAACAAGATCTGAAGATTAACATTTAAGATTACCAACTGGAAAAACAAAGCAAGAAACAGAACAGAATGACGGAAAATCCTAGAACAAGCCAGGACCCAGAAAGAGTTGTTGAGCTACTAACGATGTAACGATTTAATTGTAATTTGGGGAGATTATGCCGATGTTCTTACTAATGATCATTATTTTTGTCTTCTTGCAATTTAGTTTTAGGCCGTATTACATGTTTCTACAACGTTATCCATCACCCTTTGGAGCCTCTGCGCACTATCTACCAGCAACACTGTATCGTCTGCATATCCAATATTGTTTATAAGTTGGCCATTTACAGCAATCCCATCTTCTGATTCGTCCAAGACCTCTCTAAAGATGTTTTCAGAGTATATGTTAAATAATGCCGGTGACAATATGCAACCCTGTCTAACTCCTTTTTCGACTGTGAATATCTCGGAGAGTTCATTTTCTAATCGTACTGTTGCTTTTTAACTATAAGGACATTTATTTATTTATTTATCGTATGGCAATTACAACACGTTTAGAACAAAATTACAAACACTAGTAATATAGGTATATGATAAACTTTAAATAGTTACAAACAAACATCAAGTGTATTAACATAATCAATTGACTCTGAAGTTGCAAACAGGAAGTCTTCAGGGCTAACATTGTAGGATCTTGAGGGGCACTCTTCAATAATGTGGTCGATCGTTTGGTTCTTTCCACAGTCACATTGAGAAGACGGATTCTTTCCCCATTTATGTAGCATTTATGCACATCTGCCATGTCTGGTTCGGATCCTGTTTAGAGTGGACCATGTTTTACGTGGAAGATCAAAACCTGGTGGCTTGAGGGTAATGCAGGGCATGTTATTTTGCCATGCATTCCATTCTTGACACCATGCATTCGTGGTGTTGAACTCCTCATGTATCATTCTTGCCGTTTTCATTGGTGGTTTTCTAGAACGTAGACGGGTATTTCGTGCATCCTCGGTATCTTCGTGGATCGGCAGGTTTATATTGTTTATAATCTTTTTGTATTCACGTGTAAGTGCGTCAATGCGTCAACTCGTCGTAAATGTGGAGGTGGGATGTGACTTAATACTGGAAGCCATTGGGTGGGAGTTGATTTAGTTGTACCAGCTATCATCCTCATAGTGCTGTGCAGCTGAGTATCGACCTTTTTTACGTGTGGACTGTGTAGCCAAACTGGGGCACAATATTCAGCGGTCGAGAAAACAAGGGCTAAGGCAGTAGAGCGGAGAGTGGAAGCCGATGCTCCCCAGGTGGTACCGCAGAGCTTCTGTATAATGTTATTTCTGGTACTCAACTTTTGGGCAGTTTTTGTTAAATGCTTTTAAATGATAGCGTTCTGTCTAGTGTTACGCCCAGGTACTTCGGTGTTTTGTTATGGGAAAGTGTGGTTTTTCAAGTTGTGGAAATTTTCAAACCGTATGTTGAGTTCCTTTCCAGCAAGTTTATTGTTCAGGTGAAAGCAACTAACTTCTGTTTTGGATGCATTTGGTTGAAGCCGCCACTTACGAAAATATTTGCTCAATATATATATATATATATATATATATATATATATATATATATATATATATATATATATATATATATATATATATGTAAATACTTTTTTCTTTTTGGGTGTGGTAGTCAATAAAAAATAGAGCTTTGCTAAGGCGTACTATTTATTCTGAAATCCGAGCTTTCGGTGGTTATTTGCCACCTTTATCAAGGTCTACAATGAAAATTACTGTGTTATAACATTAGGCTGATGTAATATAAAAGTTATAAAAACTTACCAGAAAGTAAGATTCATAGCATATAAAACACAACGTTAAATAACATAATGTGATCTGAATTATTGAAGGCATTAACAATTTTAAAAACTTTAAAATACTTAAAAATTAAAGAACATGTTACAAAGTTTAAAAAGTAAAAAATAAGACGACATGTTTGACAAAAAACAGTCGTCTTCGCAGGTTTGAATTCAGTCACATCTCACGAACAGAAAGAGGTAGTAGGAGGAACTATTGTTGTTTAAATAGTTCGATGTAACTACAAAAAACAAACTTTCAAACTGATGTCTAACAAAATGCCGTTTGTGATTTTAAGTACTACCAACCATGTTACCAACTTAGAATTGAGAGGGAAATTTAAAAAAAGGTTTTATTATGTCAAAAAATAAAAAGAAAATAGTATTTAGTAAGTAGGTTTGAAAAAACAAACAACCAAAACAAAATGAACATCTGAATAATAACTGAAGTTAATCATGATAATTATAGCAATTAATAATGGAATTTACGAAACATGAAGCACTCTGAGATACAGAAAACCCTAGTCAAAAGTCAAAATAAAATTGTAAATTTTGCTAAGATTCTGGATCTCAGATCTTTTATTCAGATTGTTGTTATCACTCCTGCTGATATGTACCATTTCTAAGAATGTTCTCTTAAATTTATTTTTCTCTCTGGCTAATATTTTAACATTGTTGAAATCTATCTTATGGTCTAGATCGATAGTGTGTTCTGCCAAAGCACAAGTGGGTTTATTTAGTCTACAGTCACTCTTATGCGAAATGATACGACTAGACAGATTTCTTCCAGTTTCACCAATGTACGTGGATGGACATTCAGTACATTGAATGCAATAAACAACATCTCTTGACTCTAAAGTAGTTAGGGGTTGTTTTATTTTGCTATATAGCTGACGTATGGTTTTGATGTTCTTGTTAGCTATTTTGATGTTCTTAAATTCTTTGAAAATTTTAGTAAGTTCTACGGTTAGTTTTGGAATATACGGAAGGGCATAAAAATACACACTTGTTTGAGAAGAATTGTTTTGTGCTGAGGGCACTGATTGAGAATTAGTGAGAATGTTATTTCTGTTAACAAATGGAACATTAAAAATTAATTTATTAATCAGTCTTAGAGGATATGAATTTTCAACAAAAATATTCCGTAAGAGGTTAAGATCATGTTGGAGATGATCTGGATGTGATAACCTTTTGACACGTTCTTTCATTGCTAGGACTAGGTTGGTTTTCATTCTAGGAGGATGATGGGAATGGTAGCTTATGAATCTATTGCTACATATAGGTTTTCTATACCATTGTGTTTTCACAACATTATCCTCACATCTATGCAAACGCATGTCAAGGAAGGGCAAAGATCCCTCCCGCTCTTCCTCGCACGTGAATTGCAAGTGTGGGTTTTGTTGGTTGAAAACATTTAAAGTAAATTGTATAGAGTCTGCTGGTAGTGCCAAGATTAAGTCATCCACGTATCTTTTTATAAAAGGTATTTCAAAATTGATTTGTTGCAAACAATCTTTAATCAAATCGTCTAAGACATAATTACAAAGAATTGGTGAAATGGTGGACCCCATTGGAGTACCAAAGACTTGTTTGTAGTAACAGTCATTAAAAATAAAAACATTAGAGTCAAAAACAAAAGAAATGAGTTTTTTGATATTAGATAAGTTAAGAGTTGTGTGCACTGATATGTCATCCCAGTGTTTCTCAACACTAACCAAAATTTTGTAAAGGTAAATTAGTAAACAAAGACACTACATCAAAACTAACGAGCTTATAATTGATAGGTAATTTTAAGTTATTAATAAAAGAACTGAAACTGAAAGAGTCCTGAATGCAGAAATCATTGTTACTGTAGGTTTCTGTGAGAATATTGGTGAAAAAACTTGCTATGGGGCCATTAGGTGTACCTATTGAGGAAACTATTGGTCTCATAGACAAAGTAGGTTTATGAATTTTTGGAAGTGCATAAAATCTAGGAGCAATTGAATTATAAATTTTCAAAGTTTTCCCAACTGATTGATCTATTTGATTCTCCTTTACCAAATCAGAAACTAGTTTATTAGCCTTTTGTTGCAGAGTACACACAGGATTGTTGTTTAACTTTTTATAATATTTAGTGTCTGTTAATAAGTCTTCACATTTTTGTATATAGTCCCTAGTGTACATTGCTACAGTGACATTGCCTTTGTCGCTCTGAACAATCTTGATCTCAGGGTGATGTTTCAAAAAAGTTTTGCATTTGATGTAGTATTTATTTAAAAAGTGGTCTTTTTCATCTTTGTTGAGAAAGTTCGTGATTATATTAGTGCATTTGGACCTTAGAATGTCCTTATCGACATTCTCAATTGGTCTTAAAATGTTCTCGATGTCTGCCAACAAAGAGGAAACTTTGAAATCTTTTTTGTTAGGAAGCAAAGCGAATTTAGGGCCTAAAGCCAACAACTTTTTAACTTCTACAGGAAATTCTAAGTTTGTAAGGTTTTTAAACCAACTCTCCCTGAAATCAATACTGTCAAAACTATCTAATCTGAACTTATTGAATTTATTGATATTAGTTCTCTTAATTTTATAAAAAAGATTGTTATAAATTATCTGTTGTCTACGTTTAAACTCAACATATGTGTGATAATTAAGTATAGATTTTGATTTGGCTTGGAGATCTTTTAGCTTATTTTCAAAATGATTAATATCAGCAAAAGTAATTTTGATTTCTAAATTAAGAATATTTTTTCCAAACCTTTTACTAAGTCCTTGAGATCGAAAATCTATCTCTCCTCTCCTGTGATGTAGTAAATTATTCACATTTGTCAAACTGTTCGTGATATGGTTCGGAAAACAATCTGCATTTCGACACTTAATTAAAAAAGTCTTTCTGTTCCTTAACGCTGCCAGTTTGGTGTTAACATTAGCCCATTCCTTTAGGTACGACACAAGTAATGGTCCGTATTATGAGGACATCAGACTCCAATACGGACCATTACTTGTGTCGTACCTAAAGGAATGGGCTAATGTTAACACCAAACTGGCAGCGTTAAGGAACAGAAAGACTTTTTTAATTAAGTGTCGAAATGCAGATTGTTTTCCGAACCATATCACGAACAGTTTGACAAATGTGAATAATTTACTACATCACAGGAGAGGAGAGATAGATTTTCGATCTCAAGGACTTAGTAAAAGGTTTGGAAAAAATATTCTTAATTTAGAAATCAAAATTACTTTTGCTGATATTAATCATTTTGAAAATAAGCTAAAAGATCTCCAAGCCAAATCAAAATCTATACTTAATTATCACACATATGTTGAGTTTAAACGTAGACAACAGATAATTTATAACAATCTTTTTTATAAAATTAAGAGAACTAATATCAATAAATTCAATAAGTTCAGATTAGATAGTTTTGACAGTATTGATTTCAGGGAGAGTTGGTTTAAAAACCTTACAGACTTAGAATTTCCTGTAGAAGTTAAAAAGTTGTTGGCTTTAGGCCCTAAATTCGCTTTGCTTCCTAACAAAAAAGATTTCAAAGTTTCCTCTTTGTTGGCAGACATCGAGAACATTTTAAGACCAATTGAGAATGTCGATAAGGACATTCTAAGGTCCAAATGCACTAATATAATCACGAACTTTCTCAACAAAGATGAAAAAGACCACTTTTTAAATAAATACTACATCAAATGCAAAACTTTTTTGAAACATCACCCTGAGATCAAGATTGTTCAGAGCGACAAAGGCAATGTCACTGTAGCAATGTACACTAGGGACTATATACAAAAATGTGAAGACTTATTAACAGACACTAAATATTATAAAAAGTTAAACAACAATCCTGTGTGTACTCTGCAACAAAAGGCTAATAAACTAGTTTCTGATTTGGTAAAGGAGAATCAAATAGATCAATCAGTTGGGAAAACTTTGAAAATTTATAATTCAATTGCTCCTAGATTTTATGCACTTCCAAAAATTCATAAACCTACTTTGTCTATGAGACCAATAGTTTCCTCAATAGGTACACCTAATGGCCCCATAGCAAGTTTTTTCACCAATATTCTCACAGAAACCTACAGTAACAATGATTTCTGCATTCAGGACTCTTTCAGTTTCAGTTCTTTTATTAATAACTTAAAATTACCTATCAATTATAAGCTCGTTAGTTTTGATGTAGTGTCTTTGTTTACTAATTTACCTTTACAAACAATTTTGGTTAGTGTTGAGAAACACTGGGATGACATATCAGTGCACACAACTCTTAACTTATCTAATATCAAAAAACTCATTTCTTTTGTTTTTGACTCTAATGTTTTTATTTTTAATGACTGTTACTACAAACAAGTCTTTGGTACTCCAATGGGGTCCACCATTTCACCAATTCTTTGTAATTATGTCTTAGACGATTTGATTAAAGATTGTTTGCAACAAATCAATTTTGAAATACCTTTTATAAAAAGATACGTGGATGACTTAATCTTGGCACTACCAGCAGACTCTATACAATTTACTTTAAATGTTTTCAACCAACAAAACCCACACTTGCAATTCACGTGCGAGGAAGAGCGGGAGGGATCTTTGCCCTTCCTTGACATGCGTTTGCATAGATGTGAGGATAATGTTGTGAAAACACAATGGTATAGAAAACCTATATGTAGCAATAGATTCATAAGCTACCATTCCCATCATCCTCCTAGAATGAAAACCAACCTAGTCCTAGCAATGAAAGAACGTGTCAAAAGGTTATCACATCCAGATCATCTCCAACATGATCTTAACCTCTTACGGAATATTTTTGTTGAAAATTCATATCCTCTAAGACTGATTAATAAATTAATTTTTAATGTTCCATTTGTTAACAGAAATAACATTCTCACTAATTCTCAATCAGTGCCCTCAGCACAAAACAATTCTTCTCAAACAAGTGTGTATTTTTATGCCCTTCCGTATATTCCAAAACTAACCGTAGAACTTACTAAAATTTTCAAAGAATTTAGGAACATCAAAATAGCTAACAAGAACATCAAAACCATACGTCAGCTATATAGCAAAATAAAACAACCCTAACTACTTTAGAGTCAAGAGATGTTGTTTATTGCATTCAATGTACTGAATGTCCATCCACGTACATTGGTGAAACTGGAAGAAATCTGTCTAGTCGTATCATTTCTCATAAGAGTGACTGTAGACTAAATAAACCCACTTGTGCTTTGGCAGAACACACTATCGATCTAGACCATAAGATAGATTTCAACAATGTTAAAATATTAGCCAGAGAGAAAAATAAATTTAAGAGAACATTCTTAGAAATGGTACATATCAGCAGGAGTGATAACAACAATCTGAATAAAAGATCTGAGATCCAGAATCTTAGCAAAATTTACAATTTTATTTTGACTTTTGACTAGGGTTTTCTGTATCTCAGAGTGCTTCATGTTTCGTAAATTCCATTATTAATTGCTATAATTATCATGATTAACTTCAGTTATTATTCAGATGTTCATTTTGTTTTGGTTGTTTGTTTTTTCAAACCTACTTACTAAATACTATTTTCTTTTTATTTTTTGACATAATAAAACCTTTTTTTAAATTTCCCTCTCAATTCTAAGTTGGTAACATGGTTGGTAGTACTTAAAATCACAAACGGCATTTTGTTAGACATCAGTTTGAAAGTTTGTTTTTTGTAGTTACATCGAACTATTTAAACAACAATAGTTCCTCCTACTACCTCTTTCTGTTCGTGAGATGTGACTGAATTCAAACCTGCGAAGACGACTGTTTTTTGTCAAACATGTCGTCTTATTTTTTACTTTTTAAACTTTGTAACATGTTCTTTAATTTTTAAGTATTTTAAAGTTTTTAAAATTGTTAATGCCTTCAATAATTCAGATCACATTATGTTATTTAACGTTGTGTTTTATATGCTATGAATCTTACTTTCTGGTAAGTTTTTATAACTTTTATATTACATCAGCCTAATGTTATAACGCAGTAATTTTTTATTGACTACCACACCCAAAAAGAAAAAAGTATTTACATATATATATATATATATATATATATATATATATATATATATATATATATATATATATATTTTATATCACGAAACACTTTTTTGACTTTTTAAAAAATTTATTAATTACAAAATACAAGTTACGTGGTAAAAATGAATGAAATATAAAATATAATGAATGAACTACAAAAATATACTGAATGATGAATTAAGAGCGACAAGCGGTTTTATAATATTAGTAAATGCTGACTCAGTGGGAACGTGTAAAAAGCTTGGGTCCCGCTGACTCTGCTGGTACTGCATTTGCAAGGATCCTTATCGGCTCAGGTTGTTGGAAGTGGAACCTGATACCCTGGGAATCGTCGTGATAAGGGACATCGGTTGGTACAATGCATATAACAGCTCCCCCTTTTAGATGAAAGTTGATGCGTGGCAGCAACTTTTAGACTGTCTGTTTATTGGTGTTAAGTTGGATCTGCTCTTCTTCGTCTATAGCGTCGCTTAGGTGGATACTGGGTCTTCGTCTTGGAAGGATTTTTCTCCAATTCCGGGTGAAGGCTGTCTCTGGGTGTCTTGGTGGAGAGGGCGGATGGTCATTGTCATTGGTATTGCCAATTCCTATCCTGTATCTTCTCTTGGATCTGCACTTACATATAACATAAAGAACAACAAGAGTTACAATGACAACTATGGTAAAAATGGTGAACCAGCTCAGATGTTTGTTGACAAACGGTTCATTGATTAGTTTATCGAGTTCTTCAGAATACTGATTGAGTTTGTGATGGGCTATCTCGAGGTCTTCAGTATTGATCTTGCTAAGCTTCAGTGGTTTTAAGTCGGGAAGATGGATTTTATCTGGGAAGTGTTTGCAGCAATTGAATGGTATTTGGACTGGATGACTTCTGTAAGTGACATTGTCATGAACGTCGATTAATTTCTGAGAGTGTACTCTTGTACTACCAATAAAGGCATCGCACGTGGGTTGTAGTTTGAGTACATGGTTTGTGTAAATAATCTCTGATTTGACGTCTCTGGATTCGCATTTGATGGTAATAGGCAGTGGATCAGAAACTGTTATGAGCCACAGGTTTATGTTGATCTTCTGGACGTTGTAATCTTTGGCAAATACTACGGAAGTCTGGCATGTTCTGGGAAGGCGTTCTTGTCGTTTCAGAAGTTGGGCTTCGCATATGGCATCGCTGTCGATTGGGTATGGAAGTGTGTTATAACAGATCTTGGTTCGAGCTCGCAAAGTTTTGCATGACTCAAGGCTATTTATTGTAAGGTATAACAATGAATCATCATTTCGCGCAATGTATTTATTTGTTGTTGTTAATATTGAATGAAGACCTGTTCGATTATCCAGTATTGGTATTGGATAGATACGATATAAAGTATATTGTTCTGCATCAGTTAAAGGAATATTTAAGACAAACACAATTCTTGTGTCTAATTGATAGGCTTGCAATTCGATAATATCGATATATTGAGCTAGATTTGAAGTATAGATTGATAATGGAAGATTATTTTTTTGTAATGATTGTGATATATGCCTTAGCGATTCAATTAAATCAAACGGGGTTATGATTGAGCTATGTAATATTTTTAATCGAGCAAAGGTTATGGCATTTACTATTTCATTTAAAGAGTCTTCGATAAATGACTAGCTTTCCATTAGTAATTCACAAAAGTTTAGCATATCGATTTGAGATTGGTAGAATTTTAATTGGTCAGAGATATCCATTATTGACTCTCGAATTTCATTAATATTATTGTTGAATGTTTCCTCGTCTATTTGTAATTTCTGGATTGTGGCGTTAAAGTTTTGAATAACAGAAGTTGTAACCGATATTTGATTTTTCAATAAGTTTTCGATTTGATATTCATCGCGGGTTATTTTATTTGTACAGTCATTGAAATATTCGCCATCTGACGAATCTAAGTTGCCGGTAATTGATTTCCATATCGAACCTATTCCGTTAATAAGTCCGCGTTTCTCTCGGAATGTGTATTGTTTCGTATCAGCCATTATTTCTGTATATTTAAGATTAACAGAACTAGAGATTTGTTTGAGAAGACTTATGTGAGTTTGGACTTCGGATTTAAATGCCAGCATTCGAGGTACGTCTTCTTCAATGGTATCCAATAAATTTTCTAAGATTTTGTCATTTTTGTCGATAACGTCTCTGATTGGTTGCATGTCTTTATATACAAGGAGGGTCCATTTGTCGTTCGAAATTTTGAGATTGGTTTCTTCATGAAAAAAGATTCCAACAGTGTTGTTGATTGGAGTTAACGTATACTGGGAGAGGATGACTGGGATCAGTCCGAGGAATCTGAAAGAAAATTACTCATGATAGGGTTTTAATCTATCAAAATTTACTTTCATTGTTCTATTGGTTTGGGTATTTAATAAAGTAGCAGAATTTACGTGAATTTCTTGGATTTCAAAAGGGCCATTAAATTTATTTTGGGATTTATCTTTAATTTGCGATTCCTTGACGTAAACCTTATCGCCTATTTTATATTCTGGAGGATTTGATGACACGTGTTGATCGAATCTTTCTTTAGCCTTTTCTTTTTGTCTTTCCGTCTTGGCTCGTGCAACTTTATAGAAATATTGCATACGATTACTTAAGTCTCTAACGTATTTTGATATAAGGATTTTTTCATTGTAAAGTATTTCGGGTGGTCTAAAAGAAGTATGTCCGAAAATGAGTTCGTATGGTGTAAATCCGTGGGTTTTGTTTTTTGTATTATTGTAGCAAATAACTGCATAAGGCAGAACATTGAACGGATGTTCATCGGGATTTTCAGCTTGATTAGCTCTTATCATTTCGCTTAGGGTTGCGTGAAATCTTTCGATAGAACCGTTAGATTGTGGATGGCCCACACTTGAGAAGGTTAGTTTTATGTCGTACAATTCACAAAGATCTTTCATCAAAGCATTGTCGAATTCACGTCCATAGTCACAGTGTATGCGTAATGGTGTGCCATAGTGTTGGAAAAAGATAATAAGATGATTGACGACTGATTTAGCTGTTTTGTCTTCAAGAGGATACGCTTGTGTGAATTTAGTGAGTTCGTCTCTGATAGTTAATGCGTAATTTCTGGTAGGGTATTCGAAAAGATCTATGTTAATTCTTTCGAACGGTGTTTTAGGGGTTTCGGTGATGACTAACGGGTTACTTAAGTTTTTTCTACAAATCTTTACTTTTTGACAGATTTCGCAATTTTTTATAAAATTTTCTACATCTTTTGTAATGCCTTGCCAATTATACTTTTCTTTTATTCTTCGTATAGTTTCATTTATACCCCGATGGAGATTGTTTTTGCCACAGTGATAGTGATCTAGTATTTGGGGTATTTCATCCTGTTCCGGAGTTTTAATAACATCTTGACAGATTCTCAGTTTTATTTCTTTATCGGCAAAGATAAATGAAAATATTTCTAGAATTGGTAATTCGAGTTGATTTTCGACGTAATGGATTTGCGATAGGTCAAATTCATTTTGTGCGACATAAACGATATAGAATAGGTGTTGTACTACTGTTTCAGGATCAAAAGGAAGGGGAATGATAAAATATTTCCGATTTTTGACAGTTTTACTACCGAATATATTAATCTTTGATAAGTTAAAATCTATATTGGTTTCATCGAAGACGTCGTCTAATATTTTGTGATGTATTTCTTCCATTTTATTTTGTCTAAGAAAGGTGATGATGTTCTTATGCGATTTGTCTAATAATTGATCATTAGATATTTCAATTTTAGAATAATCAATGAGTGATTTAGTTTTATACAGTTCGACAAATCTATTAAAGTGTTCAGTGATTTCTTCTTCATTGATTTCATTTGGTTCTTCGTCAGATTCCGTATCGTTCGAAGCTAATATTGATATTTTCTTATGAAAATTCGCACATTCTTTAAAATGATTGATTTTAATTCGAGAAAGGGCGTCCGCATTTTTGTTGGTTTTTCCCGGTTTATGAATAATTTTATAGTTGTATTCCTCAAGCTTGAGACGCCACCTAGCTAGTCTGCTTCCAGGGTCTTTTATAGAAAATAACCAGGTGAGTGGACGGTGATCAGTTACTAGAGTGAATTTTCTACCGAACAGATAGGGTCGGAAATGTTTTACAGCCCATACGATGGCAAGGAGCTCTCGCTCAATGGTCGAATATCGTGTTTCAGCATTACACAGGGTACGTGAAGCATATGCTATAGGAAGATCTTTTCCAATGGGGCCTTGGGATAATATAGCGCCGATGGCGAATGCACTTGCATCTGTTGTGAGGACGAATGGTTCCTCAAAATTTGGATAGGTTAGAATTGGGTCAGAAATTAAAGCGTTTTTCAAATCTTCAAAAGCTTGCTTGCAATCTGGGTCAAAATTAAAAGCAACGTCTTTTTGTAGTAGTCTAGTGAGAGGTTTAGAGAGTTTAGCAAAATTGGGAATAAAACGACGATAGTAACCGGCTAGACCTAGAAAAGATTTTATTTCTTTTGGTGTTTTCGGTTCAGGAAATCGTTGGATACAATCGACTTTAGAAGGGTTAGGCTTGACGCCATCTTGGGTAATGAGATGTCCGAGATACGCCACCTCTTTCCTGAGAAATTCACATTTATCAGGCTGGATTTTAAGATTTGCCTTTCGAAGACGTTTGAAGACTTCAGTAAGACGGGAAATGTGTTCGTGAATGGTAGGGGAGTATACTATAATATCGTCCATATAGACAAGACATCGTTCGTTCAAAATACCTAAAAGAATATTGTCCATGACACGCTGGAATGTGGACGGTGCATTTTTAAGTCCAAAAGGCATACGAGTAAATTCATAATGTCCGTTTTCGACAGAGAAGGCTGTTTTAGGAATATCTTTGGGATCGATTTCAATCTGATGAAATCCGGAGGCAAGATCGAGAGTTGTGAAATATTGGCATTTTCCAAGCTGGTCTAAGAGATCGGAGATATTAGGAAGAGGGTATTTATCGTCAATGGTACATTCATTGAGTTTGCGGTAGTCAATTACTACTCGCCATTTTTGTTCTCCAGAAGAGTCCATTTTTTTGGGAACAACCCAAACAGGAGATGACCAAGGAGAAGTAGAGGGCCGGATGATACCTTCGCTGATCATTTTATTTACTTGAGATTTAACTTCCTCTTTGTGGACCTGAGGATATCTGTATGATTTCGTAAAAATGGGTTTGGCGTTATTAGTTTCAATTTGATGTTTAATCTCACTGGTGAAAGTAAGATTGTCTCCTTCTAAGTAAAATATGTCTTCGTAATTTAAGCAAAGATTTGTTATTAATTCTTGTTCTTCCTCGTTAAGATGTTCTGTTCGAAGTCGAGATTTTATTTTGTTGGTACGGTCAATTTTATCAGAGCAATAATTTTCCAAGTTATCGTTCAACTGGAAATTTAGGATAGGGTAGTTTAAATAGGGTTCAATTACTATATCGGAAAAGTCGATAATTTTAGGAATTGCATTTGCGTTTACTACGGATGTCAGAAATTCTCCTTTTTCATTTACGTGTACTAACGCGTTGGGGATATGGACTTTTTCTTTTTCTTTTCTGTGCAAAATTGCATCTGTATTCGACAGATGACATTTTAACTTGAATATTTGTTCGGATCTGGGATCTATTTTAATTTGATTAGGGGGTTCATTGTTACGCGAATTAGTTTCTACTTTGTGGAGAGGTAATGTTTTAAAGTTTGTAATTAGTTGTTTGTTTTTGAGGTCTATCGTACACTCGTAATGTTCTAAGAAATCGAGGCCTAAGATTCCATCGAAATCAATATCTAAATTATAAATGAAGACCTTGTGGGGATTTCCCACTTGAAACGGGACTAAAGTTGATTCAGTGACAAGAATTTTTTGGTCTGTAATACCTTGTATAGAAATTTGTTCGGGAAAACGTGGTTTGAAATTTTTCACGGTATTTTCTTTGAAGATAGAGATACCAGCACCGGTATCGATAAGTAATTTAAACGTATTTGATGCGTCTTTTATATAGTACAGGTTTTTAGAGTTTACAGCAAGAAGAGGGCTTAAAGAAAAGTCTGTTCTGGAAAGTTCAGAGATGGGTTCATGTCGTCCAAATTCAGAGTTTGTATCTGATTTTGTATTTGAGATAAAGATTCGTTCATTGAACTGGTATTGTCTGGTGGGTGGTTCCGATTCGGGATTGTGAGAAAATCCTGATAGTCTTGGCTATCAATTAAATCGGTTGATTGATCAAATGACTGGTAATAATCGGGAGGTGAATAATTATTATCAGAGAAATCTTCGTATTGGTAGCTTTCATTTAAAGCTGAAGTATAGTCGTTAATATAGTCAGGCCCATAGTTAACGAAATGAGCTCTGTGCCTATCGTTCGAAAAATTGGGATTCTTATGTATTACAGAAGGGCGTATTTGTGAATTATTTTGATTTGGTGTAAATTGAGGTCTTTGTTGGTCGTTGTGTCTATTGTTTTGAAAATTATTATTTGAGCTGAAAGTTGGTCTCTGAAAGCCATTGCTTTGAGTGTTATTGAAGTTTTGATGGCTATTAAAATTTCGAGAATTGTTAAAATTATGAGAGTTGTTGAAATTCTGCGAATTATTTTGGGAATTTTGTCGAGAACGACATTCGTTGTACGAGTGGCCCATACGTCCACAAAATGTGCATCTATGTGGTTGAAGGTTTGGTCTTCTAATGGGTTGATTATTTTGATTGGGTTTTGGAGGATTGGATGTATTGATTTTTTGTATTTCGAAATAGGATAATTGTAACTCTCGTCTGATGCGGACTTGAGCTTCAAGAAGGTCTTTTGGATTACTAGCACGAATAATATGAGCGATTTTTGGATCGAGGCCGGTCAATAATGTATTGAGAGCCATTGATTCAATTAATACAATTTGGGCCTGTTTTTCTAGAGCAGAGAGGCTAGATTTCTGTATATTGGCGTGCATTTTTGCATTAAGGACTTGGACACGATTAAGGAATGTAAGAGCCGATTCATTTGGAAGTTGTTTGACTCTTTGTAAATCTTGTATCAAAGAAGATAAGTCTCTAGTGTCTCCAAAATGAGAGGTAAGAAGCTGTTTAATTTCTAGATACGATAATGGATTTCTTGAACTTATAAGTTGCGCTGCTCTTCCGCGTAATTTATTTTTAATGTGAATTACTAATAGTTGTTTTTGATCGCGCGTAGACATATTGTAGGCATAATCACAAGCATTTAAAAATGTGTGTAAAAATATTTGATCGCCTTCAAATTCGGGTACGATAGAAAATATTTCAGATAATTTATAAGGTTCTATTTCAGGCTGGTTCTCATTACGAGAAGCGGGACGAGAAATGTTGCCGTTATCATTCATGGTGGTTAATAAATCAATAAACGAAATAGAAATAAAAATATAAGATAATGGATTAATTAAAAATAATTAATCAAATATAAATATCAAATAATAAAACAAAATGTAAATATCAAATAATAAAACAAAATGTAAATATCAAAATAATAAATGGAAAGTGTAAATATTAAAATAATATGTCAAAATATAGGAAAAGTATTTTTCTAAGACAGTGTGTGATTAGCAGAATAATCGACACAGGTAATCGTTTAATAAAATGAAAATAAAAATGTTGACGATTTACAGAATAATCGCCAAAAGTTTATAATTATTAAAGTAATTATCAAAAAATATTCAAATTCGGCATAAAATTATTAATTAAATGAATATTTTATATTGGAATATCGAACAGTGTATGGTAATAAATGGTATTAAACAAAAATTATATACGAGATGATTCAGTATTAGACTTACATTAGTTCCAAAAACATCTAGTCGTCTTGTTCTCGACAGCTAATCTACCAGGGGCTTCACTTGGTGTTCCTTCCGTAGATGTCTGCAAAGTTAGGGCGGCACTGCTTTTTGGAGTTTTCTGGTTCTTTTTCTGATTAAAGGATTGGAATCCACCGTTGTCAGTTAGGTTCTCCTTGTTCTGCCAACGTTTCCAGATCCTACTGCGACTGCGCCACTTTTTATATCACGAAACACTTTTTTGACTTTTTAAAAAATTTATTAATTACAAAATACAAGTTACGTGGTAAAAATGAATGAAATATAAAATATAATGAATGAACTACAAAAATATACTGAATGATGAATTAAGAGCGACAAGCGGTTTTATAATATTAGTAAATGCTGACTCAGTGGGAACGTGTAAAAAGCTTGGGTCCCGCTGACTCTGCTGGTACTGCATTTGCAAGGATCCTTATCGGCTCAGGTTGTTGGAAGTGGAACCTGATACCCTGGGAATCGTCGTGATAAGGGACATCAGTTGGTACAATGCATATAACATATATATATATATATATATATATATATATATATATATATATATATATATATATATATATATATATATTGAGCAAATATTTTCGTAAGTGGCGGCTTCAACCAAATGCATCCAAAACAGAAGTTAGTTGCTTTCACCTGAACAATAAACTTGCTGGAAAGGAACTCAACATACGGTTTGAAAATTTCCACAACTTGAAAAACCACACTTTCCCATAACAAAACACCGAAGTACCTGGGCGTAACACTAGACAGAACGCTATCATTTAAAAGCATTTAACAAAAACTGCCCAAAAGTTGAGTACCAGAAATAACATTATACAGAAGCTCTGCGGTACCACCTGGGGAGCATCGGCTTCCACTCTCCGCTCTACTGCCTTAGCCCTTGTTTTCTCGACCGCTGAATATTGTGCCCCAGTTTGGCTACACAGTCCACACGTAAAAAAGGTCGATACTCAGCTGCACAGCACTATGAGGATGATAGCTGGTAATATTAATATATATATATATATATATATATATATATATATATATATATAAGTCTGCCGTCAGAACTTCTTCAGATGTTTCTAGTGTTCTGCATCGTGTAGTGAGGGCCCAGTCATCGGCGTATCCGAACTTTCTTGATTGTGTTTCCGGCATATCTACTAAATATAAGCTAAATAGTAATGGAGACACAACCACAACAACGACGTACTCAACGAACAATAATTAACACCGGCTCAGAAGAAATACCGGACATAACCGACTATGAAATAAGAATGGCCCTAAATCAACTTAAAACGAATAAATGTCCGGGAGAGGATAAGATTACAGTTTGATTGAGTAAAGATTCCTCAAGAATGGTACAACTCCGAGGTCAGTTTATTATTCAAGAAAGGAAACAGAGCAAACATCGAGAATTACCGACCAATATCCTTGCTATCACATCTGTATAAATTACTAACTAAAATCATAACCAACCGCCTAACACATAAGCTCGATTTCTATCAACCTATCGAGCAGGCTGGATTCAGAAAACATTTTAATACCATAGACCACTTGCACACCGTAAGAACACTGATAGAAAAATGCACCGAGTATAATGTTCCAATTCATATGGCGTTCGTCGATTTCCACAAAGCATTCGATTCCATCGAATTATGGGCAGTGCTTGAATCTCTAGAAAATGCACGCATAGATTCAAGATACATTAACATAATTAAAAACATATATGAAAATGCCACCATGCATATAAAGCTGGACGAAAGCACAAAAAACTAATCCCATAAGACTACAACGGGGAGTAAGACAAGGAGACACCATCTCTCCCAAACTATTTACCCTTGCTCTAGAAGATATTTTTAAGAAACTGGAATGGAACAATAAGGGTATCAACGTCGACGGATCATACTTAAACCATTTGAGATTCGCAGATGACATAGTTTTAATAGCCGATAATATCCAAGGACTAAATGATATGTTACAACAATTAAATGCAGTTTCAGGAGCGGTAGGCTTAAAAATGAATTACAGCAAAACAAAAATACTGAGCCGAGACCAGACAAATATAACAATACAAAATCATACCATAGAAAATGTGGAACATTATGTTATATCTAGGTCATGTTATCAAACTAGGAAAACCAAATCAAGATGCTGAAATTAAAAGAAGAACACAACTGGCTTGGGGCGCTTTCGGCAAACTAGCACATATCTTGAAAAACACCTCCATTCCTATAAACTTAAAGAAAAAGGTGTATAACACATGCATACTACCTGTTTGTACCTACGGCTTGGAGACAGTAGCACTTACCAAAAAATCTGCCAAAAAATTAGAAACAACGCAAAGAGCAATGGAACGAATCATGCTTGGAATATCACTAAGAGACAAGATTAGAAAACACCGAGATACGACGTAGAACGAAGATTAGGGATATTGTGGAAGAAATTACAAAAATGAAATGGCGCTGGGCAGGTCACGTAGCCCGATATAATGACAACAGGTGGACACAGAGAATTCTAGAATGGAGACCAAGAACGACAACAAGAAGCATGGGAAGACCTCAAAAAAGATGGGTAGATGACATAAGAGCAGTGGCAGGCAAACAGTGGATTAGATTGGCGCAAGATAGAGAAAGATGGAAGCAATTGGGAGAGACCTACATTCAGGAGTGGATGGAAAATGGTTGACAAAGAAGAAGAAGTAATGGAGAGAGCACTGACCCCTGTGGTAGGCCATTCTTAAGTTTCTTTGGTGGGCTGATATCTGTGCCCATCACTACTTGAAACATTCGGTCGTTGAGCATGCTATCTATTAAACGTGCTATTTGTTTACAAGGGATTGCACGGAGAATTTTGTATATAAGGCCCTCTCTCCATACTGTATCGTAAGCTGCCGAGAGATCAATAAATGCCGCTGAAGTTTTAAGTCTTCTTTGAAAACCCGCTTCGATGTAGGTGGTGAGTGACATTACCTGGTCCACGCAGCTTCGTTCTGGTCGAAAACCCGCTTGTTCGACTGGGATCATCTGGAACAGTTCTGTACTGATTCTATTATATATACGCCTCTCTAATAGTTTGTAGATGTCAGAGAGAAGCGCAATTGGTCTGTAGTTGTTTGGGTTGTCAGCGGGTTTGCCTGGCTTTAGTATGGCTATTATCTTAGAGCGCTTTAATTCTTGTGGGATATTTCCAGTTTCCATGATGTCTGTGAAAAATCGAGCCAGCCAAACTTTTGTATACTTGCCACAATTTAGTAGGAATTCAGGGTGAATTGTAAGATCTCTCTTTACGTAGATGGTGTGTGCTTTATCCTTTGGTGTCCTGGATGTTTTTACTATATGCTACGGCATCTGGCTTTACGGCTGCCTCTCGGCGTTTCGTACGGACTATACGGACAAAATATGTTTTATCGGGCTTTTGGGCGGCCAGTGTGAAATGTGAACCCCCAGTGACAAGAAGTGACTCAAAGACAATATATAAAATAGTTCTCTGCAACAAGCAATACTTTGTTTCGCCCATTTTCTCTTAACTAACATAATACTTTTTGTAAAGTGCATAGTTTCACTCATTAGAAGTAACACCTCAAATAGTGCTCTGTCAGCAAGCAATACTTTGTTTCTAATATTTTTTCACAATTTACACAATACTTTGAGTAAGGAAGATAACGAGATCTTGTTTTTCAAATCTCTCATAACACAATACTTTGTGCTCTTCCAGACTCGCATTGGACTTCACCAACTCCACCTTTTATGCTAAAGACTGACTTTCTTTTGTTACACGAACCATCAAAACCAGAACTCTAAGTTTTGAAGTTTTGAGTTAAGTTTATTGTTCTACCATTATTTCTAAATTTTAGCTAGAATAGGGATTTCAGGATTTATATTTAATTTCATATTTTGTTTTGTATTGTTAGTAATTGAAATGAGTTTTCTCATTTACAATATACAATTTATTTTGACTCTTCATTTTTGTGTCATCTTATAGCTTTTGTGGAATTGTAGATCATTTTAGTTTTTCTTTTTAGTACCTTTGCTTTCTACAGTTTTCCTTTGAGGCACAACATTGATATTTCAATATTTCAGCAAGAGTTCTATATTTACGATCCTACACCTGGATTAAAAAACCTTTGTCATTTCAGGGAAAACACCAAGCAGTCCCAATTTAAAAGGTGACGATAAGTCTGCGAGTCCAGCTCAAACTTCAGCACTGGAAGTATGGACAAGAATAAATGTTGACAGCGTAGCTTTAACCCAGTGGAACGAAAATCTAAGAATGGTAGGTCATCTAATAAAGTTGTATAATATTTTTGTTTATAAAAGTACTTTTTCAAAACTGCATATTGATTATATATCATGCTTTGATAATTGCATGAATGTACACTTTAACGCTGGCATATATAGTTGCTTTTTGTATCACTTATTCGTGGCACTATATAATATTTTAACAGGAATTCGAATTATGTAGGTAAAATTCATTCACAATAAATTATAAGAACTGACTTATGCAGTATTTAAAAGTATCTCGCTGATTAATTCAAAGCCATAAAGGGATTTGCTTCTTCAGGTAAATAGTAAAAAGGGCCGGCTTACCGAATTTTATATTTTATTTGGAATTTACATTACATATTTAATTTAAATAAATATCTAGATAATTAAGGAGAAAATACATAAACAGATGGAGTATTAGAGTATTATAATTAATAATTATTATATTTTTCTGTGTCGATTCTTTATTAAATATATAAAAAATTATAAAATAATAAACAATTTTTGTTATGTTAAACATGCAAGTGAAATAATAAAATAGTGAAGTGAACATTTAAATAAATTAATGTAGGTATATATATATTATATATATATATATATATATATATATATATATATATATATATATATATATATATATATATATTGTTATGCTATTTAAATTGTATTCTATTGCTTATTTAGAAAAGATCCTGTCTATATTTATTAAATGATCTAATCTCCAATTAATCACAATAAATCAGCATTAATTAATTACAATCTCAGGCTATTTAACTTGTACTATTTACCTTTGATCGTGGATTCAAAATATTTTCCAATTGGCTTCCTAATTGGGATAGGTAATATGACCTGAATAAAATACACAGAATTTCAACTGAACTATATGTGAGATGTCCTTTATTTTAATGAAATTTTATATAACAATCAATCCTGTAATATTTGCAATATAATACTTTAAATATATGAGAAGTTGTTTTCTATCATGGACCCAAATGTTATTTTACATTGATTTTTAATATGTGTTATAACTAAGCTCTCTTTATAATTTTTTTCTTTAAATGATCGCAAAATTAACTGTCTCTATTATTTATTCAATTTATTTAATTAATAAATGAAAACCACACTCCTGCTCTAATGAAAATTGACTGACCTTTCGTTATCTGCCGTTGCAATTCTATGGCCACGCCATGGAAAAAAAAAACCTTTCTCTGCTTCTGCTCCTATTGTGGTCCAGAAGACGTACACCTTTCTCCTATCTGTCCTTGTATCTGCAACCCAACAACTCGTGTAATTCTATGCGGCCTCCTTTTGAACCAATCTCCGCGCCTGTTTATAACTTTAAATGTTTCCGGCTTCGTCTGATATTAATATTCTTATACTCTTTGGTTTTTCTATCTCTCTGTACCCCGTTCCTCACACTGATCAGCTTTTACACAGTAAATAAACACACCCGGTAAATTACGTCTTCGGGACTTCAAACAAACACAAACCACAAAGCTCCTTCCTTCTTGGGCGACGAAAACTGACTAACTAACTTTTTTTCCTCTCTCCTATCTCATAGCCAAAACCACTACCTCCATTGCATTCAAAAATTGACCAATCAAAATCATCCACCTCTGTGACGTATCGTTACCAACCAACTCCTCTTTATAAAACGTCATTCGGGTAATTCCAGAAAACAACATTCTTTAATTATTCTAACTAAATCTATCTGCTTTACAAATATTTCTTACTAATAGCTACAAACGATACCTGTTTCTCAATTTAATGTCTTTTGTTAATAAACTTTTACCGATATAATCTTTCGGGGGGAAAAACCACCGCACATCCCGGTCTATTGTTTAAACACTTTCTATATACACTTTTATTACGGGTAAATCCATTTCACAATAACCGACATTTAAATTTCTTATCGATAATATTTGAAAGTCTTGTCTCTGAGGCCTAATGAACAATTCTTTGAACAACTTAAAATACATATTTTGTCTTATACAGGATGTTTGAAACTTTATATGCCCGTGTCTTTATGAAATATCAATAATCTTAATTTTTATTTAAGTAATAAAATTTGTATATCGGTTTTTATTGCTAATGGACATTCAAAAATACAACAAATCCCCGCCTTTGTAATCGATAAAATTTATCAATCTATGCAACTAAATTTTCTCGAGACAAACTAAAACGCACTTCCTGTATGCTAACTGTACTTATGCTACGTATTTGTGGCCACTCGGTTTTCCTTATTTATCAGCGTTTCATTGTGTCTCTCCCATCAAATTCTTCGCACATATTCACCGTGTACTCCGTGTCTTTTTCAAACACCACTGTCTCCATTGTGTCCTCTTCATTTTCCTTTGTTTTTTCTTCTGTTGGGCTCGTCTCTTCTTTTGAGGAATCCCAAGTTTTGCTTTCATTTCTTGTCAAAATCTTTCCATCTTCTTCTCCTGAGCTCGTCTCATCTTTTGAGGAATCCCAGGTTTTTTTTTCTTTGATCTTTTTCTGACCTTTTCCCCCTCTTTCTTCCTTTTCCTTTCTTCGTCACCAGGTTCATTTCCACCGTTTGTTCTTTCTCTGATTCGTCCGTAATTTGTTTCTCTTGTTCCTTATCCTGTTCTTCTTCTTTTTCCTTTGTTATTTTCATCGTATTGGTTTTGAAGTCGATCACTACATGTTTTTCCGTTAATTCGTCAACGCCTACAATCATGTCATGTGACATATTCGGCATTATTACACATTGAAGTGCATACATATTTTTTTTCAATCGTACCATTACTCGTATACCTTCATTTATTGTTGCCAATGTCCGTTTATTTGCGCCCACTAAATTCACCTTAGGTATTTTATAAATTAGACTTGTTAAATTTACTTCTTCGATTAATTTTCTGTTGACCAGTGTTATTTCAGAGCCTGTGTCTATCATAATTTTAATTGGTTTCTCATTTATAAATCCATCCACAAATTTTAAATTAACTCCATTTCTCTTTTCATTGTTTCCTGCCAGTTTAATAAATTCCTTGGGGTGACAAAAAATTCCTGTTTGTTTCTTCGTTTTTAGTGAGCGCCTTCTTGAAAAAACGCCTGTTGTTCTTCTGTGTTTTCTCGCCCGTCATCTTCTCTTTCATATTCATTTTCTTCTCTTTGCATATTATTTATTTCTCTTCTGTTCTCTTTTGGTCTATCATTCCCGTATCGGTTACCGCGAGATTCCTGTTCATTCCGTGGGTTATTGTATCTGTTTCCTTGGTATGGGCGGTTATTTCTACTCTGATTTTCCCGATCCCTGTTTTCATTCCATCTCTGGGTTCTGGGTTCATAATTCTCTCTTCCGTTCGGTCTATTTTCGTATCCCTGTCTAGGTATGAATTCTCGTCTTGTATAATCTCTTCTAAAATTTTGACCTCTATCTCTATATTCTTGGTTTTCTCTTTGTCTATAATTTTCTTGCGGTCTTCTTTCTCTTCTTTCATGCCTACGTGATTCTCTCATTTGCAAAAATTGACATAAGCTGTCAATGTCCTTGTAATTTTGGAGATTTATGTGGTCTTCCAAGGTATCTTCAAAGTGTCGCGATATCAACCCTACTAATTGTTCTGATGAATAATTATATTGCAAATGTTTTGCATTATTATAGAGTTGTAATGCGTACATCTTTTCTGATACGCCCATCCTCTCATGGTATTTTCCATTTTGTAACTCTTTATTTACTTGTAGTTGCTGGATTTTTCCCCAGAAATAATTTAAGAATCTTCTCTCAAAATCTTGCCAATTGTCAAATTCTTCTTCCTTGCTGACAAACCAAAGATTTGCCTCTTCTTTGAGATGGTTTCTGATGGTTTCCTTTGCTGTTGCAAACGGTCCTATGTATTTGACTTTTTCCTTTAGGATATTTATAAAAGGCACTGGGTGTAGTTTCCTTATATCCCCGCCAAATCGTACTTTTACGTCTTCTGTGCTATGTACGATAACTTCCTTTCTTTCTACTTCTCTTATCTCCATCTCTGCAATTTGTTTAAATCTCCTTTCCGTTTCTTTCCGGTCTTCTTGTAGCGCATTTTCAAATTTTATTTCTATCTGTTCTAATTCCCTTTCTTGCATACTCTGAATATCCTTCATTTTAGTTTCGATTTCTTCTCTCTGCAATTCTAGTTTCCTCTCTGTTTCTTTCCTACTTCTTTCTAAACAGACTTTTATTTCGTTTTCATATTTGTCCATACGCGTTTCCATTTTTTGTTCCATTTTTCTTTGGTTTTCTTCCAATTTGTCCAATTTTTGTTCCGTTCTTTGTTGTGAGTCATCCGTCTTCTGTGATTGGAGTTGCATCATTTGTTCCGTTCTTTGTTGTGATTCATCCATCCTCTGTGATAGGAGTTGCATCATCTGTATTAATTTTTCTATTCCCGATTCTTGTTTTTCTGTCTCCATTACTGTTGTGTCTAATACGTCTTCCTGGTCTGAATATTCTTCCTGTTCTGATTTATCTTCTTGTTTTTTTGTTCTCTTTGCTCTTGTTTCTTGTGTTTGGCATTTATTCTGTTTTTATCCCCGCCAAATATAAAATTCTACTGGTCTGTTGCAACAAACTTGACTTTTCTTGTTCAAATGTAATAACTCTTGAGTACGAGTATCAAATTTCAATATCCCACAAATAAATCAAATGGCAAAATATCAAATGTCAAATTCAATCAAATAAATCAAGTATGGTAAAATTATCAAATGTAAATATCACACAAATAAATCAATTATGGTAACCTATAAATTGTCAATATCACGAATAAATCAATTATGGTAAATTGTATCTTAAAAAAATATATAAATCTTTATTTCCTCAAATTTTACATAATATTTCACTTTATCCACGGCATATAAACTTTCAAATATCTGCTCGTCTACTCCTATCCTTTCAAATTTGCCAACTAGAAATATTTTTCAAAGCTTTACACGTTGGGGGCCATTTTGTTATGCTATTTAAATTGTATTCTATTGCTTATTTAGAAAAGATCCTGTCTATATTTATTAAATGATCTAATCTCCAATTAATCACAATAAATCAGCATTAATTAATTACAATCTCAGGCTATTTAACTTGTACTATTTACCTTTGATCGTGGATTCAAAATATTTTCCAATTGGCTTCCTAATTGGGATAGGTAATATGACCTGAATAAAATACACAGAATTTCAACTGAACTATATGTGAGATGTCCTTTATTTTAATGAAATTTTATATAACAATCAATCCTGTAATATTTGCAATATAATACTTTAAATATATGAGAAGTTGTTTTCTATCATGGACCCAAATGTTATTTTACATTGATTTTTAATATGTGTTATAACTAAGCTCTCTTTATAATTTTTTTCTTTAAATGATCGCAAAATTAACTGTCTCTATTATTTATTCAATTTATTTAATTAATAAATGAAAACCACACTCCTGCTCTAATGAAAATTGACTGACCTTTCGTTATCTGCCGTTGCAATTCTATGGCCACGCCATGGAAAAAAAAAACCTTTCTCTGCTTCTGCTCCTATTGTGGTCCAGAAGACGTACACCTTTCTCCTATCTGTCCTTGTATCTGCAACCCAACAACTCGTGTAATTCTATGCGGCCTCCTTTTGAACCAATCTCCGCGCCTGTTTATAACTTTAAATGTTTCCGGCTTCGTCTGATATTAATATTCTTATACTCTTTGGTTTTTCTATCTCTCTGTACCCCGTTCCTCACACTGATCAGCTTTTACACAGTAAATAAACACACCCGGTAAATTACGTCTTCGGGACTTCAAACAAACACAAACCACAAAGCTCCTTCCTTCTTGGGCGACGAAAACTGACTAACTAACTTTTTTCCTCTCTCCTATCTCATAGCCAAAACCACTACCTCCATTGCATTCAAAAATTGACCAATCAAAATCATCCACCTCTGTGACGTATCGTTACCAACCAACTCCTCTTTATAAAACGTCATTCGGGTAATTCCAGAAAACAACATTCTTTAATTATTCTAACTAAATCTATCTGCTTTACAAATATTTCTTACTAATAGCTACAAACGATACCTGTTTCTCAATTTAATGTCTTTTGTTAATAAACTTTTACCGATATAATCTTTCGGGGGGAAAAACCACCGCACATCCCGGTCTATTGTTTAAACACTTTCTATATACACTTTTATTACGGGTAAATCCATTTCACAATAACCGACTTATTTAAATTTCTTATCGATAATATTTGAAAGTCTTGTCTCTGAGGCCTAATGAACAATTCTTTGAACAACTTAAAATACATATTTTGTCTTATACAGGATGTTTGAAACTTTATATGCCCGTGTCTTTATGAAATATCAATAATCTTAATTTTTATTTAAGTAATAAAATTTGTATATCGGTTTTTATTGCTAATGGACATTCAAAAATACAACAATATATATATATATATATATATATATATATATATATATATATATATATATATATATATCGGAAAAGGAGTACGACCGTCAATCCAATATATTAAGGATCACTCAGACGTAATTTGAAGACGTTTCGCTTTCGTATTTTGAAAGCATCATCAGTTCATCTAAAAATTACAATATGAGAACCACACAATCATGGAAACGATGTCATAATTGTTACCTTAAAAAGACATGTAGCAGTCAAAGTTATTTACAAATATAAAACTCAAGTAAATGGACATTATACGGTGATATTGTATAAACAATCAAGTAACTAACAACATATAGCAACTAATAAAAAATTAGCACAGCAACTGACCATGTGGTCTAAAGTAAATGAAATATTATATTTAATCTTAAGTAGTGAAAAAAAGAACCAAGAAAATCATAGATCTACTTCCAACTATTTAATAATTATTAAGCTTTGATTTTAACTTTAGGTAGCATTATAAGTGATATTAATAAAAAATTTTACTTTAAAAGTAGTGTAAATGAAGTTACCGATCAAAGCCTTACAGCTTCCGCCGGAAAAATGGTGTTAAATGAACCAGACCGAACTAAACCACAAAAAGGCAGCCAACCTTGAGGTCAAAAATCTTTTTGACAGATCAACAAGGTGGAGGTACCACCCCAAATAAATGGGCGGTTAATTTAAAAGTTCAAATGAGTTTGGATGATTACCCGCTTGTAAGAGACAAATCAATGAAAGAAATTGGTATTGTAATAGCAACTCCTCGCATTAATCAGTCTAGAATTAACAAACAGGAGAATTTCATTCAATCTCATATATAAATAATAACGTTAAACATTATGGCTAGATAATGCGCCACAGGTGATCAACGATAAGTTAATTTCCACAGCCCAAGGTTCAGAAGCTTGGAACTGTAATTTGCAAAGGATTCTATGAATCCATTACAATATTTGTATTATGTTATTTTAGTAGAAAATTGTTCACACTAATCTAAGCAATTAGTGTCAGAATATGCAATGTAAGTTGCATATACTACAGTGAGTTACATTAGGATGTTTAAGAATTGAACACATTTCCAAAAACTGTCTTTTAGCTAGATTGCGTTCAGTGGCAAGAATCTTAACTTCATTGAAATCTACTTTATGTTTAGTATTTATCGCATATTGTGCCAGGGCACGAGTGTGTTTTGATAAATTAATGTCACTACGATGTGAGGTAAGACGACCTTTTAATAATCTAACAGTCTGACCAATGTAACATAAATCGCAATTAGCGCATGGAATTTGATAAATCGTGTTAACTTGTTCCAAAGTGGACAAGGGTGTTTTAGTTTTGGAAAACAAATTTCTAACAGTTTTCGCATTCTTGACAGCAATTTTAACCGGTACGTTATTTTGCTCATACAGTTTAATAAGCTTCTCAGTAACTTATAAAAATAAGGTAAAGAAGAATAATGGGTGGTAGGATTCTCAAGATCGGTATCATGCAGAACAATGCTATTCATTGAATTATTTGAAATATTTCTTAATAACTTAAGGGATTTCCTTCGATTAATTGGATGTGTCAATTTATTTAATCGGCAGCTCAAAGCTTTTATAAGGTTTAATTTATATTT
Source organism: Diabrotica balteata (assembly GCA_918026665.1). NCBI lineage: Eukaryota > Metazoa > Arthropoda > Insecta > Coleoptera > Chrysomelidae > Diabrotica > Diabrotica balteata. Next base: position 71,005,677 of record OU898280.1, on the reverse strand, counting down.
CATGGGATGACAGGAATGGTAATTAAGGAACCTATTAGAGGCCATTGGTTTTCTATACCAACTTGTGGTTAGGGTGTTATCTCCCATTCTAATGACACGCATGTCTAAAAAGGGTATAATATTGGTGGTAGTGTCCTCAAGTTCAACAGTGAACTGTAAATGAGAATCAAACTCATTAAAGAAGGATAGGTTATCCTGAACCTTGTCAGGTGGTAAGGCTAATAATCTACCCTTTTTAGACATGCGTGTTTAGACAAGTTGGTATAGAAAACCAATGGCCTCTAATAGGTTCCTTAATTACCATTCCTGTCATCCCATGAAATATAAATTAAACCTTATAAAAGCTTTGAGCTGCCGAATAAATAAATTGACACATCCCATTAATGGAAGGAAATCCTTTTAGTTATTAAGAAATATTATAATAGAAAATTCATATCCTTCATCTATCATAAATAAATACCTTTATTCACATAGCTATGGTTCCTCAATTGATGACATACCCGATGGTGACCAACTTAGAAATATTTCAAATAATTCAATGAATAGCATTGTTCTGCATGATACCGATCTTGAGAATCCTACCACCCATTATTCTTCTTTACCTTTTCTGTCAAGAATGCGAAAACTGTTAGAAATTTGTTTTCCAAAACTAAAACACCCTTGTCCACTTTGGAACAAGTTAACACGATTTATCAAATTCCATGCGCTAATTGCGATTTATGTTACATTGGTCAGACTGGTAGATCATTAAAAGGTCGTCTCACTTCACATCGTAGTGACATTCATTTATCAAAACACACTTGTGCCCTGGCACAACATGCGATAAATACTAAACATAAAGTAGATTTCAATGAAGTTAAGATTCTTGCCACTGAACGCAATCTAACTAAAAGACAGTTTTTGGAAATGTGTTCAATTCTTAAACATCCTAATGCTTTAAATAAGAGAACTGACATAAGTAATTTGAGCCAAATATATCATGCTTTAATTTTGCAGAACTAGGCTTTATGATCTTTTCATTATATAAATGTCATGCAAGGTGTACTATTTGAACTCTTTTTCTCAATTTTTATTAAATAATTAAAATATACATAAAATAGAAATAAATAATTAAATAAAATAATTAAATATTCTTTACTTAACTCACTGTAGTATATGCAACTTATATCGCATATTCTTACACTAATTGCTTAGATTAGTGTGAACAATTTTCTACTAAAATAACATAATACAAATATTGTAATGGATTCATAGAATCCTTTGCAAATTACAGTTCCAAGCTTCTGAACCTTGGGCTGTGGAAATTAACTTATCGTTGATCACCTGTGGCGCATTATCTAGCCATAATGTTTAACGTTATTATTTATATATGAGATTGAATGAAATTCTCCTGTTTGTTAGTTTTAGACTGATTAATGCGAGGAGTTGCTATTACAATACCAATTTCTTTCATTGGTTTGTCTCTTACAAGCGGGTAATCATCCAAACTCATTTGAACTTTTAAATTAACCGCCCATTTATTTGGGGTGGTACCTCCACCTTGTTGATCTATCAAAAAGATTTTTGACCTCAAGGTTGGCTGCCTTTTTGCGGTTTAGTTCGGTCTGGTTCATTTAACGCTTATTTTTCTGGCGGCAGCTGTAAGGCTTTGATCTGTAACTTCATTTACACTACTTTTTAAGTAAAATTTTTTATTAACATCACTTAGAATGCTACCTAAAGTTAAAATCAAAGCTTAGTAATTATTAAATAGTTGGAAGTAGATCTATGATTTTCTTGGTTCTTTTTTTCACTACTTAAGATTAAATATAATATTTCATTTACTTTAGACCACATGGTCAGTTGCTGTGCTAATTTTTTATTAGTTGCTATATGTTGTTAGTTACTTGATTGTTTATACAATATCACCGTATAATGTCCATTTACTTGAGTTTTATTCACATATTTGTAAATAACTTTGACTGCTACATGTCTTTTTAAGGTAACAATTATAACATCGTTTCCATGATTGTGTGGTTCTCATATTGTAATTTTTAGATGAACTGATGATGCTTTCAAAATACGAAAGCGAAACGTCTTCAAAATAGATAAAGTAGCCTATCAACTTTGTCTTTTATTTCTCCACCTTGAGAATGATATAAGAACCCACCACTCGTCTGAGTGATCCTTAATATATATATATATATATATATATATATATATATATATATATATACTTCTAGCGGTTAATGTGGGCTCCGTACTAAAACGGTATTATACTAACTCCAGGAGAATATACGCCGTGTATATTATTATCTGAGTAGCGCTTTATGTAGACTCCGACCAACACGTCGGATCAAGTGGACTCCGTAACTGGATAAAACATTTTTGGGATCCGTATACAGCTTTTAGCGTACACAAATAAGCTCCTGCGATGTTGCCAGTAGTTGTATTAGTCGTAGATTTTCAAATTTTAGAGCAGGTACATTTTAGAACTTAAATTTATTTAAATATCCACCAGGTTAGTCATCGAAGAATTCCAAGAATATTTGGCTACTGTTTTTAAATATATTATAATATAAATTGTTAATATAATTTTATTTTATTTTTATGTTTAATAAGCACTTTGATAATTTAAATTACTTGCTCTAATTATTTTCAAACTTTAGTATCCATTATAAACTTATTAATGCTAATATATAGCATTATTTTATAGCATTCTAATATTTTAGCTATGGATTAAATCCGAATAGCTTTTTGATATTACTTTACTTTCTCGGAGACATTATATTGTAACACAAGGATCTTATTATATTACCAACACCTTCCTTTCATATTTTATTCACTTATAAGGGGCAGCACTAACATCAGTAAGATAATAAGGCGTACCTATTGTTCTGGCAGCTTAATAGAAAACTTGAATGTAGCAATTTTATTGGTTTCGGGACTGTTAACTGAATTGGGGAAGCAGGATATCAGCATTAAGTTAATGCATATAGGAATTGTTGCTTGACGGTTGAAATATCAAATACCAGAAGGTACGACGGTAGCAGTCTGAGAAAGCAAAGCAAAACAACTTAACTATTATTAGACAATATCATATTTCCTAATAAACTAATATTCACTTTATAACGAGACAAGAAGATATCGAAACAGTATGTACATACCAACGGGTTTCCTATGTCGGCATCCAGCAAAATTGTTGTAATATTGATACGGGAAACAAAAACCTTGAGAGAGAAATTGGCCACAAGAAACTCTGCCTTAATAAACAGTCGAATAAAATACAGATTCTCGATTTAAATAGTCAAAAAATTAAAGAACAATTTATTAAAATAGAAACAGCGCCGATTTACGATGTAATCCATTAACGGCCCAAGGTACAAAGCAGCTCCTAGTTATGCTGATGATTACATCTATAAATATGTAAACGACATACTGAACAAAGTCCAGAGAGCACGAAAAAGTTTCAAGTAAAATCAACGAAGTGAAAACCAAATACCAGCGCATAAACATAAGAGACCGTCAGTATACAACGATACAACGATAAAGTCAACAATTTCAATTTCGAAAGTATGGAAGACATTAAATATCTTAGAACAATAATCGCAGTTGGTAATACTACCACTGAAGGAGTTTAGAGCATAATACAAGCTTTAGACCTATTTTTATGTACGGATGCGAATCATTACAATGACTAAAACAAATAAAAAAAGACTTCAAATATTGATAGATAATTGATAGGGAATAAGCACATCTATAGATAAGAATGAACAGATCATACAAGGTGGATAGCAAGGATTTCGGATTGGAGCCCAATAGGAAGGAGAAAAAGAGGTAGACCCCGAAGATCATGGAGGGATGAAGTGGACGAGGCCATGGAAAAACGAGACCTTAGAGATGGAGAATGGCAGAACAGAGAGGACTGGAGACGTTGGCTGAAAGAAGGAAGGCGGCGACAGCTGTAAAAATCCTTATATAGATAGATAGATAGATAAGAATGAATAACATATCTTAGATAAATAAGCGGAACAAAAGAAACTGTGCATTAACTTGAAATTTCAGAAATAATAATTAAATGAATTAATGTAAATCGTAGGAAAAGAAATAAGAGGAGCCATAACACAGTGAAAAACTAGAAATCTTATGGAAAAAATACAATAAACTATTAGATTTGCTCTTTAGCACCGTGAGAAGATCAAAATACAAATCTGCATACATAATTATATTAAAGAAAAGTTAATAAAAACTTCTGTTCGTCAGCAGCCAGAGAAATTACACATTATAATATATTGAATAATGATTTTAGCGTAAAAAAAAACGGTGTTATAGTCAATAACAAGAAAACCAAATAAAAGTTCATTAACAGACAAAAGGTATGATATAGAATGGAGCATTAATGTAACAATAAAACCATATACTTTTGAAGGATTGGAGCTATTTAGATATCGCTGATAACTTTGTCACATAAAAGATAAAAGCGAAAATTCATGTAGCAAACCATTGACATATAGTACAAATAGACTGAATACTGCCATACATTCACGTTTCCGCAATGCGACAGAGAAAACTGACGAAAAGCAATATCTGTATCTTTTTCTAATGGGACAGGTTTATCGACCACGTGACCTTCTCATTGGTCATTTAGGTCACGCGTTCAATAAACCTGGTAAATTAGAAAGAGATGCAGGGACTGCTTTTCGCCAGTTTTCTCTGTCGCACTGAGGAAACGGACCTGTATTGCAACAGTCAGTCTATTTGTATTTTATGTATATGTAGCAAACTGATATCCTCATATCACTATTAAATCTACTAAAAGAAGAAACTGCAATATAAACAAAATTTGTTTAGTACGTGTCTAGAAAAGAACTCTAAAAAAGAATTTGGAGATAGAAACGTCAACTACATGTGTAATATAAAAATCAAATTTTATTCTTTTAACCAAAATGTTCACACCAAGTTTTTAATGTATTTAAATATCCGGTAGCTCAAACTACTTGTATGCTATAATAGTATTCAGTAATCCATCTCAATATGTTTCACTTTATTTTTTTTTAATTTTTTGGATAGAATGAAAGAAATATGCCACAATATTTATTATGTACTACATATTTTATTTGACGCTTCAATGTTCAAATAGGAGTTCGTTCTTAAAATGTACAATATTATTTTTACAAGGTATTACGTATAAGATGTTATTTATGTTTTTCCTTTATCTAGTTGGTCATAATAATCAATTAGTTCGCGGTTGTTTCGCACACTCTGTATTGATTTACTGGTATATGAATTTTGTTACGAATTTATCTTATGTGTAAACTCTAATAAATCTTTTACCGCGAATTAAAAACATGTTTTAACCTTTACGTTTATCTAAATAAATATTTACTATATTGTAATACCTAATAGTTTGTTTATTATGTTTGTTTTATTATTTGTATCTCTATAGGTATAATTTAGAATATAATATTATTTGTCTTATATACAAAATCATACGATTTTGCGTTACATTGATATTTTATGTTGGCAATTAGCTATAACAGTCATTAGTCTTTCTGTCATATCATATTTTCCTTAATCAACAAACCATAATCAAGCGGTATAGTTTTTGTAATACATATCCCAATTCGTCTCATAATATTTAGTTTTCAAAACAGCTGTTACGCTAATAATTCGTTTCACCTTTGTTAAAGCACTTTGGGTTATGACTACTTTTTCTTGGCTACGCAATTTTAGTTTTTAAATTACAGTATTTATTGATATGTTATTGATAGGTTATGCAAGTGTTGAGGAATAGTTTGGGATTGATATATGAGGTTGTGAAATATTAGGTATTGTTGATAACTGGGTAGTTGTTATATTTTTATCTGTGTATGTAGTTTGAGAAGTTGGGAATAATGTTAAGGGTGATATTTGAGATGGAGTTAATATTGGTATAGTTAATTAAGTAGGTATAGTCGAGAATTGTAAGAAAAAGGACTTCGCTGAAGATGCTGATGTGATCAGGACGTCATGTGTGGAAGAGTATTAAGTACTGTATTTATAGTAGTAGTTGGCACTGTTGTTGTAAAGTTCTGATTTGGATTTGTACAGAATGACCAATTTGCTACAAAATGGTCAGATTTTTTACAATAGTAACACATCTGTTTTTCTAAAGATAAGAAAATACGATTAGATGTTTGATCGTGGTTTCTGACAATTGAGGGAGAAATTAATGTAGCTTTCAAAGGAAAGATAAATGTATGTCTTGGAAAGCTCAATATATATCTATATACTGGTTTGTTGTACCTCTTCGTAAAAAATTAATTGGAGGTAATAAATTGAGGCCTAATTTTTTAAGTTCATATTCTATGAAAGTGTGATAAATACTAGGACAAACATTAGAGATCAGTAATCTTTCATTTGGTTGTAATTAAGCGTCGAGCATAAATTATTTGATGATCGATAGTTATTCTTTCGTTGTCAGCCTTCATGACAGTTTTTTTTCTAATTCTTCACTAGCTAGGTAAATACAAATACGGTGATTTGAAATTCGTGATTAAAAAATGTATATATCTTGGTTCTATAATTTTTCACAGTGCAAGTAGATATTGGAATTTTGGAATTGAATTGATTAACGCTACAGAATATGAAGAAGTTTTATAAGATGTCAATAACGTTTGGGGCCTCGACGCCACTGGACTATTAACATCATCCATTTTCGTTGTTTAATGACATCAGGTGATATAAATAATATGAACTTGTTTTGAAGTAAGTATCTAATTAGATTAAAATTCCTTACCGATTTTCTCCATTGTTATTCTCCATTGTTATTTACGGTATCACAACAATTTATTACACTTTTAATATTAACTGGATATAAATAAAAGCACAAAACTAGGTGCGATTAGACTGGTAATTAAATAAATCTAGCTTCGACGAAGGTTCAAATCGTTGTCTCTTATTATTTTCTTTTCAAATATTCGGAGTTCTTCCTCACTTGCTTTAGTCATTTGCTATTACTCGTATCCATGTATTAAAATAGGTTTGAAATTAGTAGCAATATTTTTTCTCCGAGAAAGTGAAGAATATCTATTTGCTATCCAGATTTAATCCATAGAATAAATATTGGAATGCTATAAAATAATGCTATTAGCACCAAAAAAATTTGCTGATAATCAGTAAAAAACTAAATAAATGTCTTTTAACATGCAAAAAAAGATGATATAGAGTAGAGCATAATGTTACAATAAACCCATATCATTTTTAAAACATTGCAGTATTTAGTATATCGTAGATAACGTTCTCACATAAGAAATAAAAATGAATATTTAGGTAGCTAACTGATGTATATATTATAACCCTTATAACATTTTTAAATCCAGAAGTCTAATAGGAATCTATAAAATCAGGATTTATAAGAAGATAATTAAATCAGTGCTACTGTGTGGATATGTGACGAGAACACTGTTAAAACAATGTAAGTAAAACTCAAGTAGTAATTAGATCAGGATTGCTAGAAATGTCATCGGAAGTATTTTCCAACTTATATAGGTCCGAGTACTAACCAATACCAAACGAAACTAATGCCAAGGTCAAACACATATACAAAGGTAGCAACGTCTTACAAGAAACTAAATCTCAACGCCAAAGTTGCGCCAAGCTTGCGCTGGCTATATCCAAAGGCTCTCTAATAACTGCATTGTCAAGCTAAATTGGGAGGATCGAGAAAAAAATGCCCTTAGGACGTCCACGAATGAAGGAGGGAAGTAACATATGGTCAGATTTAGGAATAATGAGACTACCTACATCTTATCAACACATCCCTGTTCAATCACATGCTATCCTACCTACAATCAACAACTTATTTGTTAGGGATTATCAAATCAATTACAAGTAATCAAATGAACTAGACTTAAAAAAGTTATCCAGGAAAGGCAATTCAGAAATAGGGAAATAAATTTTTACGTCATTTACGTGGCTGAGTTTTCAATACTAATGAGGAGACAAAAAAAAGAAAAGGTAATAGAACCTTGTTGCGTTCTGACTATATGATGACGATGACCTTTATATAACATATAGGGAGAAAGAGAGACGAATGTCTATGTTCAATCTAGAACTCGCTGGTTTTTCTCCATTTCGAATTGGGTTTGTATATGTATTACTATAGAAAATAAACGGAAGAGAACTACAATTATGAAATTTTATCTAAAATGTAAAATCAATAAACAAATTATATATACAAAAAGATTATATAAGGTGGCTTTACAAAAGGTAAACGAATGAGAATAAAAGCACAGCTGTTTTTAAAACTTAATATTATTAGACAAATTGTGGATATCCATTACCGCTTGTCTATAAAATGAATCAGAAGACTATGCTAAAATATGATACGGCAGGAAAAATGGCAATGTAAAGCAAATATGATGATTTTGTCACAGCATAAGAATATTGCCTCGTACTGTTATATAGCAATTTGTTGTCACAAGTTTATAGTTTTTCGATTTATGAACTCAGATTTAAATATTTAAACGTCAAATAAAATATAAAAACCTATTTGCTCTACTCCAGTTTAATATCTTCTTCTTCTTCTTCCTTCTTTATAAATAGGCTTAATGCTTGTTTTTACTTCGGTTTTGAGCCTCAATTGACGTTGTCTGACCATCTTTTCCTCGGTCGTCCCAATGATCTCCTTCCATTTGGCGATTAGTCTCTTGCTATTCGTACTATTCTATTTTCTGTCATTCTTTCGAAGTGTTGATTCCATTCCGCTTTTTTCTTTTGGTCCACGCGTTTATTTCCTCTAAACCACATCTCGCTCGTATTTCTTCACTTCTTACTCTTTCTCTTAGAGTTTAGTTTGTTATTTTTCGTAAGACTTTCATTTCTGTTGTTTCTAGCAGTCTTTGTGTTTTCGCCGTATCTGCTCTTGTTTCCGCTATGTACGTCATTATCGGTCTTATTGTTGATTTTTATATCCTCAGTTTTAATATCAGTTTAATATCAATGCATAAAATATTATAAAAATTTCGTCATAGTTGTAAATTTATATTAGATAAAACCAAATGTAGAGCATATAGTGAAATCTGAATATCTTCGAATAACTATAACGAACGAGAACATTATTGATAAAAAAGCCAGGCCCATCGCTAAGAAAGTGAGAAAGCAATTGGCAAAAGCAAAGGGTACTTTGTACTAAAGTAGCCGTACTCTAAAGCATAAGCATGTCATTTTCTACTCTTTTAGTAAGTGATGGATCCGACCGTTACTTGATAAAAATTCATTTTTATCTAACAATAAAAGATGTATGCGTTTACACGTTATTGTTTGTAACTGAATAAGTTAAGGACGGGAGAATTGTTTGTCTCAAGTTGAATTATGTCTTTATTTTTTAATTTGCTAATTTCCATAGATTCTACTTTTCATAGAATCTAAAGGTAGCTTCAGGGCTTTATTATAAATATACTATTTTAGGAATGAAAATACGTAAATAGAACCTGGAATATGCATGTAACGTAACCTTTGATCTCTGAGATAAACCCAACTCCTGAACAATGGCGCCGATATATGTAGTTAAAATTTTGTACACCTATATTAACCGTTTATTTCCTTATTATCCATATATGAGTTGTGACCGATATTACAAACTCATTTATTTTTCACAAAGAGACTCTACAGATTGAACGAAATAGATTCGGAACATAGGGATATAATGTATTTCGGCTCAATTCTGCTGTAGGTGGTTGGCCAACAAAAGATTGTCAAATAATTATATTATAAACCAAAGTTCGCCAAAGCCTAGGGGGTGGTTGCCACCCCATCTCCGGGGAGAAAATTTTTTTTACGTTTTAACTACAGGTTTCGATTAAAAAAGTGATTCTAAACAAAAAATGAGCTATACATTTTTTTTATAAAATGATATTTTTCAAGTTATTCGCGATTGAAAGTAACAACTTTTGGACGAAAAAATTGACGTTTTTAATCGATTTTTCGCGAATAACTCGAAAATACAAATACAATTAATTTTTTAAATGTTTTTGCGATATAATGGAAACCGAAATACGGCCTATCAATGTTTAGCGGTTTCCTTCAAATGCCAAATTTGAAAGATTCAAAGTCAAATATCGGGAAAATCATGCATTTTTGGAAGAAAACTCACAAACCTTTTTTAAAGAGCATAAATAGACCTATCATAAAAAGACTCTAGCTCAAAAATTGAGTGAGTTATTATGAAAATAATGTTAATACCTCATTTTTTACGAAAAAAATCGATGAAAACAACCCCCTAACCACCACCATAATTAAAATCGATCTTTACCCTTCTGCAATTCTCTTTGTACATGTATTGTTAATACGTCCAAGAAGTTTGACCCATTTAAAATGCTAAGTTTTAGAAAAAGTACAGCTTAAAGCGAGAAACGATTTACAATTTCATATTTTTTACCCGTTTTATAATATGCCCGAAAATACTGAATATATGAAAAAAATAAAAATTACCAAATTGTAGCTTTTTTAATGACTAAAATTATCCTTTATTTAGATTTGTTTGTACAATGAATATTTGGCGAGATATAGCCGTATAAAGCATCGATTTACGATCAAGCACCATCTTTTTCGAGCCCTTTAAACTCATCCCATTTAAAAACCAAGGGTTCCAAAAAGATTTAATTCACAGATCCTTGTAGCTCTTAAAAACCTTTACAAAATCGTTTTTGAAGAAACACTCTATCGTTAAAAATTAAAGGAAATACGTTAAAAAAACCAGTTAATTTTTTTCCGGAAAATTCCATTTGTATAGTACAGTACATTTCGAAGCATAATAATCTACAAAACCGGTATATTAGCTAGTAGGGCGTTATACATTCGAAATTTTAAGCGTTCTTATTTTGAAATCCCATACCATAGAATAAAACATCTGCTCATATGTCTATGGCTTGGCAATGAAAATATCAGAGCAACAGATTGGGGATGGTATTCCAAAGATGGTTTGTTATTACCCGTACGCATGTACAAACAACCTGCACCCGATGAACGTTTGAAAATTATTTTTTGCCAATGCAAAAAAGGATGCGGCGTTTCATGTGGGTGCAGAAAAGTTGGTTTATACTGTAACTCTACTTGTTCTGGGTGCTCAGGTGAAGGGTGCAATAATAGTCCACCAATAATTGAAGATGATGAGGATGACATAAATCACGATGAAGATGTAATTAATGACGAATAAAATTAATATTATAATTGTTTTACCTGTAAATGTAAATATTTTCAACTATTTATGTAAATGTATAAGAATATATGGTGCCTTTTTCTGTTTATACATTTTTTTAAATTTAATTCTACTTTTTTCAATTAATATCTTATAAATTAGTTTATAAAAACTGCAATGTTGTAAAGGGTGATTTTCAAACGTTGAAAAGTTGCAAAATTTTGGCAAAAAATTGTTTTCACCTATAGCACTCATAATAATTGATTTTTAAGGGTTGAAAATGTATAAGTTTGTATTTTAAAGTATAACAAAATCACTATTTAACTAATCCAAACCAAATTTCACTTATCTTAAGATTTGTACTATTATTTTACAATTTTTGAAAATTAGGGGTAGTTTTCACTCCTAAGAACAATCAGGGTTCATCGGCATGAAATAAACTATAAAGCTGAGGGTGAGTTGAGCTTAATTCCAAATTTTTATGCAAATCGTTCCAAGGTGAAATCATTTTCTTCGCATTACTAATTTTTTTTATATTAATCTCTAATAAGGGTCGCTTTTTAAGGGTTGAAATATGATGGAACTTTATTCAAAAGCAGGAAACTATCATTATTTAATTAATTCAAACCAAAATTTACCCATATTCAGGTTTATTATGTTATTTTATAATTTTTGACAATTAGGGGTATTTTTCACCACTAAAACCCTTCAGCGCACTTCGGTTCGATATAGATTTTGATCCTTGGGCTATTACCTACCTTCTTTTAAAATTTCAACTGGATACATGCAGGACGAAAAAATTGCGAGGTTTTAACTTTTTTCGAGATTCATTTCCTGAACTATTATCGCTTCCTTAGACAAACTCGTCATACGCAAACAACATTGTTGCGAGACAGATAGTTGATCGATATTTTATACAATGTCTATACCCAGGTATGGATTTATTTTTGTCCAAGTTTTATATTGGTCCACTATTTCAAATGCAGTTCATACAGACATGTATTAAATTGTATGTTCCGTTAATTTGGTTCAATCTGTATATTAACTACATTTATTACTAAACAAATCTGATCGAAATATTGTCTAAAAGTAACAGTATGTAAAATTAAAATTTTTAATGAAAAGTAAAAGATTAGCCATATTTTATAGGGTTTAAAAGATCGGCCAAATCGGCCTTTTTTATGCCAACTATCCTAATTATTTCTATAAACATTAGAGAAGGGAATATCCAGAGATAAAGATAGGTACTTTATTTTACTTAACTTTATCAGACATATGCGGTTAACACAAATGTGACGTATTTCTAGTGCAGGAAACACATTGAGGGCCAAACATAGGCAAACAAGAAAAGAAAACTTAAAATGAGAGGGGACAAAACCAGTCAGCTAAGGGAATCTTTCAACGGTGTTGAGCTTGGATCTGCTATCTACGTATATAATGAACAATATTACGGCTTCTGACTAAAGATCTGAGCACAAAAATAATTCTAAAATTTGGATCAAAAATACAACAATGGCTTGTATTGTCCGGGTATGCCTACACAACAGAAGATTTTTCGTATCATTCAATGGTAAAAATAACAGATGGAAAACGCAGAAAAACGGTCTCCTTTGGGGTAGCGTAATGGTACCTACACTGTATAATATTTACACAACCCATACCAGTAAATACTAGGACTTTTATTATGTAGACGATACATCGATATTGTTGCACAACCAAAAACTTTTGTTGCTGAAGTATAGAAAAATCTAAATCATACTTTAAAACACAATAAAAATAGACTATGAATCAATTTTAAGCCAAACCTCAGAAAAAGTCAGATGTCCTGCTTTAATGTCCCTAACAGAGATGCTTTTAAAAATCTAAACATCCAATAGTGTCATGAAATTTTTAAACTCTGGACTTGCTATAAATACCTTGAAGATAGTTTGTATCACACTTTGTCATTCATAGAACATTGTTTAAAACTAAAAGGCAAACTGAGGACCAGAAAAATAATCTCTGCAAACTTGTCAGCTAAAAATGAGAAGCATCCTTTCATCCTTAAAAGGTAGACGCTTGCACTCTATGCTTCTGCTACCGAATATACCTTGCAAGTATGGATGACACCAACACAACACGAATATTTAGCTATAAATTAGACAGCCAAATTCAGCGAATATTAAGACACACACACACACCACACACAACACACACACACACACACACACACACACACACACACACACACACACACACACACACACACACACACACACACACACACACACACACACACACACACACACACACACACACACACACACACACACACCACACACACACACACACACACACACACATCCATACATACGTATATCACACAGCTCTACAATATCGTAGCTATCAATTCACCTAATATCCAAGATAAGTAGCTAGACTGCTAGAGAATAAAAGATACAAAGTCTAGAATCGCAACATCCACTCAACGAATACCAGCTCAATTTATGACTAAAATCGAGAAAAAACTGACCAAAGATTATTGCAAATTTGACACTAACTCCACGTTTACTGATTACATATTACCCCTAAATAGCAGATAAAACATTTAGAAGTATGTAATATTGGTGAACTGGTACATTCTTCTTATATAAATTAAGCATTCTTTCCTCTTTTGTGCACTACTACCAATTTTTACATACAAATATCTATTTTTGCACTTAAATATTTATTTTAAGATAACCTATCCAGAATTATATGTATTACACAGATAAAACCAGAAATAAAATAATAAAGAAGCTGGATACAAGATATCGTAAAACAATGGATTAACTAAAAGATCTTATTAATCGTATTCTTAAATAAAACGTATAAAGACATATTCATGTTAACAAAATACATTAGGAAATATTCGCAGATGAAAAAACACGTCCAACTTGGTAATGAAATCCTTTTGTATTCATAAAGCTATTTTTAGAATAGCAGGTACCTACCAAAAACAGGTATTTGGTATTATACATATCTATTACATATTGTCAATATGATCGCCAACATTCATAACGGATAGGCACATCAAGAAGAAGAGAAGATTACATATTGTAATGCGTATGAAAAGGAGTCCGTATGAACCGTTTAAATATATAAAATATATATATCAAGAACGCTGGCCTAAGTGCATATTTGCCAAACTATCAGAGCTTACTTAAACCGATATTCATATGGTTCCAATATACAGTGAAAAAGATCTGAACGACCCCTATAATATATACACGTGAACTAAGCGAAATACATTTATGATACAGGGGTACTTATGAGCTCCAAAATTTTATTAAGAATTATGAAACTATACATCTTAACGAATCGACAGAGCCAATATTATGGAATGGTCATGTGAGCTCCGTATATCGGTGTCCACTTGACCACGGAGCTCACTTGAACCTGAATTTTAACATGGGCGGAGTTCACTTTATGCCGTAAATATATATATATATATATATATATATATATATATATATATATATATATATATATATATATATATATATATATGACTGAATATGATTATATTTTATATTTCATGTAAGGGAAGAAGTTTTTCAATTGTTAGTAAGGTATAAAGTATGTCTGAAAAAATTGGCAACAAATGGGAAATTTCTTTATTATTAATTTCATGAAAAAAACTATTCTTCATAAAAATTTCTGCATTGTATAGAAATCAATAATCAAATTTATAAAATTTTAAGTGGTATACAGCGAAAATCAAAAATATTGATTTATGCTTAATAGTGAAGTGCTTTTAAATTTAGGTACAGAACAAAATGTCATTTTAATTTGGTTGTAGGAATTAAAAATTATATTTAAATTTAGATTCATGGCCTTTTAATCATGTGTCAGTAGGTGCATTAATTTTTAATTTCATTTCTAATTTACCTTATTCAATATACAAAATCAACAATTGCAAAAGTATTTTTTTATTTACTTTTTACCTTAAATGTATTACTTATTTATTAGAAGGCCATGAATCTAAACTTGGACATATTTTTAATACCTACAAACATTTTAAAATTACATTTTCTTGCATATCTAAATTTAAAATCACTTTCCTCTTCAGTATTAATTAATAATTTTGATTTTCCCTATCTACCACTTAATATTTTACAAGCTTATTGATTAATGATATCTATGTGATGCATAACGTTTATTTTCATGAAATTATTAATAAAGAAATTTCACTTTTTTGTCAACTTTTTCAGACATGAAACTGAAAACTTAAATATAACAAGTCAACATGAACAAATATGAACCTTTTAAAACGAGTAAATCGGTACTCACCGGAGGGACCGCAGACGTTCGGATACAATTAGCGTCTCTTTGTAAAGACAATGAAGTCGACTTTCCTAAAGTAACAAGACATTTACTCAACACAGACATTACACCTTACTCCCCTAACTTAGTGATAAGTTATAGTCTAAAAAAATTATTATTATGAATTATTATGAAATTGACTGGGCAGTTGGTTGTGAAAACCAGTGCCAATAAAACACACACACACACACACACACACACACACACACACACACACACACACACACACACACACACACACACACACACACACACACACACACACACACACACACACACACACACACACACACACACACACACACACACACACACACACACACACACACACACACACACACACACACACACACACACACACACACACACACACACACACACACACACACACACACACACACACACACACACACACACACACACACACACACACACACACACACACACACACACACACACACACACACACACACACACACACACACACACACACACACACACACACACACACACACACACACACACACACACACACACACACACACACACACACACACACACACACACACACACACACACACACACACACACACACACACACACACACACACACACACACACACACACACACACACACACACACACACACACACACACACACACACACACACACACACACACACACACACACACACACACACACACACACACACACACACACACACACACACACACACACACACACACACACACACACACACACACACACACACACACACACACACACACACACACACACACACACACACACACACACACACGCACACACACACACACACACACACACACACACACACACACACAAAACGAGTATAAGTATTACATCACATAGATATTATGTCAAATCTGTGTCACTATCACTGTCGTCACTTAAATTGATGATAATATTTTGTATATTATGTGTAGGAAAATATGAATTCTCAGCTTTCATGATATGTGAGGCTGCATTTTTACAACTATGTACATCAATGTTGAGTACTTCCCTTTCTATAAGATAAAGGACAGATGCATTTAAATGTGGCGAAGTATTATTTCTTCGAATTCTTCCACATATATTCGATTGGGTTAAATACACAGTAATATGGCGGAAGTCTTAAAATCGTATGACCGTGTGAGTATCAAAACCACGTTTCATCTAAATAAATAATAGGTCGATTCTCTCGACGACACTGTTTAATTTTGTTTAAATATTCCGTTCGCCATATCCGTAAACCATAGGATTCCATAAATACCTGTCTTTTATCTACTTTTTTGTATTTAAACCCTATACGTTGCAAACACTTTCAAACAGTTGTCTACCGTACTTAATTTCAGTGTTGTCGGCGTGAAGGACGTGGTTTAACTAACAAATCTAGTTATCTTTAATTAAATAAAAGGCAGATACCGAGCACAGTTTTTTATTAAATCTTGCAAATAATGATTATGACATTGATAAAAGTGCTGGATAGCCTATAATTTTGACGAAATGCCCGTGAAGATGCTCTGAGAGCGGAAGTACTTGGGCAAGATTTGATAAACAACTGTGCATATCTGCCTTTTATTTGATTAAAGTTCATTTATTCGAGCATTCAACATCTGTTCTAGAAATAGCCAACGAAGACTTGGGGCCGAACCAACGCTATAACACGAGATTCCAGAAAGTTGCCGATAAAGATCTTATCGAATCACTCTGCGTCAGGGTCATAATTGGGGGTCACATAACAATATTATCTTGTTGATTATACATACAATTATTTTACCTACATTTTTTTTTTATTTGTAGTGGATATCTCAAACTATTTTGGAACGTTTAGTAGCAGAATTTGACAGGATCAATGCTTCCTTGGATAAACATGGTTTGTCAGATGTAAAAGTTGGTACAGTAGGACTCGATAGATTAAGAAAGACAGCTCACACAGCTCTAGTGTCCCAATTCATTCCTTCTTTACCTGCTTTGCTACCGTTTCTGGAGGTTACAACCAACCAAGAATACTTGGAAATGAGGATCAGAGACCTGGCCAAAGGTGGGTGCATGAGTGAGTTTAAGTGGAATGGTGGCGGTAAATATAATGGAAAAGAGTGGGACGAATCACTACCAACGGATTGTGCAGTAAGTTTTTTATATCTATTTTTTAGGTGCATCTACAAAATAAGATAGAGAGATGTTACTACAAAATAGGATATTAAGAATGGGACATTGAATAACTGATGATTCTTTTTTAACTAAAGGGTATTGATAGTTGAAAAGTTATCAACTCAAAAGAAAATTAATTGAAAGTAGAAGTTAACGATTTCGTCCTATAAGTATATAGATCTTCTATACTCGTTGCTATGATCACAGTGTTGTCTGCATATCATAAGT
Organism: Diabrotica balteata; assembly: GCA_918026665.1. Classification (NCBI taxonomy): domain Eukaryota; kingdom Metazoa; phylum Arthropoda; class Insecta; order Coleoptera; family Chrysomelidae; genus Diabrotica; species Diabrotica balteata. The sequence goes on along the minus strand of OU898280.1, from coordinate 70,987,774 downwards.
TGTTAATTAATTTTCCGTTTTGATATTATTGGGCGTGTTTTGGAAATTTTTTTCAGAATATAAGTTAAACAAAAGTGGCGATAAAACACATCCCTGTCTAACTCCTCTACAGATCTTCATTTCTTCTGAGTATTGCCCAACAATTTGAACTGTGGCACTTGGGTTCCAATATAATGTTTGCACTATATTTATGATTTTACTGTCAATGCGCTTGTTCAAAAGTATTGATACTTTTTCATGTCCTACTTTATCGAAAGCTTTTTCGTAGTCAACAAAGCACAAGTGTAGATCAACGTTTACATCCCGACATCGCTGAATCAATATGTTGAGGGCAAATAGTGCTTCTCGAGTACATATTCCATTTCGGAATCCGAACTTCGTTTTTTAGGGATCGTTATAAATGTTGACTTTAGCCAATCTTGTGGTATTATTCCTGTATCGTACACCGTGTTGAATAAATCTGCCAATACTTCCAAGTTATCCTCTTCCACTAGTTTTAACAGTTCTACTGGTATTTCGTCTAATCCAGCTGCCTTATTGTCTTTAGAGTTTTTGATAGCATATTTGTTTTCATCTATCGTGATTGTCTCTCTAAAGGATTTAATTCTTATATTTTCTGCATTTCACCTCTTTCATCTTGGAAAAGTTCTCTAACGTACTCCTCCCATCGTCTTCATTCCTCTGATAAATCTATTAGTAGTACTTCTTTTTGTCTTTTATGTGTCCTTACTGCCCCGCTATTTCGGACTATTCCAGTCAATTCTCTTATTTTTTTGTGCATATTTCTCATATCATATTTTGTTTCTAGTTCTTCTATCTCTTTACAGTGTTTCATCAAATAAATGTCATTAGCTGTTTTGATTTTTTCCTTAATTATTCGCTGTGTTTCTTTATTCTTCTGTAGATCTTTTCCTTTATATTTCCTTCTTTCTTCCATCTGTAATAGTATTTCTTCTGTCATCCACTGTTTTTTAGCCTCTGATCTATATTGTATCAAACTTTCTTGAGCTGGTTTCAGTAATGTGTTTTTTATATTATATCACTTTTTATTTACATCCATAATTTGTTTGTTGTCAGTTAGTGTTTTTTGAATATTAACATTCACATTATTTTTTAATTCGTTTTTTAGCATTCTTAGATTAATTTTTGGTTGTTTTTTTCTGAGTTCAATTATTTTTAATTTCATTTTCACGTCAGCAACTAACGGATTGTGGTCTGAGTTAGCATCTGCTCCAAGATAAGTTTTAACTGAGGTTATAGAGTTTTTATATCTCCTATTTACGAGTATAAAGTCTATCTGATTTCTGACAATGTAGTTTGTTGTATGTGAAGTAGACGTCCATGTATATAGTCTTTTCTTAGGAAGCTGAAACCAAGTATTGGCAATCACCATTTTTTTTTTGTAGAATTCTATGAGCCTTTCTCATAGTTTCTCTCGTTTCTAGTTCCTAATCCGAACAGTCCCAACTCTATTTTCAACTGTACCTACTCCAATTTTTGCATTGTTTTTTAACTTTAGGAACATGTAAAGAAAAAACTGTTAAAGATTGCGTCTTGGTTTTTTATAACATCCTGCATTATATAAAAAATATTCTAAAACGGAATTAGACTAAAAAGATATGTTGATTTTAAATCATCTAAAAAATGAGTTAGGCTGTGAAAAGTAAACTAAAATATTAACTTTCTTCTTCTAATGGCGCTACAACCTTTTGTGCGTCTTGGCCTGCTTAACAATGTTCTTCCATTCCGCCCTGTCGGATACTTTTCTTCGCCACTGCCTGATGTTCATGGTTTTAAGATCCCTCTCTACGTCGTTCATCCATCTTTTACGGGGCCTTCCTCTTGTTCTGTTTCCTTGGGGCTTCCATCTCTGGACTACTTTTAGAGCTCGATTATCTAGCATTCTTTCTAGGTGACAAAGCCAGTTTAGTATTTGTGACTTTACAAATCTAACAATATCTGTGCTCTGCATTAGTTCATCCAGCTCGTGGCTCATTTTAATTCTCCACGAACCATCGCTGCATTGGGTTGGTCCAAATATCTTCCTTAATATTTTGCGCTCAAATATTAACTAATCATATTTATTATACAAAAAATATATATAAATTGGAGTTTAAATCAATAATAATATCAATAGTAATATTCAATAAAAACAAAGAAAATCCTGCCTATAGCTTTACACAAATTCAAAATTTACTCATGGCTTCATAAGGTTGGCAGAATAACTTGTTGATGGTTTCTGATGTTAGTTGGATGGATTGTAGCCGAATAAATAGACTGTAAGTTGATGGAGATGCCGGGGTCGAGTCCGTTGTAGATTTAAGCAGTTATTTAGTTTTTCATGCTAACTACTAGAGGTGTGCTTATTAGTTCTTTTAGACGAACTAGTTCAAGAGAACTATTTCACAAAAATGAACTAGTTCAGTGAACTAGTTCGCGAAAGAACTATTTGTAGGACCGAAATCGAAATCCAACCCTAACATAACTGGTTGCCAGATGTCTCGTCTCAATCATCAAACAAACTCGGAGCCGGCCACCCGTTTTCTTCGGTTTTCGGTCAGTCTTTCACTAGTTCACTACCGTACAAGTAGTTCGGAACTATTTCTTTCGATCGTATGTTTAGGTTTAAATGGTTTAAATTATATGATTAGTTGGTTTTTTTTTTTGCAAAAAATTATTATTTGTTTTTTATTAACCGTTTTAAATATAACTATGGTTCACGTATGATTTATTTTTATATTTACGTATATTTAAACTCATAGGTATTTATAATTAGGTTATTTCTAAAAGAACCTTTACAAAAAAAAATCAGTGAATTTTCTAGGAACATTAAATAACACATTTTCAATCTCACTTTTACATAAAATTACATTTTATGTAAATATCTCAATCATTTTAACCACAACTAAAATTTTTATTTCAAAATTACAATAGAAGAAACAACACAGCATGGCAACATCCAAGCCAATACATGGGCATAAGATCCGAACCATTATGACATTAAGATAAGACTTTATGTTATTGTCACATTCATAAGAATTATGAATCTGTTATCTAAGGCTAATCGGAATTTTTTTAAACTAGTTAGTCCATCCATTCACAAAATAATAAATATATGTTCTCATTCACTCATTCATTATTTTCTTCTTTAGAAGTTGAGACAAAATTTATAATGCAAATCGTTAGCAGTGAACTAGTTCTATGAAAAGTAATGAAATGGTTCAATTAGTTCAGTTGAAAGAATCGTTCATTTGAACTATTTCGATGGTGAACTACACATCCCTACTAACTACTATGCTGCTGCAGTTGTCATCCTTGTGTGTGATACACCACGAGGCCCAGGAAAGTTTCACTGAACAAGAAAGAACAAGAAAAATTTATTTTCTATTAAAAACTAGAATAATAAACCTTGTGTTAGCGACTGCATACATTTTAAATTTCCTTGCCATAGAAAAACAATTTTTTGAAAGAACACAGCTGATGGTAAGGATAATGAAATGAATATAATTATTATTAACATAATTTATAGTTAAGTTACAATAAAGATGCCAACTGTAGGTTAAGGTTAAAAAAACGAATATCAAAATTACTAGAAAAATACATTGGACATTGGTGAAATATTAACTATAAAGAATTATCAACTTACCCCAAGGAAAGATTCAATAATTAAATAAATTTTCGATAGAGACATGTCTTTATCAATGAATAAAATGATAAAAAGCTCCCTACTATAAAATAAAACTGATATGGCAGAAGTCAAGAATTGCCAGCTGACAAATATCGTGTCGCTATATGCCAGCAGATCATAGATAACATATAGTGTTCTTTGTCATAGGGTGTCATAGGCGTAAACTGGAGTTAAATACGGGAAATAGAATATTAAAATTGAAAAATCGAGATTAAATAGGATATTTAGTTGGTCGAAGAGTTGAGCGCTAACTATTTTTAGAATATAAATAGTAAAATAAAAGAAAAAGGTAATAAATGAATAAAATAGAAAAAAAAATAAAATAATATAATTATTTAAAGAAAATTAACAAACATGTGATGTATATGACGTTACAAGGGTTACAACGTTTCAAACGGCAGCCGTCATCGTTAATATTGAATAGATCACACACTATAATATTGTTACATTTTTTATGGGTTTGAAGATTAATTGAAGCAAACGTGATTTAACCAACTTTATTCTAACTCAAATAGAGGGCTAATATATATATATATATATATATATATATATATATATATATATATATATATATACAGTCATTATGTCTGTATGCTTCGGCAAATAATAAAATTCCCCAACTTGCTTCTGAAGAGTGGATGATTGTTGAAAAACTTATCGGTTTGCTTACAAGACCATTTGAAGAAGTAACCAGAGAGTTATGTGCTGTCGATGTGCTATTTCTTCTGTGATTCCCTTAATCGCCACTCTAGAAAAAGTTGTTTATGATCTTGATTAATCCGATGAACACATTGGTGATACAATTACCGTCATAAAAGACGAGCTCATTCACAAGTTTTCGGGTTTAGAGAATGAAATTTTGTTTGCCACGGCGACCCTTATTGACCCAAGATATAATGCAATTTTTTTTTAAATACGTCGACGAAAGAGCTTGTCCTATAGCATATTTTGGATTTGCTCAGAGACAATCAAACCGACATATCTTCTAAATTCACTTTACTCGAATGTAAAGCGTGTGTGTCCTTAAAAGAAATGATGAGTTTACTGATGGAAACGAGTGATAGTGAAGAAGATGACATGCCTCTTCTTAGTTTTCAAAACCCTGTCAATCTTTTAATTTGTGAAACTGTCACAGAATACTCATCGGAAAAACGCGTGGCAGGTGACGTCGACCCTCTAACACGCTAACATGCTCTAACAAAATAGAAAAAAAATAAAATAATATAATTATTTAAAGAAAATTAACAAACATGTGATGTATATGACGTTACAAGGGTTACAACGTTTCAAACGGCAGCCTTCATCGTTAATACTGAATAGATCACACACTATAATATTGTTACATTTTTTATGGGTTGGGTGATTAATTGAAGCAAACGTGATTTAACCAACTTTATTCTAACTCAAATAGAGGGCTAATATATACAGAAAGTAATTTCTGGAACTTTGCCGGGCCATTCCGAGAACAGGCCGCAGGGTGCCGTCAGTTGCACCCTATATACCAGGTAATTAGTATACCACGTACGGTCCCTCCCAGGGCCGCTGCAGCTTGGGACTCACACCTTTCCCTCTCTTTGTTTAGTAGAGTCAGACTGCATCACCTTAACCTTCCTACAGCCAATGGTTAATTGCATCTTATTTCCGGCGAAATCATCGATCTTATTCAGTCGTTCCTTTAGACCGCTGACATACTCGGGAAGTGTCTCTTGTTCCGCCTCTCCGTCTGGTAGGTTGCCATCTAGGAAGTCGATGGGAAGCTTCATCTCTTGACCATTCAATAGCATTGCTGGAGTGTAACCAGTTGTTTCATGTTAGGAGCTTCAGTAGACTCTCTGGTTTTTGTGTACAAACAGGGACAGCTAGTTGTTGATGGTCCTTATGTCTTTCTACCATGCCGTCGGACTGAGCATGAAGCGGTGACGTCCCAGTCTTCGTAATTCTCAGAAAACCATCATGGTCTTCCAAACTTTCAATTCAAAGATACGCCTTGGTCGAAATAAAGCAGAAGTGGAACCCTGTTGGAAAACGACAATCTCAAGCAGGGCCTCATCAAATGTGATTACTTCTTGGTTTGGTAGTGCCACTACTTCTGGTCATTGAAAAAATAGTTCATAGCAACCATCAAATAATTATTTCCTAATAATACTGGAAATAGTCCCAGAATGTCGACAGCAACTCGTTTCCGTGGAGTCCCGGTGTATTGTTGAGTTTTCCCCAAATTCGCGTTTTGGACCTTTTTGGACATAGGTCACATCATTTAACCATTCTTCCACGTCTTGCCGACAATTAACCCAGTAATATCTCTAGCCTACCAACGGGTGTAGGAGTTTGTATCTACCTGTCTGTCTGAAAACGTGGGGGATACAGAAATAACGTTATAACGGTTTATTGAGACCAATTCGTACAGGTTTGAACGAATTGTGCTCCATTTTGCCATGGACTCCTATTTTCTGCAGTCTATTTCATAATCTTAATCTTGAAACATAGTCGAATGTCTTTTTCAAATCTAGAAATGCTAGATATAATCTTACTCCGAAATTACGGTTTTCTATTGTCTGTTTTATATTGACTATATTATCTTGAGTGCTTCTGTCTTTGCAGAATACATTTTGTAAGTCGGACAACCATCTTTCTGCAAAATATTGAGACGTTTTTCTTTGGATTAAGAGATTAAGTGAAGCAAATGTGGTTTGACTAACTTTATTTTAACTCACTAAATTACAAATATCATAAATTCTAATTACATTAATAATTATCGCTTATTATCCACATTGATATACGAGTATCTTACAAAAACATTCTGCTAATACTGATTTATCAAAGGCCGTTCGCCCTGAACAGCACCTAAATGTACCAGGTCGGTGGATTCTGTTCTCCATAAGGACACAGTCTTCCCAGTTGGACGCTTTAGCTTACTCCGTGTCGTTAGTTCCATCCTATATACCATGCCGTTTATCTTCTTAGTGACTAGGTAGGGTCATTCCCAGAGCCGCTGCAATTTGAGAATCAGACCTTTCCTTCTCGTTGATTGTTAGAGCCATTGAGCCAGATTGCATCACCTTCCTTGAAGCTAACAGTATTGGAATTCTTATCGAACCTAACGTTCATCCGGTGACTGGTGAGTTGCAGCTTATTTCTGGCGCAATCATTGAAAAATCTGTCGATCATTTAGAGGACCGCTGCCCTACTCGGAGAGTATCTCATGGGTTACCTCTTTGTTTGGTAGATTGCCATGCAGGAGGTCGATGGAAACTTGATCTTCAGCTTCATCTCGATCTACCTTTGTTGGAGTATAAACAATTGTTTCATGTTGGGAGCTTCAGTAGGCTAGCAGAAACAGAGGCACCAGTTTTTCCTAGTCTCTCTGGTTTTTAGGACAGGTAGTTATTGATCCAGTCCGCTTGTCATTATACCATGCTGTCTGACTGAAGATGAAGCGGTGTCCTCCTGGTCTTCTTAATTCTCAGCAAAGGCATCATGATCTTCCAAACTTCCGATTCGAAATTGTCCTTCTGGCCGGAATAAAGTAGAAGTGTCCATGTAGGGAAACGACATTCCCAAGCAGAGCCTCATCCACTATGACTGCTTCCTGGTTGGGAAGTCCAACAAATACTTATTTGCTGATGTTGTTACTGGAAATGGTCCTAGAATGGCGACAGCAAACTCATTCCAATGGGGCCCCGGTGATGTATTGTTTTAATTTTCCCCTAAGTCTTGTTATGGGTTTCTTCTTGGATGTACACAGGTCACATCGTTTGCACCATTCTTCCACATCTTGCCGACAATAAACCAAATTTACCTCTCACAGATACTGTTTAGAGTCCTTTGATCCCAAAATGCCATTCGGAGTGGCTATCATGGAGTTCTGCAAGCACATTACTTACACATGTCCTTGGGGCACTGTTCTTGGTCCGTCTGGACTCTCCCATTTCTGAGTGATAAAGCGATCTCGCAGACACAGGGAGTCACACTGAAGCCTTCACCGCTTGCCCATATTTGGCAATCTCATGCCACTGTGGCCTAGCTCCGTTGTCCAGTTACTCACGGACTATCTTTAGATATGGATCATTCTTCTGCTCAGCCTGTAGGTTTTCTTTGCTTAGAGTTTCTTCTTCACTTCCACCCTCCATGGTTTTAAACAGTATAATCTGGGCATATCGTTCTTATAATTTCTCTCTTTGCATGGTCTTCTCTAGAGACCGTCGGCATTCCTTTGACTTCTTCCCGATCGGTGGGAGTGTCAAGTTTCTCCAGCCAGTGAGCTATCTAGTCTTTAGGGATATTGAAATTGAGGAGCCATTGCAAAGAGGAATGTTCGGTTCTTATCAAGAATCTTCTGCCATTGGGGAAAGAATGGTAGTGTTCTACTGCTTTGATGACCACCAATAACTCCTTCATGGTGACATAATTTCTATAAAACATGTTCTATAGGATTGATATCTGGACTGCGAGCAAGCCAAACAAATCGTGTGATTTGAACCTCGTCAAGATACTCAGTATCTATCCTAGCAGTGTGGGGCCGTGCATTATCATGCATAAATGTTGCGTTGTCTCCAAGAATAACCATAAACGGTAAAACATGGTCTTCCAGAATCTGTGTCAGGTACCTGTGCGCTGTCAATGTCCCATTCTCGATAAAGACTAACTCCGTGCAAGTATCAAACGATATGCCTCTCCATGCCATAACTGACCCTCCACCAAATGTAAGACGCTCGGCAACATATGCTTGAGCATATCTCTCGCCTGGACATCGCCACACTCTTAAACGTTTGTCTGAGCCCGTAAGACAGAATCTCGATTCATCGGAAAACAATACACGACTCCAATCCTGCATTGTCCAAGCCAAGTGTTCTCGTGCAAAATTTAATCTGGCAATTCGATGTTCACGGGAAAGCGGCGGTTCAGTTACTCTAGTTCGAGAAGATAAACCAGCAGCATGAAGTCGTCTCCCAACTGTCCATTCACTTATGTTTACATTTCTCACATCTTGCAAATGATTTCGAAGCGAAACTGCTGTGATCGTTCGGTTTCTCAAAGCACTAGAAACAACAAAGCAATCATCTCTAGCTGTTGTAATCCTGCCTCGACCTGAACCAGGTCTTTGAGTAAGCAGACCGGTCTCTTCGTACCGTTGCCATATTCGTTGCACACTCGAGAGACTTACACTAACGTTTCTCGAAGTTTCGTGCTGACCGTGACCATCTTCTAACGCCGCCACAATTCTTGCCGCCACAACAGAATTTATGCTCATTGCAATACACTGACAGTGATAACAATACACAAACAATTTACAATTGACGTTATAACCATAGAAACAAAAACTGTGCTGATAACGGTTTTTAGGAATTAGGCTAAGGGACCCTTTTTATCTCAAACGCTTGTCGAAATAACAACGACAACATAATAAACTTTAAACGTGTAATATCAACCCTTAAATATCAGAATTACAGATAAAATAATATTATAATTCATACTCGTGTAACATTTGTTTATGTAAACATTCGGTAATTTAAATCGAGGTCATTCATATATAACATACTCTAATTAAAACAGCCAGTCAGCACTCTAGTAAAATTGCACGACTTACTTGTGGTGTAGGTCAGGGAATACACTTGACACGAATAGTAACAAGAGCGCTGAGTCAGCAAGGCCGAGGCTATTAAAAGCAACACCAATCATTCTCGGAGATCTTAATTATTATACCGACACTATGGCCAGCGTCAATTAAGTACTGATATATTTAAGTTTATAATAGTGAAATATTGTACAAAGCAGTGATTAATAAATGGGCAACTAGTTACAACAATATTATTTACTACCCAAGATAATATTTACCATATGGCGATCCTAAATTGGTAGAAACCAGGAGTCTTCGTTCCAGAAGTATAGGATGGGAGGAAAGTCATCCAAGGAAGACCTACAGGAGAATGGAGTTGTCAACAGCAACTTCATAGTAAAAAGTAAAGATGTCGGACCAGGCGAAGAAATAAAGGTACTCTTATACATCATTACCACGGTCCTGATACTAAAATTGGTATGGTCGTTATGGAAGGCGCATAGGAGAAATATGAAGCGGAGCATACACCGGGACATGGCAGCGAGATCGACAACAAATTTAGACGTTTAAGTGGCGAGTCTGCATATTATCTATTTTTTTTTTGCACTTCCTCACACGTATATTAACATAGCAGTTACTTTGTTAAATATTAATTATTATTTTTATGACTTTTTAAAGATAATTTCACTTATATTTTAGTATGGATAATTTTTAATTTATTAATTTATTGAATTTATTTAAATTTATTGAATTTATTGAATTTTAATGGGTATTTGACGATATTATTTTTTTTTTGCTACATTATTCTCGAATTTTATCGTACTACATAAGACTATCGGATTTGTGTTTTCGTTCTTAAATGCCTAGCAGTTGGGAAGATTTTGTCAAAATACTTGAAGCCATTACGCAGGATATTACTAAGCAGAGCAAAAGAGTGTTAAAAAAGGAGATACCTAAAAGCAAGGAGGTAAAAACTGAGATAACGACACAAATAATTGAAGCTTATAATAGATTGGTTCACTTATATTTTAGTATGGATAATTTTTAATTTATTAATTTATTGAATTTATTTAAATTTATTGAATTTATTGAATTTTAATGGGTATTTGACGATATTATTTTTTTTTTGCTACATTATTCTCGAATTTTATCGTACTACATAAGACTATCGGATTTGTGTTTTCGTTCTTAAATGCCTAGCAGTTGGGAAGATTTTGTCAAAATACTTGAAGCCATTACGCAGGATATTACTAAGCAGAGCAAAAGAGTGTTAAAAAAGGAGATACCTAAAAGCAAGGAGGTAAAAACTGAGATAACGACACAAATAATTGAAGCTTATAATAGATTGGTACACCTCATAACCAAAAATTGGGATGCACTAACTGATATCCAGAGAGAAACTTGTAAGAGATACTTCAACAAAAACCGAGACAAAGTCATACGATCATTCCAAGCTATAAATTCCAGAATATTAGTTCCTAATCTGATAAATCAACAGATTGATAAGAATATAGAAGAAGATCAAAGTGACACGGAACAAGAAGAAACCATGGCGCTTAGCATCAATGAATTTTTAAACATTGCAAGCAAAATCTTACCAAGTGAATTTGACGGAACCACAGGCAAACTACAATCCTTCGTGGACGCGCTCGAACTTTTACAGAAAATAGCAGTAGGACATGAGGAAACAGCGATAAGCCTCATAAAAACAAGGTTAACAAATAAAGCCAGAAACTTAATAACCACAGAAGACACTATTTTAGACATACAGGCAACACTGAAGAGAGAACTAAAAGGTGATACGCCGAAAACGGTGATAGCAAAACTAGACAAAAAGAAGCAAGGACATAAAGATGCAGCTGTGTACGCAGCCGAGGTTGAGGCATTAGCCGAACAATTAAAAGTGGCATACATAACAGAGGGAATGCCAGGAGATTTAGCTAAGAAATATACAACAGAGGCTGTAGTAGCTACGATGAAACGTAACGCCAGCACAGACAAAGCCAAGCTAATATTAGAGGCAGGCAATTTCACAACCCCACAAGAGGTGATGTCAAAATTCCTATCAATAGACACAACAGAAGACAATGTACATGGAAGAGTGTTAAATTATGAAACATACTATAACAAAAGAGGGAAATTCCAGCACAAAAGAGGATATCATAATGGATATAACCAGTGGAGAAGACCAAATTTCTCGCAACAAAACAATGGAAAAAGAGACCACCGTCAACATGAGCAAAAAGGGTCCAGAAAATTTGATAACCAGGCACAGAGGGGAAATTCAAGAGGATTCAACAGACATATACGATTATTAGAACTAGAAGATAGTCCGCAGGAATCAGAAAACCCACAGTTGGGGTTTTGAACAAACAACTCTCATCTGAGACGGATGAACAGATGACAGAATCAGAATATTTTATCTACAATTTCGACTTAAACCTTACAAACTTCGTAAGAATAAAAACAGGAATCTTAGGACAAGTAAATACATTTATTATAGACACAGGAGCAGATATTTCAATACTTAAATGTACACAAGACTCTATGAGAGAATATGTAAAACCGAACTCAAAAGCAAGAATAAAAGGAGTAACTCGAGGAGAACTACAAACAATGGGAGAAATCGAAACTACGCTAGACGTACGTGGCAATCTTTTTGGACATACCTTTCAATTGGTAGAAAACAACTTTCCTATACCAACAGACGGAATAATTGGAAGAGATTTTATCACAAATTTTCAATGCATATTAGATTACGCAAATTTGAAAATACATATCAAAAATGATAGAAACTATTACATCAGTACAAATATTTTGTATACTGTAGACGATAGCACAATTATAATACCACCCAGATGTGAAGTTTACAGAACAGTTCAATATTTTCAAAAATTAAAGGCAGATAGACTAGTGGAACAACAGGAGATACTACCAGGAATATTCATAGCGAGAGCGATAATATCAAGGAATAACCCATATATCAAAATTTTAAATACGACTTACGAAACTGCTAAGATAGAGACGGGTACAATCAAAACATCAGACATGAAATTGTTTAAAGTATACAGATTAATCAACGACAGCAAGGACAGGAAGAAAGAACTACGGGAAACATTAACGCTAGATATACCGGAATACACCCGAGATAAATTAGTATCGTTATGCGAAGATTTTGCAGATATATTTGCATTAAGACATGATATGCTAACATGCAACAACTTTTATGAACAAAAATTGAGAGTAAAAGAACACACACCAGTTTACATAAAGAATTATAGGACACCACATTCGCAGACAGAAGAATTGAATAGACAAGTACAACAATTAATAGACCAAGGAATTGTCGAACCATCGACATCAGAATACAACAGTCCAGTCGTACTAGTACCGAAAAAAGCTATAGATGGAAACAAAGCATGGAGACTATGTATAGATTTCAGACAGCTAAACAAGAAACTAGTCACAGATAAATTTCCGTTACCAAGAAGACTCAATATTAGACCAACTAGGTAGAGCAAAATGGTTCTCAGTAATAGACTTAATGTCAGGATTTCATCAGATACCACTAGAACAGTCATCAAGGAAATACACATCTTTTAGCACGGAAAAAGGAGCATTTCAATTTACCAGATTACCTTTTGGACTAAATATAAGCCCAAATAGCTTTTCGAGAATGATGTCAATAGCATTTACAGGTTTAACACCGGAGAAAGCATTTCTGTATATGGACGACATAGTAGTAATAGGAATAACAGAAAAGCATCATTTAGACAACTTAAAAAAGACATTTGAGATATGTCGGAAATTTAATTTGAAGCTAAACCCAGCAAAATGTCAATTTTTTAGAAAAGAAGTTACATATTTGGGACATGATCTGTCGCAGGAAGGAGTATCGCCGGATAAAGCGAAATATTCGACAATAGAGAACTACCCGACACCGAAGAATGCGGAAGAAGCCAAAAGATTCATAGCATTTTGTAATTACTATAGACGTTTTATTCCGAATTTTGCAGAGATATGCATACCTATAAACAGATTGTCGAGAAAAGGAGTAGAATTTTTTGGTCGCAAGATTGTGAAGAATCATTTAAGAAACTCAAATCATCTTTGATAAAACCACCTATTTTAAAATACCCAGACTTCAACAAACAATTCATACTAACAACAGACGCATCTAATGCAAGTTGCTCAGCAATTCTAAATCAGAACTACGAGGGAACAGATTTACCAATAGCTTACGCATCGCGCAGCTTCAACAAAGGAGAGCTTAACAAACCTATAATAATTAAAGAATTACTTGCAATCCATTGGGGAATCAACCATTTCAAATGTTATTTATACGGAGCACCAACATTTTTGATAAAAACGGAGCATAAACCACTAACACACCTATTTTCAATGAGAGATCCTACCTCAAAACTCACAAGAATCAGATTAGATTTAGAGGAATACGATTTCGAGATAGAATATATAACAGGGAAAAATAATTACGCAGACAGTCTGTCGAGAATATCAACAAATCAGTTGAAAGACTTATACATAGACAACAAACATATTTTAGCTATAACCAGAGCTCAATCAAAGAAGAAAGCCGAAAGTGCGAAGCACAGGAAGATAGAAGAGGAAATTATATCACAACATAAAACCCACAAGCAAACAGTAAGAAAGGTACTAAACAACATGGAGGCGCATAGACTACCAATTTTGTCTTTTGGAGCAAACCGAGTCTCACCAAGACTGAGCATTCGGGTCAAAAACAAAATCAAATGCAGCAAGAGCATGACCACAGAATTTAATCACTTTGATTTAGGTCAATTGTTGGTACAGCTTGATCAGCTAGCGGTAGAGAATGCAATAAGTAAAGTAAAAATATATTTAAATGATATTATTTTTAATTCGTGCACAATTGAAGAATTCATAAACGAAGGAAATAAGATATTGAAAAATGTAGAAATATACATATGTGAAGTACCAGAAGTCATAGAGGACGAACAAGAAAAACTAAGAATAATAGAAGAATACCATAATCACCCGATGTTTGGAGGTCATGTGGGAAATAATAGACTTGTAAAGAAACTAAAAGCAAGATTTAGATGGAAGAACATGGAAAAGGACGTACGTAAATATATTAAATAGTGCCATAAATGCCAAATTAATAAACCAAAAAGATCACATGTCGAAGAATTTGTGATATCGGACACTTCGTCAAAACCATGGGACATAGTGTATATAGACACGATAGGTCCATTCCCTAAAAGTAGTGAAGGCAATCGATACTGTATCACGATGATTTGCGAACTGACGAAATACGCAGTAAGTATCCCAGTAGCTACCAAGATAATATTTACCATAAACGACAAAAACGTTGTTTTATTTAAGAAATCCGTTAGTAAACTATGTTACAACCGAAAATAGTTAAAACAGAATAATGATTTCTAAAATAAATTCAAATTACGGGGTGACCCTAATTTTATGCTCGGTAGTGTATATATATATATATATATATATATATATATATATATATATATATATATATATAAACAAACCTAGAGCTAAGATTAATACTATTATAAAAATTAATATTAAACTCACCAGTCTTCCGGGTTGAACCGCGTCGATATCTATTGGACCGAACTTTCGATATCCTCTCAGATGTCTTCTTCAGGGCTTCCGAGGTTTCAGTTTCCCGATTCCTCAGAAGCTAACTACACTTATCACTAGTACTTCACTATAAGACTTTTCGGATTTGGCACTTTGTGTCCGTCGATTTGCACACTATCGCATAATTTACTTACTGCATATTAACATCATCCTCATCTTCTCTATCATCGCTATGACTTTCATTGCTGTCACTGTCAACCGTCACATTTATTACCACAAGATCAATATCGTCCATCAACCCATCAATAACCCAAAATTTTTGCTCTTCCTTAATAGCAAGTTTACAATAGTTTTGCCAGTTTTCCACTGTTACTACACCAAATGCACTTCTTATTCATTGTTCCATAGCGGCGGCCTTAAACTCTGTGTTGTGTGAGACAATATGTCTTTTGACTTGACTCCATACCATTTCAATTGTATTTAACTCACAATGGTATGGAAGTAGTCTCAGAATGACAACATTTTTGTCTTTGCACATCTCGTCGATTTTATATTTTATGTATTTTTTTTTTGTATGTTTTTACGACTTCCATGAGCTCTGATTTTAAATAATCTTCTTCAAAAAAGATATCTTCCTCCAGCAACCACGTCTTAATTTGATCTTTATTGAAGTCTTGTGTCGGAATCACTTTTTCTCTTCTCGAATGGTACGAAGCATTGTCCATCACCACAACAGTTTTCTCTGGAAGATTAGGAAGCAGCTTTTCCTTAAACCATTGTTCAAATATAGGACCATTCATCTCATTAGGATAGTCCGCTGAGTTTTTTTAACTAAAATCCAAAAAGCAGCATCTTCTACAAAGCCCAATTCGCTACGTGAATGCACTATAACAAATCGGGGGCGTCGTTGTGTCGGTTGTTTTAGGCCTTTTGACAACCCTTTAACAAACGCATCCCTGGTTGACGTCACTGAGAGGTCCTTCCATTCTTTGGAAACACTATGTCCAACATTCACCCAAGTTTCGTCCAAATAAACGACCGTGTATCCTTGAGAACGAATTTTTTTTTATTTCACGCAAATACTGATGCCTCCATTTTAGAATATCGGGCCGTTCAATCATGCTTGATTTTACTCCTCGTTTGCAAAAAACAAAGTTCATTTCATGGAGTATTCTCCACATTGTTGTGCGTGACATGTTTGCTAAATCTTTGTCTTTTTTAACCAGTGCAATAACTTTGTTCAATGTCGGCGGTAAATTTTTAAAGAAAAACTATGCATGATGGCACGTAGCCGCGTATGAACTACTGCATTGTAAGTGAACTTTCTGTTGTTCACTCTACTTTTGGTACGCTTTCTTGTTTTTTTATGGACATTAGTCCTCCTTCCGCAGCTTCTTTGCGTATTTTAAAAATAGTACTAAAACTTACTCCTGTCATAGCACTTACTTTATCGGTTAAACTTCTAACACTTTCACCACTTCTTAAGTTTAGATGATAATTAAATACATTTAAAACAATTTGTTTTGCATGGATGTCCAAGATATTCCCTTGACTTAATTTTAGAATTTCGATTTTCAATTAACATTTAACTGTAAAGTCAGAATAACAACTAAAAAACCACAAAGCCTTATTATTATTATGTAGTCTCAGAGAACAACATAAAATCGCTGACATACGCATACCGTATTATTTTAAGTTGCAATTAGTAATTAGATATATGTATTCCAAGCGGTCCGTTTATTTGCTTTCAAATCTTTAATAGCCGGCAAAGTGCATGATTTAACTAAGCAATATTTTCTACTGATTTCTATGATTCATGGTATATGGTATTCTTACCGAAAAACAAATGAACTGTCGTTACTATAATTAAAATAAGATAAAATAAAATTATCTTTTGTAAATACTATTTAATTAAAATCATTTTCCCTACTTTTCATCTCTTGTTTCGAATGGGCAGTTTTGGTCAATTACGTTAAAAAACATTAATTTAATTCATGTCTGTGGAAACGAAAATACAAATTATACAACCCTGAATCGTGCTTGTGTGTGTCGTGGCAACGCCGTGCTTCTATAGTTCATAAGAAATACATGGCCCTATCTCCGCAATGTTTTCTTAACGTGGCACGCACTATAGCAGGTATTATTTGTAATATTTAGTCTTAACCACAAATTTAATACCTAACCAAATATATACAGTCCATCTTAATTTTTTATGCTACCCAATACCACTTATGTACAGTTAACCTAGTTATATACAAAAAATCCCTAATGTTACACAATTTATCCCTGATTATCTTTGAATTTAAATTTACTGAAAGATGGGACCTAATACTATTACAAATACTAATACTAAGGAATTTACAAATAATAAATATAAATAAGAAAATTTACTAATTATATCTAAAAAGGTAATTAGTCTAGTAATAAAAGTCTACTAGAAATGTAATTATGTACTTCGGCTTTCAATTAAAAGTACTAATTAAGTAATATGGACACTATCCTGATGGGATAGGTGCCAAAGGTTTAAATCTATTATATTATATTAAATATTAATGAAAATACCAATATTGAACTCTCTGATTAAATGTGTACACAAAAACCGTACAGTAGAGATAATAAGGAGGATTTAAAACCTCAACCTGTAGTCGACAATTAGTCCTTAAATATTATTCAATATTATTTAAAAAAAAAAATGGTCTTTATTATTAGAAAAAATAGTACGATTTAAAGTTAAAACCTTATTATAGAATGTTATTAAAATTGATGGATAAAAAAAACAGTACAAATTGACAGTTATCATAAAAGTACATGCGCTCACCTTCCCATTAACAATAGCTTCTATCTACAGTCCACCACACCATTCCATTAACAATAGCTTCTATCTACAGCCCACCACACCCAACCATCAATCTGGAGGAATACAGAGAGTTTTTTGAACAACAAAATATACAACCTGACGAGCAAGACTGATATCTCCAAAAGGCAGAAATCTATTAAAGATCATACAAGATAATAACCTGATATACCTAACAACTATTACCCCTACATACTGGCCCACTGATAATAACGAAATTCCTGATCTGTTAGACTTTGCTATAACTAAGGGAATACCTGAAATACACAGCGACATCACCCCCAGTTTTAATCTACATTCGGACCACTGTCCCATCTTGATTACCTTAAGCACCAATATAATTTGGAAAACCAAGGCCTTTCCACCATTCTACCTTACCATTTCTTGCACCAAGGTTATGTTCCAGTAACACATTGGGTTCAATTCAAAGAAGAAATCAATGAAAAAATATCTCTTGACATTCGACTCAAACACAAAAACGATATTGAAGAAGCTGTAAAATATCTAACGGAACAAATACAGCAGGCCGTTTGGAAAGCTACTCCTGTAAAGGAAAAAACCATTGATGAAAGGTATAGTATACCCCTCCACATTAGAACACTAGTAGAAGAGAGAAGAAGAGCCCGTCGCAAATGGCAAAGAACAAGAAACGCGATATATATATATATATATATATATATATATATATATATATATATATATATATATATATATATATTATATCAATGGTATTCCGGGTTTGACTCCGCGTTAAATGTTGTTGGTTTTGATAAAAACCATTTTGACGACGTTTCGGCAAGATCTCACTTGTCATTTTCAAGTCTCTCTGGATGGTCTGCTTCTTGTCGATGTTCGAGTGGAAGTGACGCTACGGGTGTTAGGCAGCTGGCTTTTGTAGTTACTGTGCGTTGCGCGCGCTCTTGTTATTGGTCCAGTGCGCAGGTCAGTGGGCGGGGTCTTGGTCGATTCCGTTCTTGCATTATTCTTCGGGATAATTGGTTTCCATGTTTTTGGCAATCTTTGGGCATCGTCTCGAGAATTTAAATTATTTTCTTGTTTTTCTATTTCAATGGCTTCTCTGATAATTCGTTTCCTCTTGTTTTCGACATTCGCTAACATTACCGTATGTTTGAGGTCAATTTTGTGTCCTGTAGCTAAAGAATGCTGGGCTAGGGATGACGTCGTTTCTTTTCGTTCGATGGCATTGCGATGTTCTTCTTGTCTTACTTGGATCCTTCTATTTGTCTGTCCAATATAGGCTCTATCGCATTCTCCACAGGGAATTTTGTATACTCCTTGGTTTTCTAGGGGAATCTTTGTCTTGGCAGATGGTAATATGTTTGCGATTTTTCTGTCGGTGTTGAAGACAGTCTCTATTTTGTGTTTTCTCAGGACCCTGCTTATCTTCTCTGTTGTGCCTTTAATATACGGTAGAGTGGTTTTGGCAATCGGTTTTTCGTCTTCTTTTATTTCTTTTGTTGTTTTTTGTGGTCTTCGTGCCTTTTCGATTCTGTGTGTGGAAAAGCCGTTGTTTTTTAACGCTTTTGTAACTTTCTGCATTTCTTCTTTCTTGTGTTCTTCGTCTGTTAGTCGTTCAGATCTTATAGTCAGAGTTTTTATGACTGAATTCAATTGTGCAGGATGGTGGTGTGAATCTGCATGTAGGTATCTGTCAGTGTGAGTTGGTTTTCGATACACTGTATATCCAATGTTGCCGTTTTCTTTCTTAATTATTAAGACGTCTAGGAAAGGTAGTTGTTGATTACTTTCTAATTCCATCGTAGACTTGATCTTGTGATGGATACTGTTAATGTATTCCAGAAATGCAGTAAGTTTGTCTACTCCATGTGTCCATATGATGAAAGTGTCGTCCACATATCTAAGCCATAGTTTGGGTTTATATTCTGCTGTTCTTATTGCCCGTTCCTCTATGTCTTGCATAAAAAGATTTGCTATCACGGGAGATAGCGGTGAACCCATCGGTGCCCCTTCAACTTGTTTGTACCGTTGATCACCATATATAAAATATGTGTTGTTTAAGCAGGGTCTCGTCAAATTTAGGGTATCTTGCGGTACTGTGTATTTTCTGCTTATAATTTCCAAGGATTCATTGATGGGAATGTTGGTGAAAAGTGAAACAACATCGAAACTTACTAACAAGTGTCCCGGCCCAAGAGTAACATCTTTTATACGCTCGATGAAGTGGCCTGCATTCTTAACGTAGGAATCAGCTTCTTCTGCGTAAGGCTGTAGCTTTTCAGCCAGGAACCTTGCCAGTGGTTGTAACGGTGATCCGATGGAGCTCACTATTGGTCGTAGTGGTAATCCATCCTTGTGAACTTTTGGTAGACTTTTGGTCACACAAAAATATATATATATATATATATATATATATATATATATATATATATATATATATATATATAAATATATATATATATAAAACAAATCTAAACAGGCTCACACACAGATTTCATTCCGCTATCCAAATAGAAAAAAAACGAATCCTTTGAAAGATATGTCACAAACCTTTCTTTTGACGACAACTCTCTTTGGAAAGCCACAAAGAAACTCAAAAGGCCGGTAGTAATAAAATCACCAATTAAGAAAAATTATGGAACCTGGGCTCGATCAGACATAGAAAAATCCAACAGATTTGCAGAACATCTATCAACTGTCTTCTCCACCCCACAGGCCAACGATATTAACGACGAGAAAATTAGAGACTTCCTTAATGCACCCTGTCAACTATCATTAGCACTCAAATATTTGTCACCAAACGAAGTCCGTAACCAAATTAACGTGCTTAACCCTCATAAAGCTCCAGGATTTGACCTTATAACTGGCGAAATCTAAAAAAAACTCCCAAGAGTAGGTGTAGTCTTAATAACCATTATTTTTAATAGCCTCCTGAGACTATGCTTTTTTCCAGCGCTTTGGAAGTGTGCACAAATTATAACAATATCTAAACCTGGTAAAACTCTAACTGAAGCCAGTTCGTACAGACCAATAAGTCTCCTTCCGATTTTATCAAAAGTCTTCGAAAGGTTAATCCTTAACACAATAGAAACAATAATACCTATAGAAAACCTTATCCCAGATCATCAGTTTGGTTTTCGCTCAAATCACTCAACCATACAACAGTGCCATAGATTAGTCAACAAAATAAAAGAGAGCCTAGAAGGGAAACAAATCTGTCTATCAGCATTCCCCGATATACAGCAAGCATTTGATAGTGTGTGGCACGAGGGTCTTCTCTTTAAAATAAAAACTCAGCTAACTGACCATATCTACCTCCTCCTTAAATCATAATTGTCCAACAGATACTTCCAAGTTAAATACGAAGGTGCTGTATCCAACTACCACCAAATAAAATCTGGAGTACCTCAAGGCAGTGTACTTGGCCCATTCCTTTACCAAATCTTCACTGCTGATATTCCTATTAGCGAAAATACACTAATGGCAACATTTGTAGATGACACTGGTATACTGGCATCAGATATCAATGAAATATTAGCATTTAACAAATTGCAAAATCATCTCAATGAACTAGAACACTGGCTTAAATACTGGAAAATAAACGTCAACACAAACAAGTCTTGTCAAGTAAATTTCACAAATCCAAGAATTAGATGTCCACAACTACACCTAAATAATTCATCTATACCAATAAAAACAGAAGTAAAATATCTGGGCCTTCATCTAGACGAAAAACTTACTTGGAAATCACATATTGCAGCCAAACGACGACACCTCGACCTAACAGTTAAAAATATGAGCTGGCTAATCAACAGAAGATCGCAACTTTCATTAGAAAACAAACTAACCATCTATAAAACAATACTGAAACCAGTGTGGACATACGGAATTGAGCTGTGGGACTGTAGCAAACCATCTAATACCAAAATACTGCAGACATTCCAGTCAAAAACTATTCGTATGTTAGCTAAAGCCCCATGCTATGTCAAACCAAACCCTGCATGCAGACCTCAACATCCCCTTCATCAATGATGTGATTGCTGACCACTCCAGAAGATATATGAATCGCAGCGCAGACCATCCAAACCATCTCATAGACGAATTATTCAACCCCCCACTGGTTGACAGACGTCTAAAAAGACTTTGATCAGAAGACCTAGCTGCTAGGTAAATGCCAGAGAGTCGTCAATGGACGACACCTGCCACAAGCCAAGAACATACATCATATTTACTTATTACTGTATTGAAGTAGATTGTAAATTAACAATAAATAAATAAAAAGACAGTGTTCCACACTCTAATCAATGAGGGAGGTTCTTCCGGCTGGTTTCCTGAAGTTGTCCGGGAATAGTGTGGTAGAGATCTGGACCTCTAAAGGAACAACTAAGATTGACAAAAATCAACCGTGAAGAACCGGTATATAATCCGCCTAGGGAATAACTTAACCCTTTTTCTTAAAATAAACCCAAAAAAAGCAAAATAACGAATCCTTCTCCTTGACTTCTGATTAACTCTTCGAATAGGCTAAAAAGAGTATTTGTGTTAGCGTTCCTTACTCTTGAGAAAAGGTAGGGAAAAACACAAGGTTTATTAATCTCGAAAGGTAATACAAAAGTTACTAAGGAACCTTGTATGAAGGCAAAAAACCTTAATGGTTTTGTAAAAATTTGACCTTCGAATGGTTTGACAATATTTTATGTGATATGGATTGATTAAATAGATAATTTTAACGAAAAGCATGCTCTGGATATATTTTAGAATAATAAAAGAACGGTATGAGACAGAAGATTTTTAGAAACTGAACAAAAAGTATATATAATTTGTAAAAATTCTTCAATCATTGTAACGGTATCTCTTACAAAAAATATTGTACGGCAATGGGAGACCAAGAAAAACTTTGAATTGTCATCACCATTTTTTCGAATTTAGTACCTACGATTTTGAAACTATACTTTAGACAGATTACGACTTCGTGATTTGCTAGAGTATTCCAAACGACAACGTAGGTACTACTTTTTGATTTTTGTAGCGGGGATCGAATCCACATAATTTAGTGCCATGCACTCACATTTGAATTACCTAGACCGCTTCTGAGCGCTGATATCTCGAAACTACATTAGTAATATAAAGTATGAGTAATAAAAAAATTATCGATACTATTTTCTTAGAAGACTTATTTTGAAGCAGAGAATTTTCAGTTATTCTATACCCCATTCTAAACGAGACACTCTGTATAAATAGTAAATAAATAATTTACTTCTTGAGTGCTATGTTTTCTCTTCTGGTTGAGCTGATTTATAACGTATTATTTTGGCACTTTATTTTCATAGTTGTTATTCTGTACATAATTACCTGTTATAAATTTATACTTTTAGGTTGTAATGCATCTTCTGGCTTCGTATTTGGACACTCAATTAATACCATTACCTAACATGCCTGATACTAAAGCATTCAGTGGTAATCATTTTATTAGAGTTGCTGATAAAGCCCCAACTTTGACGTCAAATAGTTTTTATATACAAGAAGTTTCAGAGAAACCACCACATTATAGAGTTATTGTAGGACATCAAATATATGAAATGGTAAAAGTAAGTAAAATTTATTTACATGATGACATATAGGTGTCCGCATGAATATATTAAAAAAATATATTCCAAAACACAAGTAAATATCAAATGATGGCACAACAAATTGAAATATATTGGAAGAAATCAAACAGAAATCATAGGTTTAAGGTATTCTTAGAGAACACAATAATAATAAAAAAAAACACAGAAGTTAAAACACTTCACAATTGTGTATTTTGGTATAAAAACATACAAGTACTTAAAAACTTTTTAAAAAAGTGTCGTCAACATTTAAAACTCTGGCAGAACGTTTTCAATCTATACAGATCATCTTTAGTGCATTTTGTATTTGGTGCTAACAATAAGGTGTCTATAAGACTTCCATGTGTGGATTTACAAAATATCACATTTTACATTTAATAATGTTGAGACTCTAGGTCGATGACAATGGAATTGTTTTTGAAATTAAAATTTACTTTAGGGACTACATGTCTCTTAAGCTCGAATACTTGCACGTGGTACTTGTCAGTTGAAACGACGACACAGGTCTGTGACGTGTTTTAACTTCTGTGTTTTTTTTTAACGATGGTATACAGCCAATTACGGGGTTTTTCCCATTAATTTTACAATAATAATACTTTAATGTTTATTTAGGCTTATCAATTATTTTATACTAGAAAGAGAAACGAGAGGCCTACACGAAGTACAAAACATCAAATACCCCAGAATCCCTATAGAAGAATACGAAATGAAACAAAGCAGTTGGTAAGAAGAACAAAAAATGAACACTGGGAACAGTTTACAAAAAGGATGGAAAGCAAATTCTACGGTACACAAAAACAAATATGGAGATTTATAAGAAACCAACGGAAAGAAATGGCAGAATTGAAGAAATACAATAACATACCAGCAAACGAATGGGAAAGATACCCGATGGAACTGTTTAAAGTAAAGGAAAATAATAATCAACACAATAACGTGCCTGAATTAAAACCCGAAATAGAAATCAGTTTTCAGGAAGTAGAAATAGCCATAAATTCATTCAAAAATAGAAAGTCACTAGGACCAGACGGAATAACCAACGAGCTTCTAAAACACGGAGGAGAAAGTATAACCCTAGAGAAGACAAAAGTTATATAAAAACTAATATTGCACTGCAAGATACCACACGCATGGAGAACCAGTATAATGATACCAATGTTCAAGAAAGGAGATAAAGAAAACCCCAACAATTATAGAGGTATAAATCTACCGAACACCGCACTTAAGCTTACCACAAAATCCTAACCAACAAAATCAATAAACTAACAACTTTATCAGAGAAACAAGGATTCAGATCGGGAAGATCCTGCGTAGATGCCGTATTTGTACTAAGCAAAACACGGAAAAGACCATCGAGTACAATAAGCCAGCATATTTATGTTTTATAGACCTGGCAAAGGCTTTCGATCGCATTCAAGTCGAAGACGTCTTACACTTACTGTATAAAAGAAACATACCAATCAATATTATACAAACCATCGAAAACATCTACTTCCATAATCGAATACAGGCAAAGGTAAATGAAAAACGATCGCAGTGTATACTAGTACAAAGCGAAGTCAGGCAGGGTGACTCGTTAAGCCCACTTCTCTTTAATATAATAATGGACGAAATAATACAAGTAGTATGGCTACAGAATGGGGAACAAAGAAATCCAAATATTATGTTATGCAGACGACGACGCATTAATCGCCGAAACAGAAAACGAACTCCAAAGATTAACACACATCTTCAATATAACAGCCAAGAAATACAATATGATATCAACAGAAAAAAAAAACAAAATGTATGACAACATCTAAATACCCACTACGATGTAAAATCGAAATTGATGGGAAGATAATAAAGCAGGAAGTAATAATATATATATATATATATATATATATATATATATATATATATATATATATATAACTAGTTACGGAGATGTTGAAGAAGAAGTACAACAAAGCTTAAAAGCGAGTAAAGCGGCGGAATGTCTTAATGACACAATCTGGAAGAACAAACACCTAAGTTAAGACACAAAAACAAGAATCTATAAAGCATCAATTAGACCTATATTAACATACAAGGCGGAGACAAGACCTGACACATCTAAAACGAAACGTCTACTAGACACAACTGAGATGAAAATACGAATATCAGGGAAAAGTCTGTTGGATAGGGAGAGAAGCGAGAACATTAGAAGAGTCGGAGAAGCAGAGAAAAAGTATCGCGTCACTTATAAAATTACAAATATTTTTGACAGCATTTGGTTAATTTAAACTATTTCTTTCCGGTCCTTAAGAATATTAAGGCTAGAATAAATAATAAAAAGAAATTTGTAAATACAGCTTACTGTTTAAGAAAAAATATGGTAATTGCTATTTTGTCTGGTTTTTATATTATCGGTCTTTATTTTACTTTTGTAAAAAGTATAGAGTTTGCGTTTAATTTAAAATTTCGTATTAAATATTGAGTATGCAAGGTCGTGATAATATAAATTTACATTTAACGGGAGATCAAGTGGTTAGAATAATTTCCCTCATTGAAGACGGAAGGAGTCAGAGATATGTAGCAAATTTAGTGGATGCAAATCAGTCGACATTATCACGAGTGGTAGTAAGGTACCGAAAGAGTGGACTTTATAAAAGACGAGCTGTAAAAGGTCGGGCAAGAGCAACTATGAATGTAAAAAATTGATTTGTAGTCCTTCAGGCTTTACGTCGAAGACATGTGCTGCAAGTCAACTTCAACATGACAGCCGAGACTCGAAATGTACGTGTGTCTTCAGAAACTGTTAGGCACATCTTAAGACAGTCTGGAATTAGGGCCAGAGTAGCTGCCACCGCTCCGAGACTTACAAGGGAACACCTTATAACACATTTGCAAGAGAGTGAAACGCTTAATACTCCGGGAGTATTGGGTTTTTTTGGAAGTGTAGAACTTCCAAATTTCAGAAGAACTGAAAGAGAAGTGATGAAAAAAAAATACTAAAAATAGGGCTAAGTTCAGATGAACAAATTTAAATGGCCAAAGAGACACTAAATCTCAAGTGAGTGTTCGGGCTAGCTTCAATGCACTGGATTGTGGCTTTAAAGATATAAACAGATAGCAAGGATACTGAGCTAATGAGACAAGAAACGAAATGAGACCTGGTAATATCAAATGTGATACAACTAAAGAAGGTCACTGGGAATAAATGTTATAGAAAGAGAACAATAAGAAGAGAAAAGAAGGGCGCCAACTCAACGATAGTTGAGATTTTGAAGTAACAAATGAATCTGGAGATAATACTCTGAAATACAAAAATACTAAATAATAATCTTGTTTTGCTATGTTATATACTGGTTAGTAGAACTGAAATAAAACTCAAAATAGCAACAATAAATATATTTATAAAAAAATGTATATCGATATATATGTATTAACAATTTACATATAAGGCAAAACTAAATAACAGTGGTAGTGGATGGTGTAAATATACAATAGGACATAATAGCCCCTCAACAAGCGAATAATCACTACCACTGGCCAAATAAAGTTTAAAATATTAGTAACCTAGAATAGTCCGTATTGTAGCCAAAGTCTTAACACAAAAGGTAGTCATTTAAATTTAAATTAGTTCTACTAAAATGAGATACTAATTACAATATTGTAAAGATATCAAACTTGATAAATCTATTACAATTATTATATTACATCCAAAAAAATGAGTGTTCAATACTCTTTATATAATGTTTTAAAAAAAAACCACATGAAATTTATTTCTCTTCCCAAAATCAAAATTGTATTATACTAACAAAAATATTATATCAAAAAAAAAGTGAGTTTGGTCAGACTCTGTATATCCTATTTAAAAAAAAAACCAATAAAAACATGTAATGTATTTTCTTCTCCCCAATATTTTAGAATTAGATTATATCAAAAATTAAATTATCCCAAAGGTATTCACCTTATCATATGCATATGAAGCGGGTATACTACTAAATAGGAAGTAACAAAAGTTAAACAGTAAATAGATAGTAACAAAAAAAAATTGCAAAGTCAAACAACTTATCTTTACAGCCCCCATAAGTCCATAGGAAAATTCCTCTTGGCACGGTTACATCAGTTTATGGCTGTAAAGACGAATCCTGGTCACAAAGCCACAACCAGTCACTGGTCTCTGGGTGACAGCAAAATCCACCGGTTTGCTAACTATTCAAGAAATTTAGTTACTTGAGACCTTGAGGGAATATTCTGAAGAGAATATCCTCAAGTGAAGTGACGGAATCTAAAATTATTATTTAATTTAATAAATACAATTCAATAGGTGTAGCAGCATGGATTGACTGCACCAAAACAAAACATCAAAACATTAGGTTATGTCAACATGTCAGAACTTCCGAATTTACTTCGTAGACATGACAGGCTTGCGCCATGAAAAGAACATGCGCAGAATATAGAAGGCTGTCCAATATTTGTCGAACCTTTTTATATTCCACCAAAAAAAGTTAGATTCAAAATGGGAACCAAAAAAACTTAATGATAACGACGTGGAATAAAACAGAATTTAAGTTTAACTATATAAAAAAAATGACCTTCTGTTCTTTGCAAGTAAATCAAGGAAATTTTATATTTAAATTATTTCGGAACTCAAAAATAAATCTCTAAAGAAATACTAAATACAATGATAAATTTGATTATATGATAAGGAGATAATACGTATTAAATGATTTACTTACATGGAGCTGCAGCACGCCAAAAAAATCTTCCTTTTATGTGGAACTCTTATAAATATTGATTTTTAAAATTTACTTATTATTATGACTATATCTATTTTATATATAAATTAATTTATTCTTCCCCAAATTATTTTTCTGCTCCAATTCCGTCACTTTGAAGGTGAAAAATTTCACCGGTTGACGTGGCTGCGTATGAGTTCTGACCAAAACTGATCGTTCCGCTTCCGCATAAAATCGATCTTCCTTTCAAAGCGATAACATCGCGTGTCAGGAAAAATGTCGATTTAAAATCGATCGTAGGCGGGTAATAAAAATTTCTTAAGGGGTTAATCAGTAGCGTAAACGCTACATTCTCCCTCATCTCCAGCAAAAAAAAAAAAGGAACTTTAGGAACTTTTTTTTTTGTGGCAGAACGATCTAACGCTGGGTCGACAATGAACGTTGATACGTTAAAATTGAACATTTTCCTCACCAGTCAACCAATTGCTCAGGAATTGGAACAAAATCAAGGACGAAATAAAAATATGGAACGAAGAATATGAGACGAAGTCATACATTTTTTTTAATGAGATAATGTATGTTAATTTAGTATAAACCAAAGATAAAAAAAATATATACATTTTAAGTTTAATTCTATAACCTTACAGATCAAGTTAACTTTTAACACTACTTATCTACATTCTCAAGTATTTGTAAAAACAACCATTCGTTAAAACTACATGATAGGTGTGTATTAACAACCCCTAACACAACATTCCCAAGAACCATTCATAACCATGAAATCCAAACAAAGTCCTATGACTTTACCCAACGTTGACACTAGAGCGACATAGAGTTCAAGGAGGGCCTAATTACTCAGGACTAGTTGAAACTACAAACCTAAACATATATATGGTTTAATTGGTTTATTTTTAAATCCCAACTCATAGTAAAGGATATGCACAAAAGGTAAAAGATAATTGCAAGTCCAGATCTACTCATGGTAGAGGATATGCACAAAACTCACTTCTACCAGCTATACACTTGATAGAAGGAAAGATAAAAGAGATCCGAACTGTAATACCTTAACTGTACTATTGACGTGTTCCAATTCTTTACTCACGACAAGAACAGTAAAGGACAGATTTTTAGGACTCTATAATCAAGATAAAGCTAAGATATATATTCATAAGATATAGATAAGAAATAAACTTATCCAGGTAAAGGTAAAGATAACTAACTTAAGGTAAAGGTATGAGATAAACCAATTAAGGTAAAGGTATGAGATAAACCAATTAAGGTAAAGGTACGAGATAAACTCAATTAAGGTAAAGATAAAGATACACTCAAGGTAAAGATACGAGATAATCTCAGTCAAGGTACGAGATAAACTCCATTACAGTTATGAGATAAACTCCATAAAGGTAAAGATAAACTCAATTAAGATACAGATAAAGATAACTCCCATCTATCAATCCATATCACTAGTAGAGAGACAGGTAAACAAACAGTATACAATAAGATATGTTAAAACTCAAATACTTTCAACGATAATAGCATAGGAGATGACCTCCAAGTTAAACAGACTTACTTACTGCTGAATATCAGAACGATCCAATTCTAAATGACACATTCTGATTTCAACCTAAGAGACACTCAAGGAACAACTAATATTTATTGATAGATTTCTGAGCCAAGTGAGGGCACACATCCAGGGTGATCAATCCTGAACCCACGCTAAAACACCGACACAGTAAGTAAATATGAATGCATAAGCTTTATGGTCATGATCCACAAAACTATACAACACTATTAAAGAAAATCTTTGGAATGTTTTCCGAATTATCCCTGTAAATACCTATTCAACTCAGAACTCAAGATGGGGAAATTCCCATATATCCATCCAGTACTCCTATGATATGCAGTTGGACTTTTGAGAAAACAAACAACAAAATTAACAAGTCCATAAACTAAGATAATAACCAACATTAAGATAAGATAAAAAAAAATATAGAAGGCAAAATAGCACAACATCTTATGGTTTTTGCCAGGTAAACAAAATTGATAAACAGATCTTAAAAAAAAACCAAACTGGTACAGCATTAATAAGGGACCAGTTAATCTTCATCTGAAGATGAAGAATCCAAATTATTTGACAAGTTATGTGGACCTACTGTCTTATCCTCCAGTAAGTCTTTGACATGAAACCTTCCTAGTTTCCTACCAGTAGAAGTTTCCTTCAACTCATAAATTAAAGGAGAAATCACCTTAATAACTGTGCAAGGTATGTACTTCTGACATAACTTAGCAGATTGGAAGTTCAATTTATCAGACTTGACAAAGTTCCTCTTTAAAACAGAATCTCCAACTCTGAAAGATAAGGCTCGCTTTCTCAGGTCATACTGGCATTTATTTCTAGCATAAGATGCTTTCAACCGTTTGCGAACATCCACATAAATATCAGGAAGATGCTGAATATCTTCTAAACGGTGTAATTTATTTGATATAGTGGGAAAGTTATTGGCATTCTCTGAAATCTTACCAAAATAATCACCAGAAAGAGGGACATGACGACCAAACATCAAATAAGATGGAGGACATTTGGTTATTTCGTGAGAAGAAGTCCTGATCGCTTGTACTATAGAGTGGATATGAGTATCCCAAGCTCTCTGATCAGGAAAAGAATAAGATCGTAAAGCGGTCACGATTGATTTGTTCACTCTTTCGGTATGGTTGACTTGTGGATGATAGTTCGCATTGTACCAGATCTTTTGGACATTGTATTTAGCCATGAGATCGCGGAAAGCCTTAGCTGTGAACTGGGGTCCATTATCGCATGAAACAATTTGTGGAACACCATAAATTAAGAAAACTTCATTCTCGAGGTATTTAATAATAGAAGAAGTAGTTGCCTTCGACATGGTATGGACCAAAGGAAATTTAGTAAAATAATCAACAACTACTAAAGCATATTGGGAACCTTTATAGGACCTAGGGTACGGACCAATGAGATCTAAAGATATCAGTTGAAATGGAAAATCAATCCGTCGATAACTACCCATTAAACCTGGTTGGGGAAGATTTGTCGGTTTGCATGTAGCACAGATTTTGCATTTTGCGATATAGCTACGTACAGTTTGACGCATCTTCGGCCAGTAATAGAGTTCCGATATACGACGGAGAGTTTTGTAGAAACCAAAATGAGCTGCAGTAGGATGGTCATGAAAAGTGGCCAAAACCTCTGCTCTATTAGGAGTTGGAACGACTATCTTCCAATCCGACATTCCAGTAAGGGCATCCATGGAACTTAAGACATGTTTATACAAAACACCATGTTCAACTTTAAAATCAGGAAATTTACCTGGTACATTCTGTACATCATACAACATTTTTCGATACCAGTCATCTGGTTGTAAGGAAGATAAGTCTAACAAATTAATATCGAAAGTTCTAGAGAGTGCATCAGCGACTACTACACCTGAAGCTTTACGATGAACAATTTTATAATCGTATTGTGCCAATTTTAAAATCCACCTAGCCAAACGAGGAGATGGGTTCTTCATACTTTGTAACCACACCAAACTACTATGGTCAGTTATGACCGTAAACGAACGACCTTCAAGAAAATATCTAAAATGTTCAATACCCGTAATTATAGCTAACAACTCTTTTTCAGTTGTAGTATAATTTTTCTGGGCTTTATTTAATTTCTTGCTGGTGTAGGCTATAGGGTGTTCTTCTCCATCAACAATTTGATAGAGTACCCCACCAGATGCTGTGTTTGAGCAATCTGTCATCAGATAAAAAGGCTTAGTAAAATCTGGGGCTACCATAACAGGAGAATTTGTGAGAGCCTCCTTGATTTTAATGAAAGCTTCATTAGCCTCAGGAGTCCACACAATATTTTGTCCCTTTTTCCGATTTTGAAGTAAATCCGTGATAGGAGACAACAAGGTAGAATAAGACTTGACAAATTTTTTATAATAACCCACCATTCCTAACAATCGACGGACCTGAGTGGTATTTTTAGGCACAGGAAAATCACGAATAGCTGATACCTTATCGGGATCAGTACGAAGACCCTGAGAATCTACAACATATCCTAAAAACTTAATAGACTCACGACAAAAGCTACTTTTATCTAAGTTAATAGTCAAATTTGCGTCTTTTAAACGCTGAAACAACTGCTGCAATACAGAGATATGAGTTTCGAAATCGGGAGTAATGACAAGAATGTCATCAAGATAGTATTGGCAAAATGGATCTAAAGCAGGACCAATTACCAAATCCATTAACCGACACATAGTCTGTGGAGCAGACACAAGACCAAAAGGCATTGTAGTGAATTGGTACAATCCTTTTCCATTGACCGCAAAGGCAGTGAGCTTTTCACTCTCTTCGCTGAGAGGAATCTGTAAAAACGCCTTCTTCAAGTCAATAGATGAAATGAATTTAGCATTCTGTAACTTACTCAGGATGATATCTATACGAGGTATAGGATACGCATCTCTGTTCATAGTTATACTGTTAAGTTTACGTCCGTCAAAACAGACACGAAAAGTCCCATCTTTCTTTTTTGTCAGCCATAAAGGACTACAAAAAGAAGAAGTACTGGGCTCAATAATACCTAACTTAAGCATTTCATCTACCTCCTTAACTAGGCTTTCATGCCAGGCTTGAGGCAAGGGATATTGATATTGCCTGAAGGGCTTGGACGAACCCACATCAATGTGATGTTCGATAAGATGAGTTCTACCCAACTTATTTTTCGAAGATATAGAAGAGAATGATTTGATGACATTATTTAACTTTTCTAATTCATGAGCATTAAGTCGACTCATATCTTTAACCGCATTGACACAAGAGATATTAAATGAAGAAACAGATAAGGAAAATTCAGGAAAATTTAACTCACTATTAAAAGTTTTCAGAAAATCCATACCTAGGATGACTGAATTCTTAACTGACGGAATAACAAAGAATGTAATCATTCTTTTACAAAAACTAACACAAATCTCAGTAGAGAATTGACCTAAAATTGGTTGAACTTGACCATCAGCTGTAGTCACTTGCAAACTTTGATCTATCCCTATATTTACATTGGAATTCTGGAGAAATTCCATACCGAGAGAACCTAAAATAGAGATATTGGAACCTGTGTCCAGTAAAGCTAAACAAGAATGTCCTAAGATAGATATTTC
This sequence comes from Diabrotica balteata, assembly GCA_918026665.1. Lineage (NCBI taxonomy): Eukaryota > Metazoa > Arthropoda > Insecta > Coleoptera > Chrysomelidae > Diabrotica > Diabrotica balteata. The sequence goes on along the minus strand of OU898280.1, from coordinate 70,954,597 downwards.
AAGATATGGACGATTATCCTTGTTTTTTCGAACCAACAATGAGTTTATATCTAAATCAACAAACGAAGACAAGGGATTACACGAAGAAACTACAGAAGAATTACGGTGCTCGTGCTCAACTAACGTTGTCCTCTCTTCGGTTGGTATTTGCCGTTCTGTGGTCTTTTGTCTTTCGGTGGAGGGTGAGATGATTGGCTTGTGGACGCTTGGGCATCCAGACTCGAGAAACTGGTTCCTTGGTTTTGAGGAGTTTGGACAGTGTTTGTATTCCCTGTATTTTGACGAGGAGTAGGAGCCAGGGCCAACCCACCCCTTCTGTCGTTTCCCGAACAGAATTGGCATTCAAATTTGCGTACACCTTGACGTCCACATCCATAACAAAACCGAATTCTAGGTTCAGAACATTCATAATAACCATGTCCTGACTGACGACAATTCCAACAGGTAAGCTTCGAATTAAAAGAAGAGACATTACCAGACCGAGAATAATTAGGCCTACCATAATAGGATGAGTCATTATTTCTGAAATTCTGATGGATAGGGGCTCTCGACACGCTGTCAGAAGACCATGACAAAACTTCCTCTAACTTCTTACACTTTTCTGTAAGATCAGCAATCGAGGGAATATCTGTAAGTGCCAGACTAGAATGGTACGATGGCAACAAGTTTTTCTTAATAATCCTGACAATATGAGGTTCAGAAAGAGGAGTCTCCAGACGTTTACACATACTAACAATCTCATTAATAAAAATTGTAACTTTCTCCTGTGGAGCTTGTTTACGAGACTTGATTTCGTCAAGGAGATTATCCTCATAGTTATATGGAAGAAAATCTGATCTGAGTTTGGCAACTAACTCTTGCCAAGAAGCAAAACTACCTCGGTTATTGAGGTACCAAGTAAAAGCTGAGTCCTCAAATAAATCGGCAGCAGAAGAGTAACACTCTTCCTCGCTGTTACCACGTGCTATACGCAGACATTCTACCTTCTCTAAGAAACTAACAACGTTTTCATTATCTTGACCTGAAAAATGCACACCCCATTTATGAATAGGAGCAGACTTAACAAAAGGAAACGAGTTGACTGGAACACTAGCATCATGAGGAGTTGACTGTGCCTGTGGAATCACTTTACCATCAAGTTCACCTTCCAGAATCAAAACCCTGAAATTAAGAGACCTCTTCACTTCCTCCTCTTCCTCTGTTGTAGCTTCTAATAGATGTATTCTAGCTGCAACATGACCTAACCGAGAAGTATAACGAGCATAGGCAGTATCACTAGAAGAACCAACAAAAGAATTTATTTTGACCACCAGATCTGCAAGAGTAACCTCTATTTCAGCAATCTCATCCTTAAAATTAAGATGGGAAGCTGACAGAACAGCGAAACTCCGATTGGATGAAGTTTGCTTCAATGCACCACGCAACACTACCCTTTTCCTTTCCACCGTTGTCAAAGATGGATCGTTTAAGTGACGGACTCTCAACTCATACTCTAATTCAGGAGCTAACAGATGCTCTACCTTGAACGCAGACATATTACACAACAGAAATATACAAGAGAATGAGTAAAAGTAGGCAAAGTTTAACTTACTCTCTGTCCTTAAAATAATATTCTGAAGGGATACCTATACCAGTAATGTTTAATTGTTTTGGTCCAGTTATGAAATCCAATGACATATACTGCTACAACACCCTAAGGAACCTAAAATTTCAAAAACTGTTATTTCAAGGTAGTGACTCAACTTATTGACTACTCCGGACTTGTAAAATATGTGAAATAGTTAACTTTAGTTCTTTAAATTTTTAATGAATTTATTATTAAGCTAAAATAGTTATTTAACAAATCAAAACAAAGTAATTTATTCAGTCTACACAGTATATAGCAAAACAAGTCGATTTAAGATATAGATATAAGGTAATGTCCAAAAAAAAATTGAAAAAAACAAAACTAAAAGTTAAAATGAAAATCTAAAAGCACAACCAGTGAAAACCACAACAACCCAAGATCAAAATCAAAAGTTAAAGGAGATATATATATATATATATATATATATATATATATATATATATATATATATATATATATTTTTTAAGGCAGAAGTGGAAAAGAAGCCACACGTTGGGTCTAGCCAATTGAAACGCTTAATACTCCGGGAGTATTGGGTTTTTTTGGAAGTGTAGAACTTCCAAATTTCAGAAGAACTGAAAGAGAAGTGATGAAAAAAAAAATAGTGAAAAAGACAGCAAATATTTGATTTCACGCAAACAGCGCCTTTGTATCTGTTGATACGTATTTCGACCTAATAGGTCTCATCAGAACAGTTATTCAAAGGTGTTCTCAACGTGAAAGATCAATATTTCCTGTCTTTTAAGAAGCAACAATAACATGGCTTCGAATACGGACGCATTAGCGACATCTAATTTAACAATCGTAAAATAGTTTCGAAACACAATTCAGATTTCTGCTTTTATCTGTGCTTTCTAAAAATTGCAAAGCAAAACAGACGTTGATAAAGGTGTTAAAAGAGACGTGGGGAATCTAAAATTTGCATTCCACGACACATCTTTTCAACTAAGCAGAAATCCTTAGCGAATTGGTTTCTTGTACTCGTACAGAGTAAATCCGAAAAAAGTGAAAAAGACAGCAAATATTTGATTTCACGCAAACAGCGCCTTTGTATCTGTTGATACGTATTTCGACCTAATAGGTCTCATCAGAACAGTTATTCAAAGGTGTTCTCAACGTGAAAGATCAATATTTCCTGTCTTTTAAGAAGCAACAATAACATGGCTTCGAATACGGACGCATTAGCGACATCTAATTTAACAATCGTAAAATAGTTTCGAAACACAATTCAGATTTCTGCTTTTATCTGTGCTTTCTAAAAATTGCAAAGCAAAACAGACGTTGATAAAGGTGTTAAAAGAGACGTGGGGAATCTAAAATTTGCATTCCACGACACATCTTTTCAACTAAGCAGAAATCCTTAGCGAATTGGTTTCTTGTACTCGTACAGAGTAAATCCGAAAAAAGTGAAAAAGACAGCAAATATTTGATTTCACGCAAACAGCGCCTTTGTATCTGTTGATACGTATTTCGACCTAATAGGTCTCATCAGAACAGTTATTCAAAGGTGTTCTCAACGTGAAAGATCAATATTTCCTGTCTTTTAAGAAGCAACAATAACATGGCTTCGAATACGGACGCATTAGCGACATCTAATTTAACAATCGTAAAATAGTTTCGAAACACAATTCAGATTTCTGCTTTTATCTGTGCTTTCTAAAAATTGCAAAGCAAAACAGACGTTGATAAAGGTGTTAAAAGAGACGTGGGGAATCTAAAATTTGCATTCCACGACACATCTTTTCAACTAAGCAGAAATCCTTAGCGAATTGGTTTCTTGTACTCGTACAGAGTAAATCCGAAAAAAGTGAAAAAGACAGCAAATATTTGATTTCACGCAAACAGCGCCTTTGTATCTGTTGATACGTATTTCGACCTAATAGGTCTCATCAGAACAGTTATTCAAAGGTGTTCTCAACGTGAAAGATCAATATTTCCTGTCTTTTAAGAAGCAACAATAACATGGCTTCGAATACGGACGCATTAGCGACATCTAATTTAACAATCGTAAAATAGTTTCGAAACACAATTCAGATTTCTGCTTTTATCTGTGCTTTCTAAAAATTGCAAAGCAAAACAGACGTTGATAAAGGTGTTAAAAGAGACGTGGGGAATCTAAAATTTGCATTCCACGACACATCTTTTCAACTAAGCAGAAATCCTTAGCGAATTGGTTTCTTGTACTCGTACAGAGTAAATCCGAAAAAAGTGAAAAAGACAGCAAATATTTGATTTCACGCAAACAGCGCCTTTGTATCTGTTGATACGTATTTCGACCTAATAGGTCTCATCAGAACAGTTATTCAAAGGTGTTCTCAACGTGAAAGATCAATATTTCCTGTCTTTTAAGAAGCAACAATAACATGGCTTCGAATATGGACGCATTAGCGACATCTAATTTAACAATCGTAAAATAGTTTCGAAACACAATTCAAAGATACAAAGGCGCTGTTTGCGTGAAATCAAATATTTGCTGTCTTTTTCACTTTTTTCGGATTTACTCTGTACGAGTACAAGAAACCAATTCGCTAAGGATTTCTGCTTAGTTGAAAAGATGTGTCGTGGAATGCAAATTTTAGATTCCCCACGTCTCTTTTAACACCTTTATCAACGTCTGTTTTGCTTTGCAATTTTTAGAAAGCACAGATAAAAGCAGAAATCTGAATTGTGTTTCGAAACTATTTTACGATTGTTAAATTAGATGTCGCTAATGCGTCCGTATTCGAAGCCATGTTATTGTTGCTTCTTAAAAGACAGGAAATATTGATTTTTCACGTTGAGAACACCTTTGAATAACTGTTCTGATGAGACCTATTAGGTCGAAATACGTATCAACAGATACAAAGGCGCTGTTTGCGTGAAATCAAATATTTGCTGTCTTTTTCACTTTTTTCGGATTTACTCTGTACGAGTACAAGAAACCAATTCGCTAAGGATTTCTGCTTAGTTGAAAAGATGTGTCGTGGAATGCAAATTTTAGATTCCCCACGTCTCTTTTAACACCTTTATCAACGTCTGTTTTGCTTTGCAATTTTTAGAAAGCACAGATAAAAGCAGAAATCTGAATTGTGTTTCGAAACTATTTTACGATTGTTAAATTAGATGTCGCTAATGCGTCCGTATTCCAAGCCATGTTATTGTTGCTTCTTGAAAGACAGGAAATATTGATCTTTCACGTTGAGAACACCTTTGAATAACTGTTCTGATGAGACCTATTAGGTCGAAATACGTATCAACAGATACAAAGGCGCTGTTTGCGTGAAATCAAATATTTGCTGTCTTTTTCACTTTTTTCGGATTTACTCTGTACGAGTACAAGAAACCAATTCGCTAAGGATTTCTGCTTAGTTGAAAAGATGTGTCGTGGAATGCAAATTTTAGATTCCCCACGTCTCTTTTAACACCTTTATCAACGTCTGTTTTGCTTTGCAATTTTTAGAAAGCACAGATAAAAGCAGAAATCTGAATTGTGTTTCGAAACTATTTTACGATTGTTAAATTAGATGTCGCTAATGCGTCCGTATTCGAAGCCATGTTATTGTTGCTTCTTAAAAGACAGGAAATATTGATCTTTCACGTTGAGAACACCTTTGAATAACTGTTCTGATGAGACCTATTAGGTCGAAATACGTATCAACAGATACAAAGGCGCTGTTTGCGTGAAATCAAATATTTGCTGTCTTTTTCACTTTTTTCGGATTTACTCTGTACGAGTACAAGAAACCAATTCGCTAAGGATTTCTGCTTAGTTGAAAAGATGTGTCGTGGAATGCAAATTTTAGATTCCCCACGTCTCTTTTAACACCTTTATCAACGTCTGTTTTGCTTTGCAATTTTTAGAAAGCACAGATAAAAGCAGAAATCTGAATTGTGTTTCGAAACTATTTTACGATTGTTAAATTAGATGTCGCTAATGCGTCCGTATTCGAAGCCATGTTATTGTTGCTTCTTAAAAGACAGGAAATATTGATCTTTCACGTTGAGAACACCTTTGAATAACTGTTCTGATGAGACCTATTAGGTCGAAATACGTATCAACAGATACAAAGGCGCTGTTTGCGTGAAATCAAATATTTGCTGTCTTTTTCACTTTTTTCGGATTTACTCTGTACGAGTACAAGAAACCAATTCGCTAAGGATTTCTGCTTAGTTGAAAAGATGTGTCGTGGAATGCAAATTTTAGATTCCCCACGTCTCTTTTAACACCTTTATCAACGTCTGTTTTGCTTTGCAATTTTTAGAAAGCACAGATAAAAGCAGAAATCTGAATTGTGTTTCGAAACTATTTTACGATTGTTAAATTAGATGTCGCTAATGCGTCCGTATTCGAAGCCATGTTATTGTTGCTTCTTAAAAGACAGGAAATATTGATTTTTCACGTTGAGAACACCTTTGAATAACTGTTCTGATGAGACCTATTAGGTCGAAATACGTATCAACAGATACAAAGGCGCTGTTTGCGTGAAATCAAATATTTGCTGTCTTTTTCACTTTTTTCGGATTTACTCTGTACGAGTACAAGAAACCAATTCGCTAAGGATTTCTGCTTAGTTGAAAAGATGTGTCGTGGAATGCAAATTTTAGATTCCCCACGTCTCTTTTAACACCTTTATCAACGTCTGTTTTGCTTTGCAATTTTTAGAAAGCACAGATAAAAGCAGAAATCTAAATTGTGTTTCGAAACTATTTTACGATTGTTAAATTAGATGTCGCTAATGCGTCCGTATTCGAAGCCATGTTATTGTTGCTTCTTAAAAGACAGGAAATATTGATCTTTCACGTTGAGAACACCTTTGAATAACTGTTCTGATGAGACCTATTAGGTCGAAATACGTATCAACAGATACAAAGGCGCTGTTTGCGTGAAATCAAATATTTGCTGTCTTTTTCACTTTTTTCGGATTTACTCTGTACGAGTACAAGAAACCAATTCGCTAAGGATTTCTGCTTAGTTGAAAAGATGTGTCGTGGAATGCAAATTTTAGATTCCCCACGTCTCTTTTAACACCTTTATCAACGTCTGTTTTGCTTTGCAATTTTTAGAAAGCACAGATAAAAGCAGAAATCTGAATTGTGTTTCGAAACTATTTTACGATTGTTAAATTAGATGTCGCTAATGCGTCCGTATTCGAAGCCATGTTATTGTTGCTTCTTAAAAGACAGGAAATATTGATCTTTCACGTTGAGAACACCTTTGAATAACTGTTCTGATGAGACCTATTAGGTCGAAATACGTATCAACAGATACAAAGGCGCTGTTTGCGTGAAATCAAATATTTGCTGTCTTTTTCACTTTTTTCGGATTTACTCTGTACGAGTACAAGAAACCAATTCGCTAAGGATTTCTGCTTAGTTGAAAAGATGTGTCGTGGAATGCAAATTTTAGATTCCCCACGTCTCTTTTAACACCTTTATCAACGTCTGTTTTGCTTTGCAATTTTTAGAAAGCACAGATAAAAGCAGAAATCTGAATTGTGTTTCGAAACTATTTTACGATTGTTAAATTAGATGTCGCTAATGCGTCCGTATTCGAAGCCATGTTATTGTTGCTTCTTAAAAGACAGGAAATATTGATCTTTCACGTTGAGAACACCTTTGAATAACTGTTCTGATGAGACCTATTAGGTCGAAATACGTATCAACAGATACAAAGGCGCTGTTTGCGTGAAATCAAATATTTGCTGTCTTTTTCACTTTTTTCGGATTTACTCTGTACGAGTACAAGAAACCAATTCGCTAAGGATTTCTGCTTAGTTGAAAAGATGTGTCGTGGAATGCAAATTTTAGTTTCCCCACGTCTCTTTTAACACCTTTATCAACGTCTGTTTTGCTTTGCAATTTTTAGAAAGCACAGATAAAAGCAGAAATCTGAATTGTGTTTCGAAACTATTTTACGATTGTTAAATTAGATGTCGCTAATGCGTCCGTATTCGAAGCCATGTTATTGTTGCTTCTTAAAAGACAGGAAATATTGATCTTTCACGTTGAGAACACCTTTGAATAACTGTTCTGATGAGACCTATTAGGTCGAAATACGTATCAACAGATACAAAGGCGCTGTTTGCGTGAAATCAAATATTTGCTGTCTTTTTCACTTTTTTCGGATTTACTCTGTACGAGTACAAGAAACCAATTCGCTAAGGATTTCTGCTTAGTTGAAAAGATGTGTCGTGGAATGCAAATTTTAGATTCCCCACGTCTCTTTTAACACCTTTATCAACGTCTGTTTTGCTTTGCAATTTTTAGAAAGCACAGATAAAAGCAGAAATCTGAATTGTGTTTCGAAACTATTTTACGATTGTTAAATTAGATGTCGCTAATGCGTCCGTATTCGAAGCCATGTTATTGTTGCTTCTTAAAAGACAGGAAATATTGATCTTTCACGTTGAGAACACCTTTGAATAACTGTTCTGATGAGACCTATTAGGTCGAAATACGTATCAACAGATACAAAGGCGCTGTTTGCGTGAAATCAAATATTTGCTGTCTTTTTCACTTTTTTCGGATTTACTCTGTACGAGTACAAGAAACCAATTCGCTAAGGATTTCTGCTTAGTTGAAAAGATGTGTCGTGGAATGCAAATTTTAGATTCCCCACGTCTCTTTTAACACCTTTATCAACGTCTGTTTTGCTTTGCAATTTTTAGAAAGCACAGATAAAAGCAGAAATCTGAATTGTGTTTCGAAACTATTTTACGATTGTTAAATTAGATGTCGCTAATGCGTCCGTATTCGAAGCCATGTTATTGTTGCTTCTTAAAAGACAGGAAATATTGATCTTTCACGTTGAGAACACCTTTGAATAACTGTTCTGATGAGACCTATTAGGTCGAAATACGTATCAACAGATACAAAGGCGCTGTTTGCGTGAAATCAAATATTTGCTGTCTTTTTCACTTTTTTCGGATTTACTCTGTACGAGTACAAGAAACCAATTCGCTAAGGATTTCTGCTTAGTTGAAAAGATGTGTCGTGGAATGCAAATTTTAGATTCCCCACGTCTCTTTTAACACCTTTATCAACGTCTGTTTTGCTTTGCAATTTTTAGAAAGCACAGATAAAAGCAGAAATCTGAATTGTGTTTCGAAACTATTTTACGATTGTTAAATTAGATGTCGCTAATGCGTCCGTATTCGAAGCCATGTTATTGTTGCTTCTTAAAAGACAGGAAATATTGATCTTTCACGTTGAGAACACCTTTGAATAACTGTTCTGATGAGACCTATTAGGTCGAAATACGTATCAACAGATACAAAGGCGCTGTTTGCGTGAAATCAAATATTTGCTGTCTTTTTCACTTTTTTCGGATTTACTCTGTACGAGTACAAGAAACCAATTCGCTAAGGATTTCTGCTTAGTTGAAAAGATGTGTCGTGGAATGCAAATTTTAGATTCCCCACGTCTCTTTTAACACCTTTATCAACGTCTGTTTTGCTTTGCAATTTTTAGAAAGCACAGATAAAAGCAGAAATCTGAATTGTGTTTCGAAACTATTTTACGATTGTTAAATTAGATGTCGCTAATGCGTCCGTATTCGAAGCCATGTTATTGTTGCTTCTTAAAAGACAGGAAATATTGATCTTTCACGTTGAGAACACCTTTGAATAACTGTTCTGATGAGACCTATTAGGTCGAAATACGTATCAACAGATACAAAGGCGCTGTTTGCGTGAAATCAAATATTTGCTGTCTTTTTCACTTTTTTCGGATTTACTCTGTACGAGTACAAGAAACCAATTCGCTAAGGATTTCTGCTTAGTTGAAAAGATGTGTCGTGGAATGCAAATTTTAGATTCCCCACGTCTCTTTTAACACCTTTATCAACGTCTGTTTTGCTTTGCAATTTTTAGAGAGCACAGATAAAAGCAGAAATCTGAATTGTGTTTCGAAACTATTTTACGATTGTTAAATTAGATGTCGCTAATGCGTCCGTATTCGAAGCCATGTTATTGTTGCTTCTTAAAAGACAGGAAATATTGATCTTTCACGTTGAGAACACCTTTGAATAACTGTTCTGATGAGACCTATTAGGTCGAAATACGTATCAACAGATACAAAGGCGCTGTTTGCGTGAAATCAAATATTTGCTGTCTTTTTCACTTTTTTCGGATTTACTCTGTACGAGTACAAGAAACCAATTCGCTAAGGATTTCTGCTTAGTTGAAAAGATGTGTCGTGGAATGCAAATTTTAGATTCCCCACGTCTCTTTTAACACCTTTATCAACGTCTGTTTTGCTTTGCAATTTTTAGAAAGCACAGATAAAAGCAGAAATCTGAATTGTGTTTCGAAACTATTTTACGATTGTTAAATTAGATGTCGCTAATGCGTCCGTATTCGAAGCCATGTTATTGTTGCTTCTTAAAAGACAGGAAATATTGATCTTTCACGTTGAGAACACCTTTGAATAACTGTTCTGATGAGACCTATTAGGTCGAAATACGTATCAACAGATACAAAGGCGCTGTTTGCGTGAAATCAAATATTTGCTGTCTTTTTCACTTTTTTCGGATTTACTCTGTACGAGTACAAGAAACCAATTCGCTAAGGATTTCTGCTTAGTTGAAAAGATGTGTCGTGGAATGCAAATTTTAGATTCCCCACGTCTCTTTTAACACCTTTATCAACGTCTGTTTTGCTTTGCAATTTTTAGAAAGCACAGATAAAAGCAGAAATCTGAATTGTGTTTCGAAACTATTTTACGATTGTTAAATTAGATGTCGCTAATGCGTCCGTATTCGAAGCCATGTTATTGTTGCTTCTTAAAAGACAGGAAATATTGATCTTTCACGTTGAGAACACCTTTGAATAACTGTTCTGATGAGACCTATTAGGTCGAAATACGTATCAACAGATACAAAGGCGCTGTTTGCGTGAAATCAAATATTTGCTGTCTTTTTCACTTTTTTCGGATTTACTCTGTACGAGTACAAGAAACCAATTCGCTAAGGATTTCTGCTTAGTTGAAAAGATGTGTCGTGGAATGCAAATTTTAGATTCCCCACGTCTCTTTTAACACCTTTATCAACGTCTGTTTTGCTTTGCAATTTTTAGAAAGCACAGATAAAAGCAGAAATCTGAATTGTGTTTCGAAACTATTTTACGATTGTTAAATTAGATGTCGCTAATGCGTCCGTATTCGAAGCCATGTTATTGTTGCTTCTTAAAAGACAGGAAATATTGATCTTTCACGTTGAGAACACCTTTGAATAACTGTTCTGATGAGACCTATTAGGTCGAAATACGTATCAACAGATACAAAGGCGCTGTTTGCGTGAAATCAAATATTTGCTGTCTTTTTCACTTTTTTCGGATTTACTCTGTACGAGTACAAGAAACCAATTCGCTAAGGATTTCTGCTTAGTTGAAAAGATGTGTCGTGGAATGCAAATTTTAGATTCCCCACGTCTCTTTTAACACCTTTATCAACGTCTGTTTTGCTTTGCAATTTTTAGAAAGCACAGATAAAAGCAGAAATCTGAATTGTGTTTCGAAACTATTTTACGATTGTTAAAAAAAAAAATACTAAAAATAGGGCTAAGCTCAGAGGAACAAATTTAAATGGCCAAAGAGACACTAAATCTCAAGTGAGTGTTCGGGCTAGCTTCAATGCACTGGATTGTGGCTTTAAAGATATAAACAGATAGCAAGGATACTGAGCTAATGAGACAAGAAACGAAATTATACCTGGTAATATCAAATATGATACAACTAAAGAAGGTCACTGGGAATAAATTTTATAGAAAGAGAACAATAAGAAGAGAAAAGAAGGGCGCCAACTCAACGATAGTTGAGATTTTGAAGTAACAAATGAATCTGGAGATAATACTCTGAAATACAAAAATACTAAATAATAATCTAGTTATATAGATTATACAAAATAGCAACAATAAATATATTTATAAAAAAATGTATATCGATATATATGTATTAACAATTTACATATAAGGCAAAACTAAATAACAGTGGTAGTGGATGGTGTAAATATACAATAGGACCTAATAGCCCCTCAACAAGCGAATAATCACTACCACTGGCCAAATAAAGTTTAAAATATTAGTAACCTAGAATAGTCCGTATTGTAGCCAAAGTCTTAACACAAAAGGTAGTCATTTAAATTTAAATTAGTTCTACTAAAATGAGATACTAATTACAATATTGTAAAGATATCAAACTTGATAAATCTATTACAATTATTATATTACATCCAAAAAAATGAGTCTTCAATACTCTTTATATAATGTTTTAAAAAAAAACCACATGAAATTTATTTCTCTTCCCAAAATCAAAATTGTATTATACTAACAAAAATATTATATCAAAAAAAAAAGTGAGTTTGGTCACTCTGTATATCCTATTTAAAAAAAAAACCAATAAAAACATGTAATGTATTTTCTTCTCCCCAATATTTTAGAATTAGATTATATCAAAAATTAAATTATCCCAAAGGTATTCACCTTATCATATGCATATGAAGCGGGTATACTACTAAATAGGAAGTAACAAAAGTTAAACAGTAAATAGATAGTAACAAAAAAAAATTACAAAGTCAAACAACTTATCTTTACAGCCCCCATAAGTCCATAGGAAAATTCCTCTTGGCACGGTTACATCAGTTTATGGCTGTAAAGACGAATCCTGGGCACAAAGCCACAACCAGTCACTGGTCTCTGGGTGACAGCAAAATCCACCGGTTTGCTAACTATTCAAGAAATTTAGTTACTTGAGACCTTGAGGGAATATTCTGAAGAGAATATCCTCAAGTGAAGTGACGGAATCTAAAATTATTATTTAATTTAATAAATACAATTCAATAGGTGTAGCAGCATGGATTGACTGCACCAAAACAAAACATCAAAACATTAGGTTATGTCAACATGTCAGAACTTCCGAATTTACTTCGTAGACATGACAGGCTTGCGCCATGAAAAGAACATGCGCAGAATATAGAAGGCTGTCCAATATTTGTCGAACCTTTTTATATTCCACCAAAAAAAGTTAGATACAAAATGGGAACCAAAAAAACTTAATGATAACGACGTGGAATAAAACAGAATTTAAGTTTAACTATATAAAAAAAATGACCTTCTGTTCTTTGCAAGTAAATCAAGGAAATTTTATATTTAAATTATTTCGGAACTCAAAAATAAATCTCTAAAGAAATACTAAATACAATGATAAATTTGATTATATGAAAAGGAGATAATACGTATTAAATGATTTACTTACATGGAGCTGCAGCACGCCAAAAAAATCTTCCTTTTATGTGGAACTCTTATAAATATTGATTTTTAAAATTTACTTATTATTATGACTATATCTATTTTATATATAAATTAATTTATTCTTCCCCAAATTATTTTTCTGCTCCAATTCCGTCACTTTGAAGGTGAAAAATTTCACCGGTTGACGTGGCTGCGTATGAGTTCTGACCAAAACTGATCGTTCCGCTTCCGCATAAAATCGATCTTCCTTTCAAAGCGATAACAGCGCGTGTCAGGAAAAATGTCGATTTAAAATCGATCGTAGGCGGGTAATAAAAATTTCTTAAGGGGTTAATCAGCAGCGTAAACGCTACAAGAGCACGTAAACTGGAATATCGACGACTGGGGTAACATACTCTTTACGGATGAGTCAAGATTTTGTTTATACTTCGGATCGAATAATACCAGTTTATAGACGAGATGGCGAGTGTTATTTTCAATGCAACCTAAGATCGACGACGTCAAACCGAATTGGTACAGCTAGATGGAGGATCCGTAACTGCTGATAGGTATATTAGAGAAATTTTGGAGATGCATGTTGTTTCTTACGCCCCATTTATTGGTAATGACTTTGTTTTAAGGCATGACAATGCACGCCCACACGTCGTAAGAATCGTTACTAAGTACCTTTAAGAGGTAAATTTACAAGTTTTTGAATTGGCCAGCGCACAGCCCAGAGTTAACTGGTAATGTGACTTCAGCTAATCTTCAGGAACTGCAACGGTTGTTAATCGTAGAATTGGATAATATCGATTAAGATTATCTAAGAAGATTAATAGGAAATATGCCACAACGTTGTCTAGATGTTATAAGAGCTAGACGAGGCAATACGTCTTACTAAATTATCATTACTTTTGATTTTTATTTTTTTTTATTCCATGCTGTTTATGCGATTACTTCTAATTTATGAAATAAATTAAATAAAACCTTTGTTTTTCGTACATTCTGCATTTTTCTTTTAATACTTGTTACGTACTTAAAAACAAAAAAACAGCAGTAAAAAATCCATGTTTTAAATTATTTTTAATACAAAATTTGCAGTTTCATAGGTGATGCGATACTCTTTTGGCGGAGTGTAGATGTATTGTCGGAATAAAAGGTTATTCCTAACATCGTGAAGCCTTCAGAAAGCTTGGATTTTACAGTTCACCTAATTCGCCATTGAATAGAAGTCTCCAAACTTCTTGTTGTTTCATATATATAAGTAAAATGTATTGGCATGTCTCGCAAAACAGAAAACCAAAAAAGGTATATCGATGGAAGGCAACAGTATATACGTATTTCTGACTATTGGTCGTCTTCAAGACGGTGCAGCCAATTTAGAAAATGAGTATGTTAACTTGGGAGAGGATCACTACAGGAGCAATGCGACCAATTTGTGGCATTAGAGTTACCTTTCCCCAGGTAGCTGTAACTAGCTTATTACATTTTTCGTACGCCGTGGGAAGACCTACAATAACGCTGAAACATCATTGTTACTTCTAAGAATTTACTGCCTACAATATAGAAACTTTAGTATAGTTCAAGCACCAAAGCACCGTTGCAAAGCACATTGCATACAATTTTAACACGGCCAGTTTCTAATCTAACAACGTAGTCTGGTGTGTTAAAAAATAAAAGTAAAATGCTTTTAAAAAATTAGCGACAATCATTAGAGTTACCAACTTAGGAACTATACTTAAAACTAGGGATTCAAAAATATGAAGTATGGAGGTGAAGGAACAGGTTTTACTTCTTATAAGAAGTGGTCAGACAGAAGCGATGGCGAGTCTTGCTTTTGACGTTATTGAGACTGCCATTTCTCGAAATAGACTAGAAAAGGTGAAAACAACAGAGAGATAGGTGAACTTATTAGTGACATCGATTGTATGATTTTTATACGAAAATTTCGAACGTATATACTTAGTTACTTCCACAGACCACTAATAACTAGACGTTTCACGTAGGTAGCTCAAGGTCAAACCAAACTTAATGTCATTTGTAGTACCGATACAAATCTTCAGATGTCGCTTTAGTCTGTCTTTACCTTTACTCTACAATTTAGGTTTAGAACACAACTAAGAATTATAATTGTCAATCGCCAATTGTCATATTAGCGTCTATATTTTGTCTATATTTTGATTTTGTTAAATTGTAAATTACAAATCCCCTACCTCAGTGATCTGTGTTTTAAATGTTCCTGGCGGTGTTCAAACAGTAGTTTGCAGATTAATAATAATTAGTTAAATATGGTTCTTCACAATAAATGTTGTATCCTACAATGTACCAATTCGTCATTAATTAGACATGCCTTTCCAAATCCTGATAAAGACATTACACGATTTAGGAAGTGGCTTTGTGTTATAAACAATAATAATTTAGATATGATGAATGCTAGTACAGTTTTTAAAACAAAACGAATCTGCCACAGACACTTTGAAGATAAGTTTGTTTCTTCATGGAGTCATAAATTGGATAAAAATGCTATTCCTAGCTTACATTTGTATGGTGAGTCCAATAAATATTTGATATTAGAGAACAAATAACTGATTGATGATCGATTTTAGATTCTTCTTCTAATGTACATCCCAGAAGTATTTCAATGTTGAGTGGGGAAGCAAATGTAACAGAAAGTAAGTAACCCTAATATGTAATTAACAAACATTATTTTACCTGAAGTGAATCATGGTACAAATTATTAAATTAACTTTTTGTTTTAGTTACGAGTCCTTCAACAAGTAGAGATGCACAATCTTCACAGATGTTTCAGCCACAGGTGACTGTACCCATTATTGATGTACATTTTTTTCCTAGAATAAATCTTAATTGTTTTTTGACATTGAAATTTGTATTTTTTTAGGTATTTCCAAACGGCCTTTGAGTAGTTTATGTATTTACCATGTTAATATGCTAACTGTAGAAATTTTATATTTGTGTTCCTGTGTAAATGGTACATGCATAAATAAATAAATAAATACATTCAAGTACCTACTAAAGCAACTAAAATGAATGACATTAGAGATCTTGGTATCATATTTTTACTTATCATTAGTTGCACACATAAAAAATATATGTTCCATAGTATCCTATTTATCCCCATAATTGGTCATCTCAATACCAGTCATTAATTTATATTCATGCTTATATAGTGTGTATTATGTGCTCTTTTAGTTTAAGATATGATTTTATTAATGATTTGTAAAAAATCACAAAAGTCAGATTGGGTTTTTATGTAATAAATGTACCAGTGATGCTATGTATGTACCAAATGAGGTCTATCAAGCACTACACAATAATCTTTACACTGACATTTTGATAAAAAAAAACAAAATTTCTATGGTATTTATTTGAATTGGTTCCAATTTTACTTAGAGAATAGGAAATAACTAGTTAGAGGCAAATTATACAGCTTCTAGTCACAAAAGTATTGTAGGTGGAGTACCACAAGGTTCAGTATTGGATAATCTACTTTTCCTTATCTTTATAAATCACATCACCAACTTAAAACCGATGGAATCATTTTTATTTTTGCCGATGATACCAGTATTACCTGGAGAAACTCTAATATTGCAACTCTTCATGCAGCTATAACTTCTGATCTATTTAAAATACAAACCTAATCAGACTCTAATTTACTCCCTTTTAACGTGGATAAGACAGTAGCATTATCCTATAAATCTCTTCAATCCTTGCTTCTTAATAATAGCCAGATCAGTATCATTGATTCTGTAAAATTTGTTGGTATTTTTATAGTCATCAACCTTAAATGGCCCCTTCATA
This sequence comes from Diabrotica balteata, assembly GCA_918026665.1. Taxonomy (NCBI): domain Eukaryota; kingdom Metazoa; phylum Arthropoda; class Insecta; order Coleoptera; family Chrysomelidae; genus Diabrotica; species Diabrotica balteata. The sequence continues at coordinate 70,937,948 of OU898280.1, read as the reverse complement.
TTGATTTGTTAAGTAAGAAACTAGCCTCAGTCTGCTATGCAATAAGATCTGTTTTAAAGAAAATTTAGAATCTTCCAAAATAACATATTTGTCTTTGTTTGAGTCTCATCTTCGATATGGTCTTCATTTTTGGGGTTCTAGAACAGTTGCCCAATCTGACAGCTGTTTTTAAATTACAAACAAAAAACAGCAATATGGTATCTTTTTGGTCTCAGTAGAATAACATATTGCAGAAAATACTTCAAAAATCACGAGATTTTAAGTCTTTCTTCTTTATATATTTTAGAAACTGTTTGCTTAATTTGTAAACGCCTACATGTTTTTTCAGCAAGACCTAATCATGACTACTCCACCAGAAATTCAACCTTTAATGTGTATTTACTGATCCCGTCCACGGAGTTAGTAAAGAAATCTATATTATATTCAGTAAAAAGATTATATAACCATCTCCCTTTGCAAACTAAATCTGCAACTTTTTTCCTTGAGTTCCGTAAAAGAACAAAATCCTATCTATTATAAAGATCATATTCAGTAGAAGAGTTTCTTAACAAATAGTGTTATGTACAAGTAACTAAACTATTTGTAGAAATATATATTTGAGTATCACATGCAGAAACTTAAATGTATTAGTTCGTAAGGATTTATTATGCAATTTATTTAAATTTTGCAATACATTGTGTATTTTATTATCTTTTACTTTGTGATATTGACGATTTATGTAATTTCAGTAAATTTTAAATTGCTATTTTTCTGACTTTTTGTAAGCTTTGTCCATAAAAATGTACAATTTTCAGTGGTAATAGCATATTTTTATTCTATTCTAAATTACAAAGTTGTTTTACAAGTATTAAATAAATAAATAAATTACATTTTGTTTTATTTTTTCCTAAATGGTATTGTGTATATTTGAATTTAAAAATGTCAAATGCATTTTTTTTTCAAATATACCAAATTATATTTAAATATTTCAAGCTATATTTAAATTTTCCCACCATAATTAAAATTTGAAATTCCCGCTTGAATTAGTTCCGATACAAATCTTATGGAGCGCTGAATTTCATATCCAACTAAAGTATTGTCGTGGAACATCTAGGAGAGGTAGGTGATCTGTGGTTACTTCTAATTTATTTAAGTTGCATAAGTGCTAACTTGAAGAGCCGTAAACGTAAACTTATGCCACATATGTGCCGCCCTCTATCAGCTACATCGAAGTAGGCAGCATTATAATTCCCCATACTGAAAAGTTATAAATTTTTATACATAAAGGTCCACAAACATGAAAGTTATAGCTTCTCCTTCTTCCTCGTGCGACTAGGATTACTCCTGTTTGTCTGCCTCTTATTCTTTTTCAGTCGTTATTGACTGTACATTATCTTTCCACCTTTTTGGCGGCCTTCCAACAGGTCTTCTGCTATACGGTTTGTTGTTTTTACAGTTGTTCGCTAATCTATCTGGTCCCATTTGGTTTACATGTTCGTTCCAGTTTTTTTTCTTGTTTTTATTCATTTGAATTTGAATTTTGCATTGTTCGCGTATACTTCTGTTGGTTTCATCATAATCATCAATTATTAGCCTATATTTGTCCGCTGCTGAACGTAGGCCTTCCGTAAAATTTTCCACCTATTTCTATCTTGAGCTTCTTGCATCCAGTTTGTGCTGATGCGCTAGATATCATCCGTCCATCTAGTCGGTGGTCGTCCTCTGCTTCGATATGTCTCTTGCCTTGGTCGCCATTCCAGAATGGTATCATTTCGGTACCTTACTACCACTCGTGATACTGTCGATTGCTTTACACTCACTAAATTTGCCACATATCTCTGACTCCTTCCGTCTTCAATGAGGGAAATTATTCTAACCACTTGATCTCTCGTTAAATTTAAATTTATATTGTCACGATGTTCCATACTCAATATGTAATACGAAATTTTAAAATAAACGCAAACTGTATACTTTGTACGAAAGTAAAATAAAGGCTGATAATATAAAAACCAGACAAAATAGCAATTGATATTTTTTTTTCTGGAACAATAAGCTAGATTTACAAATTTCTTTTTAATATTTATTCTAGCCTTAATATTCTTAAGGGTCAGAAAGAAATAGTTTAAATTAAACAAATGCTGTCAGAAATATTTGTAATTTTATAAGTGACGCGATACTTTTTTGGCGGAGTATAAAACACCATATTTTCAATTCTACAGAAAAGTAGAAATTAAATTGGCTAATAAGATCCCGCCCAATCACATGCCCACAGGACCGTTTAAGGTTCATCGAATACTTTAGAAAGATATATTACTCGTACATTATCTATAAAATGTCTACTGATTTTCTATTTAATTAAAATTGTAATTAAACATGAAAATAATTTATTTTTTAATTTTTAGGGTTATAACAATTTATTCCACAGTATATTATTTTTCATATATCAAGTTAATAAAATTGAGCATGGAATGTTAGGAAGAATTAATCTTGGACGGGCAGGAGTAAACATTCTTTGGGTTATTGACCAGTGAAGCAAAACTTAGTATTATAAATATTGTAATTTAATTCATTGTTTTTGTACAAGGTATTTATGTAAATATCCAAAATGCAGTATTTAAAATTTATCAAAATGTTTTCGGTCTTTTCAGATCATCATGTCTTGATCAAAACATGCGTGCGTCCACATCATGTATAGCAGCAAAAATCTTGAATGTTCCATTTTAATTCTTAAATTAAACTTAAAATTGTTGTTACGCCAATAATGTTAAGTGTAATTTAATAATAAAAAATTTAACGTTTTATCGTATACATTTTGTGGCTGTACACATGTTTTATCAATATTCACTCATGATGATGGTCTGATAGGACCGAAAACTTTTTAAATAATCCATTTTGGATATTTTTATACACTCATGTACAAAAATATCGAAAATTTTGGAATTTTCTAATTTTTGTTTTTTCAAAATAAATTCTGGTCAATCAAGTCATTTATTGTGAAAAATAGTTTATTTTAACAATATTTAATGAATTTTTATGGGGAGAAAATTGCGAAAACAATAATGCCTAGTACTAGGTAAATAAGGTTATTTTACTCTAAACTTAAACGCTAATTTAAATTGCTTAATAAAGTCTGCTTGCATGCTTCTCGGCATGCTTGCAAGTAAAGGACATATCCTTGGAAATTGCATTCCATTCATCATGTGCATCAAGCCGAAGCTGCTCTATCGTATTTGGAACGTGATTACTTTGTCGTATGCGGCGGATTAGCTTTTCCCACATGTACTCTATTGGATTTAAATCCGTGCTAAACGGTGGCCAATCCAATCTTCGAATTTGAACCTGATCAAGATAATTACTATGGCAGCGGCATATTGTCGAGCATTATCGTGTATTAACATAAATCTGTCAGATCCAATGTAACCAACATTATGGCAAAACCTTACCTTGCAGAATGCTTTAAACGTAAGAATCATCAGTCATCCAACAATCACTTCCACAAGTGCAATGCGTACCTCCCAACTAATACCTTCTCAAAGCATTATACCACCACCTCCAAAATTAACGGTCTAGGCGAGATTGCAGGTGGTGAATCGTTCTCCAACTCTTCTGTAGACGTGGTTTCGACCATCTAGCTTCCATAATAGGATTCTGGCCTTATTAGTAAAAAAGAACATTTTTCGAGTTGTCGATATTCCACTAAATGTGTTCTTGCACATTCTAAACGACGAGCTTTATGATTTTGGAAAAGACATGGAAGTTTGACAGGGCGTCTGGGCTTTAAGTTTGCTTCTTTCATTCTTCATCTAATTGTTTCTGAACTTACATTAACTTGTCTAACATTTAGTAACTCATTTATGAGGTGCACCGATGACAATAAGCGATTTCGTGTAGAATTAAGAACCAAAAACAGTCATCAAATTGCGGTTGTGCACCTGGGGCGTCCTTGACCAGGCTTTCGTACAAAATTTCCTGTTTCACGATACCTTTTTAAAGTATTCGAAACTGTAGATTGATTTCTTCTGAGAAGTTGTCCGATATCTTTTTGTGTAGATCCTTCCTCATACAAAATTACAATCTGTGAGACTTGGGCTTCATCGCAGAAACTCAAAATAACCGAATTAGTTTGATTTTTTCGTTACGTGAAAAAGGTTTTTTATGATAAAATGTACGAATGACATTAATCGATGAATAAACGTCAAAATATTTCAAACCAGTTGAATACATCAGCCTACTATACGAGTATCATCAGTAATCTAAAACTATTTTGAAATAATAGTTACTACAAAAAAATTGGAAAATTCCAAAATATTCGATATTTTTGTCCATGAGTGTGTGTAAATATACCTTTTACCTGAGTGACGTTTATGTGTAATTTACTAAACCTTTGTAAACAGTATGATCTGGTAAATAAATCGTTTTACAATAAATAATTTGTTTACTTATTTTTTGTAGCTTATCGATACATTTTCCACTGATAGTTTTCCAGAGCAGCCCTACTTAGATTAAGGGCCAAACGTTCACAATTCATTAATTTGTAGAAGTTTATTGGTTCCTTTTTACTTTTAAGTGAAGATATTTTTGACATACTTTTGGTTAATGAAAATTGAGGGAATGTGTTTAAATTGTGATTATTGCTAGTAACAGTTTGTTGTTCTATTTCAATTTTTTTTGTGTAAAACTTGGCTTAATCATTGATATTATCTGTACAAAGATGTATAGAAACATCAAAAAATGATTCCAAAGTCAGCAAAAACCAAGTGAACGAGATATTATCGTCCTCCAGCTCAACCAGCGGTTCATCATCCTCCTGCTTTTCATCTAGCAGCACCACGAGTCGAAGAAATTATCGCCGGTTGATGACAGCTATGCAGATCCAGATTTTTTACATAGAAAGGTGATGATGAACTATCGAGTGAAGGTAAATTAATATTTAGGTAAATATAATATTTATTCTTATTTCGTACATGATTTTGATTACAGGTGAAGGAAATGAAAAAGATGTCTCCGTAAAAAAAACAAGAAAACGACGAGCGAACCCTGAAAATTGGAAACCAATGTTACAAAAAAAGACGAATCCTAGGGAAAAAGTACACTTCTAAGTCTACAAAAACAGTTGTTCCTTCAAGAAAAATTGGAGCAGGATTTACAAAATGCATTCATAAATGTACGACCAAAATTTCTGAACACGAACGGTTTAAACTTTTCCAAAAATATTGGGGCTTCGGAGATGTGCAGAACTTAGACCATAAAAACTGATAGACGCGCCGTAATGCTATTCTGTCGTCTCGAGGAGTGAAGCCAACATAAAACGATTCACACAGCTGTGGGTGACGTCAGTTTGAGGCAGAAACGGTAGAGATTGGTAGTGTTTATACGCGTTGTAAACGTTTTAAAGTGTTTAAATTTAAAATTTTTCCAATACATTAATATTATAATAATTATGGTGGCATCTTGCAGTGCATTTAATTGTACGCAGCTACAAAAAAAAGGGACAGATATATCATTTCACGGGTAAGTAAATTCACAAATTAAACTTGAAAAAAATACCAGAAATTTAGCACCTATTATTTTACTTTTTGCTCCCTTATATATAATTTTCATTTTATAATTAGATTGAAAACTAAAGTATTAAGTAAATAAATTGTTTTAGATTTCCTAAAGATTCGTCATTGCAAAAAAAATGGATTATAGCGATGCGCCGTGAAAATTTTAAACCAACAAAGAGTTCTAAAATTTGCTCCAAACATTTCACAGCGGATTCGTATATTACTAGCGGTTGGAGTTTAAAAAAACAACTAAAAAAAGATGCTGTACCTAGCATTTTCGATTTTCCAAACCATTTAATTAAGCAAGTTACACCTAGAAAATTTACAAAAAAAAGAGAAACTGTTTCAGTCAAACCAACAGGATCTAAAAGGGAAAATATAAATATAACGAGTGAATCTAGCACCATAAAGATTCCAGTAGAAATTTCAGACGAAACTACCTTAGAACCTCCCTTGAAAAAGCGAAGACATTATCTTGGTGACTTTGAACAAGGATCGTCTAACAGAAACCAGGGATATAAAGTAGTAGTAAACAAATTAATTCAAAAGAAAAACAAACAAATCAAAATACAAACAAATTAAAAAAAGTAAATACCTTAAAATCTTTATTAGAACATCTTAAAGAAAAACAGATGATCGATGAAGATTCCTATCTGAAACTATCGGTAAGGAAAATTAATAATACTTAGTATATTTTCTATAACAATACAATACAATACAATAATGTATATTTTCTACATCCAGCAACAAATCAACCGATATATGTAATGTTTGACCCTCCACATATGTTGAAACTTATTCGCAATACTTAAGGTTATTACCAATTTTTTTTTACGGGAATAATAAAGCGATTAAATGGGAATATTTGCAAAAATTAGTAGACATTCAAGAGAAGGAAGGCCTTCATCTTGCAACTAGGATAACGCGAAGGCATTTAAATTGGTATAAGGAAAAAATGAAAGTGAAATTAGCTGCCCAAACGTTCAGCCAAAAAGTTGCTAAGGCAATACATTATTTGAGAAATAAAAGCTCAAAAGAATTTGTACATAGCGAAGCTACTCAAAATTTCATTGAACATATCAATGATATTTTTGATATTTTAAATAGCCGAAATTTATTGGCAAAACACCTAAAATCTAGTTTACAGCATCATAATAAACAAGCGATTTTTCAAAAAACTGAAGAATCTATAAAATATCTTAGTTCGCTTAAGTGTTCCAAAAATGGTGAACCCCTATATCTAAGCCAAAGAAAGACGGGTTTTATTGGTATGATCATTAGTTTGAAATCACTAATGGGAATTTGGAAAAATTACGTGGAGGATATGGATGGAGGTCTGAAGTATCTTTCGGCCTATAAACTTTCTCAAGATCACTTAGAAGTTTTCTTTAGTTCTATTAGAAGTCATGGAGGTTACAACAACAACCCAACGGCAAAACAATTTAAAGCTGCATATAAAAGACTGTTAATGCACACAAGTGTTACAGGATCTACCCAGGCTAATTGTATAGAACAGGCACCTTCCATACAATGAGTACAACAAATACTGTGAAAATGAAAACTGTTGATCATCAACTCATTGATAACTTTATAATTGATGAAAATAATATTGATACAATAACTAGTAATCAGGATTATACTGTAAATAATTTAAGTTTTTCAAGAACATTGTCATCTTATGTTTGTGATGTTGTTGACTATATCGCTGGGTTTGTCGTTAAGAAAGTTAAGAAAACATTAGATTGTGACATATGTTTGTGTACAATTGAATGTGATAATTTACAATCTCCATTCATAAGACACAAAAATTATAGCATGTCAAAAGATTTTTTAATTCAACCTTCTAAAGATGTCATTCATATTTGCAAAATTGCTGAAAGCGAAATTAAATTTATGTACAATTCAAAAAAATTAAACGATTCCAAAATAATGACAAAATTGATCTTAAATGTCATGAGTAACGTGCATGGTTCTGTGTTTAACGCATACAAAGAACATTTATGTTTGATCATGAATTTGAAACAAACCATTTGTTTAATCTAATAAAGATAATTTGTTTCCATTATTGCAACATTAGATTGTACCACGAAGGTGAAAAACTAAATAATGTAATAAGAGTTAGAAGTAAGTTAACAAAAGCTATTTTGTTTTGTGGTCAATAAATTAATAGATTTCCTATATATTTTTTACCTATCCTGAAACTTCCACCCAAAAGAAAATTATTCTCCTTTAAATTTATTTCTGAATATCAAACAAAAAGTAATATACCAACGATATATATAATAATATATGTAGGTATGTACTTTCAAATAAAACATTTATTTTTACAAATTAAGGCAAAAATATTTATTAATTACTTTGCTAAATAATTTATCTTCCATATTTTTTACAAAATATTGAAGTTATATTAAAATTAATCTAAAATTGGGTAATTATACTAGTGCTTTGCTAAGAATCCAAGCGAGCTCTTGCCTCATTGTGACGTCACTTTCGCGGAAGGTCTTTGCTTCAACGGTTCGGTGCAAGGCGTGTCTATCAGTTTTTATGGTCTAAGGTGCAGAAGCAGTAAGAATTCATAAACCGTCACATTAAAGACATTCCACCGCTTCTCCAGAATAAAACAAGACTCGGAAATGTCGCATATTATTTTAAAATAAACGTAAATGACATACGTATGTGCAAACGGTTTTCTTGTGTGACTCTTTCTATTTCTTCAACCACAGTGATGACAATTAGAAAAAAACTTGTTGATGGTGTTCTTGAAACTGATAATCGTGGAAAACATGGTAATCATAATAAACTCTCCAACAGTATCAAGGAAGATATTCGCGCCCCAATAAATTCTATTCCAAGAATACCGTCACACTATCTTAGGGCGCAAACTGAACGTGAATTCATCGAAGGAGGGCGGACCATCGCGAATATGCGAATAAATATAAGTAACTAAAAAACCATTTGGGTGTCGGACAACCTTTTTTGAAATATTCAATGAGTTCAACGTATCTTTTTTTATACCTAAAAAGAATCAGTGCGAACTTTATACACAATACGAAAATTCTAAACACAATACAACAATCACCTGGAACAAAAAAAAAAGAAGCAGAGAGAGAAAGACAAAACGGATCAGACAAATCTAAATTTGTTTGTGTTTATAACCTCCAAGCTGCCCTTCCGACGCCTAGGGGCGATGTATCGTTATTTTATTACCGATCAAAATTATCGACGTATAATATAACTATCTACGATCTTAAAAGTAATGAATGTATTTGCAACGTGTGGCACGAGGGCGAAGCCAAACGAGGAGCCATCGAGATCGGGACTTCAGTGTTTAAATATATTGAAAAAGTAGCTAACTGGAAAAAAGAGCAAAATATAAGTTTTGTATTCTACACAGACAATTGCGGAGGTCAGTAGAAAAACAAATACATATTAATGATGTACATGTACAGCCTCTGTGTCTTCGACACTATAAAAACGATAGAGCATAAATATTTAATTAAGAGGCATACCCAAAATAAGGGGGATAACGCACACTCGGTTATCGAAAAAAAATTGGAAGAAGTTTAAAATCTGGCGGCATTTATGTCCCTTCTCAGTATTTTCAAATTATGAGAACAGCAAAGAAGATCACTCCATACTTTGAGGTCAACAAAATGAGCCATCAGGTTTTATTGACTTCAAAGCTCTTGAAAATGAGCTTGATGACAATTTTAAGAAAAACGAAAAAAAATGAGAATTTACCATTTTCTGATATCAAAGTTTGAAAGTTTTCACAAGACAACCCCTTCAAATTTTTGTAAACAACATCCTACCTCGCTGATGACTTTGAAGAACTAGATACATTTAAAAATCAACGCCAAAAAAATACAATATCATCGGCAATTACCTTGTCTGTGCAGGAAAGGAAAGAAAAAATTAAAAATTGGACCGTAAAGAAAGCGTACAATGCGTCAATTTCCATAGCTCCAAATAAAAAAAATATCTCATGTTCTTGGTGCACAATAACTACGTTAAAAGAACCTACTACGAATTTTACAATAGTCTTAGGGTATAGGACAAAATTTCTGATGATTTTCAAGACTGCATCTCTATTTTTAGAAATGTGTTATTTTTGTACCTTAAGTTTTTATTTAAATTACTCGTTACAAACGATTAAAGTTACTTATTAAAAGGTATAAAAAATTTTGTGTTGCCATTTTTTAGAATATTACTGTTGTTTTTTTCCTCAATTTATATTCATAATAGTTTTTCTGTTTTGTTTATTTGATTACTTTATCAAAAATAAATTCATTTTTTAAAAATATCGTTAATTTGTTCTCGTTTTATTACATCATTGAATGACAGAAATGACTACTATTATTTGATCGATGCGCTTGATGCCATTGATAACTTAAAAATAAAATAGAATCGTCTTGGAAACACGATAATATCCCAAAAACAAAATACAGTGAGTGATCAAATTATTAGAGCCACCCCATCAAATGTTACTTTTTGTTTAAAAATGGTATGTTATTGAGCTATAAAACATTATTGTGCTTAGTTCTATTTTACTGAGATTAAGAATATTATTAAGTCTATAAATATTAAAAAATGAAACGAGTAATTACATGAAAACATTTAAAATTATGTCTTACGCCTAATACTTGGCAATGTCATCCTTTGCAGCAATGACTGCCTAGCACCTTCTTGGCATACTTTCTATGCATATCTGGCAATTTTGTGGAATTGTTCCACTCATGTACCATTCTGCTATGACGCGCTCGATCAATTGACGCTTTGTAGTTATAATTTTATTAGAAATTTCTTATTCATGAGCTTCCAAAGATTTTCTATTGCACTCAGATCTAGTGAGTTGCCAGGGCAGTTGTCTGGTTGTCAGCAAGGAATATTGTTACAGTTTTTGCCTTGTGACAAGACCTCAAGTCATGCATAAACGTAAAACTCTTATTCAGAAACCAGTCCTGGGTCTAGGAAAGCATTTTGTTTGCAATACTGGTCCTGCCGTATTATTCCTTCGACAATGTAGAGTCGATAAACCACACCATGATGTTAAGGGATGCTTTATCGTCCGTACAATACAATCAGCTTTACCTTCTTCCCCTTACAAATTCAGCTCTATCCATGAGGATCTGGATGGTAGATTCGTCCGAAAAACAAACCTGGAATATTATTATTATTATTTTAGGATCATGGACAAATTGATGAACTGTAAATATATAAAAGAAAAACAATGTTACGCAATGTTATTTACCTGATTCCGATCATCAATGGTCCAATCTTTGTGATCTTTAGCCCACTGAAGCCTTTTTTCTTCATAGCTGTTATGAGTAGCAGCTTTTTGCAGGGCGACCAGTTGTAAACCCAAGATCCTTTTAGAGCTGTCATTTGTCAGTCTCATGCATCATTTTCGTTCAAAACCTTTAAGGTTTTCTGTATGCCAAGACAATATCTCGAATTTTTATTTTATCTTGTGGTTTGTAATTTTTTTTTCGACCAAATTGTTGTTTGTGCCGTGGGGTTAAATCCAAATTTTCGTCAAATTTTTTCTTTATACAGTCCACAAGCAGAGTATGGGTCGGTTGGGCCAGACAGCCAGACAGACATGGCGCCAATGTCGGTAAGCATTGGATCTGCATTACCGGCCCGACTTAGCCAAGACCGGAACAGATTAGCCAAGACCCGAACCATATGTCAAATTATTTGTCACGTCTTAACTCTTCTTCTTTCCATCTGTCAAATCTTCTTCTGTCAGCGTCAACTGTCAATTCATTTTAATGCAATTCTTCTTTTTATAGAAAAATCGAAGATAGCAGTATAGCGAAATAGGCTATGTACTTCTGAGACCACCCCTAAATTGCAACCCCTAAAATCGCAACCCCCGGTCGTAAGTTCCAAACGGCTTAAAGTACGATGACGTACGAGGGCTCGTTGGAAAGGGGATGAAAAATGGGGTTGAACGCAGTATGTGCCGTGCGCATCGGAGCATGCCAAAAGGACATTAGTGGGTATCTTCGTTTCTAGTGGTCCGATTGTGACGTACGAGGGCTCGTTGGAACGGGGAGAAGACGGGAAATATATGAGACAAAAAATAAAGATGGCGCGTTGCCAAATGGGCGCTAAAACGTATCTTCGTTGCTATTGGTCCGATCGTGACGTACGAGGGGTCGGTGGAACGGGGAGGAGGTAACGAATACGTTGAGACAAAAAACAAAGATGGCGGCGTTGTCAAATGGGCGCTAAAACGTATCTTCGTTGCTATTGGTCCGATCGTGACGTACGAGGGCTCGACGGAACGGAGAGAAGGTGGGAAATATGTTACGACAAGAAACAAAGATGGAAACATTGCCAAATGGGCGCTAAACGTATTTTCGTTGCTATTGGCCTGATTTTGACGTATGTATGAGGTGTCAAAGCGGTGGTGACATACAGAAGCCATGTACACGCTCGAGCATTCTTCTTCTTCTTTTACGTCAATTCTTCTTCGTCTGTCATCCCTCAAACGTGAAGATAGCGTCAATTCTTCTTCTTCTTCTTTTCGTCTGTCGAGCTTACGTAGCCTCATACCCCACGCCCCAACGTGTATGTTAACATAAAAAACGAAGATAACAACATAACCAGAAGAACACTAAGCGTGCAACGGCCAAACGAGTCAACGTACAACAACGTGTGAGGTATCGATGCTCGTTCTTCATCGGAATGTTGACATTCTTTCTCAGCTTAGCAGGAAGAACAACGTGATAGAGCTCAACGTATAATAATGTGTGACATATCAATGGAAGGGGAGGTGGTAACGATTATGTTAGATAAAAAGTAAGCGTAAAGACAATGCCAAAACGAACGGTGATGTGTGAGGTGTTGATGGGAAGGGAATGTGGTAGCGAATATGTTAAAAGCAAACGCAAATACAATACCAAAACGAACGGATCGTGATGTGTGAGGTGTTGATGAAAAGGGAGGGTGGTAACAAATATGTCAAGACAAAAAGCAAACGCAAAGGCTGTGCCAAACGACGCTATGTCGTATCTCTGTTGTTATTAGTCAGCTTGTCTATTATTATGAAAATAACAAAAAACACTTTTTGAATGTGGTAATCATTGGAATTTTATTTGGAATAGCTCAGTCCAAGCTAGACTGTATCATGTCTAACAAAAAAATTTAATTTGTATTGAATTTTCGTCCAAGGTTGACTTAAATGTCCATTACAGGACTCGACTGTCCAAGGTAGACTTTCCGTTTTTCATGCTTTTTATATGTGTGTCCAGGATCCTATACTGAATTAGCGAATACAAATGGTGAGTTGAATACTATATTATATCTATGCCAGTTCGGGCAATATGATTTGTAGGTTGGTATTGTGCTTTTATAATTATTAGTTATAATCGGTATGTAAACGTAATATCTGAGGTCCTCCCCCACTCCTGTAAAATTTGACAGATGATACATAATTGAAACGAATAATGCAAAATCAGTATCAATCAATCATTCGGCGGAGTATGATGGAAAAAATTGAGCTGTTCAGAGGTCCGAACGCAGTCAGAAAAAATTAAGCAATTAAATTTAGATGACATACTTATTGATCAATGGATCCAAAACATGAAAGTTACCTGCTACATCCTATATGTCAGCGGAGAACCAGCATCGTTCGTTCTATTATCAAAATGCGACTTTGATCCACTAGGACATCATGATGCACCGAGAGTATTAGATTACATTTATACATTACCAAAGTATCGGAGAAAAGGATACGCATACAAACTTATGGAACATGTAAAGAAAAATAACCAATTCACAGCATTCTGCTCCAACGATGAATCTGAACGACTTTTTTTAAAATGTAAATATATTATCACGGATTAATGAATTATAATGTAATGTTTCGACATCCGTAATAAATTAAATAAAATATATCCTGTTTCATTTCTTTCAGCTTAATGAGCCTTAATGTGCTGTAAAATAGTGAATAGTGTAGTAGTGTACAATGACCATATATATGAAGACGCACAACAGTACATTACATTTACACACGACATACTAGCAAATAAAAATGTAATGACTACAACATTCGTACATGACACTGCTATGTTAGTTACAGATAATAATTCTACATCAGCTATATAATCTTTTTAAAGGTATATCAGGGACATTGAAAAGTAGACAAAGAGATGACTCATAAAGATCAATGAATCCAAATCGCAACATATTATTTGTATAAAATCTCGTAAACATTATTGGATACAGGGTAGGACATTGAAATTTTCCATTCATAACAAAACTGTTGGTATACAATACTTACACCGGTATGGACCTATGAGATCCAGCTATGAGGTACAGCAGCAAAATCCGACTTATCCATAATGGGAAGATTTCAATTCAGAGTTTTAGTTTTACGGTTCTATAACACACCCACCATGGTTCGTATCAAAGATATTATTGTGATCTAGAAATACTAACGATCAGTGAAGTACTCGTTCTCTGTGCAGGTTTTGGTACATAAAACGTCTGGTAAACCATCCAAATGCCCAGGCAATAAGCTTGCTTGATAACAGTCAACAAACTCAAAGACTAAAACGGATCTGATTTATAAATAGGTGTTCTAACTCACCGGATTTGTGGGAAAACGTATAGAGTATGTGTTATTGTTTGTAAATGTCAAGTATATGTAGTAGCATATTATTGGAATGTTATGTTTGCTCCATACCAGAGGTCTAGTCATTAGACTGACCTCTCTAAAATCATTTTTTTTGAACCACAAAGACGCTATTATTGGAATAAATTGTAACTAATAGATTGCTGAATATACGTTAAAAAATATATAGATAAAGAGAAACTATTGTGGTATTTCATTAGTCAATCATAATGTGTCTTGACGATTGTACATCTGAGACGAAACAATTTTTATGTAAGATAATCAATTTTTAGAGGCGGGAAGGAAAATAAACCAGTAATAGAGTTAGCAGCTTGTGGATTTTACTATCTACAAACAACACGTTTTTAACATTGGTTCCTACACAAACGCTATAGACCTGTCTAATTTTATCTAAAAGAACTAAGAAAAGATCGACTCTCCCACAAAGATGAAGAAAATAACGAAGAAGGTTACGTTTAACGAAAATTTAAATAAAATATATTTTATCTGCAAACCGGAAAGGGAATACAATTTTGAATTGCTGAACCACATACGATTCCAAATCGTATACATGAAACTGCATAGTATTATTATTTATCCCATATTAGATGTCACCCATAGAAATAATGTATATATAAAATGAATGTAGAAATAAAGAAATGTTAAAAATAAAACTTGCTTCATTGATCCACACACACTTATGCATTAATAAAAAAACCTACATTAGGATAACACAAGTTTATTATTAGTTTGTCTTCCCTCGTCTATCGCTAGGTTTCTCATATCCTTGTTTTCTGTTGTTAGGTATTCGGTGTTCTCTAAGTGTACTTCCATTCCGTTGTTGTTTATATTCTTCGTCTAGTTTTCTGAGCATAAAGCTGAGATCTTCTTCATCGTGTGCGATGACTACGTGATCATCGGTAAAATCGTAAGTAAGGTGTAAAATGGAACAGATAAATTCAAGTATGTAGGAACCATAATATCGAAACAGGGAACAACAGAAGAAGATATAAACAACAGACTAAGACAAACAAGAAAAACTGTATAAGACAACTAAATTCAGTGTTGTGGGATATGAACATTACGATAAAGACAAAAAAAGAGAATATATTATTATAAACCCTGACAAGAAGTATTCTGACATATGGGTCCAAAAAACTAGACAATAAACAAAGAGAAATAGAAGTAGAATAAGAGCAGTAGAACATGGAGCCCGATCGAAAGAAGAAAAAGAGGAAGACCCCCGAAGGTTATTCAGAGACGAAATCAACGAGATTATGGGGGGAAAACAACCCTGCGAGATGGAGACTGGAATAGCTGGGTAAATTTGAGAAAACGGTTGAGTGTAAGGAAGACAGTGAAAACTGTGGAAATCCTTAGTAGTAGTAGTATTATTATTTTACGTATATGTTACAAATTTATATATAAAATGAGCTGACTTTAGCCAGTACATATATGTCAGCTGGGTAACTAAGTCTTCGTCAGGGCAAGGAATTCCAAATAAGTTCCAATTAAATTTATAATAAGTGCTGCCATCTAGAATGTCCAAGTCAGACCAACAAACGTATCTTACTAGACATATATCAGCTGTACGACCACTGCTCAGAACAAGCCTCCACTGAACTATCTCTGCTCTACATACCCTCAGCTAAATGTGGGCAGTGACAATTTAGTAATGAACAAGAAGAATTAAATGTTAGAGAAACGAAAAAATGATAGAGAAAAGGTAAACATGGAAGCATACCAGAGGGTCTTATACATGTAGCACATCCCAATGATTTAACATACATAGACGCGTGTGCTCCTTATAGTAAATTTAGCAAAGAGGTAGCATACTTATCTATTAAAACTTATTCAACAGATATCATGGATGTAGAATTCGATGGCCGCTGTTGCGCATATCAATTCGTTCGTATACTGCTTTACACACTTCTTCATTCTATTAGTAAACCCAAACCAGCAAACACCCCCGACATACAACTCTCAATATTTATATCCTCTACATAATAACAAAATCATCAAGTAATCAAGTACTCAAGTAATCAAGTAATAACAAGTAATCAAGTACATCAATGTGGAAGACGGATACAGTACAGCTTTCTTATGATCGCTATGCTCTAAACCTAAAGCATGACCGAGTTAATTAACAAGGGCCATAACGAGATTTTTGTAATCCCATTTATTGCATCTAAGTTTAAATATATTTCTACGCAAGTAGCATTAATGGAAAGGAAAATAAGAATGCAGTAATACTCGATCAGGATCATCAAAACGACTTGTTCTGTCCTAAGCAGTTGAAGTGAAAATAGTATGCTTTTTAGCTACAACAGATATCTGGTTCAGCAACTGGAACAGTTACTCTGGTAAAATGTAAGTTTGGAGCATCTTCCTATATGTTAATGGCTCTTTCTAACAACTGAATTATATCTTTCACTCGTTTCACCTGGGGAAAATATCATTTTAGATTATTTTTAAGCCATTTAGCGTACCATCCATATATAAATTTTATTTGGAAATGTATGAGCGTTGTCTTAAAATCTGATATAGAACTACTATCTATATACTTATATCGTTGAATATCGTTTTTCGAAAAGACTTTCTGCTGCTGCTATGAAAAGCAGCAGTAACATACATATTAAACACACCTCCATCTTGGTTTACATACGAAAAACTGATTCATAAGAGTATAAGCATCAATTTATATATATATATATATATATATATATATATATATATATATATATATATATATATATATATATATATATATATATAATTAAATAAAAACATATGATAAGGCGCCAAGAGGTCTTAAACATAGAATTTTGTTAGAACAAACGACATAACATATCTTGTCATTTGAAACCCAGTAATTTAAGGTGTCATACGATAAGATTCAGCTAATAATAAACGATAGGGTGCCAAAAAGACCTTATACATAGCATTTCCTTAAATCAGACAGCACAATGTAATTCTTTATTCAGAATCCTTTAATTTGGTGCGTCATACGTTGATTTCCGCTTATCCGTTCAAAAGATATATGGTATAATGCCATAAAGACCGTTGCAATAACTTGGTTGAACTGTAAATGCTTATTTATTGTTATTGACGGTAAAACAAAACCATTGGCATAGAAAAATCTCTTATCGCAGTTTGATCTCTAGCAAACCTAATTCCCTCAATTTTGCACCAAGTGCTCCGTGTAGTATACCATTAGAAAGGTCTTTTCACACATATTACGGAAATCACTAACCAAGTGCGATGCGATCATTATTTATGGCTAAAAACAACATAAAACGAACCAACGTTAAATTCCCAATTCTCCTGTAGTAATACACATTATATCTTTATAAAATCTATCGAGCAATGTGGAGACACGAACGCTGACAGAGACGCTCATGAAAAAATCGAGATTCAACTGTACCAACACATTTTTCACCGAACAACATGGCACCAACATAGGGGTAATCTACAGAATCGGAAAAAGATAGTGAACAAAATTAAACAAATAACATTCGAATATCTAGGCTATATATATCTAGGCTATATATATCAAGACATGGCAAATATGGATACAGCAGTTGATTATTTAAAATAAAAATAGATACTAAGCGAGGGTTAGGCACGAGAAGACACTCATGGGCCTAAAATCTACGGAAATGATTCGAGGCCCACATCGGTCGATGTATTCAGAAGGTCTGAAAGCAAGATCATAATTACTATGTTAATAGTCAATGTACGCAATGGACCGGGTACTTGAAGATGAACTTTGAAACTAATCCTAGTGTATACTGACCATTTACGTATAAAAATTGCTAAAAATCGAAGAATTGTAATTATAATACAGAAATATTTTAAATAATATGTTAAAATAATGCATTTGTTAGCAAGCCGGATGAAGCCTCATGATAACGATATACCTCGTTGTTCAAAACACGTAAACAAGTTTGAGAACAAATTTTATTTTTCATTTCTATACAGAGGAAATAAAACCGCATATACAAGTTTGTAAATTGATAAAAACCGCATTCTTTATTTTGCATGAAATATTTTATCATGTGTGGTTTGTACTAATAAAAACAGAAAATATATTATTTTATTCTAGAATTTACGCTGCGATATCTGAGAGTATAAATAATCGAATTTAGTATGAATTGACATAGTATTACTGGCGCCCTTAGACGAACTAATATATTGTGTTTAGTGCAGTAAGTGAATAAAATTTGAGGTAAGTTATTTTTTTTTTGTAGTAAATATAATTTTATTTCTTTTAACATGTTCATTTAATATGCATTAACAGAATAGCGCAATATTTTACTGTTTATTTCCCATTTCTAATTGTGATTTATACGTGTTTTTCTAAATTGTATGGGGCACCTCATATTTTTAATTGATTTACGTTGTTTTTCGAAAATAGCGGCTTTTCTCTCTCACATTTTTATAATACTTTTTCTTTTTGGAAAAATAATGCTAAATATATTATCAAGAGCTATATTTTATCTTCTTACGCTTAATAGGCATTGCATACTATATTTTTTTTATCTATGACACTTAGGTAATGCCTTGATTAATTTTTAAATATGCGTTGTATACTACATTGTATCTATGAGAGGTAGGATGGTGCTGTGGGAGAAGAAAATATCTACCATGAGCTGCCTTTTAATTGATTTATTAAAGTGTAAATGTGTACAATCTTTTATATAATTATTCTCTCTGAAATATGTGATCTTCTTAATGTATGGTTTATTCAATGATATCCAAGTGTCGTAATTCAGCGATAAGTTTCATTGCTTCGTGGCTACTTAATGCATCTGGCATGAGTTTAAGTCCCTCTACTAGGAAATTTGGATCGTTGTTTTCATTATAGAGGAGCCATAGTTTGTTCAAGTCCTCATGTAGCTGTCCAGTTTCTGGTCTCTGATTTGTTTTTGACTCGTTTTTGGCTGTGCTGCTTTCCAAATACTGTGTTGTTGTTTTCGCTTCAATGTTTTCATTTGAACTTTTCTTTAGCCGTCCCATGTCTTTAGTTGATAAACAATGTCTTGACGAGGGTTGTCTTCTTTTTCTTCTTTCTTTCTCAACATACATGGGTTTGATAATTGTTCTAAATTTTTCTGGGGACGCTTGATGTCTCAAATATCCTCGGGAATCTCGATGAATACCTGTGACTTCTAATATTTTTTTATAGTTAATGCAATCGTTTGGTGTAAAGTCTCGCGGTTTCTTGTAAAATATTAAGTTATATAATCCATTAGTAGCTTTATACTGATTATTGTTAACCCATATATGTTTAGGAGTAAATTTTATCTCCTTATCACCCATTACCCATTTATCAGTTGTCCAAACATACTGTGGTCCATAACTTCTGTCGATATCTGGCGAATAATGCCAATATTTTTGAAGGTGATCTGATCTCTCTTCATCCTTCTGCTGTGTATTGTTTTGATGGTCGCTAGTGTCTTCATGCTTCTTCGATTGATGGAGAGTTTTCTGATAATTGTCGCTAGTGTCTTCATGCTTATCCGATTGATGTGTAGGTTTCATATAATTGTTTATTTGTGTGAGAGGTTCAGTTATAGGTGTCAAAATTGTTTCGAGCTGTTCTTGCTGATCACTCTGCATTCTTTTTAGAGCTTGGTACTTTTTTCTAATAATATTAGCCAGCTGCGTAATACGTTGTTCTCTGTTCGAAATCATGCGACTTAATGCTCATTCTCTAGTTAAGAGCGCTATTTACAGTCGGTTACTAGAGGCTGACAATAGGCTGACTACAGGCTTACTTGACGCTGACATGACGCTGACTAGACGCTGACTACTGGCTTACTTGGTCCTCACAGGACGATGAGTACACTGACAGGACACTGACTGAATGCTGAGTACAGGCTGAGTTGTCTCGCACAGGACGATGACAATGCAGAGGTCGTATGCGTACAGTCAGACTTGATCCTAACAGGACTTAGACGACTCTGACTAGACACTAACTCGATGATGACTGTGCGATGTGTGGTTTCACATAAATCTAAGACACAAAGTGATGGTTTATAAATATATGTTCAATACGGTTCTGGCAACATATTTCTGTTGGTGACTCTCGTAACTTCTGTTTTCTTTAGCGCATATACCTGTGATGATCTCTTTTTACCTCTGTTCATTTCGGTGTTATCTGCTGTGTCGTTCTTCTGTGGTTTAAAAGCGTAATATAAAGCTATTTTGTTTTCTGCTGTCCTGTGCTTACGTCTATGGTTGTTTATAAATGTGTCTTTGCAGTATCCTTTGCTGTTATTTGTCCTGAAGTTTTTCTATGCCGTAAAAACGCTACGTACAGCTCCGTTGTTACCTGATGTGTCGTTCTCCCGTAAGATAAGTAACCAGGTTAAGTTAGACTATGGTGTTTTAGTTATATGTACCTACACCATTCTAATTAGCACAGAGTATCTTGTACGTTCTAGTAAATTTTTTATAGTTGGTAGTATTGCTTCTTTTTATGTTGACTCTACTAATACTATCTTGCTTAGTTCGTATAAGTTATTCGACACCTTATACGTAGCAGACGTACCAGTATTATCTTTAAATATGTGAAAAAACCCCATGTTTCTTGATCTCTCTCTCTCTCTCTCTCTCTCTCTCGCCCGTATGGGACATTATTTGTACTCTTTAGCCTTTTTTTATAGGCATTAATCACGTATTTACAAGTGTTTGAGATCTCGGTTATATATATATATATATATATATATATATATATATATATATATATATATATATATATAAATAATCATTTGTTGTTAGGTCCAAGCTATAAATAAAGAAAACAGGATCTGTGCTACAGTAATATAAATGTTTTTCGTATTTCTAGTAGACATGGCGGAGCCTCTTTAAAATATGCTGTCGTCGATTTGCTTATCTTAAAATTATGATAAACATGAACCATTTTTATATCTTCACCGCTTTTACATATAAACATACCTTTTTTTCATCGTAAATTCCATTTGATGAGGTAAATGATGTTTTATAATTGCATCTGTGGATCTAATACTATCTCCTTATATTCATTCCAGAAATGTGACGTAATTACAAATCCCTTTAAATAGATCTTTGCACCTACTACCTCTATTGTTGTTATCCCATACTGCCTGGCAACTTCGTGAAAGATTAAACTAGCCGGTAAACACGCGCCTGTGTAGTTGGCTCGAATAAATTCTTGCTCGATACATGTCTTGATCAAGGTTAACTGAATGTACTGTTTCATACTGATGTGTCTCCCCCCCCCCCACCACTTTGATCAAAATTCATCCCCACCACCATTCATTTGTGCGTTTGACTAAATGTATATTGAATATCCTATTTCTTCATACTGTTTCAGATATTCCTAACATTCAGACGTGTGCTCTGGTAAGTAAAACAAATTTTGTAAAAAATTTTTGATTTTTTAAAGTTTAGAGGAAAGTAGCCTAATTTCGGATAGTGTCTTAATTTCGGATAGCGGTGTATCTAAAAAAGTTTCTTTATTTGCGAACAGAAACCTATACGTATGTCACGCTGAATACCACAGAGAACATTATCTTAAATTGTTTAGGTAGTAGAGCTGCTCCCCGTTGGATGGCAGTGCCGAAACCACCAAACGTTATTGTGCAGTTTTTTTTCGGTCGTATTTCAAAGCCTATTTTTTCGTGTTTTTATTCCTGTTTGAAGTTTGATCTTTTGGCAGGGGTAAGCTAGAAACCTGTTTTATTTGATTTTGCTACTAATTTAAAGCAGATTTTAATCACATATAAATTAGAGAGCCCTAACCTTAAAAATAAAAAATTCCTAATTTCGGATAGTACAAGTCCCATAATTTCGGATATCCGAAATTAGGAACCTTAAATTGATGATCATGTTAGCATAAAAACTTTTGTTTCTTTTCAGAAGAAAATGCCAAAAACAAGTAAAAAACATAAACAATGGGATCCAGACCGAATGATACGTGCTATCCGTGCCGTCAGGGGAAAGGAAATGGGGTATCTTAAAGCCTCGAAGTTATTTGCTGTTCCGAAATCAACTCTGGAAGATTATGTTAAGCAAGAAAATAAAACTCCGGAGCAGTTGGTTGCTGTTAAAATTGGAAGAAGACCAGTACTTTCTGCAGAAATGGAAGCAGATTTAGTCTCGTATTGCCTAGAAATGGACCGGCGATTTTACGGAATTGGGACCGCTGATATCAAGAGACTTGCATATCAAATAGCTTTACGAAATGGTCTTCGTCATCCATTTGCCCATGCCGAATCTGCCGGTAAAAAATGGTTAAGGGGATTTATGAGGCGAAACGCAGTTTTGTCCCTTAGAAAACCACAAGGAATCTCGAAAGCCCGAATTAAGGGATTTACCCCAGAAAATGTCAGCAGATTCTATGATCTTTTAGAAACGTCAATGGAAAAAGTTAACTTCAACCCAGCAAGAGTTTATAACGTTGATGAAAGCGGCATAACAACGGTTCAGTCCAAGAATACTCGTGTTATAACATTAAAAGGAAAAAAACAGGTTGGATCTGTTACCGCGACTGAAAGAGGCGCATTAGTTACTGTTGTATTTTGTATGAATGCTGCTGGTGGGTTTGTCCCTCCATTATTCGTGTTTCCAAGAAAGAACATGAAAGTGGAATTATTAGATGGATCGCCGCCTGGCTCTATTGCAGCTTGCCATCCATCAGGTTGGATTCAGCAGCACATTTTTTCCCAATGGCTACAGCATTTCGTAGCTCACGTGAAACCATCCCGTGAAGACCCAGTGCTGCTTATTCTTGATGGTCACTACAGCCACACAAGAAATATAGATGTGATAGAAGCAGGACGTGCAAATTTCGTTACAATTTTGTGTATCCCGCCGCACAGTTCACACAAACTACAACCTCTAGATTTGTCTTTTATGTCACCATTTAAAACATATTATTCGCAACAAATTGAGATGTGGTTAAGGCAAAATCCTAGACGCACCATAAACTCGTATCAAATTTGTAAGCTTATGTGCCCGGCATATTTGAAAAGTGCTACTGCAGAAATTTCCGCGAATGGTTTTCGCAAATCTGGAATATATCCTTTTAATAAAAATAACTTTTCTGATCACGATTTTATAATGGAGAGACAAAGAGAAAGAACACCACCACCCATAAATCAAAATCATGGGGAAGTATTACCAACAAGAGGTCAGTCAAGACCAGAACCACAAAGCATTATCGAAAGAACACCTCCAAAACATAACTTAACAAATAAATCATCCAATGGAAATGCAACTGAAACTACGGCAACTATGATAAGAGCTGAGGATATTAGTCCACTGCCTTCTTGCAGTTATACCTCACAAACAAACAAACAAAAAAATCCTCGAAAAGGTTCTAGTTGGATAATAACTAGTACACCTTATAAAGATGAACTTGAACGAAGTGTAGCCGAACAAGAAAGAAAAAAGTCTTTGAAAGAAAAGAAACCAAAAATAAGCAACGAATTAAATCAAGTCAACAGAAAAAAAAACTCCACGCCAAAAAAAGCAAAAGAAAAAAATTGAATCGAGTAGTAGTGACACTTCACATCCTGGTGATGACCTTATTTTGGATGATGATTCTGATATGGATGTAGACGATGAAGATGGAGACACAGAATGTATGTTTTGTGACAGTTTATATTCCGAAGATACACACGGTGAGAAGTGGATAAGGTGTATAAAGTGCTTCAAGTGGTGTCATGAGATGTGCGCCAATGCTGATAAGAAGAAAACCTATATTTGCGACTTTTGTCAAGATGTGTAACTATTCTTATGATGAACAAAATAGTGTCTTAATTTCGGATAGGGTATCCGAAATTAGGAGCCCTAAAATTTTTGACATACAAAAGCACTAATTTTATTGAACAATATTTTTTGTAAAAAAGATTTTCAATAAATTGTCTATGATAATAAAATTAGTTTCTATATTACTCTGCAAGTACTCTTGAGTAGATAAAAGTTTAAAATGTGTTATTAGGTGAAAAATATGACACTAATTGTAAATGGTATCCGAAATTAGGCTACTTTCCCTTATAAATATTTTTGAGTTTGTTCTAAATTTTTGAGTTTTGGAAATTTATTTTTTAGTACTGTCGTCTGATTTGGTTTATATTTTTCGATTTATACATTAAAACTTTTATTAGCGCAATTATGGAAAAATTTTTAGTCACTAAAGATACTGTTAAGAAAATCCGTAAATTTGGTGTACAGGGACGAACTCTGGAATTTAAAATCAGGGACGTACCTCAAGGTGAAGAACCTGTTGGCTGGGTTAAGAACGCTATCGTGGATATTGTACATAAAGGTACAGAGAATATTCAACCTCATGATCAGGTAGGGTTTACGTTTTGCTCCAAGGACTTCGCTAGAGGTCAGGGTTGGATGAGGTTCAAGCCTGCCTCGGAAGTTGCTGTTGATGATATATGGGATAAAATTTCC
The DNA here is from genome assembly GCA_918026665.1 of Diabrotica balteata. Classification (NCBI taxonomy): domain Eukaryota; kingdom Metazoa; phylum Arthropoda; class Insecta; order Coleoptera; family Chrysomelidae; genus Diabrotica; species Diabrotica balteata. The sequence goes on along the minus strand of OU898280.1, from coordinate 70,913,345 downwards.
TCTATATATCAGTCAAACTCTACAGGGTTGAATACTGAAACCTTCTGTCTCGGTATTACAACTGTAAAGATGCCTTTGGGGAGGGGCAGTCCGAGAGTAAAGAACTACAACTCGTTCAACGAAGAGTGTTCTAAACGTCGGGGAATCGTTGTTATCAAAAACAATGATAACCTTTGCCTTCCTCGTGCTCTTGTGGTTGCTAAAGCTTACGTGGATAAAGACCCTGAGCTCGTAAAAATACGTAAAGATATTAAAAAAAAACAACGAGAAAGGGCGGTACAGTTACTAGATAGGTCTGGTGTTGTTTTACCCGACGACGGAGCAGGTATTCAGGAATTACAACAATTTCAGTCTTTCCTAAAGGATTATAACCTCGTGGTCTATAGTTATGGACGTAAGGGTCGAGATGTCATTTTCGAGGGTGTTGGTGAAGGGCCCAGACTTAATCTTTTATTTCATGAAGGACATTACAATGTCATCACTTCTTTGACCGCTGCATTTGTATGTGTGTATTATTGTGAGGAGTGCCATCAACCTTTTAACAATAAAAACGAACATAGATGTGGTGGTACGTGTTTTGCTTGTCGACGGTCACCTGCTTGTTCCAAACATGTTGTGAAAATTCCTTGTGAGAAATGTGGCCGAAGCTTCTACGGTGAGACATGTTTCAATGCTCATATTGGTTCGGTGTGTGATAAAATCAAAAGGTGCAAGGAGTGTTACAAAATCTACACCAAAAAACATGTTTGTGGTGAGGTTTTCTGCAAAACATGTAAAAAGAGTTGTCCATCAGGGCATCTCTGTTATATGCAGCCTGATTCCGGTGCTCCTCCATCAAAAGATTTTCTTTTTATTTTCTATGATCTGGAAACTCGTCAAGAAAAAGTTTTGTCTGATGGTTCGCTTCTTCAAGAACCAAATCTCTGTGTTTTTAAACAGGTATGTGACAAATGTTTAGAATCTGATAACAAAATTTGCAAAAAATGCGGTGTTCGCTTACATATTCTAAAACAAAATTCTATTGAACGTTTTGTAGAGTTTGTGCTTAATCAACGTAAACTTTTTAAAAGAGTCGTTGTTATGGCCCATAATGGTGGTGGCTTCGATCATCAATTTATACTCAATTACATCCTCACAAAAACCGATTTGACCCCTGACGTCATTATGCGTGGTACGAAGCTAGTGTCTATGAGTGTTGGTAATGTTCGGTTTCTCGATTCTTTAAACTATTTTCCTATGCCCCTGTCTGGTCTACCTGAATCTTTTGGCTTGATAGAGTTAAAGAAAGGGTACTTTCCTCATCTGTTTAACAGAGAGGAAAACCAATCTTATGTTGGAGCTATGCCTGATTTACAATTCTATGATCCCAATAATTTGAAGGAAAAAGCACGTGGTGAGTTGATGACGTGGCACGCTGAAAGAGTAAATGAGGGCTATGTCTTTGATTTCCAAAAGGAGCTCGTTGAATATTGTATATCTGATGTTGAAATTCTGACTCAGGCTTGTCTTATTTTTAGGAATCAATTGATCGAAACGTCAAATGTTTGTCCTTTCATGGAAGCTACAACTGTTGCTTCCACCTGCAATAAAGTATTCAGGCGCAACTTTCTACAGCCAAACACTATAGGTCTCATTCCTAAGGGCGGCTATCGTTTTAAAGATAATCACTCTAAAATAGCGTTGCAGTGGTTGTTGTGGGAAGAGAAACAGAGGGGTATTTCAATTCATCACGCAGCCAGGGGTTTGGAATCTCTTATTGGAAATTGCAGGGTAGATGGTCTTTACGAAAACATCATTTTTGAATTCCAAGGTTGTTATTATCACGGTTGCCCTACTTGTTACCCTGAAAACAGAACATCTCCTCTTCATGATGATCCTTCAGATTGTATGGAGAATCGTTATGATAAAACTGTTGCCAAAAACCAACATTTGCGTTCTCTGGGATATGAACTGGTTGAAATGTGGGAGTGTGCTTTCCGCAAAATGTTGACGGCCGAAATAAAATCATATACCGATGGTCACTCCCTCATGACAACTCTTCCTCTAAATCCTAGAGATGCGCTGTATGGTGGTCGTACAGGCAATACCGTGGAATATTACAAGTGTAAGGAGGGTGAAAAGATCAAGTACGTCGATGTTTGCTCACTTTATCCCTGGGTCTGCAAAAGGGGGAGGTTTCCAACTAATCACCCTAAAGTGTATGTCGGGGATGAATGTCAAGGTGTTGATATTTCCGCTGTGTCTGGTTTAATTAAGTGTAAGATATTACCGCCTACTAATCTTTATCACCCTGTTCTTCCTGCAAAGATGAACAGTAAGTGTATGTTTGTGTTATGTCGTAAATGTGGTGAGGACTTTATTCAAGGAGAATGTGAGCATTCTGACGAAGAGAGGGCTCTCACTGGAACGTGGGTTGCGGAAGAGGTGGTCAAAGCGTTATCGAAAGGATATAAGATGCTAGAGATATATGAGATATGGAGTTATGACACAATTCAGCTGTCGAACACTGAAAAAGGTTTGTTCTCCGATATGATGAACAAATTCATCAAAATCAAACAGCAGGCTTCAGGGTGGCCCCGCGGATGTGTGTCGGACGAGGAAAAGAATCGATACATCGCGGAGTTTCTCCAGAGGGAAGATGTTAGACTGGAATTTTCCGAAATAACGGAGAATCCTGGTCTTAGGAATTTGGCTAAGCTGATGTTGAATTCGTTCTGGGGAAAGTTTGCGCAGCGAGAAAATCTTCCTAAAACCGCGATTGTCAACAAACCTGGAGTATTCTTCTCTATGCTGGTCAATCCTTCCATTCATGTTAACACAGTTGTTCCTGTAAATGAGGAAACACTGATTGTTACGTGGGAATATGTGGAGGAAGCAGCTTCTATGTCTCCCACAGTAAATGTGGTACTTGCTTCATATGTCACAGCTTTGGCTCGTCTCAAACTATATTCTTATCTGGAGATTGCTGAGGACAGGGCTTTGTATTACGATACAGATTCATGTATTTATGTTTCCAGAGCGGCATTTTCTGACCTGCTTACTGGGGAATGTATCGGTGATCTTACTGACGAGCTAAAAGGTGGACATATTTCAGAGTTCGTTTCTGGAGGGCCTAAAAATTACGCATATAAATACACTCTTCCTGATGGTAAAGAACATATTTGTTGTAAAGTTAAAGGTTTTTCCATAAATTATGAGGCTTCTAAAGCAGTAAATTTCGATACCATTAAAAAGATGGTACTTCAGAAGTCCGATTCTGTCTCTATACTAACTAAACAAATCAGACGAACAGCAGAGCATCTAGTTGTTACGAAAACTCTTGGAAAAAAATATAAACCAAATTCAACAAAGAGAAAATTTTTTGATGATTTTACATCCATACCTTTCGGCTTTAAAAAACTCAAAGTATAAAATATAGAACACGCTATGTTTAAAGATTTTTTATTAATATATTACTTTTGTTTTTTTTTGTTTTCAGCAGCGTAATTTGTTTTCCTCTATTTTATGATACAAAGATTGTCTGCCACACCGAAAAGGTGGGTTGCTATAAAGCTGTAGTGAGTTGTCGTTTGTCCTATCTACCTAAAAAGATACTTTGTCAGATCGTCAAAAGATGTTCAGTCAAGGCCACTAAAAGACATCCAATACGGATCATGTATTAGATAATGAACGGCTCATTTAACCTTAGTATTAACTACAGTTACACTTTAATAAATATAATATAAATAATGTTAATAAAAAAGATGCCCGACGAATCAATAAAAGATACCTACTGAATCATACAGTTTTATATACCTTAAAAGATGTTCAGTTAAGGTCATTAAAAGATATCCGTCACAGGTCTCATTGTATTTTGATAAAATGTAATATAAATAATGTTAATAAAAGATACCTGACGCATCAATAAAAAGATACCTGCTGAACCATATAGTTTTATATAGTTTAAAAAGATGTTCAGTTAAGGTCACTAAAAGATATTCGATACGGGTCATAGAGTGGTTAATGAGCCTTTCATTTAACCCTCGTATTATGTGCTCTTGTTCTTTGATAAAATGTAGTATAAAATGTTAATAAAAGATGCCTATTGAACCACTTTCCTATATTTTTAAAATGTATCAAAAAAATATATTTTTTTGTATTTTTATAACATTACAGTTTTGCTCGTCTAATGTGTGGTAGTTTATCTTGAATCAACATCAGATTTAAATGATTCCTCTGACAAAATTTAGTGGTTGTAGGCCTTTTGGGACGGTGTCCACGTTAAAAAAAAAACACCAACGAGCCACGTGTTGTACCTCCTGGGTGGTTTGGAAATCAACACCTTCAATATTTTCTTTGATCCAAAAAATATTACCGTCATTCTCTTTTTCTTCACAGTAATATGTCACCTACCTCGTCAAATTAAACTTTTAGACACTATATGATGTTGTGTTACTTTTTTTATTTTTTCTAATTATTCTCCTCGCTTTTTCTCTTTACAACGATATGTCCACTATTAGATCTTTATAGCACTTTTTATACTTTATCATAAGCTTTTAGCGTTGCCAATTACCCTATATAATTTGAATCTTCTATCTCAAAATATACCTGCTACACTTTAGAGCTGAATATGTGGTGGTCCTCTTGGAGTATAAAACGGACGGTCGACTTTATCCCGCACGGATGCACGAATGTGTACCTTTACGAAGGGAGTTGTACATAAACCTATAAGTTGATCGTAATCCATATCTGCAAAGTATGTTGTCGACTTGGGTTAGTATATACAGTGCATTCCGTATGTTTTATAAACATGATCAGGGGAAATTGTTGCCTGATGGCTATCAAAGAACCGTCTACGACCAACAGATATTCTTACCGGAGACCTATGTTCAATATAAGTTTTTAATTCATGTTTGACGTAGATAAAATATAGTGTGCAACTCTTTACGGTTAACTTTCAGCATTGAAACATTACAGGTTTGATATGCGCCAAATAGAACTGTGTCAATAAAATCAAATTTACCTTGTACATGTATTTTTCATCCTTGGTGCCCTATCTCTCTCTCTTATATGTAACTATACGTTATATTAATAACGAAGATACTGTGTAGTGCTCTTTTGGCAGTGTCTGTTTTTCTATCTTAATATATTCGCTATCCCCTTTCATTTAATGCGTCACACGCTCCAATCGATCCAGTAACAACGGTGATATGCCCTTTCGCTATACTGCTATCTTCGATTTTTCTATATCGTTATAATCTATTCGCTAAATACGTCTCTTTATATTAAGGCTTTTAGACACTATAAAAAAGAAGAATTGCATTAAAATGAATTGACAGTTGACGCTGACAGAAGAAGATTTGACAGATGGAAAAGAAGAAGAGTTAAGACGTGACAAATAATTTGACATATGGTTCGGGTCTTGGCTAATCTGTTCCGGTCTTGGCTAAGTCGGCCGGTAATGCAGATCCAATGCTTACCGACATTGGCGCCATGTCTGTCTGGCTGTCTGGCCCAACCGACCCATACTCTGCTTCCACAGTTGCTCTTGAACCTTTAGAAATTGATGCTATTTTTTTGTTGGAGTGATTATTGTTCAATACTAAAGTTTTTATTTGTACTATTTTCCTTGGTGAGATGTTTTTGGCTTCTCCCATGATGTTCTGGTACCACTGGTGTAACAAACATGCAATGTTTGCTAAATTCATAAAAAATAGTATACGACTGTCAGAATATCACTAGAGAGCAATGAAAACTATTTATTATATCTGAAAAAAAAAATCTAGAGAACAAATAAATAGATGACAGATCAATGTATAATAGAAAAATGGGATTTTGGTTTTAAATTCAGCAAGAGTAATGTTCAAGAGGTCGCTCATACAAAAAGTGGTCCTAATTTATTAAACAGTTTTGTATAAATCCATTTTAACTGCGTTAGTGTGCCTAGATAAATTAGCACGAGAGGTGTTTTGGGGTATGTCATACCCCAAACAAAACTAACGCAGAAAGTTAAAATTTTGAAATTGAATAATTTTAAATGGTTAATATTGGTTTTTTAATTATTTATGATTCAAATAAATTAAATATGGTACTGTAAAAGTCTTATAGTTAAATGGCAAACATCATTTATTCAACATATTACAATTATGCTAGTCAAAAAACGAGAGTGAACAATAATACACTCAGACATTATGAAAAATTTTATTGATCACACAACTCTAAATAAACTTATAGCCTAAGATTCTATAAACTAAAGAAAAAAATGTTCTCCAAAATACATTGAAAAATAAAAAAGTTACGACTCCTCAAAATTGTCGCAATTTGAACACGTCATTATTGCGTGTTCCAAACAAATTGGAGTATCACATCGGATGCATATGTAAAAAGTCTTGCTATTTTTATTTCTTAGACAAACAGGACATCTACTGCTTGTCCTACGTCGCTTAGGTTCCAACTGATGTTGCAACAGCAACTCTGGTTGCTGATTATCACGTATTGGTCGACGCAAGGAAGGGTTTTGTGTTCGTTGGTTTCAAAACTTAGAAATCAGCTGCACACCCAGTTCTTTCAAAAAAATTCGTCTTTTTAATTTATTTTTGTATATGTTTTATATATAGAGCATTCACTCCAGGTGTATTCAAAAACAAAAAAAATAGTGTCAAAGTCCAACGACGACTATTTCTTGATACGCTGTAATTAGCAGACAGCTTATCCAATGTGTCTACACCGCTTTTGGTTGAATTGTAAAAGTCGATAATTTCAGGTAATTTCTGTTTACCAGTTTCTTCAATTATAGTATCATCATGATGCAATGTAGAAAAGAGGATTACATTTTTTGACTTTTTTGGCACATATGAGACAGCCGTTATATCTTTTTTGAAGGCAAATTTTGAACTGCGAATTTCTCTTCCTCGTGTGTTCAGAAGAGCAGTTGGAATTTGCCTTTTGTTCTTCCTAACTGTCCCAACCGATGTAAGATGATGAGTCTGATTATGAGCGGATAACTGATAAACCAGTTATCAAAAGTAACGTTTAGTGCCAGAAACTGGCCCAATCAAACGTTCAACTATGTTTTGTGGATTGTTACTTTATCGGAAGGGTCCTTCTGGATGTGTGCCGACGTAAACTTCTATGTTTAAACAGTATCGAGTTTTGGCATCCACGACTTCAGCGATTACAAATTTTCGTCTTGTAAGATGTTGACTTGGTGTATAGTGTGTCTTACAGTTGACAACGAGTTGATCAAATACCTCTAATTGCTGCCAATTTGTCGATCTGTTTCCGTTCTACTCTATTTTGCATATTGTCGAATCGCAAACATTGCAATAAAATGGAATATCTTTGTTGCGGCATTGTTGTTCGAATGAGATCAATACCGCTGTCATCAATACACCAAGTAAATATGTAATTAGATTATCCGACCTTGTCCTCACTTTTTTGTTTTTTGGACACTTTGATTTATCTTTATCTAAAAAGTATCTCTTACCATTATTCTCACTACCACTTTCTGAACCACTTGAAAATTCAATCTCTTCTTCAGCCTCCACTTCTTCAGAATCCTCCCTTTTGTGTGCTGTCTCTCCTTGAGTCCCTTCTTCCAATATGATTGCCTCTTGACTTTCTAATGCGGTTTGCCTCAGATTCACTATCAATGAAAGATTTATCATCGTCAAAAATACTGCCAAACTACGCCCATAAACATTTGTTGTTCTTGTTCGTAAGACAGAATTATTCTATAATTCAGTATCGCTGAAAGAAAAATAAAAATCATAGTACATCTCGAAAAAATATCAAGTAAATTTACCTCTAGAACACAAAACAGCTAAAAGTTACACCAGTAGTGTACTGTAAACAACTGAAAACAATGTTTTTAAATTAAATAAACTTTAAAGAAAACGATTAACTTCAGAGAAAAATTACAATTAACCTTTTTTATTCACAATGGTACAAAAAAATGATAAAATATTAAAAACGAATGTTCACAAAAAAAAATAAAAACTATTAAAGCTATTTCACTAACGCAAAAACTAGTTCGTCTCTGTCTCACTGAAGAGAACTGCATTTTTTTAGCAATGCCGGATATCATTGATTCGTTCGTAGATCGACACCACTAAATGATTACGTCTGGTCCACAACATTATTATGAATTATCTCTACACATGTTTATTATTTCTAAAAATAAGTCATGTCAAATTAAACCTACTAAAGACTAAACAAAAAAACTTAAAATAATGTGTATCCTCAATATATTTCAAGATTTTTTTAGAAACTTTAATAAATTTACAACGTATCCAAAGATAGTTTATTAGTTACAAATCTGTAAACAATTTTTATATGCATTATTAATAGAGATGTATAATATTGTAAAAAAATCTTCTCTTTAGTTTTGTATGTTGTAAAAGTATCTAAACAGGATCTGTTAATGTATACAAACTGGCGGTAAAAACTATGTCTCTCTTTATGGATGCAGACGCCTCTTCCATTTTGTTTTTGAGTTCAGGATCTCCTACAATTCTAGCAGCATCTCTGACGTCCATAATAGTTTCATTTAGTTGTTGAATACATCGCACGATAATACCTTCCTGAATATCTGTCAATTTCATAATTTCTGCAAAAGGCTAAAAATATACATGGTGATGTTACAACAAGATTTTATCCAACTTAAATGATCAATACACACACACACACACACACACACACACACACACACACACACACACACACACACACACACACAGCGCCCACCCATGAGAGCGCCCACCCATGAGAGCGCACACCCATAAGAGCGCCCACCCATGAGAGCGCCCGCCCATGAGAGCGCCCACCCATGAGAGCGCCCACCCATGAGAGCGCTTACCGATGAGAGCGCCCACCCATCAAACTGGCATGGCAAGTAGCAAGTAGCGCGCGTCTAGCATGTTACTTAAAATGTAACCAATGAAAACGAATGATTCAGCGCACACCAAAATGGCAGTGACGTCATTCGTTTCCATTGGTTACATTTTAAGCAACATGCTAGACGCGTGCTATTTGCCACTTGCCATGCCAATTTGGTGGGCGCTCTCCCTTATAAAGAATACTTATTACAAGATTTACAACAATAAATCCCTGATTGAAAAATGGACTTGTCATAATTATCTTCACATGTAGATTTTAAAATTATACCTGGTTTGAAGACAATTTTGAATAAGTGACAATCATATTTTATATTAGAAGAGATCAAATGGTAAAATTTAATAAAAAATATTAGGAATTGATCATCAAACAATTTTTCTTAATATATATAACTTCAAGAGTAAAAGTTATAAGCAACATTAAAGATTCAGAACCAAGTTAAAAAAATACATTTGTTGTTAAATATAAAGCAATTTTTAAAATGACACAGTTTAATAATTTTTATTTGTTTGAGAATTGTATGAACATTATTATTGTATTTTTATACTCCTCTATAAACATATTCGGCGATCAAGAATGTTAACCTGCTAACTCCGCTATTTACTTAAAACGACATTTTAGCGGATTCTGAATCTTTGTACCTTCATACACCATACCGCAAACCCGTCAACTCCAATGTAGTGTAAAAATAACTAAATTTTAAGTGCTCGTTATCCTGCTTTCTCCATAGCGATATTTTTCATATCGCAACACTGCTATCTCCAGTATAACTAATGGTGGCTACAAGTGACCACGTGCTTGTGAGTTGCAAATCGTAGTTTTTCAAAGAAATATTAAAGAAAATTTGTATTCTTCGTATTTTTGATAGAGAGATAAGTGTATTTCATTGTTAAATTAACGCATGATAAGAAAAATAATTATATTCATTGCTAATGATATATGATATGGAGAAAACACCTCGAGAATTAAAAGAAATATGTTATTGCAAGACCAAAAAAAATGGATTACTTAAGTGTAATAAAATTTCTGAGGAAGAGAGAAACGTAATATTTAAGTATTTTTGGAATTTAAGATAGAGAGAAAAAAAGGGATTTGTAGATAATACTGTAAAATCGACTTCTATAAATAGATAGAGAGATAGAAAAGACCCAGAAAAATCTAAACGCAAATAATCTTTCATGTATTATTCTCGAAGCATCGACACAAATATTAGAGTATGCCGCAAAATGTATTTAAATACGGCAGGTATTGGCATATGGACACTTTTAAATTGGAAAAATAACTTTTCGTTACCATTGGAATCCAGTGATTCTGCATCTATGCAAAAGCCTGCCATTTATAGACAAACCAAAAGCCGTAAAAATCCATTTGAAAGCAAAAATACGGCGGTAAAAATGATTTTTTAACGTTCTACCGTGTATGGAGTCACATTATTGTAGAGCTTCTACGAGCAAAAAGTATCTTTTACCAGAGTGGTATTCAAAACAAAAACTATATAAATTTTACGTTAACGATTGGCGTCATTCAAAGAATATAGCTCCATTGTCTATGCTTACGTTCAATAACGTAAAGCTAAACGTCTTTTCCGGCCTAAAAAAGATAAATGTGGGCTATGTGCTGCTTACAAGAATGACCATGTTTCTGAAACTGAGTACAAATTACAACAAAATAATTCCAATAATAAACCTCATGTATATTCAATGGACCTTCAAGCATTCCTGATGGCGCCAAAATCTAATATAAGTAGTTTATATTATAAGACCAAATTATGGGTATAACCTCTGTTTTTTTTTAAATCTACTTATAAAAGACGGCTACTATTATATATGGAATGAGAGTGAGGTAGGATTATCTGCCGAAGAATTTGCCTCTTGCTTTCATCATTTTATGGAAAACTGTGCAATACTACTTATAAATTCAAGCGAGCAAAATCCAGAAATCATTATGTGTAGCGATGGTTGTACATATCACAACCGTAACGCTGTACTGTCCAAGCAGCTGTAAATTTGGCCAAAATATATAACATAAGTATTATAAAGAAATACCTAGAGGCTGGGCAGACGCAAATGGATGTAGATGCAATGCTTTCTACCATTAAGCATTGCGTAAAAGATAAGAAAATTAATGTACCTGCAGGTTATGCAAACTTTTCCAAAATTGCGAAGAATAAATCTGGACCATACACAGTCGAGTATTCGGATCAATTATTGTTCTTCAAATCTTTTAAAAAGGTTGATTTGGTTAAAAGTATTAGACCTGGCAAGAGGAAGGGAGACCCGAAAGTAAGTTGTATCCCCGCCACTATTTATTTTGCATGATATTTAATAGTATTTTCTATTTTAGGTAACCGATATTCGCAGTTTAAAGTACACTACAAATGGACTATTTTTTTAATTGCGCTTTAATGACGAATGGGAGACTCCACAGCGTATACCAAAGTCTATGGAGACTTGTTCTTGGCGTGAACTTGGTAGTCTGCATGTAAACCGTATAAAAATAAAAATTAAAAAGTATACAGATTTCTAGGAGCTAAAATCTACTTTACCGGCAGACAACCATGAATATTATAACAATGTTCCTCACGAAAAACGGTAGATGTAATAACTTTAACAATTTTTATTTTAAATTTTATAAGTTTTGCTTTTTTGTAGTATCAACTAGTATTAATTTTGTTAAGAGTTTAAGCTACTGATTGTTTTATTAAAACTATGTTATATTCTAGCGTAAATACATAAATGAAAATTAAACCCTTTAATTTTTCATGTATAAAAATATAACTGTCAACTCCAGATGGGGTTCAACATATATATATATATATATATATATATATATATATATATATATATATATATATATATATATATATATATATATATATATATATATATATATATTCTTGAAAATCTGCCAAATCCATTTTTTAGTTCCGTAAACTAAATGTACGAACATTATTTAAACAAAAATAGTTAAATAACTCCTGTACTACTCCTGTAAATAAATAGTGATAAAAAAATTTCGTCAACATTAGTAATGGATAAACTAAAATTTTTTTTTATCTCCTGAAAACTTGACCATTCTTAAGTTGACAGGTTAACACTCTTAACCGACGATATGTTGCTTGGAGTTAAAAATCAACAAATAAATATTTCTTTAAAAGTTTACACTTCAACTGGCTCAAGTACAACATTTGATTGTTGTCACAGATCCAAATTTATCTTTCACCATCTACAATTGTTAACCATTAAAATTTGTTAAAGCAGCATATAATTTAAATATAACCGTTATTTAAGGCATGTAAAAATTTGGAATTTGGTGCAATATATTGAACCATTTTATTCTTCGGATCGCCCTCTCAACATCTAACCTTTACTATGGTTTCTGTTTCATACACCTCTGTTTCATGTGCCTCTGTAAACTGAGGGGTACTTAAGAAAGGAGGAATATGTAAGTGTACACCCTCAGGCAATAAATCTTTAATTAAGAAACCTTTATCCGCTAGAATAACACCACCGTAGCTCATTTGGTCTAGAATTCCACAGTTTTTAACAATTTTTGTTTATCTTATGGGAGAAATACATGCAAATCAGATTTTTTGTTTGGAAAGGTTTTCAAAATTCCCACCCATTGTGACGTCACAGCTTAGGTAGTCCATAATGTGCTGAACCGTTGATGAACATTTATTTGCCATTTTGGATATGTCTCTTTGGTTATATCCATTTCTATGGTGAGTAATAATTAAATTTCTTTCACTAATCGTAGTGGGGCCACCCTTCTTCTTTAAGTGCCATCTCCGCGACGAAGTTTGGCAATCATCATGGCTATTATGACTTTCGAGCGACCCATTCTTAAATAATTTTGTTATACTTTTTAATATCAAATTTAACATAAAATGAACTGCAATTAGAATTTAATGCAACGCCTACATCGCAAATTTCAAATTGATAAGTTGTGTAATGCTTCATCTTATGTGCATCATTTTAGTTGTGACATCAAAATCATACATAAAATAATTAAATATTTATTGTTAATATGGTATATTTAAAACCCAAAAAATAGCTTATGGTATTTTAGAAGACTTATAGTAATTTAATTTCAGTATGTAATTTTTTTCTAATAAATATTGAGACGCTTTTATCGCGTAGCGACTGCATCATTTAGGCTGTGAGCCACTGTATATTAAACTCTAATGATTGCTTGTCAGATTTCAGCGAACTTACTTTATTAGTAGCCCATTCATAAACAAAATGAACTAATCCAAAATTCAATTCTTCTTGAAACTCATCAGTCTGAATGCCCAAACTTAACTCTTTTGTACCTATTTCTCTATGCACATCTTGAATTTCTTTAATAGCCTAAAAAACGTATAATTTTGACTAATATCTGTGACTTGATCAATATAATTATTCAATAAAATAAAAAATAATTGTATAAAAGAAGAAATAATTTGGCAATCAAAAGTCATTCAAGCAAATATATATATATATATAATATATATATATATATATATATATATATATATATATATAGAAAAGAAATTTAATCTTTGCAGATAAGTTAAATAGTAAACTCTTAAATATTGGGGAAATCTGCAAGAAAACTCTAATGTGTATCAATTATTTCGCCTAACGTTTTCGCCAAAGAGAATTAATTTCAGGGCTGAAAGAGAATAAATTAAAATTAGCTACCATATATTATCTAATAAAAAACATTTACCTTACCGTATATTTTAGAAATGTCGAGTTATGATGTTAAAAAACTTTAGCTAGTAACAACATAGTGGTGTTTTTTTGTTACTATGTGCAAAAAAGTTTATTTGTTAACGTTGGAAATGTATGGTAGCTTTGAACTTAAAACGCAAAGGTTTACCCAAGGTTAATCGAAAAACCCAATGTAACTACATTTAAAGGAAGTAATTCTTTGAATTGTCGGCAATAACTAAATTTTTGATTGTTGTAAAGTTTGAATGTGAGCTTCTGTTTTCATAGAACGCAAGCGCCGAACAATTACAAGTAGGCCTTTTGAATAACTATGTCGTTAAGGTTCATTGGTAAAACCGATGAAGTTAGATCCCAGTCTGGGGAGATATTAGTTTAGAATTTTCTTAATTGAAATTCTTTTTTAATTAGTATATTGTTCATGTATTATTATAATAATATCTTATTGAGATGTATCTAAGAAAAGCAAGGGAATGTTATCTTTTGAGCTTAATGTGGCTTGTAGATCAGCCCTAACAATTAATAATCTTTATTCTAAGATAAAAGATAAGACTCCCATAGATAGGCTTAGTAATATTGTCTACAACATTCCATGCCTCTCTTGCAGCAATTCCTACATCGGCCAAACATCTCAATTATTGAAATCACGTATTACACTACACAAAAGTGATTCTCGACTTCACCCTGACCGCTGTGCATTAGCACATGTCCATTCCACTGGTCATCACATGGACTATACGAACACTACAATTCTCCACCGTGAGAACAATAAATCTAAAAGAGAGTTCATTGAAATGTCTTATATTTTCCTTAACGATTTTTCCATCAATGTTAAGAGTGACATTAAGAATCTAAGCGATATATACCACTTCTTACTTAAATCAGATACCAAGAACAATACAACATCACAGATAACCAACTTGGCTGATATATCTATTAACAACTAACCTACTTTAATAATAATTTTCATTAACTAAAAAAGATAACATTCCCTTGCTTTTCTTAGATACATCTCAATAAGATATTATTATAATAATACATAAACAATATGCTAATTAAAAAAGAATTTCAATTAAGAAAATTCTAAACTAATATCTCCCCAGACTGGGATCTAACTTCATCGGTTTTACCAATGAACCTTAACGACATAGTTATTCAAAAGGCCTACTTGTAATTGTTCGGCGCTTGCGTTCTATGAAAACAGAAGCTCACATTCAAACTTTACAACAATCAAAAATTTAGTTATTGCCGACAATTCAAAGAATTACTTCCTTTAAATGTAGTTACATTGGGTTTTTCGATTAACCTAGGGTAAACCTTTGCGTTTTAAGTTCAAAGCTACCATACATTTCCAACGTTAACAAATAAACTTTTTTGCACATAGTAACAAAAAAACACCACTATGTTGTTACTAGCTAAAGTTTTTTAACATCATAACTCGACATTTCTAAAATATACGGTAAGGTAAATGTTTTTTTATTAGATAATATATGGTAGCTAATTTTAATTTATTCTCTTTCAGCCCTGAAGAAGCCAAATTAATTCTCTTTGGCGAAAACGTTAGGCGAAATAATTGATACACATTAGAGTTTTCTTGCAGATTTCCCCAATATTTACGAGTTTACTATATATATATATATATATATATATATATATATATATATATATATATATATATATATATATATATATATATATATATACCGGTTATTGTGACAAAGTGTCAAAAGGCCGATGATTGGTGATTAAAATGT
The DNA here is from genome assembly GCA_918026665.1 of Diabrotica balteata. NCBI lineage: Eukaryota > Metazoa > Arthropoda > Insecta > Coleoptera > Chrysomelidae > Diabrotica > Diabrotica balteata. The sequence goes on along the minus strand of OU898280.1, from coordinate 70,898,002 downwards.
GTTTTCTACAATAATTATATCATAAAACTAATTATAATATATTTCAGTTCTCTTGATAAAGAAACTAAACAGTTTCAAAAGTTCGGCTTTTAATAAAAGAGTCTACATATTTTAGTGTTTTAATTACTAGGCCTTTTGAATCACAAACGCAAGCAACTTTACGAATATTTGGAAGTTTTATATATACAGGGTGGTCCTTAAGTAATTGTACAAAAAGAAACCGTAGATTCTGCACTTAAAAATATTACGATTGAAGTCAACTTTCTTTAATAAAATGTTGATATTAAGAAAGATACAGGGTGGTAAAGTGAAAATTTAAAATTTTATTTTTCGCTATAACTTTCACGTTTGTAAAGATTATAGATAAAAATTTACAACTTTTGAATATGGGAATTATAATTTGATGCACTTTTTTATCTAGCTGATAGAGGACGCCACATATGCCACATATGTGGGATAAATTTGCACTTAACTTTTTTGCTCTGATGATGAGATGAGATTTATTTACTTATTTTATAAAATGATTTGATTGATTTATTGGAAGAATTGTCATCAAACTTAAGGCGAAATATGTGGTTTATGCAAGATGGTACACCACCACATTATAGAGAGAGGACAGTGAGAACATAATTAAATACAACTTTCCTGAACGTTGGATTATTCGTGGTAGTCATATTCCTTGGTCATGTGGTGAGATATTAATATAATATTTATTATATATTATACTTATAATACTTATTATAAATACTGCAGCAGTTTCTTTAGAACCAATGATGTTATTTAATATGAGACGATCTTTTATGGAATGTATTGACAAATGAATTAAAAACTTACTTTGACAAAAAGTGTGATGTTATTTAGTTTAACTATTTCTTAATTTGGTTTGTAAATAAATTATTTTGATTATGACTTTAATTTAATACAAAACGTAAAATGTTTGATGTAAAATTCAATTATTCTGTTATTTTGTCACATCCTACTATTAACTTTCCTACTGATATATTTATTTTATTTAATATTTCGTTAACTATTAACTTTATTAAAGGCATTTTATACCATAATTCAGAAGTATTGATGATTTTGTCTAATTTTCTTTCGTTGCCTGGAGTAATTGCGTTAAATCAGAATTATGTAATTGATTTGTAAAATGCAATTATCTCAAAAACTGTTGAGTTTTGAAGATATTCCATTTTTTTGTTAAAATCATGTATCTTTAATATTTTTTATCACAAACACCGGTAACTTACAGAGTAAAAAAGTTAAGTGCAAATGTATGCCACATATGTGGCACCTTCTATCAGCTACATTAAAAATGCATCAAATTATAGTTATTGATGTTCAATAGTATCCAGTTATAAATTTTTATACATACATGTTCACAATCATGAAAGTTATAGCGAAAATTAAAATTTTAAATTTTCACTTTAACACCCTGTATCTTCTTTCTTAACATCAACATTTTATTAAAGCAATTTGGCTTAAATCGTAATATTTTAAAGTGTATAATCTACGGTTTCTTTTTGTACAATTACTTAAGGACCACCCTGTATATATATATATATATATATATATATATATATATATATATATTATTATTATTATTAAACTAAACTAAATTATATTTATATTTACTTTTCTTAAGTCAGGAGTTAATCCATCATCATCAAAAGCTTCGTCTTGTGATCGACCTCTGAACACCAAAGCTGATAACAAAGATGCTACTTCGGCAGCTTTAAGCTTGGTTAAAATATTTCTTAGGATTAGTTCGGTTAATAATAACTCATTCATGCCTATTTCACAAGCTACATAGCCCTTAAGCTGAACTAGAAATAAAAATAAATTATGTTACTTTAAATAAATCATTCTAAACATTATTAGAATTTAAGAAAAGAAATGTGAAAGGTAAGATTTTGTTAACTTTATCAAAGAGGAGTTACTGGAGAACAAAATGTCGATATATGTTAAAAAATAATAATAATCGCACAGTCTAGCGTGATTTTCAATAAATGATGATATTAACAGAATCCTTCGATTATCAGATGAAAGGTGATATTAATATTCGTTAATATACAGTACACATTACCTGTACAGTGAAATTTTTCTAAAAAAAAATTCCCACAATTTTTTTAATAAAATTACACCTAAAATACCCCACATATAGTAAATCTGTAAAATATTTATATTCCCTACAATAAACTTTTTTCGGGAGGCCGTGAGTACTGATAAAAATATGCGCGTAAATAGAAAATAAAGTATCATGAGATAAGATAGAATTTAAAAGACAGAAATAGAAAGTTAGAATCTTATTTCAAACTGAAAAATTATTATTCTTAGTCGCTGCATAATCCATCCGAGCAATAAATTTCTTCATCATTGATTCATCAGAGTGATTCATTAGAATCACTCTTTGTCAATCACCTGATACTCAAGTCAATTATAATTTGATCAAAAACTGCAAAACTGAATAAAAAAAGTATCCTCAATTTAAACGACTTACACGAGCACACTAGGACGATCTAAAGCTACCACCTTAGAAAACTGAGGTGGTAGTTCTCAAAGGTAGCCGGGACAAATCCTCTCTTCGCTTTATAGTGGAAGGAGTGGAGGTTGCATAGCCTGAGTTTGTGCCCCTCCAAATATAAAATTTGGCAGTCTTCCGTTTGACATACGACAGTAAGCGACTCCACTACCTCTACGAGTCCGACAACAACTAAGGTGGCGCGATGCCGAAATACGTGAGTGAGGCTCCACCTTACCCATAGTACCTGTGTTGCGAGCGAGTACGTCACCCCCCGGAGATTCCCCCCCCCCCCCCCCCCCGGGGGCGGAAAGATGACACATACGGAGGAATTCCACCTCGCACGTAGACAGGTCGCCGCCGAGGATCACTCCTCTACCACTCCTATATCATTCCAGGTAGGACACCGACACCACTCTCGGTGGTGTAAGGCCGTGAGAGATATTTACGGGCCCAGCTCGTTCAACCTCACCTTTTTTTTACATCTTTTAAGAGAAGAAGGAAAATCTGCATACAGACACCTGTGACTCACACAGGTAGTGTTGGGTTCCTAATACCCTAGCGAAGTTGTGCAGGGGCGAGATGCCCAAGGAATTTAGCCCCGTCACCACTCCGAGACGGTCGGCGTCCAACTAAAAACCTCTCCTCTGTTACACCAGACATCAGGATGGAAGGGCCAGTTAAGGCATACATCTCTCCCGATGCCCTGCTATCACCCGATTCCCATTCTTTCTCCGACACATTCATCCAGGAAACCACACCCACACGAACCACCAAGGACTTTCAACCCCCTGCCTTAGCGAGGCTGCCATCTCTCTCGCGTCGTCTGTCTCTTACTCACTCTTAGTTCGGCCTGCGACAGTCCGAACCCTACCAAGGTGCTACTCGCTTGTCTTAAAATTCGGTTGCGAGTTCCCTCTCTTCTCGTTCTTTTGAGGAGAGCAGCTCCCTGACAAATTTGTGGATCCGTGTCCACCACCACTTTCCCCCCTTATCATTTTCTCCACCATTTCTCTCACGAAATCAAACATTCTGCAGTTACACTCTCTTACAAACTTCTCTCTTTCATTCGCCCAACGCTCACACTCCGTTCAACCTCACCTGGCTCTTGTGGAAGGAGAGTAGAGTGGTCCCACGAGATGCTCGTCTCGGATACTAGGAGTGTAGACCAGTGACCAAGATGACTATGCATCTCGAGTGCGTTTCTACAAACCCGACAATTCGAACGACGGCTCTCCACCTCTTATTTCCTTCCAATTAGTCGCCTCTTACGACAGGCAGGGTCTTCTGGCCTCGGCCGTATTATTATCAATTTCCCTATTTTGCCGAACTTCGTTGATTATTTTCTCTCGTGGTAGATTAGTACATTTTCGACAGTTTTGTACACAACCAAACGATTCAAATTTTTTAATAATACCACTAATAGTTGATGGTGTCGGTATTGGTCTATCTTCATATTGTAAATAAATTTATAATATCACGGTACGAGTTGCCCCCAAAATACCATTTTAAAATGTGTTATACTTTTTCTTCGTTTGTTTACATGGTTTATGGTTAGAAACACAGTTACGTCCCTGGATTATCCAATGTGTGACGACATATAGAAAGACTAATATATATATATATATATATATATATATATATATATATATATCAATGTTTAATTAGATTAAGAGCTTTTTGTTTTGTAGTTGTTACCATACCTGTACGTTCTCAAAAATAAATTTTGTTACGAAAATAAAATTTTTTAAAAATCCGTTTTTGGTTTTGACTTTCGTAACTGTCGCAGTCAGTAGTATTTTTCAAAGTTTTAAAGTGTTTTCAAGTTAGCGCCATTCGTAACTGGCGCAGTCATTCGGATTTTTCGAAGTTGTACAAGTGTTCGTGTTAGCCTTGCCGAATTTCGCGTACAATTTTTCTTTTTAAAGATTAACGGAAAAGATCCAGCTTTCGGGTACGGTAACAGCCAAACATCCAGGGTGAGGAACAAGCATTGTCCACAACCTATTGGAGAAGCCAAGACCAGGGAGAAGGAACCAGCATCGTCCAGAATCCTATTGGTGCAGACGGAGGAACAAACATAGTCTGAAGTCTATAGAAAATGAAAATATTCATGTAAGTGTTTCCTATTTTACCAATATCCATATTTTTACGTATATATTATATATTTTTTGATTCTCGGTGGAAGATATTTTAGATAATTTAGTAAACTTAACATTTAACGAAATGACTCAACCTAATTTTCAATTAATTAAATATCAAGCTGATAATATTCCTAATTTTGATGGCAATCCGAAACAATTAAATAGATTTATTAAATCATGTAAAAATTTCTTAAATAATCATAGTAATAGAGATGCAAATAATCCTATAAATGTTTGTCTATTTGATACTGTTTTAAGTAAATTAACTGACAGAGCAGCAGACCTTATTGCATCAAGAACAGAACTTGATTCTTGGGCAAAAGTTAAAGATTCTCTTATAGTAACATTTTCTGATCAGAGATCAATTGATTGTTTAGTACAAGATATTATTTCAATGAAACCAGAAAGAAATGAAAATGCACAAAATTTTGGTTTAAGAATCCAAGATGGTAGAAGCATTCTTTGTTCAAAAATAAATATGTCTAATGACCAATTAAATGTAAAAATATTAAAAATTCAACAATATGAAGATCTTTGTCTTAAAACTTTTATAAATGGCCTTAATTATCACATGCAGTTAGTAGTCAGATTAAAGAATCCTGATTCGATAGAGCAAGCAATGGCTTTCGCTAAAGAAGAAGAAACTTTTATTTCTTTCAAAAATCGAAGTAATAATACAAGACCCTCAAATTTTAATAATTCTCGATCCTATAATAATTCTAATAGAAATTCAAATATTAGTTCCCAACACTCTTCATTTCCAAATAGAAATTTTTTTCGAAATCAGAATTTTTCTAATTATAATAATTTTCAAAATCGACATTCTTCTCAAAGTTCTAGTCAATGCAGAAATAATAATTTTTTTCGAAATCCAAATAATAATTTTCAAAATCGTCCAAGTTTTTCGAACAATGGTTTTAATAATAATAATAGTAACCAATTTCCAAGACAATTTCCAAATATACCTAGATATCAGCCATCTATTCCTACCCAAAGTCAAAGCAGAAATTCAATGCGACCTGAGCCAATGGATACAAGCTCCAATAACTTTAGTTTACGAAGTAACTTTAGAAATGATAGACGTTCTCCAAATAATTTATTTAATCATAAAATAACGAGTAATAATGTAAGAGAAGAAAGATATAATGATAATGAAAGAATATATATTAATAATAATTTAAGAAGATATAATGAAAATGAAAGAATATATAATGATGAAAATTTTCCAGTCCAAGCCTCAACAAGGACAGCCACATAAATTTTAATGCGATTAAACAATATGATAAATTACCTAAGATAATAATTCCAGAAATTAATGTTACATTTTTAATAGATACGGGATCAGAACAAAGCTTTTTTAGACCTGACCTCGCAAAAGAACTTTTTTCGAAATATATAAGTCCTGAGCAATTTGCTGTGCATACTGCATACGCTACTTCAATTCATAATGAAACTATGACCATTCCAATATTCCCTAGTTTCAGAAATCCAAATTGTCATAAATTTTATCTTTTCGATTTCTCTCCTAATTTTGATGGTTTGCTAGGATGCAACTTTTTATCACAAATCAATGCTATTATTGATTTTAAAGATTCAAAACTAAAGACCCCAACCATTTCTCTTCCCATATTTTTTGCATCACAAGACCCAACGAAACAAAAATATTTTAAACCAAGTAAAATAATAATACTACCAAGAACTGTTCAAAAAGTCCCAGTTAACAGAAGATCTGGTACAGCGATACTAAATTATACAAAAATCGGAAATGCAGAAGTTCCTTCATGTTTAATTGATATCAATGATCACAACGCTTTTACTATGATAAGTAACCTAGGAGAAACTCCAGCGGAAATTAAATTTACAGAACCTTTTAATGTAGAATATATTCAAGAAGAAAATTTAAATAATATTCAGTCATATCATATTGAGGAGATGGACATAGAAGAAGAAGAAATAGATTATCTACAAAAAGAAAATCTCAAGAAACTTAGACTTAATCATTGTAACGAAGAAGAATACGAAGCCATAAATAAATTATGTTATGAATATAGAGATATTTTTTATATAGACGGAACGCTCCTTAGTTTTACGAATGAAATAAAGCATAAAATAGATTTAGTTAATGATACTCCGGTTTACACAAGGAATTATAGATATCCGGAAGTTTATAAAAAAGAAGTTAGTAGACAAATAAATGATATGTTAAAAAATGGAATAATACAAGACTCAAATTCGCCTTTTAATTCACCCATCTGGGTAATAGAGAAGAAAATGGATGCAAGTAACCAAAAGAAATATAGAATAGTAATAGATTATCGCAAATTAAATGAAAATACCATAGAAAATAAATTTCCCTTGCCATTAATAGATAACATTCTAGATGATCTAGGAAGAGCTCAATATTTTACTACTTTAGATTTAGCAAATGGTTTCCATCAGATAGAAATGGAACCAGCCGATGTACCAAAAACAGCATTTTCCACGGAGACAGGACATTATGAATTTTTACGTATGCCGTTTGGATTGAAAAATGCCCCAGCTACTTTTCAAAAAGTTATGAATAATGTATTAAGAGGATACCAGAATGAAATTTACTATATATACTTAGATGATATAATTGTTCTTGGCCAAGGCCAAGAAAGAAATGGATATCCAATATTCATATAGAAATGGAAAATAGAGGTCTTCAAGAAGGAGACTGGGCCGATAAGAAATTATGGCGATTGGGATGCGAGAAGCGACAAAATTAAAGTTGCAAACACCACTCGCTATATATATATATATATATATATATATATATATATATATATATATATATATAATTGTTTTTTTCCTCATCATTGCAAGAACATGTTACAAGATTGAAAGCAATTTTGAAAGACTAAGAAAATCTAATTTAAAAATACAACTAGATAAATCAGAATTTTTCCGAACAGAAGTGGAATATTTAGGTCATGTTATAACAAAAGACGGAGTACGATCAAATCCAGATAAAATAAATGCAGTCAAAAACTTTCCTATTCCTACTACACAAAAAGAAATAAAGTCATTTTTAGGATTAGCGGGATATTACAGAAGATTTATCCAAGATTTCGCTAAAATAGCTAAACCATTAACATTGTGTCTAAAGAAACATGCAAAAGTAATACATACTCCCGAATTTAAGAAATCTTTTAATCATCTTAAAGAACTTTTAATTAATGCCCCTATTTTAAAATATCCAGATTTTTCAAAACCATTTATATTAACTACAGACGCTTCAAATATAGCCTTAGGTGCAATTTTATCACAAGGAAAAGTACCAAATGATTCACCCGTAGCGTATGCCTCAAGAACTCTTAATCAAACAGAACAAAAATATTCTACGATAGAAAAAGAACTTTTAGCAATTGTATGGGCTTGTAAAACATTTAGACCGTATTTATACGGCAGATCTTTTGAAATTTTATGCGACCATAGACCTCTTATATGATTATTTAATTTAAAGGAACCCAACTCCAAATTATTAAGATGGAGATTAAAATTAGAAGAATTTAACTATACTATAAAATATAAACCCGGTAAAACGAATATTGCCGATTATTTAAGTCGAATAAATATTAATGCAATTGAAACAGAATCAAATATAAATAATCCCGGTGACATAGATTTTGATATTGTTCTGAAGCTATTTTCTTGTGGCATTGTAAATTAATTACTGTTAAACTGGGAATAAGCCACAATTAAAGATAAAAATACGTTTATTGACGTTTCAATTTCCACTCGTTCCACTCGTTCCACTCGTTCAAATTCCAATCGTTCTCGATTTCCGAAGTGGAAATTGAAACGTCAATAAACGTATTTTTATCTTTAATTGTGGCTTATTCCCAGTTTAACAGTAATTAATAGATTTTGATATCGACCAATTTTTAGCTGAATTTAACCCAGACATAGTTGATGAAAATGTAATAAATGAAACTTTGCAAATTCTTGATAACAATGAGGTTACAGAAAACCCAATAGTAAATAAAATTATATCAACAGGAAATGAGAACAATGAAAACGTTGAGATAGATAACTCAGACACAGACACAGCTCATAGTGCTGAATCTTCAAATGAAAATAGGTTCTCATTGTTAGATGAAATAATAAACAATAAAGCCTATCAACTTATCGTTAAAAAAGCGCCTTTTGCAAATTATTTAAAACGCGAATGCGAGAATTTTGAAGGACATAAAATAATAAAAGCTACTATTTCAGCTGACGAAGAAAGTGTGACCCAATTCCTAAAAGAAAATGCGTGCAAAAATACTTTATACATTTATTTCTTATCTCAAGAATTACGACCAATATTTCAGAATGTATGGCGTAAATATTTTACAAAATTAAAATTGATTGAATGTACAAAATTAGTTAACAATGTATTACCAGAAGAAAGAAATCAACTAATAAAATATAAGCACGACGGAAAAACAAATCATCGAGGAATTTCAGAGACTCTTAGAGCTTTAAAACTAAATTACTACTGGAAATCAATGAAAAAGGACATAGAAAAATATATAAATGAATGTGAAATATGCCAGAGATCCAAATATAATAGAAATCCACATAAAGAACCTTTAATATTAACCCACACACCCTCCAAGCCTTTTGATATAATACATATAGATACTTATAAAGTTGGCAATCAAAGATTTTTAAGAATTATAGATAAATTTTCAAAATATGGCCAAGCATTACCATATTTTGGCACAGCTATATCAGCATGTCAACAATTAGTACATTTCTTTTCATTTTTCGGAATACCGAAGCAAATTGTTGCAGACAGTGGTGGAGAATTCAAAAATGACGTTGTAGATGAATTACTAAAGACCCATCAAATAAAAATACATTTTACTACTCCATATCATCACGAATCCAATTCCCCAGTAGAAAGATTCCATTCTACTTTAACTGAGCACTTAAGAATACTAAAAGAAAAAGATAAAGATGCAGATAATATTTCTATTATGCCTTATGCTCTTATTGCCTATAATAGTACTATACATTCAGCAACTGGCCATACACCTTTCGAATTAGTATCGGGACATACAGACAGTAAAGATCCCATGAGACTTATTCCAGCACAAGCTTATACTCAATATGTTAATGCACATCAAAATAATACTCAAGCTCTATATACAAGCATGGGGTGTAAGGGGTCGAACCAACATCGATAACATTATGACCCAAATGTCAACCTCACCTGCTCGAGCGGTAACAAATGGTTACACGGTACACCCTGCTAAATAACCAACGAGGCTCTGACGACCGAGTATAGGCGGTATAACCTTAGTACCCTAAACACGAAGAAAATGTCATGGTCCCATTCCAGGAATTCCTGAGGCCAGTCTGATGGCTAGAGCTGGCAGCCCCGGCATCAGAATCGGGCGCGAGAGGCCAATCACCTATCCGCCTCAAATTACTAGATTTTTGAAACTTCTACAGAGAACAATCGGACGGATTCTTTGATAACGACCTTTGGCTTACGTAAACGGACAAGAATCGGATATTGGAACATAAAAACTATGATGCAAGCATCACGCCTTGCCCAAATTTGTAGAGAGATGAAAGCATATAAAGTCGATATACTAGGTCTCAGTGAGACACGGTGGAATGGGACGGGAGAGCACGTCAACATGGAAGGCGACCTGCTGATATACTCTGGTAAAACAGATGGCGGAAGACATGAAAATGGAGCAGGAATTCTATTTAGTAAAGTCACAAAAAATTCTCTTGTGGAATGGAAACCAGTTTCAGAGCGAATAATCACTGCAAGAATTAGGACCAAATTAAGACTGGTAACACTGATTCTGTGCTATGCACCAACAGAACAAGCAACAGAACAAGAAAAAGAGGATTTCTACGAATGCCTTGAAGCAACATTAGAACAAATTAAAAGATCCGATATAAAAATAATGATGGGAGACTTCAATGCCAAGGTTGGCACTGACAACACCAACCTAGGACACGTTATCGGAAAGCATGGCACTGGCCAGAGAAACAACAACGGCGAACGCTTCATTGAATTATGTGGTAACCATGACCTAATCATTGGAGGGACTTTGTTCCCACACAAAACAATCCACAAGGTATCATGGAAATCGCCAGATAACCGCACCTACAATCAAATCGACCACGTTGCAATCAGTAAGCAATGGAGAACATCTCTCTTATATGTCAGATCATGGAGAGGCGCAGATGCGGCCAGTGATCACTACCTGATGATGGTCGAAATTAGATTCAAAATAGCTAGTAATAGAAAATAACTGAACAAACCTATTCGAAAAAAGTTCAACATTGAGAAACTACAAAATAACGAGACGAAAGTAGAATTCGCACGACAGCTGAGATCCAAAATCGACGAAAGACAAGACAAAAATTGGGAAACGATTAGCAAAGCCCTTGTGAAAACAAGTGAAAACGTGCTGGGCCTAAAGCAAGACGTAAAGAAAGAGTGGATTACGAGAGAAACGTGGAACAAAATAGAACGTCGCAAACACATTAATCTAGAATTACTAAATTCCAAGACAGCAGCAGAGAAGAACCGACTAAGAGAAAGTTATAGAGAAGCGAATAAAGCTCTATAACAAAATAATAAAAAAAATAATAAAGGCAGAAAATCTTGCCGAAGAAGCGCGAGTCGCCGATGAACATCAAAACATGAGACAATTATATAATATCACTAAACAACTAGCCAATAAAAGATATACTACCCACCAACCAATTGTAAAAAGTGCTACAGGTGAAGATATTACAGCGCCACAGGAACAAGTCAAAAGATGGCATGAATATTTTAGCGAATCTCTAAGTGCAGTCCCACCACCACCAGAAGACGCAGAAAACCTAATACCCAATATCCAAATGAGAATTGACACCAACGAACCAACAACGCAAGAAATAGAAATGGCCATAGAAAAACTGAAAGCACACAAAGCAGCCGGCCCTGACAATATTCCACCAGAGTTGTTAAAAGCTTGCCCAGGTACAGTGGCAGAGCTAATCCAACCACTCTTGAAAAGGGCTTGTAGAGAGGAAAAGTTCCCCAAAGAATGGAAAACGGGATTAATAATAAAGATACCAAAAAAGGGTGACAGAAGATATTGCGAAAACTGGAGAGGAATCACACTTCTGAATACTATAAATAAATTAACAGCAATAATTATAAACAACCGACTAACAAACAATGTAGAACCAATGTTGAGGAAGGAACAAGCCGGTTTCAGACCAAACAGATCATGCGTGGACCAAATTAACACACTAAGAATAATTGTAGAGAGAATAATTGAGAGTTCAATACCTGTGAGTCACAGGAATTCAACTCTCCTCTCTTTGTGTGCTTTGTGGACTTCAAGAGAGCTTTTGACACGCTCACACATACGGCCATACGGAAAGCACTGCAGGAAATAGGAATACCAGAAAAAATAGTAAATCTCATCAAAGAACTCTACAGTGACACAGAAAGCAAAATCCTACACAACGGCATAACATCTGACCCAATAGCTATGCTAAACGGAGTAAAGCAGGGCTGTGTTTTATCCCCCATACTATTTAACATTGTACTGGACTCCGTACTAACAAAGGTAAACTCTAATAGAGGAATTTACTGAGGATTAACAAACTGGAAGACTTAGATTACGCTGATGATATATGCCTCCTAGCACATACAAAACAGGACATGCAACTCCAAGTAAACAAAGTACAAGAAGAATCAAAGAAGGTTGGTCTAGAAATAAACATCAACAAAACCAAAGAAATGCGTTTTGGTACCAGAAACAACCAACCTATTATGATCAACGACCAGAAAATTGAGAGAGTAGCGGAATTTGTATATCTGGGCAGCATAATTGACTGTAATGGGGGTACAGAGCGTGATGTACATGAAAGAATAAATAAGGCTCGCAACGCCTACAACATGCTTAACAACATATGGAAATCCAGGATTTACCCAACTAAAACGAAATTAAAAATCTTCAACACAAATGTAAAAGCTGTATTACTGTATGGCTGCGAAACGTGGAAGATATCAGCACCCATAGTACACCAACTACAAGTTTTCATCAATAGAGTGTTACGAAAAATCCTTCGTATATTTTGGCCTAACCGAATCTCCAATGAAAATTTATGGAAACAAAGCAACCAAGAAAATGTCATAAAGCAAATAAGGCGAAGAAAATGGAGATGGCTGGGCCACACACTCCGTAGACCGCCAAATGACATTGCCAGGACAGCGCTGGATTGGAATCCCCAAGGCCGACGGAAAGTAGGCAGACCTAAGGGAACTTGGAGAAGGACAGTACTGGACGAAGGGAGAAAAATGGGAAAATCCTGTCTTGAAATCAAAGCACTAGCCAGAAATAGAGTTCGCTGGAGACACTTTGTGGAAGTCCTATGTTCCTCTTAGGAATCTTGGGACTATATATCTATATACAAGTATACAAGAAGAAAATCAAAAACTGAAAGAAAACGTAATTGGAAAAAGAAATAAAGATAGGAACCCAAAGGATCCTCGTTTAGGATCACAAGTTTATAGAAAAACAAAAACTCGTGGAGGAAAATTAAGTAGAAAATATACGGGACCATATATACTTACACAAATATTAGAAAATGGGAAAATAGAAATTGAAAATCCCAAGAATAAAAAGAAGATAATAGTCCACATAAACGAAACTAAAATTTTGCCTAATATTTCAGATTCATCGTCGGAATCTTCAGAGCAGTCAACTATATCAACGCAAGAGACAACTTAGTCAAGTTTGAAGATGTAACTTCATATCCAGGACTCCTACCTTTCGGATTAGGTACCTCCAAAATAATTTCTACACACTGAACATTTATACAAATTTACAATTTAACTTCTGTCATACAAGAATTTTATTTATTGAAAAATGAAGCTCAAAGACTACACACAAGTTTTAAAAATCAGACAAGTTATTATTCAGAATTAGAAAACTCATTTATCCCTCTAATTACATTACAAAATAAAATAGAAGAGCAGATATATCAAATTAATCCGCCTTTGTATAAGGAAGAAAAGAGAACAAAAAGAGGACTTCTAAATCCTCTAGGAACAATAATAAAATGTATTACAGGAGATATGGACCAAGAAGACGCACAAAGAATAGAGAACGAAATAAAACAATTAAAAGATAATCAAAATAACTTAAAAGTAAATTCCCTAAGACAAATATCTTTATTGCAAGATTCTATAAATACTTTTAATAATGCTATAAATAATATTTCACATAATCAATTGATTTTAAAATCAAAAATTGAAGCTATAGAGAATAAATTAGCTTTATTTGAAAAAAGTATGTATACACATATTCAATCATTTATAGTAATAAATCAAATTACTTTACTTTATCAAACAATTTATGATAGGGTAGGTGGGGGTAAAAGTCCGCATTTTACATATATGCAATATTTGCCACACTTGTGATTGCAGTATACATATTAAATTTGTCGGGCCATTAGGATAACTAATGCCCTTAGCTGTAAATATAAAACGACAGCTAAACAGATGTAAGAAAAAAAACTATACCTCAAAGTACAATAGTTTACAAATCGGATTCTTGCCCCTTTAATCGGGGCAAAAGTCCGCATAGCGGATCTTTGCCTCCTTTGAATAAAAATAATTTTATAAAAATAAAAGTTAACAATGTATCAAATACAAATCTTTATTTTGTCAACAAACATTATCTAAGAACTTATAAAAATACAAACAAGTAGATATATGTCCTAAAAGCAAAAATCCATTTGCTCTTTATGTGGAGTAGATGTCAGAAGTGTAGATTTCAATCCTTTTCTTGTTCGTTTTCTCTTTTTGGTTAGTTTTGGCAACGGAATGATATCTGACGGTAACGTAGTACATTTCATTTTTCGAGCTTCCAGGTTTTGATTCCAAGTTACTTAAAATGCTAGCTCTATCTGGTAAATTTTCAATATTTCGTTCTTCTGCTTCACCACTTGTTTCTTCTGCTTTATCATTTTCCTGACTTTTGTCTTCGTCAAATATAATCCTTAATTGTGTATCTTTATTATTTCGGTCAAGATCATCTACTTTTTCTTGCTCTTGTTCAGTTACTGAAGAAGGTAAAAAATCTTCCTCAGTAAAGATATTTTCATCTAAAGGGAAAATACCTGTCATTTTAAATCCATTAACAGCTTTTTCTATAGTAGCAGTTTTCTCATAGGCCTGCTTGAATAATCCAGCGACGTGGTATTCAGTGACTACTTGCCCGGGATTAGATGTGGTCCAATTATCACAAAAGATCATCATAGTAAGCTTTTAATGGCCTAAAAAAGTTTCTGTCTAGTGGTTGAGTTCGATGGCTGCTATGAGGTGGGAGGCTGAGCAAATGGATGTTATTATTTTTTGCGTAAGTGATAGCCTCTAAAGTGGTATGGGATATGTGGTTATCCAAAATTAATAGCACTGGGCTTTCAGCGGTAGGATTTGTATATTTGCGAAAGTGCTCCAAAAATTGAAGAAACTTAACTGAATTCATGTATCCAGAATCAGTTACAGCCAAAACAGAACCAGTTGGAGCGTCCTTTATTAAAAGAGGATTTAGTCTTTTGCGTGCGAAAATAAAGAATGGTGGAACATAGTGACCTGTTGCACTCATAGAACATGCAGCTGTCACAGTTCTTCCTTGCTCTGCAGCTACATTTTTTGCTACTTCTTTTTTTCCAGTGGGAGCAACATGTTTAGGTAATTTATTTGGTACTGTTTGTAGACCACTCTCATCCATGTTGTAGATTTTATTAGCTGGAAATTTATATTTCTCCAAGACAGATTTTAAATTTTGAAAATACTGTGTCAATTGATGTTTGTTGAACCCCATGGTCCTAGCTACACTGGTTTTTCGTGGTGTACGTAGTGAAAGGCGGTTTCGTTTCATAAAATTTCTAGTCCAATCTCTACCTGCTAGTTTTAATTGCTTAGAAAATTGATGCTGGATACCATTTCTTTCTGCAAACTGATATGCCAGAAAACGAAGCGATTTTAGGGTAAGCCCATAGAAACGTAAGTCTAAAGCTTTACAATGGTCCACTATTTGCTGTTCCTGCTCTGCAGTAAATACAGGTCGAAATCTACCCAAGAAATTAACGCTGCTGTCCGCTTTTAGCCTCTTTCGAATGGTAGATTCATCATAGCCAAGAGTTCTACCTATTTCTCGTGTTGATAGACCTGTTTCCTTTAAATGTTTAGCCTGCATAAAAACATCCTCCATAAATGGTCTCAGGTTCTCATTTTTTCTCTTGTACGTCCTAAAACAAAAACGTAATTTTTACAAACAAAGAAAAAAAACGTAATTTATACGAACTTTGAAGAAAAATTCTAGATAATAAACAAAAACGTGCTTAATGAGGCAAAAATCCGCATGCGGATCTTTGCCCCTTCCGGCATGCGGACTAATACCCCAAAATTCACTATTAATTTTAGCTAGGCAAATTTGGAACAACCTAACCTCAAATTAAAGATTTTGTTTCTAAACATTATTTACAATAAACCGGATTACATAAATAAGTTAACAGACTTTTTAGAAAAATAGTTTAACACATACTATCTTCAAAAGAATGATTAAAAAAATTAGATTAGAACACCAAAATTTAAAACTTACCTCATATTTTCGTTAACTACCGGCGCACGAAGCACGTGTATAATCTGCAGCGCTGTTCGAAAGGTACTGACCGATCCAAGTGTGAGTCAAGTTAATCTATTCGCTCTGTGATCTAGAAAGCGTGTGCGGATTCTTACCCCATGCGGACTTTTACCCCCACCTACCCTATCTTTGAGAAAGTAGAAACTGCAATCTCATTTGCTAAAATAAATACCTTGCACAATTCTATAGTAAATCCAATTGAACTTTTAAATGAAATTAAGAAAGCAAAATCTCAGACAAAGTCAAAATTAATGCCTTTTGATACTACACTAGGAAAAATAATTCAGTACGAGAAAATAATAAATATTAAGAGCTATTCAGTAAATTCTATAATAACATTTGTATTAGAGATTCCATTAGTTGAATCGGAAATATATGATTATTGCCAACTATTCCCAATTCCTATTCCTATGAACAACTCAAATTATCTTATTCATTTACCTTACAAACCTTTCCTTGCACTTAATGAATTTAGCTATATCTATATGGAAGATATATGCACAGAAATAGACTCAGAAGAGTAAAGGAAGTAATAAACTAACGATAACCGAAGAAGCCCCTTGTGCAGTCCAATTAATAAATTTTAAGAAGAAGGCATTATCATGTGAACATTTTGAAGTAAAGATAAATAAGATAGAATCCACAAGAATTAGCGACGGAAAATGGATAGTTACAGTTCCAGAAGAAGAATTAGCAATTATCGAATGCCCAAATTCAAAAGAAAATTTACCAATACATGGAAGCTATGTTTTAGAATCAGTTCCCGATTGTACCGTGAAAATCAAGAATGAAGTCTTCCAAACAGAAAAATTTAGTAAAACTCATTTTGCTCATATAAATCTTCCAAAAGTTATTCCTTCTATTAATATTTTTCAAAATGAAAGTTCAAAATTTTCACCAATAAATCTTAATACAATTAACCTTAGAAAGACTAAAGATATTTTAGAAAAGTTAGAAACACAAAAATATAATTTGAAAGATAATAATTCAATTTATTTTAAACAAACAAGTTTTTGGACAATCTGTATATATATAATAATTTTCATTTTAATTTTATATTATTTAACTAAATATTGTAAAAATGTGCGTCAAAGAAAACAAGAAGAAAGAAGAAAAGAAGAAACCCCGGAATTAATTTTGTAAAGAAGCACATCCCAAGGATATCCTTCTTTCTAAGGGTGGAGGAGTTACGTCCCTGGATTATCCAATGTGTGACGACATATAGAAAGACTATATATATATATCAGTGTTTAATTAGATTAAGAGCTTTTTGTTTTGTAGTTGTTACCATACCTGTACGTTCTCAAAAATAAATTTTGTTACGAAAATAAAAATTTTTAAAAATCCGTTTTCGGTTTTGACTTTTGTAACTACACTACTTTCATTTCAGCTTATGTCGTTATAATGAGAAGCAAAGGGTATATGTATTTGTTTTGCTCGGCCAGTGATGTTCCTTGGGACTGTTGCCAAATCGGCAAAAATCTGTAGATTTTGATGTATCATATTATCATATACATCCTTTTAAAATTTTATCTCCACGAGCCGAACGGAGAGTGGAGGTTGCACCGGTTAAATCGTTTAAGTATGTGGGAGACTGGCTGTCGGATGGACTGAGGTTCAGAGTACACGTCCAAAAGACGATGGAGAAGGCGAACCGAAGTCTGGACGCGTTGATAGGGAGAAAGGTTATAGACAATTCAATAATCATTCAAATATAGGAAACTTAAGAGGAGGATACAACAGAGCCGTAGGGCTATTACCACAGTTTCTACCACCAGAAATACCACAGTTGGGGTTTTAAATAACCAATACAAAAATAAGATACAGCCCGAATTAGAGTACTACATTTACAACTCAGAGTTAAACGTAACAAATTTGGTAAAAATAAAAACAGGAATCAAAAATATAACAAGTAAATACATTTATCGTTTATAATAGACACAGAAGCAGACATTTCTATACTTAAATGCTCACAAGACTTTATGCGTGAGACCTAAAATAAACGCAAGAATAAAAGGAGTAACCAGAAGAGAATTACAAACAATAGGAGATATTGAAACCACACTAGATATAAGAGGAAATCTTTTCATACGTACCTTTCAAATGGTAGAAAACAACTTTCCTATTACAACGGACGGAATAATTGAAAGAGACCTAATCTCAAATTATCAATGCATATTGGATTGAGCTAATTTAAAAATGCACATCAAGAATGACAGAAACTGTTACATTAATATCAATACTTTAAATAATGTAGATAATAACACAATAATAATACCAACTAGATATGAAGTTTGCGGATTAGTTCAAAATTTTCAAACGGTGAAAGACGGTAGGGTAGTAGAACAACAAGAAATACTATCTGGAATATTCACAGCTAAAACGACAATCTCAAGAAAGGGTCCATACATCAAAATTTTGAATACGATTTATGAAACTGTCACGGTTAAGACAAGTACAATCAAAACATTAGATATGAGGCTTTTTAACATATACATATTAACCAAATTAAGAGAATAATTGAAGTTAGACAGACATTCCAGAATAGATACGAGGTAAATTAGTATCTTTATTCGAAGATTTTGCAGACATATTTGCAATAAAACGTGACATGCTGGCATGCAACAACTTTTATGAACAGAAGCTGAGAGTTAAGGAACAGACCCCAGCTTACATAAAGAATTATAGGACACCAGATTCAAAAAAAAAGGAATAAACAGACAAGTACAAAAATTAAGAGACCAAAGAATTGGCGAGCCATCGACATCAGAGTACAACAGCCCGGTTGTACTAGTGCCGAGGAAGGCGATAGATAGAAATAAAGCATGAAGGTTATGCATAGATTTTAGACAACTGAACAAGAAAATGGTCACAGACAAATTCCCATTACCAAGAATAGACTCAATACTAGATCAACTAGGGAGATCAAATCCAGCGTCCGATGAGGAATCTCCAGTCACCTCTTCTTGAGGACCTGTTGCTATTAATAGGTCCTCGTAAACACTTTGTCTCAGGACCAAGTAACCTTATGTAGAGTCATACGTCGCTATGTTACCAATTCCACTGGTAACTTAAACATCTTAACTTTTAAGAACACATAATGTAACAAAATTTAAACTAACAACATTTAGCGGGTTTTTACTCACATATTTTAGTGGACAAAACATGTATACTTAGTTACACTGATGATGGAATTTACATTTCGAAAACGTTCTGTAATTGTAATATAGCCCGTTCGGGTATTTTATTATATACCTTTTATAAAGGATTTTAAATAAAACATGTTCTTACAAGTAAAGTACAATGAGTTTTGTGAAGTGGAGAGTGCGGTACTTGAAAGTATAATTGAAGAAGCTTCCGAAGAAGAGTTAATCAGTAAGATTGAGGCAAAGGCTAAATAAAGTGCAAGATACTATAAATTAAGTACAAGTATGATGACAGGACAGGTTCAGTAAGTTCAGAATCATCAATTGTAAAGGTAAGCTCAAATTTAAATTACCTACAATCGAATTTAAAAATTATTCAGAGTTTGCAATCTAGGTTTGGCAGAGAGGATCTCCAAATTGAAGTTTACATTAGAGAGCTCTTAAAAGTTAATTTTGAGTCGAGTTTCTAGTAGTCCTTGTGATAATTCTACTCTTTATGATATGATTAACAGTCAACTTCGTTCACTTGCGATCTTAGACAAACTGCTGACGAGTTTTCGGCGATATTGTATCCTCTTATCGAGTCATGTTTGCCAGAAGATATGATTCGACTATGGCATCTTATGTTTCCGTGTCCATGGAAAATATCGGAGAAACGGCAGAAGTTACAACTTTAAAAACAATATTGAGTGGGCTAATGAGCTTTTTACAGAGTGAAGTTCAAAATGAACATAAAATTGATTTAGCAACGGAAGGTTTTCGTTAACCGGCTGAAAATAAATATAAATTCAATAGCCTTGTTGACAAGAAAAATGTAAAATTACAAAGAACTGATCAGCCCTTAGCGTCCACTGATGGGTTAATAAATTATTTGGTTTACAGGTGTATATTTTTATTATAAGTATTTTTTTGTACTTGAAATTTAATTTTTTAATTTAATTAGGAAACAAGACTGATATGCACTATTTAAAGTCTTTATAAAAAGAAAAAAATAACAACACCCAAAATCAAAACAGCAACTTAACTTCAAAGGTAAATGAACAACAATACAACACGATACAAAAATTAAAAACCTATGTCGAAAGATCCAATCCAAAAATTAGAATTTGTGAAAATTAAAATAATAGCTAATTTCAACTTACATTAAAGAAGACTACCGATAGAGAACGAACTGTACCGATTCTACCGATCGTATATTATATTGTAAGTCCCAGTACTTGGCCCCGTTGGCAACAATGTCGCTGTTCAGAAAATTAAATTTCGGAAAAATTAAAATATTAGATTATGATGTACGTGTTGCTATCTACTCAAAGAATTGTTAAGCGTTAGTTTATTTGAATGCCACTGATTTTAACTTCGGCGTGAACATACCCCCTTAAGGATCAGTTGTAATATGTTATATCGACTTTCCCTTACTATATGAACCAGATAAGACATTTTTCGACGTTTAACAGTCTTTAGCAGTTCTCTCTCTTTGTTGACGCTTCTTAGTACTTCTTCATTAGTTTTCCTTGCTGTTCAAGGTATCTTCAGCATTTGTCTATGAACCCACATTTCCAATGCTTCAATTTGGTTCATGATGGATACTTTTAGCGTCCACACTTCTGCACCATATAAAAGTACGGACCAAACATAGCACTTAACCATTCTTTGTATTAGTTCTAGACTGAGATGATTATTGCAAAGAAATGACTTCATTTTCATAAAAGTAGTGTTATATATATTTATATTGTTCTAATTTATTTGTCTTTATTCTAATTTATTGTCTATAATCTAATTTATTAAAACTCACGATAGCTAATTACTAATTTATTAAATAACTTTTACAAATGTATTTATTTCACGTTTCGTACAAGTAAACCGCGTTTACCGATCTTCTTATGACTGACTGCCAAATAAAAATCTTTCATTTATATACACAACTGTGTCATCTAGAGAATTCGGCAAACTTCCTGAATAGTCTCGTATTTTGGTGAAGGCGCTCGACTCGTTCTTCAACCTCGAGACGTGGATGACTCACTAAAATTAGTGTCTAGAGATTTCTGGTAAACAACTGGTAGCTAAGCTCAGGTATATTTTGACCTACAAATTACGAGAATCAATAAAAAAGAATTAGTCATAAAATATTTACAGTTCTATATGCCATAACATTTAAAATCGTAACATTGCCCCCCTCTTAAAAGATGGTTCCTCCTGGAACCTTGTCGGGACTGGAACTGGAACGACATGCTGATATCGGCAACTGGACCCTCTTTTACAACTTCCAGTTGTATAGAAATGACAAGGGACGGTTTTCTCTCCGCAGCAGTAACTATGCGGATTGCAACAGACTAACACCTGGACTTCGGTGTCTTTAAAGATTTCCTCCACCATGTTTCGTATAACCCTCTAATCTAATTGGCGGCACTCCAACTTTGGCATGGCTAACTTTTGCACGTCGGACTCTAGTACGTGCTCCCTCAACTGAAGTAAGGCTTCCCATACATCTCGGTAGGTAGGTTGGTCACGGGCAGTGTCTTTTGTTACCAGGTAGAAAAGGTAACGTGATGCATCTTGAAGTTTCAAGGTTTTACCAGGAGCTGGAACTTGGCATTGAAGTTCTGCAACTCGACCAAACTTCCTTCGAAAGACGGATGCCAACCCTGGTGCATCTTTGATACTGGCCGGGATGGTAAGGGCCAGTGAGTAGTCATCGGGAAGCGCGAGTAGATCTTGCCTTTCTTCAGTGGTAACACCATGTCTTGCTTTACCGGTACCTCCATAGGCACCCATGAATTCCTCAAACGTGAGGTCAGACACATCTTGGACTTGGTTTACTTCCACTTCTTCATCTACGTCGTGGTCACCCTCGAAAGACGCCAGCCGGTTATGGTGTACTATCATCGGCTTTCCTCTCGGAATCTTGCTTATTCGGTAAATAACATCATTGATCTTCTCCATAATGAGGTATGGACCTTCCCAAAACTGCTGCAATTTGGGAGAACAACCTTTTCGCTTTTTGGGGTTATAAAGCCAGACTTTATCGTTCTTCTTAAAACACCCCTTTTCGGCTTGCGTATCGTACCGTTTCTTCATTCGGTCACTAGCGATCTGGAGATGGGAACGGACCAACTCGTGTACATCGTCCATTCTTCTTCGTAATTCGATCACATAATCTTCACCTGCTACATCTTCTCCAGGTCGACACCCAAACTCTAGATCACAAGGTAGTCGCATCTCGCGTCCGAATAGGACTCTGGCTGGTGTCTGGCCTGTTGATTCATTAACAGCAGATCTGTAGGCCATTGTGAAGAACGGAAGATATTGGTCCCAGTCTCGCTGATGATCGGATACCATCTTTGTCAAATACTTGCCAACTGTTCTATTCATTCGTTCTACCATACCATCCGATTGCGGATGATAAGCCGTAGTTCTTGTTTTCTTCATACCTAGTCTATCACATATTCCTTGGAATAAATCGCTTTCGAAGTTCCTGCCTTGGTCACTATGGATCTCCAAAGGCACTCCAAATCGGCTGATATATTCTTGGATCAACTTATCTGCAACGGTGGCGGCCTTCTGGTCTGGAAGTGCGTAAATCTCGACCCACTTAGTGAAGTAATCCATTACTACCAACATGTACTTGCCTCCATTATCACTTTCTGGAAATGGCCCAGCAATGTCCAAAGCTATTCTTTCAAACGGGCTTCCAACATTATATTGTCTCATAGGAGCTCTCCTTTTTCGATAAGGCCCGTTACTCGTAGCACAAATAGTACATTTCTTACACCAGTCTTTTACATCGTCGGAACTGTTCATCCAATAAAACCGTTCCCGAATTCGCTTAAGGGTCTTTTTCACACCAAAATGCCCTCCTGATGGACTGTCGTGTAACTGACGAAGTACTTCGGCTATTCTGCTCTTTGGAATCACCAACTGTCTTCTCTTCTCTGAACCGTCATCATTTTCCAGGACTCGTTTGAGCAAGCCATCTTCCATGATAAATGAGTCCCACTGGGCCCAATACGTCTTAACTATTGAGCCTAGGTTCGATATTTCTTGCCAAGGTGGTCGACGGTTTTCTTCTTTCCATTTTCGGATTTTCTGTATAACTGGATCTCTCTCTTGTTCTTCCCTGATCTTGGTAGGCGTCCAGTCGTCGTGGACCACCGTCGTTCTTAGCACTGCTGCTTCCTTGGATTCCGTTTTGTTGCAGTGAGAACACTCTGCTGGGCATGGCCTTCTGGAAAGAGAATCAGCGTTTCGGTGGCTAACTCCGGCCCGGTGCTCAATCTTAAAATCATATTCTTGGAGTCGTTCGATCCACCTGGCTATCTGACCCTCTGGATTCTTAAACTGCATCAACCACTTAAGGGCGGCATGGTCGGTTCGGATTAAAAACTTTCTTCCATAGAGGTATTGATAGAAGTGCTCTACTGATTTCACTACTGCCAGAAGTTCTCTTCTCGTGACGCAATAATTTCGCTCAGGTTTTGAGAGAACTTTACTAAAATATCCAAGGACTCTTTCCTGTCCTCCTTGAATCTGAGACAGCACTCCTCCAATTCCCACATTACTTGCATCTGTATCTAAGATGAACTCTCCTTCTGGCAGTGGATACCCTAAAATTGGTGCTGTGATTAAATGCTTTTTTAAGGTTTCAAAGGCATTCTGGCAGTCTACATCCCAGCGGTATTCTCTTGCTTCCTCTGTAAGTCGCGTTAATGGTTTAGCGATATCTGCAAACTTCTTAATAAACCTCCGGTAGTAAGTACACAGTCCCAGAAAACTTCTCACTTGGTGTTTGTCAGTTGGTTTTGGCCATTCCTTAATAGAATCGATTTTTCCCTTATCCACGGCCACTCCTTCTTTACTGACTATATGACCCAGATAATTGACTTTACCTTGAAATAGCTGGCACTTCTTGGGGTTTAACATCAATTGGGCAGCTTTAAGTCGATTAAAAACGTTTTCTAAATTCTTCAGATGGTCTTCAAATGTCTCCCCCAAGACAATTATGTCGTCTAGATAAACTAGGCATGTTTTCCAAGATAACCCTCTCAACACATTTTCCATAAGCCTCTCAAATGTTGCAGGAGCGTTACAAAGTCCAAATGGCATAACGTTGAATTGCCATAATCCAGATCCTGTGGTGAAGGCTGTCTTTTCTTTATCTACCTGGTCCATTTCTACCTGCCAGTATCCAGACTTCAAGTCCAAAGTAGAAAATAATTTACTTCCAGCCAATGTGTCTAATGTGTCATCGATCCGAGGCAGAGGATAACTATCTTTCTTGGTAACGTTGTTCAGCAAACGGTAATCCACACAGAACCTCGTTGTTCCGTCTTTCTTCTTAACCAGGACCACCGGAGAGACCCATGGGCTCGTAGAAGGTTCTATCACCCCGTCTTTCTTCATTTCCTGAACAATCGTTTCAGCTTCCTCTCTTTTCGCCTGTGGTAATCGTCGAGCTGTTTGACGAATTGGCTTAGCATTACCAGTATCAATTTTATGCTTAACAACGGTAGTTCTTCCCGTCTTTCCTCCTTTCGGTACGAAAATATCACGATACTGCCGAAGAAATTCCCTTAATTTCCTTTTCTCAATCTGATTCAGAGACTGTCCAGCAACCGCAACCATTTGATCAAATTTATCGTTGGAATTATCAAACGTTGTCGTCTGACGGATTATGGATGTGACAGGTACACAAGTTCCTACTTTTGTCTCTTTCTTGATGGTCACTGGGTAGTCATTGACATTAATAAGTCTCACAGGAATTTCTTTAGCCGAAGTCACTAATTCTTTTCCAATTATGATTCCACGGCCAACTTCGTCGTCATGATTCCAAGGCTCCATCATAACAGGTGTTCCTTCGTCCACAATTCCCTGTAGCCGCGCTACTATTATCGTTTCACTTCTCGCAGGCACGACTGTATCTTCTTTAACGGCTGCTTGCATAGTGTTGTCATCATGTGGATGGAGAAATACCTCCTCGTTACCAACTTTGATTACCTTATTCTTGAAATCCAATTGGAATCCATGCGTATTCATTACGTCCATTCCTAATATAACATCCTCTTCGATGTCAGCAACTATAACAGTATGGACGAACTTTTCTGCTCCAATTCCTAATTGTACCTGGATTTCTCCATGAATGTTGGCATTTTCACCTGTGGCGGTCCGAAGTCGCAACCTCGTTGGTAACAGTTTCTTTCGGCTGTTTATAACTGTCGGGCGTATAATGGTTCTGGTCGCTCCAGTATCCACCAACAACGTATGCTTTTTACCATTTATTTCTCCATCTACATATACACTATCTTCACGACATTTCAAAGAAGCTATTAGTATCAGAGGGTCTTTGGTAAAGTTCTGGGTCGAAGCTGCTCCCCTAAGGCCGACGCGTTCTGGTTTTGTCTTCGGTCTTATGGTCTTCGTTTTCTTGTGTGTCATGCTTTTTATCATATTAAAGAGCTGGTCAAGTTTATCTTCATCTCCTTCCTCTTTTACAGTCCTAACTTTGCTATACCCACCAGAGGCCTGCGTAGCTGACTCGTATTCGAGGGCGGCAGATAAGACATCCATCAGCGTCTTGTGACGAGCTAATCGTAGTGTTCTTTGCATCTCATGATCACGAAGACCATCAATAAACGTTTGAACGGCCAACTTTTCCATCATGTCTTCGGGAGCTGTTGGATAAGCATATCGCACTAATCTGGCGATATCTACTTCATATTCTTGAAGAGCCTCATCTTTCTTTTGTCGTCGATTTTTGAGCTGCGACTGATATACATGCTCTAAGTGTTCGTGGCCATATCGCATATATAACCTCTTCTTCAGTTGTTCGAAATCATCCGTCTCCTCTACGGCTATGGTCTGGAGCACATCTAAGGCATCTCCTCGAAGAGCTATAGTCAGGTTTACAGCCTTTTCTTTTTCAGACCATCCATTCGCTCTTGCAGCTGATTCGAACTGTTTCATGTAGTTGTTCCATGATGATTTTCCGTCGAAAGTTGGGACTTTGACATGAACGGAACTTCCACTTCCTTCACATTTCGGCCGTGTTTCCAACTTACATTTCGTCTCCTCTTCTTTTGTCTCTGCTATAATTGGATTGTTTTCTCTCTCTGCTGTCCCTGTTTCCTCCATCTTCCTTTCCATCTCTTTTATCTTCTCTTCGAAGGCCAACATATCGGCAGCAACTTGGTTCTTTAATGAAGACATTTTATCGTCGAGGGCAGACATCTCAGAGGTGACTTTAGAGATGTTAGCAGAAACCTTGCTTTCCAGAGAAGAAATCTCGTTAGAAACTTTGCTTTCTAAAGAAGCGATATCACAGGAAACCTTGGCTACATCACCACAGACTTTGGCTACATCTGAAGAAACTTTCGAAATATCTTCAGAAACCTTGTTCTCTAATTTCGAAATCGACGAGATGACAACAGCAACCTGCTTGTCTTCAAATATATGAGTTTCCGGATCCAAACCTTCTTCTTTTAAAGCGTTCTTTAGTCGTTGGACTAACTCAGCCTTTTTTCCGGTAGAAGCTAATTCTCTGTCTTCAAGATGTCTTCTTAAATCCGTAACTGTGAGCTCATTAATTGTAGCCATATTTCACTTCTTTTTATTTCAAATTCAAATTAGATTTATTTAAAATCCCGCTTTTTATTTGAATATTCCACTTCTGACTCCACTGTTATATATATTTATATTGTTCTAATTTATTTGTCTTTATTCTAATTTATTGTCTATAATCTAATTTATTAAAACTCACGATAGCTAATTACTAATTTAATAAATAACTTTTACAAATGTATTTATTTCACGTTTCGTACAAGTAAACCGCGTTTACCGATCTTCTTATGACTGACTGCCAAATAAAAATCTTTCATTTATATACACAACTGTGTCATCTAGAGAATTCGGCAAACTTCCTGAATAGTCTCGTATTTTGGTGAAGGCGCTCGACTCGTTCTTCAACCTCGAGACGTGGATGACTCACTAAAATTAGTGTCTAGAGATTTCTGGTAAACAACTGGTAGCTAAGCTCAGGTATATTTTGACCTACAAATTACGAGAATCAATAAAAAAGAATTAGTCATAAAATATTTACAGTTCTATATGCCATAACATTTAAAATCGTAACAGTAGTTTTAGTCATTGCTATTCTACGTTTCATTTCTATGTCTGGATCTAGTTGGTACGTTATCACAGTTCCCAAATATGTCATTTTGTGAACTTTCTCAACTTGAACTCCGTTTAATTGAAGCTTTGCATCGGGATGTGGGTCACGACTAAACACTAAAAATTTGGTTTTGTTTGAATTTATTTTAATGCCCATTTCCTCTCCTACCTATGAATACGATCAAGCAGAATTTGGAGACCTTCAATATTGCCTGACAGAATTACTGTATCGTCTGCATATCTAATGACATTAAGTAGTTCTCCGTTGATTTTTATTCCATATGGTTGTCTCTCAAGTGACTTTTTAAATAACTGGTCCGAGTAAACATTGAACAATGTTGGCGACAAAATGCAACTTTGTCTGACTCCTCGTTGTATGGAGATTGTATAGTTATCTCCAATTTTTACGATAGCAATTTGATTCCAGTATAAATTTTTAATGGCACGAATATCCTTGTCTATTATGTCTATTCCGATATCTTTCATTTGCATTAATTTTACATACTGTAATTTATCTCCAGTCACGCTTAAGTTTATTATTATTTTGTCGGAAACAGTGTCTACCATCCCATATTTTCTCTTCTTCCTTGATCACATGAGCTACGGCATTAGCCACAGCCACCTTTACTTCCAAGCCATGAAGTAAAAAAGGCAACACCGCATTCTATGACGTCGGTAGTCCGATAATCAGCTGTAAGGTCTACCAGAATATTAAACTGAATTTTAGGAAACTGATATTTTAAAAACTTCAATTCATTACAGAAATATTTTTAGGGAAATTAAATTAATAAAACCTTATATATACCTAGTAAATATATATAAAGTTTTATTATTATTTAGGTTATATTATCAATAAAATAATCACTAGAGTAAAATTTATTGCACTTAAAATACAGTGTCAAACAGTTAATCTTACAATCAAATGCAGTCAAGAATCTCTAGAAATTTTAAATATTAAGTACTTAAGCATATATTATTATATAACACAATACAACGACATTTAAAAAGATTATTAAAAATACAAAAGATATAAAAAAGTAAAAACTTAGTGTAACTATTATGATTAAAAAATTCATCCTAAGAAATCAGACACAATATAAATATGGTTCTAAATTAATCTAATTGAAAATTAAATATTTTACTATTTACTTATAACTTTTGTTGAATTTTCATACTTAGATATACAAAAGTAGCAATTTTAAATATGAATTGGTTTGTTGTCATATAGACTAAGTTAAAAGAGGTATACATGAAAAATGTGTTGAATGTAACATACCATTTATAACTTGTATATCGATTTAAAATAGCCTATATTCTCAAAAGATTTTTGAATGTAATACTCAAATTTGTTATCACTTATCTAAAAAGCAGATCTAAATGAGAAAGTAAGTTCTCTAATTGTGACCATCTTGTTAATTTACTATATTGTAAAATCCATTTCAAATCATTAACACTTAATCTATTCTTACCTACATTGACGATTGCACTAAAATTACTGCTAACTATTACACAAATATTATCACACTTGTGTCCAAACTGATTAATGTTTAATACATAGAAATATACACAGTCACTTGTAATTTTACTTGTCCAGTTTTTCAATGGGATATTATTGTCTAAGTCTAATTGACATAATTATGTTATCTCTTGTTCCCTCTTCTTATGCAAAAAGTTTCTTCTGTCTTCGGGATTCCTTCTTTCTTTAGTACGATGAACAGTTACATATGATGGTACTTCAGGAAATATATTAGGAACTGCATTGCCTTTTAATTTGGGAAATATTAACTTTTCAATGTGTACATTTCCATCTTTATCTTCTCATTGTTCAGTCCGCTGAATATCATCTTCATGAAAATGTTTGGCACATACTACGGAAGATTTGGTAATTGTACAGCCTTCTCTATGAATAGAGCATAACCCAGTATACCTTCTTTGGGGATCTTTGGGAAACAAAAACATACTTTCTGCCTGTTTCGTTTTTAAAGTACTGGCATAATTGGTTTTGCAACCAGGTACACAACAATGCCAGAGCATCTGTAACAAAAAACAAAAGTATTATTATTGTTGTTTTTAGTTTACATATTTTGTAACAAGAAGCAAAAGTATTATTATTTTCAGTTTGTTTTGTAGGTTATATTTATACTTGCCTTTTAAATTGTCGTTAAGAATCTTTTAAAAGTTCTAAATTTAATGAAATTTCACTTATATTAATATTTTCTAATTGATTTAAACACAATTTACAAATAAAACATTCGAATAAAGTAAAAAAAAAAACAATAAATTCAACAAACTTTACAAGCCTTCCTATATGAAATGTTAAACCAAAACAAACCACAGTCGGACTACCACGCGTTGTTGCCAAATTTCTACTTCATGGCTTGGAAGTAAAGGTGGCTGTGCATTAGCCCAAGCTTCTTTCCGTATCCGTTCCATTGCTAGTTCTACAAAACGTTGGACATCAGAAATTTTATATATCACGTTTTCACGAGCTATGAAACACTTTATTTGAGCCCAGATTAATTTTATCGGATTTAACTCGCAATGGTAAGGAGGAAGTCTCAAAATAGTGATGCCTTTAGCACTAGCCATTGTATCTACAACATGCTGGCGATATCTGTAACGATGCTGTCTAATTACACTTAGCCTTAACCATGTCCTCGGAAAATGGAATTCCTTTTTCTCTTAACCAACTCTCCATATCTGCTTTCTGGTTACCATAGTTGGCACATGTTCTACTAATCGGCTGTGATAAGAAGCATTATCCGTCACTATTATCGAATTTGGCTCGACTCGTGAAGGAAGGGATTCAAACCATGTTTCAAAACGTTGGGCGTCTATGTCTTCATGATAATCCCCCGTTTTCTGAGATAAAAAAAAATTAGTGCACTATCGTCTAAAAAGCCACTCTCACTATCTATATGGGCGACAATCAGTCGTTGTCCTTTACCCGTTGGTCCTCGTAACCTTGTTGATAAACCATCCACAAATGCTTGACGATAACTCGTTATAGTAGTACCTTGCCAGATCTTAGATACTATGTGACCAGCATTTACCCACGTTTCGTCCAGATAATAAATCTTTGTGTGGGCAGAACAAACCTCTCTAATAGAGCTAAGATATTTTCGTCGTCATGAGACTATATTTTCTCTTTCTATTAAGAAAGATTTACGGGATCGTTTGGCACATAAATTTATATATAAATAAATAATATAAATATTAAATCCAATATTTATCCAATAATTTTTCCAAATACGTAAATATATAGTCTAGCAAAATGTTGATAAACTTACCGATGTTTCAAAGTATTTAACTGAACTGGTCCAACTATACGCTCGAAAAACGCAATGGTATGCACAATTTATACTGTTACGGGGGCAAATTTTACGGATTTTATCTTATATTTCACTTATTTACATTGGCGAGGCTTACACAATAAAAACGACCCCGCTAAGATTTTACTCCTAATATTTAGATTTGTTGCCGTTAGCTCTCAGTTCAATTTGTAGATGAATCACCTTTAATTGAAAATTGTCCGACTATATAAAATATTTAAATACTTGACAACAATGCAGTGAATTTAACGTTAGGTATCTAATGATTGACTCTTGACGTTTAGAGAAGAAATGAGTTATGTATAATAATATAAAATTTGATCAACGCTCAACAAGCTACTTCTCATTTGTCGTACTGTACTTACTTTTATTTTGTCCGTCTACATAATTTAATCTGCGTAACAATTCGATTCTATTTTCATAATCAGGATAAAGAGATAAACTTGCATTCGACAATTGGAATTCTAAATCTTTCTTCTTCTCCTCTAGAAATTTTCTGGAGAAAACAATCCAGAACTGTCGATCGAAATTAGGAATTCTCGTACTAGGTAAATGGTCGATTAACTTGTCTTTTATTTCATACATTTTTTGTAGACCCATATAGAGTTCTTGGTCGTTTACCTAAAAATAGCGTATTTATCACATATAAATGGTTAAACTAAAAATATAAAAATTCCGCTGCTACTATTCATACTTCAACAGTTCCATTATTATTTTTCATATACATAAAATAAAGTATTGAAGCTATTAATATCGATCGGTATTACCTTTAAATCTATAATAAAATGTAAGAACTCCAACGTGCCCTTATCGTTGTTGGCCAACATCGTTAGTTTATGTAATTCCTGAACAGTTTCAACACAGGTTTGACCTACTGGATCATATTTAAATCGTTCCATTTGTCGTTTTTCAACATCTTTCATAACCAAATCAGTGTTTATCTAAAACCAGAGAATTTCAAATAATCAATTTATGACCTTTTTTTAGTAGTAATAAAGAATAACGTTACAGTCAATTCTCAGCTTGGGAATATTTTGAGAGTAATTGTCAAAAAACATAACACAAAAATTCATATCGCTCTCTTAATAGCTAAAATAAAGTTTTTGCTGTTCTTTAATTGGAAAAAAAAATGGATAATCATGAACAGAGTCGGGAAAATATGCAAAAGTGCATATGCATTTGTCATTTTTGTTTGAATTGTGCATACACTAATACATTTTCAAAGAAAAGTGAATAGTAAACTGGGTGTAGGGGTCATAACTATAGAGAGGGAAGATGGCAATTGGTACGTCCCCTTTCTCGACATAAGGATGATCAGGGAAAACAACAACATTAAAATATATTAGTATCAAAAACCGACCCATTATGGTAGATACCTTAACTACTACTCTTATCATAATAATTCTACCAAAGTCAACTTAATCAAACAGATAAAAAATAGAGTAATAAAACTATCAGATCCTTCATTTCATACAAAAAACCTACAAATGCTACAGAAACTTTTTATTTCAAACGCTTATATAACACCATTAGTAAATAAGATTTTGTTTAACACTATCCATAACGAAGATACTTCACCTTCCTTCGCGACTAACAATGCTGATCCTGATGTCTTAAGTGGAAACCCAGTCTTGGATACTTTTATCAACAAATATTTTTTATTACCATATTTCAGAGATATCACTCCGGGGTTAACAAGGATTCTGAAAAGTGTTGAAAATAGCTTTGGTAATAATAATAACAACATTAAACTTAATGTGGCTTGTAGATCAGGCCTAACAATTAATAATCTTTATTCTAATATAAAAGATAAGACTCCCATATTACAATAAACAATATTAATAACAATTAATAATCTTTATTCTAATATAAAAGATGACTCCCATAGGCTTAGTAACATTGTCACAACCTTCCATGCCTGTCTTGCAGCAATTCCTACATCGGTCAAACATCTCAATTATTGAAATCACGTATTACACTACACAAAAGTGATTATCGACTTCACCCTGACCGCAGTGCATTAGCCAAACATGTCCATTCCACTGGTCATCTCATGGACTATACTAACACTACAATTCTCCACCGTGAGAACAATAAATCTAAAAGAGAGTTAATTGAAGTATCTCATATTTTCCTTAACGATTTCTCCATCAATGTTAAGAGTGACATTAAGAATCTAAGCGATATATACCACTTCTTACTTAAATCAGATACCAAGAACAATACAACATCACAGATAACTAACTTGGCTGATATATCCATTAACAACTAACCTACTTAATATTAGTTTTCATTAACTAAAAAATATAACATTCCCTTGCTTTTCTTAGATAAATCTCAATAAGATATGATTATAATAATACATGAACAATATAATATAATTAAAAAAAAATTCAATTAAGAAAATCTAAAATATTTCCCCAAACTGGGATTTAACTTCATTCGGTTTTACCAATGAACCATAACGACATAAAGATTCAAAAACTCTACTTGAAGTGTCGGCACATGCGTTCTGATTCTGAACAGAACCACACATTTAAACTTTCTAACAATCAAAAATTTAGTTATTTCCGACAATTGAAAGAATTACTTCCTTTTAAATGTAGTTACATTGGGTTTTTTACAAGTTACGGTAAAATCAAATGTTTTTTAATAGATAATGTATGGTAGCTAATTATAATTTGGGGGATAAAGGGGTAGAATGTGATTATATGGAGTTGATTCCAGTTTACTCCAATTAGCCTCTTCTACTCAAATCCGACTCTCACCTTCACGATGGTGTCCCCTGTTAACTGAGCAACCCAGCTGGAGATCCGGTATCCAACTCCGGGTGGAAAGTTGGGTCGGGAACTGACGAGAGCGGGTGAAATGGCCCCCCGAAAAGGGGGTTTGGCGTTGGGTTAACTACCCAACCCTGTGAAAACCCATAGTTACGAAATCTAAAGTTAAAAATGCTGGACGGAAATCTCGACGACGACCTGTGCAACGAAATAAGGACAACGATCTTAAAGTATTTACCTGGAATGTTCGCACACTCAACAAACCTGGAAACATCCGAAAACTGTGTGACATATTAGCACAATATAACGCTGATATTACTGCAATACAAGAAGTACGATGGATAGGCCATGGCATAATCGAAAAACAAACTACAATACATGCTACAGTTGCCATATAACTACACATGAATTTGGGACAGCCTTTATAGTCTGTAATAAAGTCAAGCACTTGCTTATAGATTTAAAGCCAATAAATCCACGAATGAGCTGCTTAAGGATCAGGGGTAAGTTTTTTAATATTAGTCTTATTAATGTACATGCCCCAACAGAGGACAAGGAAGACGAAGAAAAGGACAATTTCTATGAGGAATTAGAAAGAACATATGACAGTTGTCCCAGAAATGACATTAAAATAGTAATCGGTGATCTGAACGCAAAAATCGGAAGGGACGAATATATCTTCGCAGCCGCAAAGAATATGATCATAGGAAGCACATGTTTTCTACACAAAAAAATACATATTTGGACTTGGACCTCACCTGATGGACTATCGAACAACCAAATTGATCATGTGATCATAGATGCTAGACACTTCTCAAACCTAATGGATGTCCGCACCTATCGAGGCGCCAATATTGATTCAGATCACTTCCTAGTTGGCACACAAATTCGAGCTAGAATCTCAAATGCGAAGAAGGAGAGAAGTACCAAAGCAACGCGTCTCAATATTGAAGTCCTCAAAAATCCGCAAACAGTAGAAAGGTTTCAAAACTATATCGAAATTAAACACATAATTCATGAGGACCTAACAATTAGTGAACAATGGGAAATGTGTAAAAATAATATTAAAGATGCACCAAATAATATTCTAGGGTCAGAAAGACCACCACCACGTAATGACTGGTTTGATGCTGAGTGTGAGGACATTACAAGAAGAAAGAACGATGCATATAAACTGAACGATGCAGCAAAGAAGAACCCGAGAAAAACAGCAAAAATATAAAGATCTCAGAAAAGAAGAGAAGTACATTCATAGAAGAAAAAAGCGAACTCACGAAAATAGAATATTGGAAGAACTTGAGGTATTAAAAAAGGAAAACCAAACAAGAAAATTCTACAAAACTCTGAATAATGCAAGAAAGGAATTCAAACCAAGGCTTAGACTATGTAAGGATAAGGAGGGGCATATACTAAATACAAAAGAAGAAGTACTAAAAAGGTGGGTGGAACACTTTAAAAAACTACTTACTATAGAAGTAGAAGATCCAGATCCAAATCAACCACCCGCAGGAGCAAGCAAAAATTCACCATTAGAGCCTCCGTCAATTCACGAAGTACGAGATGCAATAAAACACCTAAAAAACAATAAATCTCCAGGAAGTGATGGTATACCCGCGGAACTTATTAAATGTGGAGGTGGTACTGTGACTAATCAAATATATAAAATAATACTGAGAGAAATGAGGAACAAATCCCGGAAGAGTGGTGTATTGAAATCGTTTGCCCGCTACACAAAAAGGGTGACCAATTGGAATGTAGAAACTGTAGGGGAATAACCCTCCTTAATACAGCATACAAAATATTTTCGAGGATCTTATATGGTCGCCTAAGTGCATATTTAGAGGAACTTCTCGGAGAATATCAAAGATGTTTTAGGCCTGGTCGATCAACAACAGATCAGATCTTTGTGCTAAGACAAATACTGGAAAAGAACCACTGAATTCAATATCGATACATACCATCTTTTTGTAGACTTCAAATCTGCCTATGATAGTGTTCTAAGAAATAAATTGTATGAAGCCATGAATGAATTCCACATCCCCGATAAACTGATAAGATTGGTTAAGGCTACAATGCGTAATGTGGTTTGCGAAGTCGAAATACAGGGCTAACGATCACAGGCGTTTGAAACGGATGTTGGGCTGCGACAGGGAGACACGCTGGCGTGTCTCCTTTTTAACATAGCACTGGAAAAGGCGATCAGAGATGCCCGAATAGACAACAAAGGAAATATTTTTAATAAATCATCCCAAATTTTGGCATATGTAGATGATATGGACCTAGTTGCCCCAACACCCAACAATAGAGTCAGGAACATCGGTCCCCAATTCACAGTTGATAACTCTACCTTTGAAGTGGTGGACAAATTCACATACTTAGGCTCCCTGATCACCAAAGAGAACGCCATAACGGAAGAAATCAAGCGAAGGATAATAATGGCAAACAGATGCTATTTTGGACTGAGTAGACATGAAAAGTAGAAACTTAAGCCAAAAAACAAAAATAACCATATACAAAACCCTTATACAGCCAGTGTTGACATATGGATCGGAGACATGAACCATCTCCAAGGCAGACGAAGACCTTCTGCTTATATTTGAACGAAGAATCCTGAAAGGAATATTTGGTGGCATCTGTGAAAATGGTGTTCGGAGGAGGAGATACAACTACGAGGTATACCACAGATATAAACAAATATTTGATGGTAAAGACGTAGTATCTCTTATAAGAATAGGAAGACTAAGATGGGCAGGACATCTAGCAAGATCACAGCAGAACAACCCTCATAGAAGAATCCTTATGTCACAACCCGTGGGAAGTAGAAAAAGGGGTAGGCCAAAACTCAGATGGAAGGAAGGTGTAGATGAGGATGGTAGAAAGATAGGCGCAGCAAACTGGCAACGGTGGGCAATGGATAGGACTGCCTGGAGTAATAGACTTGGGAAGGTCGAGACTCTTTCATAGGGCTGTAGTACCATTGATGATGATGAATTATAATTTATTCTCTTTCAGCCCTGAAGAAGCTAAATTAATTCTCTTTGGCGAAAACGTTCGGCGAAACAATTGATACTCATTAGAGACTTTCTTGCAGATTTCCCCAATATTTAAGAGTTTACTATTTAACGTATCTCCAAAGATTAAATATATATATATATATATATATATATATATATATATATATATATATATTGTTATGATGTTTTGTTTTGTATATGAGCAATGGGTGTTTAAAATAAAATATATGAGTATAGGGTTTTTATCGCGGTTCTCACAGAATTAGTTTGTAAGTACTTTTTTAAATTATCTTTATTATAACTATTATGAAACAGACATATATATCTAATATAAACAATATAAATTTAAAACAACCTATCTAAAATTTAGAAATTCTTACAAATATTAAATTATATTAATAAAATTTGGTACCTTTCTATCACTGAATGCCTAAAGTTTTCCAAAATCAAAGTTATAATCACCACAAAATATCTTCTTAATCAGCCTCGGTTATCCTTGTATTTGTGAAATTGCATATAGATATTATAATTTAAAATTCTTGTAATCTTGTAATTTCCATATAATATACTATACTCCTGTATTGAACTATTGAATTAATTTACTCTCATACTCTCCAACTGTATCTGACTTAATAAATTCTTCTATGTTAATCCTTTCTTCTAATTTAAATTAATTATAACTGTCTTGAACTAACTTTCTTGATAAATCTAATTTAATAACTTAATTGTAACTGACTGACTGACTTCATCTCACTTAATTAATGCCTTCTACTATCTTAATAATTGACTGTAACTGACTTAGTAACTGTAACTTAATTTCTGACTGACTTAATGTAACTTAATCAATTGACTGTAAATTCATGCCTGACTGTAACTTAATGCCTTGACTGTAACTTAATTCTTGAATTCTTCTAACTAACTCCTTGCCTGCTCCAAATTACCTGGTATTTATATTATTTTTTTATGGTTCCAGACTTTTCTAGCAATAAACCATGTTCGAAACTTTTCAGCTCATCCATAGAAGAAAGTTCTGGAATCATCGACTATGCAAATAGGGCTAACTGGCTTGTGTATTGACGTTTTCCAGAAAATTCTAGTAAGAACTTATGGATATTTAGGCTTTTCTGATCAGAATTTACTATTATATAAATAAACTAAATATCTTACACTAATATACTACTATTTTACATCCGTAATTATATTTAAATTAAACATCCCAAATAATAAATATGTCAAATATGTAAAAATGTCAAATAACACAGTGTATATTTGGTTGCCTATGCAGATGGCTCAATTAAATATGTTTATAATAAAAAAAAACTTTTAACATTTATTAATATGCTAAATTCTTAAAAATACCATCATATAATTATTTTTTAATAATATTCGCTAGTTTATAACTTATAAATTATTTCTTTAAAGACTATTTAAGTAAGTTTATTAATTATCATCATCATAATTTTGGCTTTACAACACTGTGTAGGTCCTAGCCTCCCCAAGAATTCTCTTCCAGTCGTCCCTATCCATCGCCTTCCTCCGCCAAGCACGTATTTCCATATTTCTCATATCTTGGTCTATGTTATCTAGGAATCTTGTTCTGGGTCTTTCTCTTCTTCTTTGACCAATAGGTCTATCAAGGAGCGTTTTTCTAGCTGGGTCGGTTTGCTCCATCCGCATTACATGGCCTACCCACCTCAGACGTCATATCTTAATGTGTTTTACGATATCTGGTTCCTGGTATATTCTATAGAGTTCGAAGTTGTATCGTCTTCTCCAGACACCATTTTCATTTACCGCTCCATAGATTCGCCTCAGTATTTTTCTTTCGAAACATCCTAACATGTTTCCATTGCTTTTTGTTAAAGTCCAGGTTTCTGAACCATATGTTAGGACTGGGCGTATTATTGTTTTGTAGAGTTTTACTTTTGTATTTCTTGATATAGCTGTAGATTTAAAAATGAGATTAAGCCCAAAATAGCATCTATTAGCCGTGCAAATTCTGCGGTTTATCTCTGCGGTAATGTCATTTTCAGTATTAACGAGCGTTCCCAGGTATACAAATTCGTTAACTGCTCCGATGACGTCGTTTTCTATAACAAGTGGCCGTCGTATTTGTGGTTGCGGACCTACTTTTATGTATTTCGTTTTAATAATGTTTATTATTAAACCCATTTTTGTAGCCGCTTCCTTTAGTGCTACATACGCCTCTCGTGCTGCGTTTTCCGTTCTCCCAACAACATTGATATCATCAGCATATGCTAGGATTTGCACAGATTTGTTATATATTGAATCGGTAGTTGTGATTTGTAACGTACGTATTACTTTTTCCAGAGCTAGATTGAATAGTATACAGGAGAGTGGGTCTCCCTGACGTAGCTCGTTATTTGTATTAAAAGGTTCAGAGAGTTCCCCCTGGATTCGTACTCTGCATTCAACTTTTTTAAGGGTTAGTTTGGTTAAATTTACCAACTGATTTGGTACTCCCAGGTCTATCATTGCTCTTAACAATTCTCTTCTATTTACAGAGTCGTAGGATGCCTTGTAGTCTATAAATATGTGGTGCGTGTCTACACCGTATTCCAGTGTTTTCTCTTGAATTTGTCTCAGGGTTGAAATCTGCTGAATTGTTGATTTACCACCTCTGAAACCAGCCTGGTATTGTCCTATTATTTGCTCTGCATACGGTGCCAAACGATGGCATAGTATATTGGAGAATATTTTATACGCTGCATTTAGGAGCGTAATTCCTCGATAGTTAGAGCATTCAAAGATATCTCCCTTTTTGTGTATGGTGCAAAGTATTCCAATATTCCAATCACTGGGGAGGGACTTCTGTATCCATATTTCTTTTATAAGCTGCTGTATCGCTATTATGATATCGTGGCCACCTTCTATATATAATTCCGCTGGAAGATTATCTATTCCGGGTGATTTGTTTCTGGCTAGTTTATTGACAGCTTCTTTAACTTCCAGGATCGTTGGTGGATTTTCCTCCCTCTCGTCTGCTCCGCTTACCTCACAGCTTTCGTCTTCCGGGTTTTCTTCTTCTTCCTCTATATTAAGTATCTGGTTAAAATATTCCGTCCATCGATTTAGTACGTCTGTTCTTGTTGTTAATAGATCGCCATTCAAACTTCTACATTGATTTGTGTTTGCCTTGAATTCTTTTCTGTTGATGTTAACTTTCTTATAGAATGTTCTGAATTCTTTCTCTCTGTTGAGGTTTTCCATATATTGAAGTTCCTTTTTTAAGTGGTTTCATTTCTTCATTCTGTGTATTTTCTTTTCTTCTCTTCTCTTTGTCTGGTAATTCTCTATACTTGTTCTAGTCCGGCGGGTAAGCATTTTTGCATAAGCTTCATTTTTTTTCCGTGTTGCGTCTTTGCATTCATCGTAAAACCAGTAATTTTTTCGGGTACAAGTTTCTGTTCCTATTTCATCTTGTGCTGCTGACTCAATATCTTTCTTTATCGTGTTCCAGTAGGAGTCTATATCTCTCTGGTCTTCTTCGCTTGGACTTTGATTTCTTAACCTATTGGTAATATTTTCCCAGTACTGTTTTGCAGCAGTTGCATCTCTCAGCTTCGGTACATTCCATTTCTTTGTATCAGTTCATTTGTTTTATTAATTAAACATCATAATATTACTATGCTAATTTCTTGTATATCTATTATTATTCCAATACCCCAAAATTAATTTTAAAATAAATAATTCCTTTATTATTTTTTTAAATATTAATTTTCTTATCCACACACATTCGTAAATATATTAATAACTAATATAATTAAATAATTTAATTTTCTATCTAAAATTACCTTATACTGCGCCTATGTTTTTATGTCAACTATCAAATTGTCATGTCAAATGGCAAAGATCTTATGTTAACAAAGAAGATAGATACTATAATGTTTGTTTATTAATACACAAGATTAAGGAAATCATATTCCTTGTTTTCGTTAAAAAAAAAGTTCTTTAATATAAATGGTAAGTTTGACTATTTCATGTGTCTTTAGAAAAATATTTACAAAATTAATCTTATATTATATTAATATCCTAAAGTCTTAAAAATACCCTCATATATTTATTTTTTAATAATATTCGCTAGTATATAACTTATAAATTATTTCTTTAACCACTATTTAAGTAAGTTTATTAATTAAACAACATAATATTACTATGCTAATTTCTTGTATATCTATTATTATTCCAATATAATTATATATATATATATATATATATATATATATATATATATATATATATATATATATATATATATTATTGTGATATTTAAAGTCTTAGTGCGCCAATCAATTAATTAGCT
This sequence comes from Diabrotica balteata, assembly GCA_918026665.1. Lineage (NCBI taxonomy): Eukaryota > Metazoa > Arthropoda > Insecta > Coleoptera > Chrysomelidae > Diabrotica > Diabrotica balteata. The sequence continues at coordinate 70,856,894 of OU898280.1, read as the reverse complement.
AATTAATTAATTAATTAATTAAAATTATTTAAATGATATGACTATGATTCTATCACACTTTTTAATTCTCTTATCTCAGGGTTCTATTCGTGCTTCAATATCTATGCTATTACATGTGAAAGGTAAGATCCAAAGAATACCGGAATAATAAAAACATACAGTATTGGAAGATTCAAAACGGAACATACGAATTATTAATACAATTATTAAGATCCCCTGACCTGCAATTACCCAGTGTAAATTTCAATATAACGTCGCGATGTCTTATAATTAATTCATTTGTTCGACTGGATTGCTACTCCTTTGCGATTTCTATACCTTATTCCATTAAGCGATGCAGGGCACATAAACAACGATAAATTTAACAGATAATTGTTAAAGATGTTCTAAATGAGTCTACTCGTTCCGATAAGTAACAGTATAATTATGACACTTTATTATTTTTTTTCTTTTCTCAAATATTCGTGTTTATTGCATAGTAAATAAATTAATGTTATCACTGAATACTAAGTAAGTGAAAAAATACTCCCGATTTATAAAATTAATGAATATTTTATGCATAAATGCAAGTAACAGTTCTTCAAAAATATTTAAAAACTAACCGGAATGTCCATCTTTATTTCGTCTGGCGATGTTATCGGCGGTTCATACCGGTTCGGACACGATTTAATGTTTATATTTTCCTGCACCGCTTAATGAATTTTACTATAGTAGCGTATTCGGCAGGTGTACGTCGACACTGTTGTCTATCGTCCACTGATTTTCTGTGTTTTTGTGCAGAGAATAACAATGTTTTATTAATAACAATTTTTTTGTGTTCCTTAGATATTATTTGAATTGGTTAGTGTATAGTTTAATATATTTATTATTCCAAATATTGTTGATAATTTAAAATTTAAAAGGATGTATATGATACATCAAAATCTACAGATTTTTGCCGAAGGTATCTATCGATTTGGCAACAGTCCCAAGGAACATCACTGGCCGAGCAAAACAAATACATGCCCTTTGCTTTGCTTCTCATTATAACGCCATAAGCTGAAATAAAAGTAGTGTTTCTAACCATAAACCATGTATACAAACAAAGAAAAAGTACAAATTTTAAAATGGTATTATGGGGGCAACTCGTACCGTGATATTATAAATTTATTTACTTGTGCGTATGAAGATAGGCCAATACCGACACAATCAACTATTAGTCGTATTATTAAAAAATTTGAATCGTTTGGTTGTGTACAAAACTGTCAAAAATGTACGGATCTACCACGAGAGAAAATAATCAACGAAGTTAGGCAAAATAGGGAAATTGATGTCTGTAGTCTTGCTGAAACTAGTGATCCTTGTTCAAGCAAAACTATTGCTGAAGAAGTTGACATGAATGATACGACTGTCAGGAATATTTTGAAACGGAATGGTTATCGTTGTTTTAAGGTTTCAACAACTCAAGAGTTATTAGCCGAGGACAATTTCAAGCGTATGGAATTTTGTGAACTGATGATGAATAAACAAAATGAAAGTGAACATTTTTTTAAAAAACATTTTGTTTACCGATGAATCGACATTTTCGTTACATCGGAAACATAATCCTTCTATCGTACGATATTGTTCTCGGCATAATAAACACTTGAGTATTCCAGTACGAACACAGTATCCCCAAAAACTTAATGTTTGGACAGGTATTTTGGGGGATTATATCGTCGGTCCATTTTTTATTGATGGTAATTTAACGGGAAATAAATATTTAGAATTGTTGCAAAATCAAATTATTTAAGCAGTTCAATTACTTCCTGTCAACTTTGACGATATTTGGTTTCAGCAAGACGGCTGTCCTGCTCACAATACACGAGCAGTTCAAAATTATTTAGAAACCATTTTTGGAAATAAATTAATTTCTTCTCGTGGTACAATCAAGTGGCCTCCCAGATCACCAGACTTATCCCCAAATGATTTTTTTCTTTGGGGATATTTAAAAACAAGTGTTTATCGACATGGTTTTAAAAGAGCCCGAAATTTAGCGGAATTGAGGGACAAAATAATTCATCTTTGTGGAAGCATTAGACCGGAACTGCTCTGGGATATGAGACTATCTTTGTACAACAGATTTGGTTATTGCTCCGCAGAGAGAGGTGGAATATTTGAACCTCTATTACGTTGAATTTTTGTTTTTAATATTATTATGTTACTTTTGGAATTCGTTTTTATTTTAATTTTTAGAAATCTACTTTATTTTAATTTTTAGAAATCTACTTTTTTTATGCCATTATGGCAATAAAATATAACAATTTCTTTTAATAAAATAATATTTTAATTCCATATCTACGTAATATTGTAGATTTTTGGCGCTTTGAGATATAGCCCCTCCTGTATTCCGTTTTATACTAGCAGCGGCTTGGCGAGATGCAAGATTTTATTATTCGATGATCGTTTGTGTTTGGTAAGGTGTGCACATGCGCAGCAGTCGAAAAATATCGACTGGAGAAGGAGTCCAGTCGAACAAATGAATTAATTATAAGACATCGCGACGTTATATTGAAATGTACACTGGGTAATTGCAGGTCAGGGGATCTTAATAATTCGTATGTTCCGTTTTGAATCTTCCAATACTGTATAGGGTCTAACATTATATATTGAAATCAAAATAATGAAATAAAATTCACACTCAAATGTTTTCAATAAACAATATCTAATATAATGATTCTTAAAATTTTGTTCTACGTACGTGAACCTTCAAAATTAATGGTACAAACAATATTAGTTAAAATCACAAAATCCCAATTATTATTCTAAACCTCCTAATCAAAATATTTATATATTTTCTAAAGTAATCGTAAAAATTGTGTTATCAATAAAAGAAAAAAAAACTGCAGAAAAACAAAACGATCTCTCTCTGATGATGAGTGGTCCAAATCCTTGTTTCTTGTAGACTATACTATCTACTCTCAGCCGCTCCCTAGGTAATCAGCAATCTTACAACAAATTATTGCAAGTTTATCGTCCTTAATGATCTCCTTCAAATGCACGAATCGTTCAAATTATGCTAGCTTCTTCTTCTCTCAATAAACTGAATCTCTCGTTGGCATGAGTGAAAAATGACTCTTGGAATATCTTTTCTTTACGATAAACTGAATCTCTCGGTGGCCTGAACAGTGACTCTTGGAATATAAGTAGAAAATATAACTTACAATCTTTTACTGGATCAGCTTCTGTCAGATACACTACACGAAAACTCACAAACTTTCACTGCTACTGCTTCCTACCTCTGGAAAACTACCCGAGAACAACGGCCGTTCGCCTTGCACCCTTGGAAACCAACTGACTATCTTTTCTTTCTTCCAAAACTAACTAACGTCTCATTCTCAAACCAAACCTCCCACCTTTTTCAATCTCATCCAATCAAAACGCGATATACATTTCCCATTTCTTCATTTCGATCACAAACAAATTTTTACCTACAATTATAATATTTCCGAACATTATTTAAAAACTAATCTTTTTCTACCAATTCTTAAAAACTAACAAAAACATATCTTTCTAAAGTATATTCTATTGTCCTAATTACTGCACAACATTTATTTGGAAAAACCGCTTCAATTGTCTAGGAATTCACTTAAGCTTATACGGGTCACTCAAATATATTTTAACAAAGAAAATAATTTATGCATATCTTACGTTTTGTTCAATACAGGTAATCCAAAAATTTAAAGACTTTCCTTCTTCGAAATGTTTGTTGGTTATTATCCTACTTATCTGAATTATTTTAATTTTTTTGGAACTTTGAAATATTTTAAGCAAACCAATATTTTTCTCGATTTTACATATCATAACAATACATATATATATATATATATATATATATATATATATATATATATATATATATATACATATATATATATATATATATATATATACATATATATATATATATATATATATATATATATATATATATATATATATATATATGTATACATCCTGCTATCATTTTGAACTCTTTTCACTTGCAGTAATTTAGCATCACCAAGAAATGCTATCATTTTCTCTGTCCAAGTCGTGTGTTAAGTGTATCTATTTAGACTTGGCACCGTTGTCGGTTTTCAATATTTTAATTATATTAAATTTACATCAAACATACATTTTGACCTCAGGAGATAAAATTATTGTATTTTGCATCATTTTAGTATCAATAGATGTTGCCGATGTAAATATTTTTACCTAAAACAGAATTTCGGTGCATAAATATCGATCGGTTTGGGTCAAGTTCAACGAACGACATTGAAACTACCTGCCGGCTAGGTTTATCTGCGTTCAGTTTTATATTTACCTAGATATTTTTTCTCAGGTAAATGTGTAGGGGTTTATTTTTATTAAATATTTCATTTTGCAATCTATTTCATCGACGCTATCAGTGAATATTTTCAAACTCTATTTTCTTATTTGATGATGTTGCATGTGATAGCCAACAGAAGATTCGCGAGTATTATTCCATGTGCCGACATAAAGATATCGATGCCGCTTACGTATGCCAAACATATTCAAAAATACCGAAGCAGCTAATAAGAGACAATTGTAACATAATTGTATTCTTCATGCGAGACAAAATAAATTTGAAACATTATATTCGATGAACACGTCATTTGATGAGTTGAATTGATCCTATTGAAAATATTCAATAGGATCTATTGAATAAGTCTGAATAACTGAATAAGTTGAGGAGGGGAGAACTGATGGTTTCAAGTTAGTCATTCAGAATTATGTCTGTATTTTTTAATTAGTTGATTTCCATATATTCTAATAAAGATAGCTTAAGGTCTTTATTTTGAATGCGAAGAATTTGAAATTCGTCATTAAAAAAATCATGATCGTCTAGAAGGGAAAGTGCGTACGTAGAGACTTTTTTTTAGATTACTGAAAGCCCTTTTATGTTTTCTATACGTTTGATAAAAGTTCTACCAGTTTGACCAATGTAAGTTTTTGGCAGTCGCCACAGTTAAGTTTGTATACACCGCTGTGTAATTGCTTTTTCTTTTAACTCTTGTTGTTCTTAATAGATTTACCTAAAAGCTGGTGTTATTCCTTTCTTTTTTGAGTGAGAAAAAGGGAAATATAGCTAATCAATCTGGATATTTGTTTAAGTATTATTGTTTGTTTTAATAAACTATCTTTTGTGCATACTCCTTATTTATTCTCATTAGTTCTAGAACAAATTACAGTGAAACTATAGGGAAACATTCCGCGGTGCTTAATATATGCTGATGATGTAGTGTCAGCACGAAATAGTGAAAGTGACTTGGAAAAAAACTGGAACAGCGGAGACAAACTCTTGAGGAAAAAGATTTAAAACTTAGGAAGACAAAAATTGAGTATTTGGAATGTTCATTTAAAAATGAAGTTAGTACAAAGAGATTGATATCTTTATATGGTGAAATGATTGTGAAAAGTAATAGTTTTGAATACCTAGATTTGGTATTACAGGGTAATCTGGAGAAATAAATGCACGCGATCGAATTAAGATTGGATAGATGAAGTGGAAGGAAGCGAGTGGTCTGTTGTGTAACAAAAAAATTTCAATGAAGCTGAAAGGAAAATGTCAAAATGAGAGAGCATAGGTTAACATGCAGTATGGTTCGTCGGGAACATCCGAGTAGTTCGGTAGTAGCATAGTAAGAAAGAACATTTAAAAACAATATGTGTGTGCCTGACCAAAGATACGGCTTACAGAGCTACCAGTAAAACAGTTACGTAAACAACCAGAAGAAAGGGATGAATACTGCAGCGGGTCCAAAAAGATCCTTCAAGAACGATTGAAGGTTGTTCTCAACAAGAATAGTGATGACCCAGATACATTCCATTTTCAATCAGCAGAAGAAGTAGTTTTAACGAAGATCGGAGAAACTTCTAGAAACAAGTTGGTGTTTCTAGACTTTTTCTAGACTTTTAAAAAAGACTTTTTAAAAAGTATTGTTCGTCGGGAAAATCCGCGTAATTCCTTAGTGATTTTCGTAAAAAAGTAAAGTACCTGTGCCTGGCCAAAGATACTTCTAGCAGAACATTAAAAGTTAATAACGACTGAAGGATGTTCTCAACAAGAATGGAGATGACCCAGAGACATTCCAGTTTCAGTCCGCCGAAGAAGTAGTTTGAACGAAAATAAAAAATATTTCTCAAATGATCGAAGAAACGTCTCAAATTATTAAAGAAGCAACTAGACAAAACGACGAGAAATTCGAAAATGTTTCTAGAAGATTCGATGAAGTATATAGTCAAAACAATGAGAAATTTGAAGAAGTTTCTAGAACATTCGATAAGGTAGAAGATAAAATCAAACAGTTAGAGAGCATGATAACTATTTCTTTGGAACACTAAATAGGTAGTCAAACTTTACGGAGCTATCGAGTAATAACCATTAAAGAAGGAACGAACCAAACGATGAAGGTCTGGAAGAAATGGTTCGAAAAGTAGTTCGTAACACGATGCCGAAGAGACGCGAGCCCGGATGCTGGAATTGTTGTGACGTAGGTCACATTCGCCGTAATTGCAAAAAAATTATACATGTATACAATTATACAACAGTTCTCATGGCTTCGATTTGTTCTATGAATACTAATGAGAAATGATCGAAATATAAGTATCCAAAGTAGCTTGTTGAGATGGTGATTAAAACGTGCCAAGATCTTGATGATGAACGAACTAAAAAAATGAAGTCTATGATAGAATTTCAAGTTGTGATTGCCATTGATAAGCAGGATAAGGGCAAAAGAAGTATATTTGCGCATAAAATTAATACCGGAGACGCTCAGACAATCAGACGATAACGTAGACGACTTCTATTAGCGAAAAGTAATGAAGCCGAAGACATCATTAAATATATGAACACACAAGGGGTAATTGAACCATCAAACAGTCCATGGACATCACCAGTAGTTTTAGTAAAAAATAAAGATGGTTATACACGTTTTTGTATTGACTACAATGCAGTAACTCAATGCGGTAACTAAGAAAGATAGTTATTATTTGTCCGGAATAGACGATACATTGGATACTCTTTCTTGTTCTCGTCGGTTCTCCACACTCGATCTAAAAATCAATCTTGTGGAAATTGGCAATTATATAGAGCCAGCTGATCGAAAAAAAAAAAAACGCATTCTCGATAGGATCAAGACTTTTTCAGTTCACGGTTATGCCCTTTGGTTTATGTAATGCTCCTGCCACATTTGAAAGATACAAGCAGTTTTAAGAGGTCTAACATGGAAAAATGCCTCGTTTATTTGGATGATGTAATTGTGTTGGGAAGATCATTCGATGAACATGCCAACAATCTAACAGAAGGCTTTCAACGATTGCGGGCAGCGAATTTGAAGTTAAGTCCGAAGAAATGTCCAAAGAACGCTACAGTATCTTAGTGAATTAAAATATTTTTCGTTAGCATTAGCATATATTGGCATATGATAGATTAAAAGGTGCATTGAGCATACACACAGATTTTCTACTATTTTTACCGTCATATCCTAGACAACAAGTCCCAATAACAGTTATCACGAATATAAACCCTGAAATTAAAATTTAAGTTGTAGCAAATTGTTTTATTCGCGTTATTAAGGACTGTGAAATTTTCTAATATTGATAATTATTTTTATGTTTGTAAAATATTAAATATTTGTACCTATGTCAATTACTTGAGATGTAGAGACAGGTTAAACTAAATAAAAAAAAGTTAACCGTTAAAATCTTGATTTTAGAGTCTTGCATATACTTACTTTTAGAGTTTTTCCTGATATTTCAAATATATCTTCAGCAGATACCGTTAAAATATCATGCTCAGCAGCAGTAGCTGTACTAAACAATTTTTCTTCTGTAAGACTCAGCATATAATACCAGAAATCCTCTTTATAATCTTTTAATACCTCTTGTGTGTTATTCAAAACGAGAACCTTGTATAGATGCTGCTTGGATCTTATGCAAGTTAATATGAGAGCTAGCTTGTTTACGTGATGTTTCTGGGTTATTACAATTAATCTGCCTGGGATTAATGTTTTTTGTACTTTAGGAGAAGACATCACAGAATTCTGAAATAATTAGATCACAATTAACACAAAATAAACCTCAAATTTACAATATGCAATCTTTATGTGTGATAGTTTTTGAAGTTATACTTCTATACGCACGCTCGGCGTTGGAAATTTGCATGGGAGTGAATCTGTGAAACCATTACAAATGTAAGATAATGAGTACGAGAGAGACAGAATATATATTTTCTCTCTCTTCCTCTCTCGAGAATAAAAATGTTCCTTTTGTATATATATATATATATATATATATATATATATATATATATATATATAATGAATACTGGATATTAGTGACTGTCGATTTAAACAAACAACAAAGTTTATTAGGACATTAAAGCTATGACATTCATTCATTCAACATTAATAACAAACATATAAAATATAACTTATAAAATAATGGACAAAATACATTTTGAAATTTAGTTAAAAATAGTAAAAATTCGTTTGCTACATCTTTTAATGGTGTGTTTTAACTGATCCATAGAGAATAAAAAAAAAATAGTATGATTAAAAATTCATTAGGAGTTCTTGTGTGTGTGTTTGTGCACTATTGGCTTCGGAGTCTCTATCCATTCGCCATCTTACCTTTATGGGATTATTTTGTATTTTTTATTCGGAAGCAATAAAGGAGTGCTCCTTGCTTTCTTCTCGTTTGCTATACAATCATAGTCCTGCTCTAATTTTACAAAGAATTATTTCCTACATATCTAATTTTACAATTATACCTTAGACTTGTATTACTCTTATAACATATATTCAGCTTGTTTTAAATTATTTCCTTTTGTTGTGTGTTTTTTTTTTATTTGTTTATTTTTTTCTTTTTTTTATACACACATTTATACATACAGATTGAACGAAATAAATTCGGAACATACGAAATATTATGTGTTTCGGCTCAATTCTGCTGTAGGTGGTTGACCAACAAAAGGTTGTCAAATAATTATATTATAAAAATCCAATACTTCAGCGGGGTGCTGGATTCTGAAATTACAAAAATTGAAAGCTACACATAAATCTACGATTTTATTATGCTCTCAAACCACTTATAGTCCAGGAAATGAATCATTTCACCTCGCAATTTTTTCGTCCTGCGTGGATTGACTTGAAATTTTAACAGAAGGTAGGTAATAGCCAAGGATCAAAATCTATATCGAACCAAAGTGCGCCAAAGCCTTAGGGGTGGTTGCCACCCTATCTCGGGGGTGAAATTTTTTTTACGTTTTAACTACAGGTTTCGATTAAAAAAGTGATTCTAAACAAAAAATGTTCTATACATTTTTTTTTTGTAAAACTGATATTTTTCAAGTTATTCGCGATTGAAAGTAACAACTTTTAGACGAAAAAATCGACGTTTTTAATCGATTTTTCTCGAATAATTCGAAAATGGTGCATTTTATCAAAAAAATTGTAGACAACAAATTTGTAACTTTTAAAAAGAGAAATACAATTCATTTTTTAAAATGTTTTTGCAATATAACAGGAACCGAAATACGGCCTATCAATGTTCAGCGGTTTTCTTCAAATGCCAAATTTGAAAGATTCAAAGTCAAATATCGGGAAAATGATGCACTTTTGGAAGAAAACTCACAGAACCTTTTTTAAAGAGCATAAATAGACCTATCATAAAAAAAAGACTCTAGCTCAAAAATTGAGTGAGTTATGATGAAAATAAGGTCAATACCTAATTTTTTTACGAAAAAATCGATGAAAACAACCCCCTAACCACCACCATAATTAAAATCGATCGTCACCCTTCTGCAATTCTCTTTGTACATGTATTGTTAATACGTCCAAGAAGTTTGACAAATTTAAAAAGCTTAGTTTTAAAAAAAGTACAGTATAAAGCGAGAAACGATTTACAATTTCATATTTTTTACCCTTCTATTTTTAAATATCCCCGAAAATACTAAATATATGAAAAAAATAAAAATGTACTAAATTGTAGCTTTTTTAATGACTAAAATTTTCCTTTATTTAGATTTGTTGCACAATGAATATTTGGCGAGATATAGCCGTTTAAAGTATCAATTTACGATCAAGCACCATCTTTTTCGAGCCCTTTAAACTCACCCCATTTAAAAACCAAGGGTTCCAAAAAGATTTAATTCACAGATCCTTGTAGCTCTTAAAAACCTCTACAAAATCGTTTTTGAAGAAACACTCTATCGTTAAAAATGAAGGAAATACGTTAAAAAAAACCAATTAATTTTTTTTTCCGGAAAATTCCATTAGTATAGTACAGTACATTTCGGAGCATAATAATCTACAAAACCAGTATATTAGGTAGTGGGGCATTATACATTCGAAATTTTAAGCGTTTTTATTTTGAAATCCCATACAACAGAGGAAAACATGGCTTGGCAATGAAAATATCAGAGCAACAGATTGGGGATGGTATTCCAAAGGTGGTTTATTATTACCCGTACGCATGAACAAACAACCTGCACCCGATGAACTTTTGAAAATTTATTTTTTGCCAATGCAAAAAAGGATGCGACGTTTCAGGTGGGTGCAGAAAAGTTGGTTTATACTGTAACTCTATTTGTTCTGGGTGCTCAGGTGAAGGGTGCAATAATAGTCCACCAATAATTGAAGAAGATGAGGATGACATAGATCACGATGAAGATGTAATTGATGACGAATAAAATTAATATTATAATTGTTTAACCTATAAATGTAAATATTTTCAACTATTTATGTAAATGTATAAGAATATATGGTGCCTTTTTATGTTGATACATTTTTTTGTATTTAATTCTACTGTTTCCAATTTATACCTATTAAATTAGTTTATAAAAACTGCAAGGTTGTAAAGGGTGATTTTAAAAAGTTGAAAAGTTGCAAAATTTTGGCAAAAAATTGTTTTCACTTATAGCACTCATAAAAATTGATTTTTAAAGGTTGAAAATGTATGAAATTGTATTTTAAAGTATAAAAAATCACTATTTAACTAATCCAAACCAAATTTCACTCATCTTAAGATTTGTAATGTTATTTTACAATTTTTGAAAATTAGCGGTAGTTTTCACCACTAAGAACAATCAGGGATCATCGGCATGACATAAACTATAAAGCAGAGGGTGAGTTGAGCTTAATTCCAAATTTTTATGCAAATCGTTCCAAGGCGAAATCATTTTCTTTGCATTACTACTTTTTTTACATTAATCTCTAACAAGGGTCGTTTTTTAAGGGTTGAAATATGATGGAACTTTATTCAAAAGCACGAAACTATCATTATTTAATTAATTCAAACCAAATTTTACCCATATTCAGGTTTAATATGTTTGTTAAAACTTCAAAAGATCTGACGACGGTCCTGTCGTCTTTGAAACGGCATAGCTTAGTTTTACGACGACTTATCGCTAAGGCAGATTAGAAATTACCGTTAGGATTTATTTTTGGAAGTACCCACCTTTTGGCAAACTACCTAACAACCCTCATTCAGCATTATTCCGTTTCCAGTCATAGATGTAACAACATGTAGTGTTAATTTATATTTGTAATATTTTAGTTGTATTATTACAAACAATTAAGTTTTCTTTTGTTTCTATATTATAACAGTCACATAGAAGTAATTAAATAGTTTCATGTACGGTCTTTTGTTCTTTACTAAAACCACGGGAAGTCCAAATAATATTTAGCAACAAGTAACTGGAAGAACTCAAGATTCCCGATTTCCACTGAACAGTTACCAACATTTCTGGTCCTTCGATTTGGATGCTTGCTGCTTTGGAAATACGAAATATCAAAGGTTAGTGCTTTTCCTTTTACCATTATTTCATTTTTTTCATTTTACACGAGATTTACATTTAATTTGTTTCAATTCGGTGGAAAACTACTTCTATCTTAATTGTTTGTTATTAATCACTATTTTGTACAACACACAATACATTTATTTAAATATTTTACTTGGTATAAACGCGGTATTATGGTATTGCAGGGTTTTATTCCTTATTTTACATTTAAAAATAACTAATTTGATTTCTTTTTAAATAATTTTTGCATTTTTACACTACATCACTCAACATATTTATTTTTACATCCTATTTGGATATATTTAGTACAATTTGCTATATTTACACACAATTTTGGGTTATATAACCAATACGATTCGTCATTTGCGACTCGTAATCACATATTATCGTCTTTTTTACATCCTTTCTGGATAGATTTGACATATCTTCTTTTTTTTACAACTTTTGGGTACTCTTTACCAACCGATTCGGCTTTCCAGCGATTCGGGCACGCTTTATAAATAAATAAAGCTACATTTATAACACTTTAATTGTTTAAACATTTTCTGTGCTATTTTATTATAGCAATTTTATTGTTCTATATCTTTTTAAGCACACAATTTTACATTTAATTACATTTTCATTTAACGCACCAGTTAAACTAGTTACATTGTACCTTACTTACTTTGCATTTAATAAATTTACCTTTTACTATGGCTGAAGCTGCTGATAATGCTAAAATTAAACGCACTTCAATTAAGGGCACTTTAACACGTTTCTCGAATTATTTTAACTCTGTCAAAGAGTTATCTTCAACTGAAATTAACTTTAGGGATTTACAGTTGCGCCTTGAGAAAGTTGAGAAGCTCTATGATGATTTTGATAATGTTCAATCAATTATTGAGGCTGCTGACCCAAACTACACTACAAATGCATCTACTATTCATGACACGGAACGAGCATCTTTTGAAAATCCATTCTTTTCTATCACTGGCCTAGCCAGAGGACTTCTTGCCAAACTTTCGACTCCTCCTGCTGGTCAGATATCCCAATCATCTACACCTTCTACAAGTGAAGTTACCATTTCTCAACAAAATATACGTTTACCCACTATTAATTTACCTTCGTTTGAAGGCGACTACGATACTTGGCTATTTTTTCGAGACACTTTTAACTCCATCATCCACACAAATTCCGAACTTTCGAACATTCAAAAATTCCACTATTTGAGACTATCCTTAAAGGGCATTGCTGCAGACACAATACGCAATTTAGATATTTCTGATGCGACATATGCCACAGCATGGTCACTTTTAAGGGAAAGGTTTGAAAATAAACCACTTCTGGTTAATAACCACATCAAAAAGCTCTTTAATTTACCCAACATTTCTAGAAATTCACATAATGATTTGCGAGCCCTATTAGATGGTTTACAATGGCATCTACGATCTCTTCAATCTTTACAAATAGATATTACAGGTTGGGATCTCTTATTATCTACTTAGTCACTACAAAATTGGACAACACATCTCACCGCGAATGGGAACAATCATTGAAAGATAACGCTACAAATTTGCCCACATTAAGTGAGCTCACAGAATTCTTAAAAGGAAAATGTAGAGTTCTGGAATCTCTTAATAATCACGACGATAAACTTCGCACCAAAGCAAAATCTTTTGTATCTACGGACAATAATAGCAACACTTTAAATTGTTCATTATGTTTACAAAATCATCTTATTTATTCTTGTCCTAATTTTAGTAAATTACAGCCAACCTCTCGCTTAAATGAAGCAAAACGTTTAAAACTTTGCATCAATTGTTTACGTTCTGGACATCCTACTAAAAACTGCAAATCTTCTGGCTGTCATCATACGCTCTTGCATTTTCATAATTCTATTCAGAACACTCCAAATTTAGAAGCATCATCTTCTCAAACACCTTCCAATCAGACAACAAACTCCTTAACAACTCACAACCATTTTGCTAGTTCATCGCAAATTTTACTGTCTACTGTTTTAATTAAGGTCTTTGACTCCAAAGGCAACATGCATGAAGCTCGTGCACTATTGGACAGTGGTTCGGCAAGTAATTTCATTACTCAACGTTTACTTAACACTTTAAAATTACCCACAACTGAAATTGATTTTTCTGTCTATGGCATAAATCAAACAAATTCTATGGTTCATCTTAAAACTTCTCTTACCTTCAAATCAAATACAATCAACTTTACACGTACAATTTCTTGTTTAGTAATGCCTGATATAACTGGTAAACTGCCTTCTGTCACACTAAACAGAGAATCTCTAAACATTCCCTCTAATGTTACACTCGCCGATCCACCCTTTAACGTTTCGTCTCCTATAGACATTTTAATTGGTGCAGACACATTTTGGGATCTTTTATGCGTTGGTCAAATTAAGTGCAGACACATTTTGGGATCTTTTATGCGTTGGTCAAATTAAGCTATCACATGGTCAACCTACTTTACACAAAACCAAGCTTGGCTGGATTGTATCCGGTCCTATACCTTTTCTTTCTCATAACAAAACAAATTGTCACTTTTCTATAAACATAAATCTCGAAAATTAGTTACAGAAATTCTGGGAACTTGAAGAATTTCCAAAAACCAAGTTCTTTTCTGAAGAAGAACTTCAATGTGAGAAACACTTTAAAGAAACTACTTCCTTTGATTCTAGAGGCAGATTCATTGTCTCTTCCTTTAAAGTTACCTCTATCTAATCTTGGTAATTCAGAGATTTCAGCTACCAAACGTTTTTCTCTCTGGAAAAGAAATTAAACTCTAACCTAACTTTGTAGCGTTTTATATTTAATGTCTAAATAATAATATAAATTCGATTCTATATAGTACGCCCCTGGTACGCTAGAAATGTGTTGTCTGTAGAGATTTTTAAATACGCAATAATTCTTCAATAAATAAAAACGTATTTGTTAAAGAGAACAATTTATGGCTTTTTAACTTCAACGTTCCCAGAAAAATATTGCAACGTTGGTATTATTTTTTCTAAAGCGCAGTAACGCCGGATGTTTTGAACGAATTTGAGTAAAGAATTTGTTGATTTGACAAGATGGCAATGGTTTTGTGCGGGGAAAAGAGGGGTTACTATTCGGAGATTGTGATCGAGAGGGTCAGCGAGGGGGTGATGAATAATTGCTCGCAGCGAAAGGTCGTTTTAATGGTGATTGGTAAGCCGGCATTCATTCGCCAAAATGGTGGAATTTTCATTCTAAGTAATATGTCGTTTCTGAAAGAGTGACCAGTAACCACTGTTTTTATTTTGGCCGAAGATTTATGATGTTTGAGCAGTGAACAAGTTTAGTTCCTGTTTTGTTTTTCGTTTTTTGAGAAATCCAGTTCATTTCCGAGATGCCCTTTTCACCTCATGTAGAATAATATTGGAGCAGTTTTGATTTGGATGTGCCAGTTTCAGCTTCCAATAAAGCTTTCTGTTGATGTGCAGTTGGATACCCCGCAGAAGTTAGCCAGTTGTTCAAAAGTTTAAGTTAACATGTGTGAACTGAGGTAACATTTACGTTATTAATTTTTAAAGTAAAAATAGACATTTTCTTTTAAAAAGACAAAATTTGCTTTCTTTTATAAATTATTTTAAAAAAAAAAATTTGTAATTATATTATGTTAGGGCCTGGTTTAAACTGTCATGTCATAATTTTATCCTGTTTTAAAAATGTTTGTTTTGACGTATGACAGTTTGATTTTTAATCTATTTTGATTTGTAGTAAAGATTAAATTTTATTCTTTATAAAAGGATATCCATAAAATTTGGCCACATTATCTACTAGGAACCATTTCAGAGAATTTTGTAACCTTTTGTAAACAGATATGTAAGTTCTTTTTATTTGTATTGGACAGCTATTTATATATAATATGCCTTTGTTGCTGTAAGTTGTATTGCTTTATAAGCTGTATTTTTGAAAACTGTTTGAGACAATAATAAATGTTTAATTTGTTTCTCTTATCTATTTTGAGTTTTATTTGAAAAAGATATTTTTTTATATTTTTGATGTTATACAATTATTTCCTTAGTCACAACTAGTGGTTGTAATAGGTATAATTGGGCACCTCAAGTGGCGCCCTATATTAAATTTTTTGAGGTGTTTCCGTTTATTTTCATTCTGTTTGTCCAATAGATTCGTATAAGTACCTTTTATTTCCTTTTTTGTAGTTGTCCCAATCCAACCCCCAATATCTTCAACTTATCCACGACCCAGCTCTCCAATAACCAACTGAGTGTCGTTCGCACTTGTTTCGATTATTTTGTTTGCCCAATCTTGTCCCCCATATTCTTACCCTGTGGTAAGCAAAATAGTTGTTACAATTTTGGCGCCCAACGTGGGGCAATTTTTAGATTTTTGATCCTTTTTCCTGAAGCCACTATCTTTTTCAGTTTCCCCAGTTCCCTGCCATTTATATGAAACCTTTTTTCTTTTTGAATAAGTGCCCAAATTGTCTCAAACATATTTATTTGTATTATATGTATGTATTATGTACCAACATTTATATTTGTGTATATTGACATGTGTATTGTTTTTTATATGTATTGGTAAGTAAATGAAAGCAAATATTTGAGTTGAATATTTAAATATGAATTTTGATTGAAGTATTGATATTGAAAAGAATTTAAAAAAAACAGTAGCAAATTATACAGTTACTGTTACATTTATTTTTTTATTGATTTGACAAATTTTACAGAATAATCGGTTTTTGTAATTTTTTATTTGTTCGGTCATTTTAAGTAAATGTTTGTATTTGTTTGAAGGACTTTGTTTGAGCTATGTAGTTGAGAAGTAGTATTATGCAATTTGTCTTCTAATTAACCGTCTCTGAAGGTGTATTTAAATGCCAAAGGTTAATTAAAGTTGTTGTACGAGTAGTCATTGTGAGTCGTAGAGAAGATTCGACAAGTTTAGTCTCAGTAGTAGACTGTGTGTTTATTGTGTATCCTTTCTTGTATCTGAATGACCACAGGTAAATATTTGTGATCAGGAGATGCTGTTTTAGTTTTGACTAGGAGCAGTCTCATTTAGTTTTCGGAACAAGAGTTGGTTTATTTTGGTATCATTTAGTGTAGCTCACTCAAAGGTCAAGTTTTCAATATTATTAGTATTTTGTCTTTCCCTGTATGTACGGTTTATGTTGTTTGTTAGTGTCCATGTTGTCCCATGTTGTTTGAAACCATTTTTTTAGTCCCTGTTAGTGGAAGTGTGAACTTTTATGAGACAGGTCAAAGACCTCATTTTTGTTTACCAACTGTTACTAAGTCAAGAGCAGAAGTTGCAGCAAACTGATTGAGTTTTGGATTTCAGTACGCGGGAGTGCAAGTGAGACTTACTATCAGGTGATAAATGGAAACGGTTGTTTCTTAAAATTGTCATATTTTCTACCAGTTGTTGAAGTTGATTTTAGTTATTTTATGTGTTTGTTTTCATCCAATTTTTGAAAAATGAAGTCTACTCAGGTTAATCATTTGAAATCAGGAGAGTTATCTTATGAGCTTTTCATAAGAGGTAAAAATGTCCCAAATAAGACAGTTGATGATAAAAGAAAGATGTTAAGAGCTTTGTTGGCCAAGGAGGCCACTTTGTCTTCAAGTTTAGTCGATTTGGTTAGTAATGTAGTAGATCCTGAGACAGAGTTGTGTGAGATTAAGTTGATTATGGAAGATTTATGTATTAGTGCTCAATCAATAAATGTAGAATCAACCAAAGCTGATTTTGCTAGATTTGAGACAAGGTCTACACATTTAAATACCAGATTAGAAAATTTCCCTATGAATGATGTTGAGGAAGATGTTAAAAAGTTTGTCAATGAGTGTAAAGATGATTTGTTGTTGTTACAGGGTGATGTGTTAGAAAAACTAGAATTATCTGATGATTTAGTAAAACCATCCACTAGTAGCCCAGTTTCAGTCCCTGTAGTTCCCAGTTGTACAGCCCCAGCCCCAATAATACAGGTTTCAACTCCTGTAATTATTTCTGATCTACATATTAAGTTTAATGGTGAGAGTAAAGCCCTTCCCACATTTTTAGAGAAAGTTAGAGATTCTGCTAGGTCTCGGAATATTTCCGAAGACATCCTGTTTCGCTCAGCCATTGAGTTATTTGAAGGTAATGCTGCTATTTGGTATAGGAGTGTTAGAGATAAAATTAATAGTTGGGATGAGTTGGTAGCCCTACTCAAATCTGCTTTTTTACACCCAGATTATAATGATAATCTCTTTGATGAAATTAAAAATAGAAAGCAAAAAAGGAATGAATCCATAACCATTTATTCAGCAGTGATGGAAAACCTTTTTAAACGTTTGGAAACATATCCTAGTGAAGCCCAAAAAGTGAAAATAATGAGGAAAAATATTTTAGTGGATTACATTCCACTGATAGCCCTTCAAGATTTTGCTACAGTAGAAATGTTAGTAGCAACTATAAAACGTTTAGAGCAGAATGTCCTGCCCTTGTTGCAGACTACTAAAGGTCTTGCAGGTATTTCGATTGATGATTCAGAAAAACCCAAAGAACAAGTTCATGTGGTGAATAATCAAACCAAGCAAGATATAAGTGGAGTAGGTAACAGACAGGACAGAGAAAATTCTTCTAAGAGACCCAATCCCAAACATAAGTATGAGAATAATAGACCCAGTCCTCCAGAGAATACTGAAATAAGAAATCAGTCTTTTTCGTCCCCACCTCCAATGATGCAATCTTTTTCGTCCCCACCTCCAATGATGCAATCTTTTTCGTCCCCACCTCCAGTAACGCAGTCTGCCCCTTATCAAGCTCCAAGAAATCCGAAAAAAATTATTTGTTTCAATTGTAATAGACCAGGTCATATTTCCCGTAACTGTAGAAGTAAGTCAGTATCTTGTTGGCGTTGTGGTCATAAAGGTGTGATCACATCTTCTTGTCCTAAGTGTAGTATTTCTAATAGATCTAAGTCTAATAGACCTTACAGGCCATGTTTGAACCCAATTTTTGAAAAGAAAGGTTTTGATAGTCGTCCCCATGTTAGTATTTCTATTTTTTCTAGAAACTTTGTAGTTCTTTTAGACAGTGGTTGCACTACTTCCGTTGTAGGTGCCGCTGGAGTTGAATTTCTAAATTCCCAAGAAATTAAATACAATCCCACATCTACTAAGCATGTCCGCTTAGCAGATGGTTCCAATAAATCAGTTGTTGGTACCATTGATCTTCCAGTAGAGGCTGATGGTGTGTGTCATACAGTTACATTTTTTGTTGTACCTTCTGTCCCTTACAGTTTCATTTTGGGAAATGATTTTATGCGTCAATTCTCACTGTTATTAAACTTTGAGGATAGGACATGGCAGTCTTCCCGAAGGAAAAGTAAAACAGAGACTACCCAAAAGATTAATTGTTTAGAAGTTGATGTAGATAGAATAGACCCTTGGTTCGATAATTTGAGATCAAAGATAATCCGATCCCCCCTTGATTTTCCACAGTGGAAGGTGGAGAATGATTTTGTTTATAAGTTTGCCCCTACCAAAAATTCTTTTAAGACTAATGATGTAGAATGGAAAATTGTTGTGCCCAAACCACAAAGGTCTGAAGTTATGAAGTCTTGTCATGAGCCACCTACGTGTGCTCACTTTGGATTTTCCAAAACTTTGTCCCGTATTCAGGAAAGATATTATTGGCCCCAGATGCGTGTTGATGTGCTTAAGTTTGTCAGGTCATGTAAAGTTTGTGGTGCTCAGAAGACACCAAATTATGCTCCATTAGGTAAAATGGGTAAGCAGAGAGAGGCCAAGTTTCCTTGGCAAATAGTTGCAATAGATCTGATAGGTCCCTTTGTTCGTTCAAAGAAAGGTTATACGTGGTTATTAGTAGTTGCTGATTGGTTTAGTAAATATACTTTAGTCCAACCTTTGAGAAAGGCCACGGCTAAGAATATTGTTGAGTTTTTGGAAAATGATGTTTTCCTAATGTTTGGTGTTCCTCAATATGTGATTTGTGATAATGCCTCAAATCTGAACAATCCTCTCTTAATTGAGCTCTGTAATAGGTATAACGTTCAGAAAGTATGGTTTAGCCCAGTATATGCACCTCAGTGTAATTTTGTGGAGAGGAACAATAGAACCATTGGTACAGCAATACGTACGTATGTTAAAGACCACGTAGATTGGGACAAGAATTTAGCAAAGATCAGACAAGCTATTAACACTGCAAAGCATGAAGTGACTGGATATACTCCAGCTTTCCTGAATTATGGTCGTCATGTTCCTTTAAGTGGAAACTATTATGGTGTTGATCATAAGGATCAACAGAATCAAGATATCGAGATAATTCCAGGTGACCGTAACATGTATGCTTCAGAAGTCAAAGGTTTAGATAAAGTTTTTGAAAAGGTTAAGGCTAATCTTCGAAAAGGATATGAACGTAACGCTAGGAGTTACAACTTACGTAGAAGAGAAGTCCAATTTCAAGTGGGTGATAGAGTTTGGAAAAGAAATAAGGTTTTGTCTTGTGCTGTCAACAAGTTTATGTCCAAACTAGCACCGAAGTATATTGAAGCAACTATCAAGGAAAAATTGTCACCAGTGGTTTATCGTTTGTCAGATTTAAATGGTTCAGATCTTGGTAAGTGGCACATTAAGGATTTAAAGCCTTTTGTATCAGATGAGGACAATATGTCATCTTTAAGTAATTAGTTCATCCTATCCCATATGTCTGTATTTTCGAGTTTGTATGTTGATTTGATTTCATCCCTTTGGAATATTGTTTCACTTTTGATAATTTTAATTCAGGTAACCTATATTATTAAGAAGTTTCGACTCAGTTAGGAGGTCATCTTCTGATTTTGTTTTTGTTTGTTTTGCTTTTATCAAAAACTGGATAAGAATTATCCGAGTTTTTTCTTTTAAGAAGGGGCATTGTAGCGTTTTATATTTAATGTCTAAATAATAATATAAATTCGATTCTATATAGTACGCCCCTGGTACGCTAGAAATGTGTTGTCTGTAGAGATTTTTAAATACGCAATAATTCTTCAATAAATAAAAACGTATTTGTTAAAGAGAACAATTTATGGCTTTTTAACTTCAACGTTCCCAGAAAAATATTGCAACGTTGGTATTATTTTTTCTAAAGCGCAGTAACGCCGGATGTTTTGAACGAATTTGAGTAAAGAATTTGTTGATTTGACAAGATGGCAATGGTTTTGTGCGGGGAAAAGAGGGGTTACTATTCGGAGATTGTGATCGAGAGGGTCAGCGAGGGGGTGATGAATAATTGCTCGCAGCGAAAGGTCGTTTTAATGGTGATTTGGTAAGCCGGCATTCATTCGCCAAAATGGTGGAATTTTCATTCTAAGTAATATGTCGTTTCTGAAAGAGTGACCAGTAACCACTGTTTTTATTTTGGCCGAAGATTTATGATGTTTGAGCAGTGAACAAGTTTAGTTCCTGTTTTGTTTTTCGTTTTTTGAGAAATCCAGTTCATTTCCGAGATGCCCTTTTCACCTCATGTAGAATAATATTGGAGCAGTTTTGATTTGGATGTGCCAGTTTCAGCTTCCAATAAAGCTTTCTGTTGATGTGCAGTTGGATACCCGCAGAAGTTAGCCAGTTGTTCAAAAGTTTAAGTTAACATGTGTGAACTGAGGTAACATTTACGTTATTAATTTTTAAAGTAAAAATAGACATTTTCTTTTAAAAAGACAAAATTTGCTTTCTTTTATAAATTATTTTAAAAAAAAAAATTTGTAATTATATTATGTTAGGGCCTGGTTTAAACTGTCATGTCATAATTTTATCCTGTTTTAAAATGTTTGTTTTGACGTATGACAGTTTGATTTTTAATCTATTTTGATTTGTAGTAAAGATTAAATTTTATTCTTTATAAAAGGATATCCATAAAATTTGGCCACATTATCTACTAGGAACCATTTCAGAGAATTTTGTAACCTTTTGTAAACAGATATGTAAGTTCTTTTTATTTGTATTGGACAGCTATTTATATATAATATGCCTTTGTTGCTGTAAGTTGTATTGCTTTATAAGCTGTATTTTTGAAAACTGTTTGAGACAATAATAAATGTTTAATTTGTTTCTCTTATCTATTTTGAGTTTTATTTGAAAAAGATATTTTTTTTATATTTTTGATGTTATACAATTATTTCCTTAGTTACAACTAGTGGTTGTAATAGGTATAATTGGGCACCTCAAGTGGCGCCCTATATTAAATTTCTTGAGGTGTTTCCGTTTATTTTCATTCTGTTTGTCCAATAGATTCGTATAAGTACCTTTTATTTCCTTTTTTGTAGTTGTCCCAATCCAACCCCCAATATCTTCAACTTATCCACGACCCAGCTCTCCAATAACCAACTGAGTGTCGTTCGCACTTGTTTCGATTATTTTGTTTGCCCAATCTTGTCCCCCATATTCTTACCCTGTGGTAAGCAAAATAGTTGTTACAACTTTAAAAAGAGATTATACTCAATTCATCAGTGAATACTCATCATTGAATCATATGACTAAACTTTCTTCAAATTTGGTATCTCATCCAGACTTCTTTCTTCCTCATCATTGCATTTACAAGGGCAACAAGATCCGAGGCGTATTTGACGGATCTGCTAAATCTGACACTGGCTTTTCGTTGAACGATATATTCATGGTACGTCCTACACTACAAGACGATCTTTTCACTATTATTTTACGTTTTCGAAAACACAAATTTGCTTTAACTGCTGACATCGTTAAAATGTATCGACAGATTCTTATAAAAGAAAATCAGCGTTGTTTACAAAAATATTGTGGCGATATGATCCAAATTCATCTATTGAGACTTATACTTTAAATACTGTAACTTATGGCACTGCTTCTACCAGCTTTTTAGCAACGCGATGTGTGCAAGAAGTAGCTCATATTTAGTCTGACAAATTTCCTGATATTTCGTCTATAATTTTACGCGATTTTTACGTGGGCGATCTCCATACCGGTGCTTCCACCTTAGACGAACTTAAACATATTCAATCACTGAATTACTTTCAAAACATGGCTTTCATTTAAGTAAATCGAAATCAAACTCAACCGAATTAAAAATCGATGATATAGACAACACTCCTTTGGACATAGGTTCCGATGAAACTGTCAAAACATTAGGTCTGCTTTGGAATCCTAAATTAGATGTTTTCTTCTTTAATGTTCAACCTACTACAAACAATTCTAAGATTACTAAGAGACACATTCTTTCAGCAATTTCAAAGATATTTGATCCTCTTGGTCTCTTAGCAGCAGTTACAATAACCGCTAAGATCATTCTACAAGAATTATGGCGTCTAAATATTTCTTGGGATGAAGTTGTACCCATGGATATTCATATAAAATGGTCAAATTATCAATCCCAATTAGTCAACCTTAATAAATTACAATTCCTTCGATATAATACCGTTTCCAATTTTACATCCATACAATTACATGGATTTTCCGATGCGTCTACTGCAGCATATGCTGCTTATATTTTTATTGATGCTCAGGGAAATATAAGTTGTCATTTACTCTGTGCCAAAACCAGGGTAGCTCCTTTGAAACATATTCTTACAGTTCCCCGACTTGAACTTTGTGGAACCCTACTCTCATCCGAATTGATGGACAAAGTAAAGCAATCACTACAAATTAATTTTGATGAAGTTGTTTGTTGGTGTGATTCCAGCATCGTTCTGGCATGGATTAATACACCTCCCAACTTGTTAAAACCTTTCGTTGCGAACAGAATTTCAGAGGTTCAATCCTTGACTAATTCCAATTCCTGGAGATATGTAAACACACACGAAAATCCTGCAGATTTATTGTCACGTGGTATTTCACCCACGGCACTACAAAATTCCGATCTATGGTTTCATGGCCCTCCATGGCTTTCATTGTCTGAAAATTTCTGGCCTCATCAACCCTTCCAACAGGTTAAAATTCCTGAACTTCGATCTTCTGTTAATCTATCTGCAAGAATTTGCATGAATCTCGACATTATTTACAAAATTTCTTCCTTGACTAAACTACAACGAATTGTAGCCTACTTATTACGTTTCTGTAAAAATTCCAGGCTAACCATGCCAAAAAGAACCTTTACCATTTTAACATGTGACGAAATTGCCTGTTCTCTGATTTGTCTTATTCGCATTGTGCAAAATCAGTCTTTCTCTGATGATTTCACTCATCTCAAAAAACATGTCAAGGTCGATCATAAAAGCAAACTTCTCACCCTGAATCCTTTTCTTGATCAAGATGACATAATTCGAGTTGGTGGAAGAATTCACAACGCTGATATCTCATACGAGAGAAAGCATCCCATTGTACTTCCACAAAAACATCATTTTACAGACATACTTGTACGGCATGAACACATAAAATTACAGCATGCTGGTCCACAGCTACTTTTATCTTCCTTGCGAGAGAAATATTGGGGGACTTGATTATGCGGGACCTTTTCTTTTAAAGGACCGTCTTACGAGAAACTGCAAGATTATTAAGGGTTATGTAGCACTTTTTATTTGTCTGGCCACCAAGGCTATACACTTAGAGGTTGTGAGTAGTCTGACTACGGAATGCTTTATAGCAGCTTTAAGACGTTTTACTTCTCGACGGGGTAAATATGCTTCTATTCTTTCCGATAATGGGAGCACCTTTTAAGGTGCCAACAATGAACTTTCCAACTTTCTCAAGGCTAACAATTCTGCCTTACATGACACACTCTCTTCTGAGGGTATCGATTGGAAATTCATTCCACCGCGTTCACCTCACTTTGGTGGTATCTGGGAAGCTGGGGTAAAATCGGTAAAATACCATCTTAAACGAGTAATTAGCAATACGGTTCTCTCCTATGAGGAGTTTTCCACTGTTTTTATTCAAATTGAAGCAATTCTCAATTCCAGACCTCTTTTTCCTATGTCCACTGACCCCTCAGACCTACTTCCTCTCACACCCGCACATTTTCTGGTTGGATCACCTCTCACATCAGTTCCTGACCGCAATTTGTTAGATGTTATGGAGAACAGATTGAGCAGATTTCAAAAGGTACAGCAAATGGTGCAATGCTATTGGACACGATGGTCCAAAGAATACGTCTCTTCTCTTCAGCAACGTGTCAAGTGGAAGAAACAATGCAGTTCCCTTCTCAAGATCGGTTCCCTAGTACTTGTTAAAGAAGATGGACTGGAACCTCTTAGATGGGCCTTAGGTAGAGTGACTGACATCCATTCCGGCAGTGATGGAATTGTGCGTAGTGTAACGCCATTGTTTATATAGGACTATGTTTATGCAATGTATAAATTTATTTGATTCTAATTGAGACAGTCATTAGATGTCACCACTCTTTCTGTCTCAATAGATTTTAATTACCATTGTTTGTTTGATATTCGTTATACTAGATGGTGCTATGTAAAAAGGTAAAAAACAAAACTAAACGTCCATTTTTGATCCCCTGAATTAAATTCACCAGCGTTGCAATATTTCACTGACATAGTAGCAACAGGTTTAGTTACAAATAAAAATGTTACAAAAAACAGACTATTAATCACTTAAGGTATTCATTTAAAATAGAATTATTACTATCAACTATCAAATATCGTGTCAACTAAAATAGTACACAAACATACTGTGGCTTCTAAATCTTCATACATCTTCTTCTTCTTAACATGCCATACACCAAAGTGCGTAGGCGACTATCTCATTACTAGAATTCTGTTCTTGGCGGCGTGACACAGCTCACCTGTATTGTGTATTCCTGTCCATTCTTTAATATTCCTTAACCAGGACAATTGTTTGCGGCCGGCTCCTCTCCTACCTTCGATCTTCCCTTGTGGGATTAACTGTGGTATTTCATATTTTGCTCCTCTCAATATGTGCCCAAGGTAACCAATCTTGCGTTTTTTAATTAATTCAAAGAGTTCTCTTTCCACGCCGGCTCTATTAAGGACGTCATCGTTTCGAACTCTATCCACCCAAGGTATGCGCATCATTCTTCTCAATGACCACATTTCAAATGCTTCAAGTTTGTTGATAGATGTTTTTTTCAAAGTCCACGTTTCCATGCCACGTTCATACATCTAAATAAGTTTAAAGAATTTAAATATTTTATTTTATTTGGAAGTGTATTTAAAAAATTTGGTCCGAGGTAAGTAAAACATTTTAATCCTATATGTTTAAAACATAAAAAAACATTTGTATGAGAAATGAACAACATTAGGTATTTAGAAATAAATTTTACTGTATAATACATACATTCGATAATATTTAAAACAAAGTGATTTTAAATTAAAATAATGTTACTTCCATAATAAATAAATGGTTTTTTACAGGTGGCTGCAAAGATTTGTTGTTATTACAAAATGTGGTTTATCACCATAAAAAATTCATAGATTGAGAATGTTCAGATTTCCGACAAAAAATTCTTCGGCTTGTCAAACATGGATATTACACTTTGGTAAGTAAACATAAACTTTTTTTATATTCTTGTATTTTACACCGTTTCCGTTAGGTAATTAACTTGAAAAAAATGTTTTTTTTTTCATTCATCATTTTTTATTATCGCCACGGTGCACGCGTCATATTCGAGATGCATTAATTTGAATTTTACGTTTTCGTTGGTAATTATAATAAATGATATAATAAACTTCGGAAAAATAAATAAGTGAATAAATATCAAGTTATAAACATAAACAAAGTATTAGATATTTAAATATGTATTTCTTTAGCTATTTTTAGTTATTGTATTGAAAAGTAGAAATAAGTTCATCTTTATCGGAGAACTAATTGATACACCAGTCCATCTGCGAAAAATCATTGATTTCACGTAAAAATCTTATAAAGATATTTGAAGGTTCTAATTAAATAAGTATATATATATATATATATATATATATATATATATATATATATATATATATATATATTTACGGCATAAAGTGAAATCCGCCCATGTTAAAATTCAGGTTCAAGTGAGCTCCGTGGTCAAGTGGACACCGATATACGGAGCTCACTTGTCCATTCCATAATATTGGCTCTGTCGATTCGTTAAGATGTATAGTTTCATAATTCTTAAAAAAATTTTGGAGCTCATAAGTACCCCTGTATCATAAATGTATTTCGCTTAGTTCACGTGTATATATTATAGGGGTCGTTCAGATCTTTTTAACTGTATATTGGAACTATATGTATATCGGTTTAAGTAAGCTCTGATAGTTTGGCAACTATGCACTTAGGCCAGCGTTCTTGATATATATTTTATATATTTTAAACGGTTCATACGGACTCCTTTTCATACGCATTACAATATGTAATCTTCTTCTTCTTCTTGATGTGCCTATCCGTTATGAATGTTGGCGATCATATTGACAATACGTAATAGATATGTATAATACCAAATACCTGTTTTTGGTAGGTACCTGCTATTCTAAAAATAGCTTTATAAATACAAAAGGATTTCATTACCAAGTAAGACGTGTTTTTTCATATGCGAATATTTCCTAATGTATTCTGTTAACATGAATATGTCTTTATACGTTTTATTTAAGAATACGATTAATAAGAACTTTTAGTTAATCCATTGTTTTACGATATCTTGTATACAGCTTCTTTATTATTTTATTTCTGGTTTTATCTGTGTACTACATATAATTCTGGATAGGTTATCTTAAAATAAATATTTAAGTGCAAAAAATAGATATTTTTATGTAAAAATTGGTAGTAGTGCACAAAACAGGGAAGAATGCTTAATTTATATAAGAAGAATGTACCAGTTCACCAATATTACATACTTCTAAATGTTTTATCTGCTATTTAGGGGTAATATGTAATCAATAAACGTGGAGTTAGTGTCAAATTTGCAATAATCTTTGGTCAGTTTTTTCTCGATTTTAGTCATAAATTGAGCTGGTATTCGTTGAGTGGATGTTGCGATTCTAGACTTTGTATCTTTTATTCTCTAGCAGTCTAGCTACTTATCTTCGGATATTAGGTGAATTGATAGCTACGATATTGTAGAGCTTATGTATGGATGTGTGTGTGTGTGTGTCTTAATATTCGCTGAATTTGGCTGTCTAATTTATAGCTAAATCTACGTGTTAAATATGTGTTGGTGTCATCCATACTTGCAAGGTATATTCGGTAGCAGAAACATAGAGTGCAAGCGTCTACGTTTTAAGGATGAAAGGAATCTTCTCATTTTTAGCTGACAAGTTTGCAGAGATTATTTTTCTGGTCCTCAGTTTGCCCTTTAGTTTTAAACAATGTTCTATGAATGACAAAGTGTGATACAAACTATCTTCAAGGTATTTATAGCAAGTCCAGAGTTTAAAAATTTCATGACACTATTGGATGTTTAGATTTTTAAAAGCATCTCTGTTAGGGACATTAAAGCAGGACATCTGACTTTTTCTGAGGTTTGGCTTAAAATTGATTCATAGTCTATTTTTATTGTGTTTAAAGTATGATTTAGATTTTTCTATACTTCAGCAACAAAAGTTTTTGGTTGTGCAACAATATAGATGTATCGTCTAAATAATAAAAGTCCTAGTATTTACTGGTATGGGTTGTGTAAATATTATACAGTGTAGTCATTACGCTACATTACGCCACCCCAAAGGAGACCGTTCTTCTGCGTTTTCCATCTGTTATTTTTACCATTGAATGATACGAAAAATCTTCTGTTGTGTAGGCATACTCGGACAATACAAGCCATTGTTGTATTTTTGATCCAAATTTTAGAATTAGTTTTGTGCTCAGATCTTTAGTCAGGAGCCGTAATATTGTTCATTATATACGTAGATAGCAGATCCAAGCTCAACACCGTTGAAAGATTCCCTTAGCTGACTGGTTTTGTCCCCTCTCATTTTAAGTTTTTCTTTTCTTGTTTGCCTATGTTTGGCCCTCAATGTGTTTCCTGCACTAGAAATACGTCACATTTGTATTAACCGCATATGTCTGATAAAGTTAAGTAAAGTACCTATCTTTATCTCTGGATATTCCCTTCTCTAATATTTATAGACATAATTAGGATAGTTGGTATTAAAAAGGCCGATTTGGCCGATCTTTAAACCCTATAAAATATGGCTAATCTTTTACTTGTCATTAAAAATTTTAATTTTACATACTGTTACTTTTAGGCAATATTTCGATCAGATTTGTATAGTAATAAATGTAGTTAATATATGTAGAGTCTCTTTGTGAAAAATAAATGAGTTTGTAATATCGGTCACAACTCATATATGGATAATAAGGAAATAAACGGTTAAAATAGGTGTACAAAATTTTAACTACATATATCGGCGCCATTGTTCAGGAGTTGGGTTTATCTCAGAGATCAAAGGTTACGTTACATGCATATTCCAGGTTGTATTTACGTATTTTCATTCCTAAAAAAGTATATTTATAATAAAGCCCTGAAGCTACCTTTAGATTCTATGAAAAGTAGAATCTATGGAAATTAGCAAATTAAAAAATAAAGACATAATTCTGAATGGCCAACTTGAGACAAACAATTCTCCCGTCCTTAACTTATTCAGTTACAAACTATAACGTGTAAACGCATACATCTTTCATTGTTAGATAAAATGAATTTTTATCAAGTAACGGTCGGATCCATCACTTACTAAAAGAGTAGAAAATGACATGCTTATGCTTTAGAGTACGGCTAGTTTAGTACAAAGTACCCTTTGCCAATTGCTTTCTCACTTTCTTAGCGATGGGCCTGGCTTTTCCTTATCAATAATGTTCTCGTTCGTTATAGTTATTCTAAGATATTCAGATTTCACTATATGCTCTACATTTAATATACATTTACAACTATGACGAAATTTTTATAATATTTTATGCATTGATATTAAACTGATATTAAACTGAGGATATAAAAATCAACAATAAGACCGATAATGACGTACATAGCGGAAACAAGAGCAGATACGGCGAAAACACAAAGACTGCTAGAAACAACAGAAATGAAAGTCTTACGAAAAATAACAAACTAAACTCTAAGAGAAAGACTAAGAAGTGAAGAAATACGAGCGAGATGTGGTTTAGAGGAAATAAACGCGTGGACCAAAAGAAGAAAGCGGAATGGAATCAACACTTCGAAAAAATGACAGAAAATAGAATAGTACGAATAGCAAGAGACAAATCGCCAAATGGAAGGAGATCATTGGGACGACCGAGGAAAAGATGGTCAGACAACGTCAATTGAGGCTCAAAACCGAAGTAAAACAGGCATTAAGCCTATTTATAAAGAAGGAAGAAGAAGAAGATATTAAACTGGAGTAGAGCACTTGGTAGACAATATTTATTTGTTTTGAGTATACTTATTTTACAACATAGTACATAAAATAATAAATATTTGTGTGCTCATTTTTTGCTCTGAATTGAAGATTTTATCTAAAAATATGACTGTACTTTATACAAATATTATTATTTTCTGAGACACCGGTATAAATATAAATTTTGAATTTCGCAATGATTTTTTAAAATTATTTTCTTGTGACGTTATGTCCAGTGGCGTCGAGGCCCCAAACGTTATTGACATCATATAAAACTTCTTCATATTCTGCAGCGTTAATCAATTCAATTCCAAAATTCCAATATCTACTTGCACTGTGAAAAATTATAGAACCAAGATATATACATTTTTTCATCACGAATTTCAAATCACCGTATTTGTATTTACCTAGCTAGTGAAGAATTAGAAAAAACTGTCATGAAGGCTGACAACGAAAGAATAACTATCAATCATCAAATAATTTATGCTCGACGCTTAATTACACCAAATGAAAGATTACTGATCTCTAATGTTTGTCCTAGTATTTATCACACTTTCATAGAATATAAACTTAAAAAATTAGGCCTCAATTTATTACCTCCAATTAATTTTTTACGAAGAGGTACAACAAACCCAGTATATAGATATATATTGAGCTTTCCAAGACATACATTTATCTTTCCTTTGAAAGCTACATTAACTCCTCCCTCAATTGTCAGAAACCACGATCAAACATCTAATCGTATTTTCTTATCTTTAGAAAACAGATGTGTTACTATTGTAAAAAATCTGACGATTTTGTAGCAAATTGGTCATTCTGTACAAATCCAAATCAGAACTTTACAACAACAGTGCCAACTACTACTATAAATACAGTAGTTAATACTCTTCCACACATGACGTCCTGATCACATCAGCATCTTCAGCGAAGTCCTTTTCCTTACAATCCTCGACTATACCTACTTAATTAACTATACCAATATTAACTCTATCTCAAATATCACCCTTAACATTATTCCCAAGTTCTCAAACTACATACACAGATAAAAATATAACAACTACCCAGTTATCAACAATACCTAATATTTCACAACCTCATATATCAATCCCAAACTATTCCTCAACACTTGCATACCCTATCAATAACATATCAATAAATACTGTAATTTAAAAACTAAAATTGCGTAGCCAAGAAAAAGTAGTCATAACCCAAAGTGCTTTAACAAAGGTGAACGAATTATTAGCGTAACAGCTGTTTTGAAAACTAAATATTATGAGACGAATTGGAATATTGTATTACACAAACTAAACCGCTTGATTATGGTTTGTTGATTAAGGAAAATGTGATATGACAGGAAAGACTAATGACTCTATAGCTAATTGCCACATAAATATCAATGTAACGCAAATCGTATGATTTTGTATATAAGACAAATAATATTATATTCTAAATTATACCTATAGAGATACAAATGGTAAAACAAACAATAAACAACTATTATACAATATAGTAAATATTTATTTAGATAAACGTAAAGGTTAAAACATGTTTTTTAATTCGCGGTAAAAGATTTATTAGAGTTTAGCACATAAGATAAATTCGTAACAAAATTCATATACCAGTAAATGGTACTCGTTACAGCAGCGAAGTAATTTTAGCAACAGATATGTAGGCTGACCTTACCTCTTGACATACAGCAACCACAAAAGAATCGGCGATAGCGCAAAGGGCAGCTACCCCTTAACTAAGACACGACTCTCTTGTTTGGCAGATAGCACTTGTCTCTTCGACGACTAGGCAGCCTTCACCCCTACTGGATAGAACGACTGTCTTTGATGACCAAGCAGTCTTCATCCTTACTGGATGGAATGATTGTCTTTGATGACTGAGCAGCCTCCACTCTTATTGGATGGAATGACTCTCTGTTAATGGGCTAATTATACGGGGAGAATTAAAACATGAAACATGGACGACGAAAAAACAAAATAAGAGCCGATTGAGCATCGCAGAAAGAAGAATTATTAGAGAAATATATAAACCTGTTATCGATAATATTACAAATCAATACAGAGTGCGAAACAACCGCGAACTAATTGATTATTATGACCAACTAGATAAAGTAAAAACATAAATAACATCTTATACGTAATACCTTGTAAAAATAATATTGTACATTTTTAAGAACGAACTCCTATTTGAACATTGAAGCGTCAAATAACATATGTAGTACATAATAAATATTGTGGCATATTTCTTTCATTCTATCCAAAAAATTAAAAAAAAATAAAGTCAGACATATTGAGATGGATTACTGAATACTATTATAGCATACAAGTAGTTTGAGCTACCGGATATTTAAATACATTAAAACTTGGTGTGAACATTTTGGTTAAAAGAATAAATTTGATTTTTATATTACACATGTAGTTGACATTTCTATCTCCAAATTCTTTTTTAGAGTTCTTTTTATAGACACGTACTAAACAAATTTTGTTTATATTGCAGTTTCTTCTTTTTGTAGATTTAATAGTGATATGAGGATATCAGTTTGCTACATATACATAAAATACAAATAGACTGACTGTTGCAATACAGGTCCGTTTCCCCAGTGCGACAGAGAAAACTGGCGAAAAGCAGTCCCTGCATCCCTTTCTAATTTGCCAGGTTTATCGAACGCGTGAACTAAATGACCAATGAGAAGGTCACGTGGTCGATAAACCCGTTCCATTAGAAAAAGATACAGATATTGCTTTTCGTCAGTTTTCTCTGTCGCATTGCGGAACGTGAATGTATGGCAGTATTCAGTCTATTTGTACTATATGTCTATGGTTTGCTACATGCATTTTCGCTTTTATCTTTTATGTGACAAAGTTATCAGCGATATCTAAATAGCTCCAATCCTTCAAAAGTATATGGTTTTATTGTTACATTAATGCTCCATTCTATATCATACCTTTTGTCTGTTAATGAACTTTTATTTGGTTTTCTTGTTATTGACTATAACACCGTTTTTTTATGCTAAAAGCATTATTCAATATATTATAATGTGTAATTTTCTGGCTGCTGACGAACAGAAGTTTTTATTAACTTTTCTTTAATAGAATTATGTATGCAGATTTGTATTTTGATCTTCTCACGGTGCTAAAGAGCAAATGTAATAGTTTATTGTATTTTTCCATAAGATTTCTAGTTTTTCACTGTGTCATGACTCCTCTTATTTCTTTTCCTACGATTTACATTAATTCATTTAATTATTATTTCTGAAATTTCAAGTTTATACACAGTTTCTTTTGTTCCTCATGTTATTCATTCTTATCTATCTATCTATCTATATAAGGATTTTTACAGCTGTCGCCGCCTTCCTCCTTTCAGCAACGTCTCCAGTCCTCTCTGTTCTGCCATTCTCCATCTCTAAGGTCTCGTTTTTCCATGGCCTCGTCACTTCATTCCTCCATAATCTTCGGGGTCTACTCTTTTTCTCCTTCCTATTGGGCTCCAATCCGAAATCCTTGCTATCCACCTTGTATGATCTGTTCATTCTTATCTATAGATGTGCTTATTTCCTATCAATTATCTATCAATATTTGAAGTCTTTTTTTATTTGTTTTAGTCATGGTAATGATTCGCATCCGTACATAAAAATAGGTCTAAAGCTTGTATTATGCTCTAAACTTCTTCATTGGTAGTATTACCAACTGCGATTATTGTTCTAAGATATTTAATGTCTTCCATACTTTCGAAATTGAAATTGTTGACTTTAACGTTGTATCTAGATTTACTGACGGTCTCTTATGTTTATGCGCTGGTATTTGGTTTTCACTTCGTTGATTTTACTTGAAACTTTTTTCGTGCTCTCTGGACTTTGTTCAGTATGTCGTTTACATATTTACAGATGTAATCATCAGCATAACTAGGAGCTGCTTTGTACCTTGGGCCGTTAATGGATTACATCGTAAATCGGCGCTGTTTCTATTTTAATAAATTGTTCTTTAATTTTTTGACTATTTAAATCGAGAATCTGTATTTTATTCTACTGTTTATTAAGGCAGAGTTTCTTGGGGCCAATTTCTTTCTCAAGGTTTTTGTTTCCCGTATCAATATTACAACAATTTTGCTGGATGCCGACATAGGAAACCCGTTGGTATGTACATACTGTTTCGATATCTTTTTGTCCCGTTATAAAGTGAATATTAGTTTATTAGGAAATATGATATTGTCTAATAATAGTTAAGTTGTTTTGCTTTGCTTTCTCAGACTGCTACCGTCGTGCCTTCTGGTATTTGATATTTCAACCGTCAAGCAACAATTCCTATATGCATTAACTTAATGCTGATATCCTGCTTTCCCAATCCAGTTGGCAGTCCCGAAACCAATAAAATTGCTACATACAAGTTTTCTATTAAGCTGCCCAGAACTATAGGTACGCCTTATTATCTTACTGATGTTAGTGCTGCCCCTTATAAGTGAATAAAATATGAAAGGAAGGTTTTTGGTAATTTAATAAGATCCTTGTGTTACAATATAATGTCTCCGAGAAAGTAAAGTAATATCAAAACGCTATTCGGATTTAATCCATAGCTAAAATATTAGAATGCTATAAAATAATGCTATATATTAGCATTAATAAGTTTATAATGGATACTAAAGTTTGAAAATAATTAGAGCAAGTAATTTAAATTATCAAAGTGCTTATTAAACATAAAAATAAAATAAAATTATATTAACAATTTATATTATAATATATTTAAAAACAGTAGCCAAATATTCTTGGAATTCCTCGATGACTAAACCTGGTGGATATTTAAATAAATTTTAAGTTCTAAAATGTACCTGCTCTAAAATTTGAAAATCTACGACTAATACAACTACTGGCAACATCGCAGGAGCTTAGTTGTGTACGCTAAAAGCTGTATACGGATCCCAAAAATGTTTTATCCAGTTACGGAGTCCACATGATCAGACGTGTTGGTCGGAGTCCACATAAAGCGCTACTCAGATAATAATATACACGGCGTATATTCTCCTGGAGTTATTATAATACCGTTTTAGTACGGAGCCCACATTAACCGCTAGAAGTATATATATACATATATATATATATATATATATATATATATATATATATATATAATATATATATACATATATATATACATATATATATATATAATATATATATATATATATTATATATATATATATATATATATATATATATATATATATATCCCAACACATGTTTGAAAAATTCTGAATGTTTTCTGGCTTAAAACTGCGTTGGGACGGGATATTTCAGTAGACTATGTCATTTCTTATAACGTGACATCGAGTATCTACCTCCAGTATTAATATAGCTGCTCAGTATGAAGTTTATCGTAATGGGCAATAAATCTTGAATCGGATTATAAATCCTAACAGGTGTTTTTACTGGGAGATATTATCCCGACAGGTATAAACAACTTCCTTTTTTTAGCATGGATCGAAAGAAACAGAAACTAACCAAAGATGAAATTGATTACTAAGCTAATAAAATTGATGAAATCGAAAGTATAGACTATAGTAGTGATGATAGTATGGTAGGTAAGGACGTCATTTTGTCATAAGATGAACTAAGTGAGGCAAGTTCACTTGAAAGTGAAGTGAATATAGGTAATGAAACTGAGAACGCAATTCAAATTTCAGATCAGGAATCATATGACGATGATGAAAATATCAAAGATGCAGACAAGGTTATGCAACCTTTGCCGCCAACTAGTACAGAATTTTCCGCTGTTTGGACTGATGTCAATGCAGAAAATTTAATTCCGAGATATGATCTACCAGCCAGAACAGCCCCAGTTATAACAGATCAATTGAATCGAGCCAGTTCTGCATTAGACTGTTTTCTAGAAGTATTACAGTGTACAAACAGTAGGCTTGAAATTTTAGAACAGAAAAAGAAGAAAACTTTTGTCAAAACGTGCCAAAAAGAAATGATGCTACTTATTGCTGTTACGAATTATGCATTATAATATAGTTCCTTCTTTCGCAATGTACTGGTCTAATAATAAATCGCTTGGAAACAATTATATTCGTAGTGCAATATCAAGGGATAGATGCCAACTACTATTATCAAAATTGTATTTTGCCGAACCCAATAAACCTGCCACAGCAAATAAAACTTATTATATTGATGGTGTTATTTCCTGCTTGAAGACAAGTTTTATGAGAGCTAGAAGTGATTCTATCTATCAAGCAATTGATAAGTCTATGACAAATTTCAAAGGGCGATCTACATTGAAACAGTATATGCCCCTCAAACGCATAAAACGTGGTATAAAGTTATGGACAAGATGCGATTCGGAAACTGGCCATATTTACGATATAAATGTGTATGCAGACAAAAATGATAATAAGATGGGTACTTTAGGAGAACGTGTCATAAATCAGTTATCTTCAACAATTTCTAATGAAAATGTTCTAATTTACTTCGATAGATTTTTTACAACAGTTCCTCTTATGGATACCACTATGTTTTCTGCTGTCGGTACATGCATGAGTAGCCGCAAAAATTTACCCAAATTTTATGGCAAGCTAAATCGAGGAGAATCGCAAGTAAAAGGTAATGAAACTGGAACATTAGCTATACGATGACAGGAAAGAAAAGATTTTATCGTACTAATTAACTGCCATAAACCAGAAGAAACAACTGTGTGTAGAAAACTGAAAGATGGTAGAAAAGCCAACATTTGTTGTCATGTATCGATTGAATTCTATAACCGTTACATGGGAGGTGTAGATAGATGTGATCAAATGACATCTGACGTACCAAATTTATTTGTAAAATGTGTCATGTTCCGTTATGTAGCGATTGTTTTACCCATATCATGCATTAACATTTATCGTTCATGTATACTGTTGGGATATATAATCCCATGCATTAAAAAAAATAATAATAATAATAAAATTTTTTAAATACATTCTTAGTTCTTTTAAATGCTCTCGAACAACAAACTGCAGACAAATATATCAAATTTTATAATAAACAAATCAGGAGTGAAAGGGTTAAATGAAATTTAGTAGATTTAACTCCCGCTACTCAGATGCCACCAAAATGAGGAGCATGAAAAGGTATGAAATGCCACTTTATTTATAAGTGAGGTGTCGTTTTATTTCCTTGTTCCAATTTGGCTTTATAACTCAGCTATTTGTCCTTCTAAATTAGATTTTTAATCGTTTTGTTCTTTTAAATTTTTCTGTTATTTTATTTTATTTCTAAATCGGTTTTTTTGTTGTTCTATGGTTCTTCTCATTTGCCTGTTCTATTATTAATTTGACTTATATCCAACTTAAAATTTTCGTCAATTTGAAATAAAGCATTTATGATTTCTACCTCTACTTTTCTACGCCTCTCTTCCTCTTCTTGTCAACGCTTCTGCTTCAGCTCTTCCCTACGCTTCTGCTTTTTGTCTTCATCTTCTTGTCTACGCTTCTCTTTTTTCTTTTTCTCTTCTTTGTAACGTTATAAACGTCACATCTCTATTAATTTATATTTAAATAATTATTTCATTTTTAATTTCTTTATTAATTTATTAATTTCTTTATCTTTAGTTTAATTTTTACTATTTTTTATTTAAACAGTAGTTGGCCCCCTCTGTTCGTCTCTTTCTTCCTCTGTCTTTATTTACTCTCTCTTTCTGTCCCGTAGAATAAATATTCGACCTCTCTCTTTCTGATTTGTGTTGATAGACAAGCTAGTTTCATGGAATAGCAACATCCTATGACATCTCTCCTGTGCTAACTTCATTTAGTCTCCCACTTTCTGTCAAAACATCTTTTCTAACGTGGTGGGATTATTTTTTGCCTCTTTTTGATTTTTATAAAAGAAGGCAAAAATTATTATTACTCATTTTATGGTCTACAAATTCTCTTGGGTTTTATTGGGAACTAGGCAAGGTATAGACTATAAGCTCCCATGGTTGGTTGAGGTATTATTTTTACAATAGTACTTCAATTCACTTTGGTAGTCTTATCGTTACACTTATCTTCTCCTTCACCTCTTCCTCTTCTTGCGTACACTTCTCCTTTTCCATTTCTTTATCAAGTTCAGTAGATCATGTATTATCCATTAACAATTACTTTAATATATCTTTTATCCTACCGATGTCACTAATGTTCTTAATAATTCTTTACAATTACGTTTATTTAAAACAGCAAACAATATTACAATATTTGATTACAACTTAAACAAAAAGAAAGAACTAGTCAAAAATTAAATTACTACTGTACTGTGCTAGTGTACTGTACTGTACTACTGTGAACTGTCAACTTTCCGTTTATATACATTTTCTGTCATTCCAGACTTTACGAGACATTTCGGAATGTTTCGATGACAATCTAGAACATTCTAGATTTTTAATACTTCGTATTTTTCGTCAAGATGCTTTTTCTATATGGAATAAATCTTACGGAATTGTGTAAAAATATGTTTATGTTATTTAACTTTTTATAATACTCACCATAATATTCTTTCTGATATTCAAGTAAACGCTAGCGGTTTCGTAAAATTTAACTAAAGGCCGCAAGTAGGTACTAATTTGTTGTCTACATAGCTCCTTTAATTCTTCTTCGACCTTTTCTAGTTTTTTCCTTATTTCAATCATATTCTTCTGATGATCTGCTTCTCGAAAACTTCTTGACATCATACCTTCTACGCTTATACTCTCTACACGTAGCAAACTTAAAACCTAAAATAAAAAAGTAACAAAATAGGAAACTTGGTATAAGAAAATTGGTATTTATATCCTAACATTGAGATATTTATACAGGGTTTAAGAAAAGAAGCGAGATGGTCGAATATTATATATATATATATATATATATATATATATATATATATATATATAATATATATATATATATAATATATATATATATATATATATATATATATATATATATATATATTATTTATATATATATATATATTGGGATTTATTCAGCGGTGAAATAAGTGTACTCTTTTAACTAAGTTTCAAGCTTTCGAAAATGTTTATTTTCATCATCAGGAAAAACTGAAAATAAAGTGCGACTGTTAGTAAATCATCCTCGAAATTAGTTGTAGAAGATGGTTTTTTTAAATAAAAAACGATAAAAACTTACGTTATTGAGGTTCGTCTTTCGTGGATGTTTCACTTACAGGTGACAATATTACGCACCACTCATTGATTGAGTCAAATTTTAAAATATTAAACACATATAAAACTTCATGGTGTATAAGACCACACTTAATAAATTATTATACTTTTAAGTATATATAAAAGTATAATAATTTATTAAGTGTGGTCTTATACACCATGAAAGTTTTATATGTGTTTAATATTTTAAAATTTGACTCAATCAATGAGTGGTGCGTAATATTGTCACCTGTAAGTGAAACATCCACGAAAGACGAACCTCAATAACGTAAGTTTTTTATCGTTTTTTATTTAAAAAAACCATCTTCTACAACTAATTTCGAGGATGATTTACTAACAGTCGCACTTTATTTTCAGTTTTTCCTGATGATGAAAATAAACATTTTCGAAAGCTTGAAACTTAGTTAAAAGAGTACACTTATTTCACCGCTGAATAAATCCCAATAAACCTCAAAGCTCCGTTTTCTAACGTTGTCAGCAAAGACTTCTTTTCGTATATATATATATATATTTATATATATATATATATATATATATATATAATAAAAAAAATAACTACAAACCATTAAGTTTATTTTTGTTATTAGTCTGTTGTAGTAGATTGGTAAATACAATGAAAAATATAGGCAAAAATCCGATTTATTTAAAGATACGAAGAAGATATAACTATCAAAAAGATCAGCAAATCGGATTATTACACGGCGATTGGCAACATTGTTATGCAAACAACATTGTTGCGAAACAGATAGTTGAACGATATTTTATACAATGTCTAAACCCAGGTATAGATTTATTTTTGTCCAAGTTTTATATTGGTGCACTATTTCAAATGCAGTTCAAACATACATTGAATTGTATGATCCGTTTTAAATAAATCTGTATATACATATATAATATATATATATATATATATATATATAATATATATATATAATATATATATATATATATATATATATATATAAACTCCTTGCAAATTTAATAAATCTATCAGTAGAACAGGGTGTTTTTCCACATAGCTTGAAGGTAGGAGTTGTAACTCCAATATTCAAGAGTGGATATAATTCAGTTTTAGATAATTACAGGCCAGTTACAGTCTCTACTATTTTGGGCAAAATTTATGAAAAATGTGTATACAAAAGAATGTATAGTTTCCTTTTTATGTTCCAACCAACACGAATTTCTACATGGAAGATCAACAGAGAGTGCTACCAATGAATTGCTTAGTTTCATTCACATAGCACTGGATCGGGGAGATTTTGTGGGGGCACATTTCTTTGATCTCTCAAAAACGTAAGAGTTGTATAGAGAAGTTAAAAAATCTTGGTTTAAGGGGTCAGTTCTCATTATGGTTGTCATCTTATTTATATTCTAGGAAGATCCTCGTTAATCTTAATGACACACGATCAGATCATGGTGATATTGATATTGAGGTTCGTCAGGGTTCAATATTGGGGCCATTATTATTCCTATGCTATATTACTGATATGCCGAGATATGTCAGTTCAAATAACATATTTATGTATGCAGATGACACAACTATTGCTACATCTGCTTCAAGTGCCGAGGAATTAACTGTTCAACTGAATGTTATATCAGAAGATTTTACAGAGTGGCGTAAAAAAATGCTTGGATTGTTAATGCTAAAAAACCATAAGCATGCAATTCTACTATAGATCAAATTCAAGTTAAAAGTTTTCTATAAAAGTAAATGATAGCCTGGTTCATTCTACAACTTCCACCAAACTTTTAGGTTTGTATCTTGATAGTAACTTGAACTGGCAGTCTCAAATTAATCATGTTTGCAAAATAATAAATAGTAGTTATTACGCAATATTGCAATTTAAAAGGTTTTCTTAAAAAGGAACAGTTATTGAATGTTTATTGTGCAATTGTTTATTCTCACTTGGCCTTCAATATAAATCTTTGGGGTAGTGCTATAAATGCTGCAAGAGTGTTTCTGTCTCAGAAAAGGATAATTCGGTTAATTTTTAATTGACCATATAGGCATTCATGTCGATAATATTTTAAAAAATATAACATTTTAACAGTACCTTCTATATATATTTTTAAATGTATACTACATATAAAAGAAAATATAACTACTTTTCATTTAAACTCTGATTATCACCAGTACTCAATTAGGCAAAATGACTTCATCAGAATACCAAAACATAATACAGCACGATTTGAAAAATCCCAGTATTATATAGGTATAAGACTTTTCAATCATCTTCCCAACAGTATTAAATCTGAAACGAATTTAAATAAATTTCGAGGTAAATTAAAATCTTTTCTATTGCTAAATTGTTTCTAGAGTGTAAGTGAATATCTGGGTAATGTAAATAATTAATCCTATGTACTTTTTATCTTTCAATTCTGAAATTGTGATGTTTTATAAGTATGTATTTATATTTTTTATTCGACTTATCCTATATCATGTAAATGATAAACCGCATTCACTACCATAAAAATTTGTTTGCAGACTTCTTCTAATTTGTTTTTCTGCAATTACAGCGCAAGATTACAAGATATATAAAAAATTAAATCGAGATGTAAAAAGAGAAGTAGTGAAAAGTAAAAATGAGATGTGGGATCGAAGA
This sequence comes from Diabrotica balteata, assembly GCA_918026665.1. NCBI lineage: Eukaryota > Metazoa > Arthropoda > Insecta > Coleoptera > Chrysomelidae > Diabrotica > Diabrotica balteata. Next base: position 70,815,021 of record OU898280.1, on the reverse strand, counting down.
TGTGCAGAGGTGGATAGGTATATGGGTAGAACAAGCGTTGGGCAAGCGTGGAAGATGATAAAGTCTCTCCTGAGGAAAGGAAAGTAAAAATCTAACTTACAGTTAATAGATCTGAAACAGTGGAAACACCAATATGAGGTCTTACTGACAGAGGATAGACGTAAATTCCAAGAGTTCAAAATGGAAGAAATATCCGAACATACAAAAACAATTATTGAGATAACAACCGGATAGTTAAGCGATGTCCTCAAAAGATCGAAAAACGGTAAAGCAGCAGGACCTGGAGACATCCCAATTGAGTTGGTAAAGTATGGACCAAAAATATTATATGAGATGTTTGTTCAACTATTATGGACCAAAACTAATTATAGGGGAATAACTGTTATCATCTCAGTGGGGAATCATTCTACCCACCTATTGTTTGTAGATTTAGAGAAGGCATACGATACGGTACCTTCGAAAAAATTGTTTCAAACATTGACGACAGTAGGTCTCAGCAGAGAGTATGTGGATGCTATCGCAAATATATACAAAAATGCAAGAAGTGTTACTAAAGAAGGAAACTTTATATCTGAATCATTTTCAAAAACAAAGGGAATTAAACAAGGATATTATCTATCTCAGACCTGATTTAAAATATATACTCAATCATCGCTAGCGCAGTGGAGGAAACAAGTATCCAGAATGGGAATAGACATAGACGGTGATAAATGTCTAACAACTTTATTTGTCGCAGATGATCAGGTAGTCGTAGTGAATGATGAGGAAAATAAGGACTACATGTTTAGAAAACGATAGACGAGTGACGAAAAAAGATAGAAAAATAATAGAAATGGATTTTCTAAGGAGAGCGTCTGGTGTATCCAAAAAAGATCATATCAGAAATGATGATATTAAAAGGAGGACAAATACTGTGTATTACAGTGTAGACAGAATTGAAAGAAGACAAGCGAATGAATGAAGATAGATGGCCAAAGAAAGCTTTAAATTACATATCACAACAAAGAAGAAGGGGAAGGCCTTCAGTTGCCTGGGAAGAAAGAAAATATACGGCACATAATGAGAGATATAGCCATCAAAGAAGACGAATGGATGGACAGATATATATATATATATTATATATTATATATATATATATATATATATATATATATATATATATATATATATATATATATATATATATATATTATATATATATATATTAACGAAATCAAATGTATATGTATAAAGATTATAATGCTTCACTTACCATTCCATATGTTAATCTGAACTGGCTAACTAACGAACTAGGTTTACCCAGCATCATCTTCTTAAGATTTTCTTCTAGAGGAACGCTTTGTTTGCACAGAATAATAACAGTTCCTTCAGCATCTAAACCACGTCTTCCAGCACGTCCAGCCATCTGAGTGTATTCGGCTGCTTCAAGGTCACGTAATTCTTTGCCGTCATGTTTACGAACTGAATCAAAAACCACTGTTCTTGCTGGCATATTCACACCCATGGCAAAAGTTTCCGTTGCAAAAAGTAGCTAAAATGATAAAACAAAAAAATAAACTGTTACCACATAAAAACGAAGAATATTTGACGTACGATACCGTATTGATACCCTGTTAGGTTACCCCGTGTAAGAATTGTTGCTAATATAGTGTTTTTATTGAATTTTAGATTCCAAAATGCCCCATGCTTACGTTCGGAAAACTAAAAGATCAAATGGACAGAAGATGAACTAAAAGCTGCGATCACTGTTATACGATCTGGGCGAAAAATACGAGAAGTAGGTCGATCATTCAATATTCCAGAATCCCCTCTACGTGACAAACTAAAGTCCAATAGCCATAAAAAAAAAACTTAACAGGAAACCAATTTTTAATAATGAACAGGAATCCACCATAGCCAACCATGTTAAAAAGTTGGCGAATATGTTTTTTGGAGTCACACCATCAGAACTAAGGCGTTTAGCATACCACTTTGCTGAAGAGAATAAAATAAAACACCGTTTCGACTCGATAAAGAAGATTTCTGGTGAATATTGGTTAGAACTCTTTTTAAAGCGTCATCCAGACATTAGTCTTAGAAAACCCGAAGGTACCAGTCAAAACCGCATTTCTGCATTCAATAAAGATGAGGTTAAACAATTTTTTAACAATCTGCTCAATCTGCAAATAAATGAAGAGTTATTTTTTGACTGGATAAAACATTGTCAGCATATAAAGGCCTCGAAAGAAGATCCAGTGCTTCTCATATTGGATAACCATGGGAGTCACACTTCTTTGGAGATTTATACTTACTGCAGTTCACACGGAGTTGTTATGGTTTCACTTTGTAATGGACTTAGAAATCGACGTTACCAATGATGACAGGGTCCCTGACCAGTCGAGATGTAACGAAACTCTGCAGAGAACTTCACCGAGAAATACCAAACCCCAACCGGGACCATCGAGATGTGATGAAACTATGCCCAAGACTCCATCTTATAATGCCAAATTGAAATCAAACCAACAAGCTGCACCCCAGCCTGGAACGTCAGGAAATATTAAAACTCTGTCTACTATACCCATTGAAGCTAGCTCCTCTTCCTTCCAAATTTATAAAGAAAAGTTCCAAATCACGTGCAAAACAACACTCAGAAATTTTCACTCCTACGCCACTAAAAACGCAATTAGAAATAAAACAAGAAAAGAGAAATATTAGGAAAAAGCTGAAGAGGCCCAAAACAATGAAACCAAGAAAAAAACGACAGGAAACGTAGGAAAACTGGCTACTAAAGCAAAAAAACGACCTGTACGCAAGAATGCTGGAGTTAAAAACTTACATTTTGATGATTCTGAGTCTGAAAGTTATGATGAGAGTAAGCTTTGTGATGATGATGAATTAGGTGATGTAGATCTAACATTAGAAAATGAAGTGTTTGGTGTGCGGTGAATTCGGACGAGACAAAGAAATTTGGTACCGTTGTGTAATGTGTTCAAATTGGGCTCATTCAGAATGTAGTGATTGGGAATGAGCAGTTAATTATACATGCGATATGTGTGCCAAGGTCGAACGAGATAGTCAGAAAGTAAAACTATCTCTTTAATGTTTTTTTTTTAATTTCGTCTTTAAGAAATCTGTTTTGTTTACAATATTTGCTTTATTACAATTTTTTTTTTCGAATAAAGATTTTATTTAATTCTGTGCAGAATTATCCCGTACATGGGGAGTACCGCGCAATGACAGTTTTTTAAAGTAAATTTTTTTCTTCAAAATTCATTAAACTTTAATCCTATTAATTAAGGCTACAACTTCATTAGGTTCGCAATAACACCTTCTGCAATTCTTATGGCATATAATTTATCTGTTAGTATGTCTAAATTAACTACATCATAAGCTCCCTTAATGTATAAGAATAAGCAAGAGACTGAGTTGTTTCGGGTAAATGCTAATTGTACATCAGTAACAAATTATGCTGTAACTTCTTGAGTCGAGCGTCCTCTTCTGAATGCATACTGGACTATAAGTCTGGGCAATCTTTAGATTTATTAGGTTTAGGAATAGGTATTATTAAATATATTTTCCAGTCGTCTGGTACGTTCGACGATTTGTTTGTATATATGTATATTGTCCTAAATATCTAATAAGTGCTGCTCCGTTAAAACCGCGATCTAGACAATCATTGGTTATTATGGGTATTATCTAATCCAGGACTCCTATTATTTCTGTTTTTACAAGCTTGTTGTAATTCTTTCATTGTAAAGGGTTTATTTAGCACGTTGTCATTTGTATAATAATATTTGGAATTCTCTTGGTTTTTCGTTAGACCAATTCAGACAAATTTTACTATGGAAACATTCTGTCCAGTCTTCCCACTCCATTTGATGTATATTTGCTTGTTTTCTATTTTTGTACATATTTAATTCAGCCCAAACTTCTTTCATTGGAGTATTTTTGTTCAAATTTTGACAATATGATTTCCAACTAGCTCTTTTTACTTCATTTGTAATTCTATTAAAGATCGCATCTTGATTTTGATATTTATGAAGATAATCCAAATTTGGATTTCTTTATACTTGCTAAATAACTGTTTGCGTTTCGTTACCACATTTTCGCAGTCATTATTCCACCATGGTTTGCATTTTTCCCAAGTAAATTATTTATTTGCGTGCGTTTTTGGCATAGCTGCGGTAGCTGCTTCGTTTATATCTTCTAATAATTTGTCGTAATTATCGTCGATAATATTCAATGATTTTTCAAGGAAATTGCCCAAAATCCGTCCTGTTTGCCTTGTTAATTTTCCATATTTTATGACTCTTTGCTGGTAGGAGCGTTCCTTTATACTGACATCTCATAAATATTGGCAAATATTTGGACCATGGGGATCTTAAAGTACCTCCCACTAAAAAATTTGACTGATATTTTAAGAGCATATCGTAATATCAATAGCACCTCTTCTTTGACCTGGTCTAGTAACAAGGGTTGGATACCCTGTGTTTAAAAATACAAATATTCCCTCTAACAGGTTTAGTTTTAAGTACTAAAGAACAAAATAAAATTGGTCCCAAGAATGTGCCCTTAAATTTCAAAATCAATGTTTTGGCATCAAAAAAGTGGATATTTTCTGTTAAATTCGATTCCGGAACACATAAATAGTTTTATACAACGTGATGTTTGCCGAACTAGTTTTGATTTAAAAAATAAGAAAATTTCGTTACCTTAATGTATCCCTCCTGAAATAACATTTCAACGATTTCTTTGATGATTGGTAAAATACCGCTATGATGAACACCAATTCCTCTTGTTAGAATATCTCTCATCTTCATAATTTGAGGAATATTTTGATCGGGTTCTTTCAAACATCTGAAAACATACATTAAATAATATATATATATATATATATATATATATATATATATATATATATATATATATATATATATATATACAAGGTATTTCATAAACTCCGTGCTGTTTATTTGGAATATTGTCTTTGATTGATCGGACAAGAGAAGAAAGTTTTTGTTGGGGAGTAAATATTGTTTTTATTCCTCTTGGTTTTATTCCTCGTTAATACTTCTGACTACAAACCAATTTCTAATAATCCAACAACCTATCTGGAGAAAACAACAAAAGCCATTATCAATAAAACCTCCCTTCCTGTTGACATCAAAAAAACTCTAATTCCTCGTGAAAAGTCTTCAAGAACACCTCGAATATATGGCCTAACCAAAATTCATAAACCCGATATTCCTCTACGTCCCATTGTTAGTGCATACAACTGCCTTACACAACCCTTGGCCAAGTATTTGGCCAAAACTCAACAACCTTTTGCCGAAAATGCTTCATCCTTCGTCAAAAACTCTTTTCATTTCATCGAACTTCTTAAACAATACCATATATCACCGTCAGACATTCTAGTAGAGTAGAGTAGAGTATTTATTTAACTACATAACATATACAAATATTGTTTGTAGCAAGTCAAAAAAAAAACATACATAGTATTAAATAATAAAACATTAAATAATACAAACATGAAAACATATTAAACAGATAAATAATACAAACATGAAAACATATTAAACAGAAAAATATTTATGGCAAAGTTACGGTAAGCAGTTCAGTGGATGTTCTGCAATGAGTCATATATTCTTCTGAGCAGTAAAAACAATGTTTTAAAAGATATTTTTTTATAACTTTATCGAAACTATTACAGCTTAGCTCTTTTATACTTTTTGGTAAAATATTGTAATAGTTATAATTAAGACTATTTTTTTCTGAAAGACTTTATCTACAGCGATTTGTTCGTAGGTAGTGACAGTTTCGCGTATTGTGAACATGGACATCAGACTGCTTTATTAAATGGGCACGTTTTCTGTGAATTTGAGTTAAAACTTAAAATATCGACAGAGTAGGTAGCGGCATAATTTTGAATTTGATAAAGAAAGGTCGGCAGTGTTCTAGATAACTAACCCCTGCTAAAATCCTGACAGCTTTCTTTTGTATTCTAAAAATTTGAAGTGCATTTGTTGAATTGCCCCATATAATTAAACCATAGTTTACAACCCTTGCTAGTTGGCGAATAACAAATAATGAACTTGATAGCTGTTTCTTAAGGTGTGAGATATGAGCAGACCAGTTGAGTCGATTATCTATGGTTATTCCCAATAATTTAACAGTCTCTTTGTTAACTAGATCATTGTGTAAATTACTTGCAGATATAACCATATTTTGCGTTTTATCAGAGTTAAGTTTTAGTTTGTTTGCAGCAAACCATGAGCTAGATTTAGTAGAAACTTCCTCATGAGACATTTTTAAATCATCATTATTTTTTCCTGAAATTGAACAAAATAATAAAATAAACTTTCTGGATATCACCTTCACGATATCTTAACTACAATTCCCATCATCCATTTTTCCATAAGAAGTCTGTAATTATGTCTCGCTAATAAATCTATAAAACTAACAGATCCAGAATACAGACCAACTGAAATAAAAAAAAAAGCAAAAAATGCCCTTCTAAAGAATGCATATCCCGAACATCTAATCGAAACTATTTTCAAATCAAGACATAATAAATTTTATAACAATACAACTAACAACAAATCCAACAGTATCAAAACCACTTATACAACTCTTCCATATATAAAAGGTTTATCCGAACAACTAACAAATCTTTTAGCCAAACATAATATAACAGTGGCCCACAAAAGCAACAACCTCTTAAATAAATATTTCACAAAACTAAAAACACAAACTCCAAAACTTAAAAAATCACATGTTGTTTACGAGATACCATGTACTAACTGTGAAGGTGTCTATATCGGTCAAACCAGTCAACTGCTTCAATCCAGAATTCGTTCTCACAAATACGACAAGAACAACGTCACTGCGCTCATAAAACATGAAAGCGGGAAGAAGCATAAATTTGATTTTGAAAACATCAAAATTTTAAAAACAGAAAAAAACAAAAAGAAGTGGGAGATATACGAATCAATAGAAATAAAAAGAAACACCAACGCAATAAATGACAAAAAAGATACACAAAACCTAAATAAAATATATTTCAATCTGGTTTAATACTAACTATTTTTAACTACATTAAAACGTAACAATTGATATATTACAACATTTTTTAACACAATGGATACTTTATCAAGTGTTTAAAATGTGCTCCATTTGTGAGTTAACAGTATCCTAATCGATGGTAGACTCCGTCCACCACATTTTTCCATGATTGTTTAGAATTTATTCGAGATTCATCGATTTTTCGTTACTTAGTTCTGCAAGACTTGCTGGTTTAGTTTTGTAAACTGAATTTTTCAAGTATCTCCAATAAAAATATTCTTTAGAATTGAAATCAGGTGAACGTGGAGACCATTTAATTCTACCTCGTCTACCGATCCATCGTCCTGGAAATATCTCATCTAAATAACCACGAGCATTTACCCCAAAATGAGCTGGAGCTCCATTTTGCCCATATCTGAATAAAATTGGCCCCAAACAAGTTTATTTAAAAAGTATTATTATTATTTATTTACTTTTAGTACAATTTCATTTCTAAGTAACATTTCGTAATTAAGTATCTAATGTTAAATTTCCTTCGATAAAAAATGGCCCAATTAACCGATACCTACTATACCTACTATACATTTAATTTTTGTGGTCTTTGAGTTTGGTATTCACGCATCCAGTGTGGATTTACGTCACTTTAGTACCTTAAATTGTGTTGATTTACACTTCCACACAGTGTAAAGGTTGCTTCATCGGAAAAACTTTTCTGTTAACGAAATTTTTATCCTTTTCTATTTTATCCATCATTAACTCAGTAAACTCTAATTTACGATCGAAGTCATCTTCACTTATTTCTTGCAATAAGTTAATTTTGTATCGTTTATAAATATTCTTATGTAATACACGTAAGACTGAAGAACTACCTACATAATGTACTTGTGCAACCCTGCGTGAGGATGTATGTGGATCTTCAACAAAACTTTGCACCATATCTAGTCTTGTTGTTATTCATAACTCTTTTCGGTCTTACTGATCGGTATCTATCTAGTAAATTCATAATTCGTAAATTGTAAATGGCTTTTCATAATTTTACAAGTTTTGGTGTAAATGTTCGGCGTTATTTAGAAGAGGTATTTCCCGGACGACGGATTGGCAGACGAGGTAGAATTGAATGGCCTCCACGTTCACCTGATTTCAATCCTAAAGATTATTTTTATAGGGCATACTTGAAAAATTTAGTTTACAAAACTAAACCAGCAAGTCTTGCAGAACTAAGGCAACGAAATATCGATGAATCTCGAATCATTTCTAGACAATCATGGAAAAATGTGGTAGACGCATTTTGCCATCGATTAGGGTACTGTCAACTCACATGGAGCACATTTTGAACACTTGATAAAGTAACCATTATGTTAAAAAATGTTGTAATATATCAATTGTTACATTTTATTGTAGTTAAAAATAGTTAGTATTAAAAAAATTATTGACACAATTAGGCGTTGTCAGACTTTATGTTTTATGTATTTAAGATCTTCCAAACTACATAAAATCATAATTGTTATTAATCATAAAATCATAGTTGTTATGTTGAACTCGTATTAAATAGGAGATTCCAAAAATGACTGAATATACAGGGTGATGAATTTGAAAAACCAAAGTTACTAATAATATAAGAGAAACGGCAAATCTGGCAACATTGCAAATATTAAATATGGAATCTCCGTATCCCAAAATAGGTATACCTTAAATTTTGTACAATTATAACTAGCAATTTACGAGATAATTGGCCGTTTCCAGACTTTTGGGCCACTCTGTTATATATATAATATATATATATATATATATATATATATATATATATATATATATATATATATATATATATATACAGGGTGGGCCGCCGGTAACGCCTCGGTCTGTACAGCCGAAACAAATTTTATTTTCAAAAATTCATTTTCATTACGAGACCTATATCCAAAAAAGCTACTTTTTAAAAATAATTTCAATTATACAGGGTGCTCCAGGAAAGTGCTACACACCAAAGTTATGTTTTTTTAAATGGGACACCCTGTATTTTATTGCATTTTTGAATTTTAAGAACAAAATAAGTGTCACTTTGTTAAAGGTTTGTTATACCTAGAGTCTACCGTTTTTGATATATCCAAGTATTTTTAAAAATAAGGGATGTTTAAAACATGCCAATAACTCCTAAATTTCCTAATATTTAAAATTCATTTTTTTATGGAAGATTAAGAATTAATTGTACTCTAAAATCAAATACTTACTATTTAAAAATATTTTACAGAGTGTTTGCGAATTAGATATTTATTAGTGTCACCTTTAAACATTAAAAACTGCTCTATTTTAAATGTAACACCCAGTATATTTTTTAATTTTATGAAAGATATTTCAAATACCTTTCAAAAAATATAAATATTCCCTATACCCATATTCGACAGTTTTGGATATAAAACCAAAGTTCTGTGATAGCTATACTTTATAACAAATAAGTAAATTTCTTTAACCAAGATAGCTATGAACTGTCAGTTTACAAACTGACATTTATACATTTATATATTAACAAACTATTTTATATGACATACATAGTTTTAGACATTTAGAATTGTATACAAAACGTTCTCCTCATAACAAATAATTAGTCAACTAACTGTCAGTTTACACACTAGTGTGCTATTTTATATTACATATTTTTATTGAGTTTATTTTGATATAAAAAAAATGAAGCAATATTCCATTCAAGAACGGGTGGATATGATTCTCACCATAGGTGAATGTAACGAAAACTGTTTTTAGCGGCAAGTGTTTATGCCCAGAAGTACCCAAATAGGGATCGACCAGATAAGAGAACTCTAGAACGAATTTTAGATCGGTTTCGTACAACAGGTAGTGTTACATATTCAAAACAAACTCTGAATAAACCTGTCATTGCCAATGAAGAAAACGAATTTAATGTATTAGCTTCAATAGCAGAGGATGCTAACACTAGCGGTAGAAAAATTTCAAATCAAATAGACATACCCAGAACCAGTGTAAGGAGAATTCTCAAGAAACACCGACTCCGCCCATACCATATTGAATTCCATCAACATTTATATGGAACCGATTTTCAACAACGCCTAGATTTTATTAGTTTATGGGCACTAGAAGAGGTAGGACAAAACATAGATTTTTTCGATTTTGTTTTATTTACAGACGAGTGTACAATCAACAACAATGGCCTAGTAAATCGCCATAACTTCCATTATTACGACACTGAAAATCAGCACCTATTTAGAACTGTTGACCGCCAAAATAGATGGAGCCTTAATGTTTTTGGAGGAATTATTGGGAATAAAGTTATAGGCCCGTATTTTTTTAATGGACATTTCAATGGTGATAATTTTTTGAGGTTTCTTCGATCAGATTTTTGGTTGCTTCTCGAAAATGTACCATTGAATGTTAAGCAACAAATGTGGCTACAATTAAATGGTGCTTCGGATCATTTTGCGCGCAATGTGAGAGATTACTTAGAATTACTTAAATTTCCCAATAAATGGATAGGAAGAGGAGGACCATGTCACTGGCCACCTAGATCACCATGTTTAAATCCACTGGATTTTTTCCTATGGGGTTACATTAAAAATCTTGTGTTCAGCACCCCACCCACCACAGCAGAAGATATGAAGCAAAGAATTAAGAATGTTTTTGAAGGAATTACTCCGGATATGTTAAGACGAGTACATTCTTTTCAACGGAGAATTACACTGTGTATTCAAACAGATAGTCATCATTTTGAACATTTATTAGACTAAGAACATCTTTGTATTAATATTACTGATCTTTCTTCCTTCTTCCTGTTTGCCTTTGTCTGCTAGTAAGCCAGCTTTTATTATTTTTCTATTTTTTATTTTTGTCATAGTAAATTCAAAAATAGTTTCTTGTTATTTTAATATTCAATCCCATAACTCTTCAGTAATATTTTTTATTTTAAAAATGTAATTTGAGATTTTTTTTATTTTATTTAATATTTTGGTAACTCAAAAAGTTTTGATATTTTGTTAAATTATTTTATGCACAAAATACATTATACATCTAAGTAAGTGAACACTTGTTTCTGTAAAGTACATACATTAAAACTTCATGATTTTGATGAATCTACTAATATTCTTAAACGATCAACTTACTCCAGATATAATTTTATTATTGTTAAGCCTGATGATGGCATAGTCCGAAACTAGCAGCCTACACTTTTTGTTAAGCACCATTAAATTTATGTGGATTGATTTTTTGTTTTTTTTTAATTATAATTTATTTTTTATGAAAATTTGTGAAAATTTAGTTTTAAATAAAAATTTTGGTTTTATATCCAAAACTGTCGAATATGGGTATAGGGAATATTTATATTTTTTGAAAGGTATTTGAAATATCTTTCATAAAATTAAAAAATATACTGGGTGTCACATTTAAAATAGAGCAGTTTTTAATGTTTAAAGGTGACACTAATAAATATCTAATTCGCAAACACTCTGTAAAATATTTTTGAATAGTAAGTATTTGATTTTAGAATACAATTAATTCTTAATCTTCCATAAAAAAATGAATTTTAAATATTAGGAAATTTAGGAGTTATTGGCATGTTTTAAACATCCCTTATTTTTAAAAATACTTGGATATATCAAAAACAGTAGACTCTAGGTATAACAAACCTTTAACAAAGTGACACTTATTTTGTTCTTAGAATTCAAAAATGCAATAAAATACAGGGTGTCCCATTTAAAAAAACATAACTTTGATGTGTAGCACTTTCCTGGAGCACCCTGTATAATTGAAATTATTTTTAAAAAGTAGCCTTTTTGGATCTAGGCCTCGTAGCATAAACCGATTTTTGAAAATAATACTTGTTTCGGCTGTACAGACCGAGGCGTTACCGGCGGCCTACCCTGTATATATATATATATATATATATATATATATATATATATATATATATATATATATATACAGTGGTGAGTGCTTTATCATCCGGCTTTTTAACGTAAGAGATAGAAAATACAGTTACCTTGTGAAATAAGAAGAGATGAAACTCGTAAAGGTGGGAAATAATCGATAGAAACCTATAATTTACATTACATTACATTACCACCGTCGATAGTCTCACACCCAATGACGTATAATATATAGACTACGCAGTCCCCTATTCTCGCTATAGAATCGAGTGTCCGAAAGATCTCGGCTCAAGGTTGAAGGTATGTTTATCAAAACAGCGGCGTGCTCATTTATAAGTTAATGACAATAATTTTTTTTTTAATTAAAATTAAATATTTATGATTTCTTTTTGTTCCCATCTATAAGAGAAATAATTATTTTGATAAAATAGTATGACATTCACTAAAATAGTAAGTAAATAACTCTCAACAATTTAAAATAAAATTTGCTTGTCACACAAAATGGAGGAAATGTTTTCATACGTCCATGATGTTTTCAAACACAAGTTCAACTTCGTGATGCTTCGTAAGAAATCATGAACTTCGTGCATCTTCGTATCAAAACAATAAACAATAACAAAGGTATTTATGTTTTGGACACTTTTTAAAGCATTCACCGAGTCTATATATTATACGTCATTGCTCACACCTTTAGACGTTATTATAGTATTAAGTGTTTACAAGTCGCTTTAAAACCCGGCAAAATAGCGGAAAGGATAGAGGATGGATTTTGTGAGAAAGAATGAGATATAGCTAGTTCTTAGACGTGGCTATTTGACTTCAGTCATAATTATACGGATGACCGCGAAAATATTTTATTTTAATAATTTCTGATGTAAGAATAAATGATTGAATAAGTTAAGAATTAAAGTAAAAAACATTAATTAGTAGCGATTTTAAATTATAAATCTTTAAGTTTATTTAATAATAAAAATAACTCAACTGAAATATTTGACTAAACTAAAGGTAGGTATGTTCTGTTCGAAAACTATTATCGTATGTGTAGTTGGTGTAATTATTAGACACGTGGTCTATGGACAAGAAGATTGGGGTTCAATTCCCACCAAGGATAAAATTTTTGTTTTACTCAATCAAAAAATAATAGAAAATATTATACATATTAGGTAACAAGTTTTCGAAAACCACATTATTTACAATTTATTCTTATTCCAATGTTATAAAACGGAAAAAACGGACAAAATAATTCAAATTCAAAAAGATATTTATGTGTAACTTTAAACACTTCTAATACTAGTAACGACTGACATAAATATTTAGTGATTCAAATCAAAACGATCTCTGCATAATTTCAAATTATTAAAAAAAAAAGAAAAGAAAACCACATATGGGTTTTGAACTCTAATCGTCTGCGTCGCAGTGTCGAATTCTTACCACTAATCCACGAAGAACTGATGTTTATTTCCGTGACAAGAGTGTATGAAACTCCTCAAATCATAGAAATAATTTTTGGTTAATAATTTAAAACTTTAGATTAAATAATCACTATTAATTAATTTATTTTATTCACATTTTTGCTTTATTGTGGTCAATCATTTTTTACTTTATGCGAAATTAAAAAATGTCACTGAAATACGTTACACATACGACGTCACAAATAATAATTATGACCGAGGTGATTTAGCTGTAAGCTAACGTCTAAAGGTGTGAGACTATCGATAGTATTAATGCAATGTAATGTAAATTATAGGTTTCTATCGATTATTTCCCACCTCTAGGAGTTTCATCTCTTTTTATTTCACAAGGTAACTGCGTTTTCTATCTCTTACGTTAAAAAGCCGGATGATAAAGCACTCACCACTGTATATATATATATATATATATATATATATATATATATATATATATTATATATATATATATATATATATATATATATATATATATATATATATATATAATATATATATATATATATATATATATGAGGGGCTTAGAATAAAAGGGATCCAATTTTACTAGTTTTGAGATATTTAAGGTCAAAGTTTTTTGAATAAAAATTCCTTGTACATTAGCTACAGTCGTACATAGTATTATTATATTATTAAGGGTCCAGAAAAATATTATACCTACACACATTTTCAAAAAAATAACCAATTCACCTTTATTTTGAAAAAAAAGCACTTGGACCCCTCTTATTCTGAACGGTCAACCAATTATTATCTGGACTAAAATGCATCCGTAGGATCTGCAGGAAAAGAGGTAAATTTTGAAAATGTTTGTTTAAACCTTTATTGGGTAAATTATTTATTTATAATATGAAACGATAAAATAATAGAAGATTGTCAAAAATATATTTTCACTAAGCAAGTTTCACTCATAATCAGAGTCCAGCACTGCTGTATCTTCCATGTCTTCGCCAAACTTAATTTGCTGCGATGCCGACTCCAACGTTTCAATTTTTTCTTGAATACCTTCTTCAGACGCTTCGTTGGCGGTCTTAGTTTTTAATTTTTTCTTGTATTCATTGGGAAGGTTGTTGTAGAACTCGTGGTAAACCGGTGGAATAAAATCGAGAAGTTTTTGAATATTGTCCCATTTCAATTTATTGATTTTTATCGGCTGAGCGTTAAGATTTTTTTTAAACATATTTTCCATGGTAATAGTAGGAAGTCCAGCTCCTTTTTGTACACATACACATGTAAAAAATAAAAACTCTTCATTTAATGTTTCCTTAAAAGAAAACGAAAATGTTTCGGAAGATTTTTCATACAAAAAGTACCGCACTGGTCTCCATTTAAAAAGAACACCTTTACTGTCTTTTTTGGGATCACTTATAACTTTGTTTATTGTTTCAAAAATGTAAAAGTTTTCATGATTCATTCGGTGTACATTAAACTTTTTGCAAGCTGATTGAATTAGCTGGGCCCAGTGCTCTGGAATAAATACCTGTGGATTCTTACGCTTCACTTTTTCAATTATACCAAAATCTCTATCGCACTCCATAAATGTATGGCCTGGTTCCAAAAACTTGTGATGAATCTCTTGAATATGAGTAGATTTAACCAAGAACATAAACAGCTTTACAATGTTTTTATTTTTGTTCTGTCCACCACAGCAATCGCTATATGCGATGATCTTGGTAACACATTTAGAGAGTACGTTATTTGCAAAGTGAATGAGGCACGAACCAATTTCTTGAGATCCCCTGCTTGAAACGGATTCATCCCAGATGTACATTTCTGATCTTCCTGTGGTTACATTGTGAACACAAAAATTATACGTCCAAAGCTGTCGCAAATAAAACGCTTTGGAAGTAGTTATTAAGGGAGTGGGAAGGGTTTGCTAAAGATCAAAACAGATTACGTTCGTATCTACAGATGCTTTGTATTTTTCACTATCTTGTTTTTTCATTGTTTCAGCCATCTTTGCTTTCCGTTGATGAAGCTCTTGATCAAATTTGGCTATTTTTACTTTTTCTGCATCTGCTGAATATTCTATAATATTTCTATAGGCGTCACATCTACTGCATGTATCTGAGTTTGGCCTATGAAATCTTAGGTTAAATGCCGTATTAAAAATATGTCTATAATATGAGAGCTTCACTGGATCCTCATGTAGTTCCTCACATTGTTGAACATATAACTGGTACATTTTGTTTAAATTCAAATCTGGTGCCAAGTATCTTGTGTTCAAATTTGAATTCCTTGAATAATGACATATATTTTGGGAATTTGGCTATATGCTCAATAACACTATTACGTTTCTGTGGATCCATTCTTTTAGTAGATTGTTGCCCTCTTCGATCTTTTTCGCATACACCAACCTGATCAGTTTTCTTATAAACAGTTCTAAATCTTTTATTGCTTATGTTTAATGTTCGAAGAAAGAACAGTTTGCAGACTCGTTTATTTAAAAGAAATATCTCTGTGCTGTAGCTTTTATTTTTTTCAGTCAATTTTGATCTAGCTACATTCTTCTTTTTTATACAGGAAGATAAAAAGGAATTTTGAAGATCATATGATGCCAGTTTGTAAAAGCTTTTGAACAACTGAATTCGTTTTTCTTCCGAGATGTTTTCATTGCATTTATACCTGCAGTTATGGTTGTATTCCTGGACAGATCGTGCAGCATGGTTTTTCCCTTTATGAGCCACATATGCCATTCCAGTATTACGTAATTTTTTTCTTTTGTTAATTTTCCATTTGCTTTCATTTCTGCTCTTTTTACGTGTTTTTTTGAAGTTTACATTTTCTGACGATAAGGATTCTTCTGATGATAATGAACTACCTGGGTTGAATTCACTTTCTTCATCTGTTTCAAACGGATCGACGTTCTCTGAAACAAAACGTACCGATTACCAAATTTTTTTAAAAGCAATATTGTTAAAAAATTAAAAGAGAATGTCCCAGTGGCTGGCTGTATACCGTAGTTTTAAATTTAAAGTATTTTATTTCAGAGAAGTAAAAACTTAGTTTGTACGTCTTCGGGTATATATCGGGTATATATTTTATTAAAAAAACTTTTAAAATACTGCTAAGATATTTAAATAATACTACAACAGACAACGGTAAAAAAATTAAATTATATGTATGTATTAAAAGCGGCAAGATGTAGCCGTAAACAGCAATCATAATAAAAAATGTACAATCAATAACGTTAACTTTAAGGTTAGCTCAAAACAACAACATACTCAGTCCGAATTGAACTCTCATTTTAAAACTTAATAATTAAAAACCTACTTACCTTCACTGCCACTGCTATAATATATATAATGGCTATACACCCCAACGTGGGGTTAAACCGCAAATGCTTTCTAGATCCTATTTCTTAAGTGGATCAGTCTTTTTTTTTGTTTATCTTATCTTCTTAACAATATCTCTCCATTTTTTCCTGTCTCTAGTTCTTCCTCTCCATTCACTGACTCCTGCCCTTTGGAGGTCTTCTTCAACTTCTTGCAGCCACTTTGATCTCGGTCTTCCCCTTCTCTTTTTTCCTCCTGGATTCCACTCTATCATTGCGTATGTCACTGCCTCATCGCCTGCTCGCCAGATGTGACCTAACCATCTAACTCTGCATTGCTTTATTTTAGTTACAATGTCTTCCTTAAGTTCTTCCTTAATTTCTGCATTTGTTCTGCTTCTATATTCATTTTGCTCTGTTCTGATTGGTCCTAGTATGGTTCTCATAATCTTTCATTAAGGCATTGACAAACCTTACATAGAAACTTTAGCAAATATATACAGACAAGCAAAAGCTAAGGTAAAAATGTATGAAAACACTCCAGAATTTCCCACTACTAGAGGCGTCCGACAAGGAGACTCTATATCACCAAAGCTCTTCACTGCAACTCTAGAAAATATATTCAGCAAAATGAACTGGCAAAACAAAGGCCTATGCATTGATGGAGAATACCTCAACCATCTAAGATTTGCAGACGACATCGTTCTAATTGCTAAAAATCCTGCAGAACTACAAGAACTTATAAGCGACCTAAATGCAGCTAGCAATGAAGTTGGCCTAAAAATGAACTTGACAAAAACAAAAACCATGTACAACGAGCTAGTGGATGTCCAAGATGTAATAATAAATAATACTGCACTGGAGAGAGTAGACGATTATATATACCTGGGACAATTAATACATAAATCTGGCTCATTACTCCCAGAAATCAACAGAAGAATGAAACTGCTTGGGCAGCTTTTGGTAAAAATTCAGTTATATTCAAATCTAGGATGCCACTCCACCTGAAGAAAAAGGCATTCGATCAATGTATACTACCAGTCATGACATACGGCTGCGAAACTTGGACACTAAAGAAAGATATAATAGCTAAACTCAAAGTCACTCAAAGGTCAATGGAGCGATGCATGTTAGGTATAACCAAGAGAGATCGAAAAGAATAGAATGGATCAGACAGAAAACGAAGGTCACTGATGTAATCCACCGAATAAAATCTTTAAAATGGCAGTGGGCGGGACATTTAGCAAGAAGAACTGACAATAGAAGGTCCACTAGAATTACTCTGTGGTATCCAAGAGGCGTCAAGAGACCAAGAAGACGTCCAAATTTAAGATGGGACTATGACATAAGGAAACAAGCCGGTACAACATGGCACAGAAAAGCGAATATTAGACAGTCGTGGGCAGACATGAAGAACGACTATGTAAGGGAGGCTGCACCATAATTGGTAGAATACGCTGATAATGATGATGATGATGATGATATAATTAATGTGATATTAAAAGTCTGAAGTGCGCCAAGCAATTAATTAATCAATTAAACTTATTTAAATGATGCAATTATGATTCTATCACACTATTTAATTCTCTTATCTCAGGGTTATACTCGTGCTTCAATATCTATGCTTTACATATGTTAGGTAAGGTCCAAAGAATACCGGAATAATACAAAACATATATGATACAACATTATATATTGAAGTAAAAATATATTGAAATAAAAAAACATAAAAATATACAGGGTGTTTCATTAAAAATAAGGATTATGGACTATGCCAGACTTGCGTGGATTACCCTGTATATTTAAATTTATGTTTAAAAACATAATATATTCAATATTATATATTGAAATAAAAATATATTGAAATAAAATTCACACTCAAATATCTTCAATAAAAATATCTCATATACTGATTATCAAAATTTTGTTCTACGTACGTGAACTGTAACGAGTTCGTTACTTTAATAATCCGTAAACATTCTTAAATAAAATTTTAAAATCCCAATCCTCTTAATGATTTTCTGAATTTTAAAATTTAAGTTGGTATTAAACAGCGACACCTACGGCGCTGTAAGGCGACATGACCATCCGGCTAGTAATTAGCGCTCATTCTGGTTTTAACTTTTTGAGAAACAACTTCGTTTAATAGTGTAAAGGGTAGGCGACAGATGCCGGCTAAATTTATTTAAAGAATATTAATTTTGTTGGGGAAGGAAGAATAAGGAGTTTTCAGTTGTTTTGTAGTGTAAAATCGTTGATTTAAGAAGCCACTTCTAGTCGGTGAGTTGATACAATTATAAATAAAAAAGTGTAAAAACTATCAGCCATCTTAACTTCGATAATATCGTCACTTTTCCTTCGATAGCGTAATATCTATCTATAATTTCTCTCATTATTTCCTTAAGAAACATTCTGGATTTATATATAATAATATTATAAAATCATATCAATTTTCTATTTTATTTCCCAGCCTTAAAAACATATAATTATCCATCGTTAAAAATATCTATTATTTATTAAGACTATCTGTAAAAATATTCTGCCTTATATCGTTCTTTTATATTCAAAAATGTATCCGTAGCAAGTGTTTCGTTAAAATTATCTATTTGATCAATTTATTTTACATCAAATATTGTTAGACCATGCGAAGGTCACATTATCTACAAAATCATTACAGGTTTTTTTTTCTTGGATACAAGCTTCCCAGCAACTTTTTTTTCATATTTTTCAAGTTATTTCATTTGTTAATAAACCTTGTATTTTCCCCTTCTTTTATTAAGCGTAAGGATCAACTGTAACACAATTGTTCTTTTTAGCCTACTCCAAGAAGTTAAATCCAGAGTCAAGGATTTTTCTTTTATTTATTGTTGGGAATTGATTACACAAAGAAAAAAAATACGTTTTGAATTTGCCCATTTGCCGTCTGTTCCATCAGAGGTCCAGAGCTCTCCCCGACTACTCTCAGACCACTTCCGGATACCAGCCCGAAAGACCTCCCTTATTTAAAGGGTGGAACATTGTTAATTTTTATATTGTTTATTCATTAATTTAATAATTTTGTTTATAATTTTTTTTCTCAATCATAAAATCTTAATAGTTCATTTAATAATAAAGACCCGTCATTTTTTCCAAATAATTGTAAATTACTTAAGTGTTAAAATTTTCAAGTCCAGGTCGAGGTTTTAAATTCTCCCTTTTAACTCGGTTGTACGGTTTTATGTGTACACATTTAATCAGAGAGTTATTTTTTTTAAGATGTTATTATTATTATATATTATACGTTTGGACATTTATCTCGTCAAGATAGTGTCCTTATTACTATTACAATTACATTCAATTGAAAGCCAATATACAGAGTTGCATCTCTGAGGCAAGTAAATTACCTTTTTAGGTCAATCATTACCATTTTATTCTATAAGTGGTTTCCACACAGTAACATGGCATACATTTGCACTTAACTTTTTTTGCTCTTTAAGTTACTAGTGTTTGTGATAAAAAATATTAAAGATACATTATTTTAACAAAAAAAAGGTATACTTGTTAATAACTTCAAAAAATAGTTTTTGAGATAATCGCATTTTACAAATCAACTACATAATTCTGATTAACTGTTCATTCTGAAAATGGACGGAAAAAAACGTAGCGTTATTATAATAACAAATTAATTTTTGTTATTCAAATTCAATGTTCCAACACTTTTTACTTTTAGTTCTCATGTTACTTATTTGTCAATCTTTTATACTCTGTTCTTGTACCCAATTTTTCCTACCTTCGCTTCTCTTTTGTATTGGGTATGTCGAGAATGCCATTTTCGACATAAATCTTTTTTCATTCCTTCGATGTGTCCTAAATATCGTATTCTCTGTACTTTCATTACAGTCGTTATTTTTAGCTATTATTACGTTTACTTCGTTATTTTGTTTACTATTTCTTGGTCTGTAGGTAGTTCTATTACTATGTGATTATCTACAATTCCATGGTGTGTTTCCATTACTACTTCATTTTTATTTAACATAATTTTTTGTAAAATAATAACCATATTTACTGTAAAATAATTTTGCCAAATTGTCATTATTCCCCTAGCTAGTTCATTTAGTAATAGATCGTCATTTTTCATATGTGGAGAAAGAGTTCATAGGCTCTTGTTTTCGTAGAAAGCTCTTATTTATTATTATTTTTAATTTTCTACTATCGCTTTGAGTTACTTCTCAATGACTTGAGCAACTTCTCTTTTTGTTTCTTTATGTTGTCTGTTTAAAATTTGAAGAATTATTCCTGCAACATACCAATCATTTTGAATTATTATTTACGTCATCATCATCAATTGCGTTACAACTCTTCGTGAGTATTTGCCGCGTTTACTATTGCCTTCCATGTTTGTCGGTCCTGTGTCATTATTTCTCATTATCTAACTCCCATTTTCTGCAGATCTTCTCTTACTGCATCTTTCATTTTACTCATACGCTGGTTATATCTACGTCGTTATAGGCATTTCTGTACGGACCGTATCCAGAATACTACAAGAGAGCAAACGGTCTCTAAATAATAAAAATAAAGTTGAATTTTCTTAAAAGAGACCTTTACGAAAGTCACCTGTGACAAATTTACCAGAATATCAAATTACAGATATTCGGCGTATAATACACGATTTTAATAGAAC
This sequence comes from Diabrotica balteata, assembly GCA_918026665.1. Taxonomy (NCBI): domain Eukaryota; kingdom Metazoa; phylum Arthropoda; class Insecta; order Coleoptera; family Chrysomelidae; genus Diabrotica; species Diabrotica balteata. The sequence continues at coordinate 70,793,688 of OU898280.1, read as the reverse complement.
AGAGAATTGTCTTGTTAATGTTAATAAATTGAAGAACAAAATTGAGAGAAATTTGGACATTAAAGTATTAGAAGCCTCGCTACGAAGAATTCTTCGAAATATAAATTTCCGTTGAAGAAGACCACAGGACAACAGAAAATTGTTGGTTGAAAAGACGGAAATAAGGGCTTGGAGAATCAAATACTTAGGACTTATCAAACATTCTTCTTCTTCTTCTTGTGCCGTCTTCTAACGAAGGTTGGCGATCACTTCTTTAAACGCTTCTCGATCTTTTGCAACGTGAAATATCTGTTCAACACTGAGGTTAGTCCAATCTCTGATATTCCTTAGACACGATTTCTTCTTTCTTCCCAAGCCTTTTCTTCCCTCTACTCTACCTTGCATGATGACTTGTAGCAGAGAATAGTTATCGTTTCGGAGTATGTGGCCCAGATACGATGTTTTTCTTATTTTAATTGTGCTCATAAGCTTTCTGCCATGTCCAACTCGTTTTAACACTTCCTCATTTGAGACTTTTGCAGTCCAAGGAATCTTCAAAATACGCCTATATAGCCACATTTCGAATGCCTCCAATTTTTTTATAGATTGGGCTTTCAGAGTCCAAACTTTTACCCCATAAAGTAGTTGAGAATAAAACATAACATTCGACGAACCTCAATCTGATGGCCATACTAAATTTCTTATTGGTAAACATTGACTTGTATTTTATAAAGCCTTTTCGAGCTATTTCTATTCTGACCTTTATCTTCTGCTCTTGATCTAACTGTGAGTTTATAATTGCTCCGAGGTATTTATATTTGTCGACTCTCTGTAGGGGTTTACCCTCCAATGTCAGTTGTATGTTGTCAACGGGGTTTTTTGAGATCACCATGTATTTGGTTTTATTCATATTCATTGTTAGTCCCATCTTTTTGCTTTCTCTGTTAATGATTTTCAGGAGAGTTTGTAAATCGTCTATATTCTCTGCCATGATTGCGGTATCGTCTGCAAATCTTATGTTATTAATAATGCTCCCTCCAATCCTTACACCTTTAGTTCTTTCCCATAGTGCCTCCTGAAATATTAGTTGGGAGTACACATTAAATAATTGTGGCGACAGCACACATCCCTGTCTGACTCCTCTTTGAATTTCCACCTGGTTTGTCTCACTATCTTCCACCCGTACGACCGCTGTTTGATTGTAGTACAGATTGTTGATTAAATTAATATCCTTGTATCTAGGTGTATGTGTTTCAATGCATGTATGAGTTTACCATGTTGGACTGTATCAAAAGCTTTTTGGAAATCTATATAACATATGAATACGTTTTTATTAAATTCCCTGCATTTTGTAATAGTACCGTCATTGCGCACAGTACCTCTCTTGTTCCCATTCCACATCTAAATCCAAACTGTGTATTGTCTAATTGTTCTTCACATTTTTTATATATACGCTGCTGAATAACTTTGAGTAGTATTTTTAAAGTGTGGCTCATAAGGCTAATTAATCGGTACTCATCGCAAGATTTAGGATTATTTTTCTTGGGTAAGGGTAAAAAAATAGATTTTAACCATTCATCCGGGATTTGACCATCGTGGTATATTTTATTAAATAATTTAGTTAGACACTCTATATTTTCATCATTCAGGATTTTTAATATCTCTACAGGAATTTCATAGGGACCTGGCGCTTTACCACTTTTTGAGATTTTACTTCCCTGTTTAACCTCTGATATCAGAATTTTTAGATTTTCATTAGTTGGTAATGTATCATTTCTTTCTTCCCTATTATATGCGAATAAGTCCTTGATGTATTTCTCCCAAGTTTGTTGTTTTTCTACTGCTGATAATTGGAGATCCCCCTTGGAGTTTCGTATAACTTGGTATTCTCTTCCGATTATTTCCTGTAATTTCTCTACAATTTCTTCTACAAGTTCTTCTAATTCTCTACAATTTTCTACCATCCAGTGTTCTTTAGCTTCCTTGATCTGCGTTTCTACTAGTTTCTTCATTTGCTTGCACTTCTCTTTATTTGTATTTTCGTTTTTCTTCTATGAGGTTTATAATATCTGGTGTCATCCAATCTTTTTTGGCAATTGATTCTTTTTTACCCACAAACGTTTTACCAGCGTTAAGTACTGCCGATTTCATTTCGTTCCAGGCACTATTAATATCTTTTTTTGACGCCTCTGCGAATGCTGGTGCAACTACTTCATTTATTTGTTGTTGACATTTTTCACCCTCAAGCTTTGACAAATCTAGTCTCTGAATTTTACTTTTTTTCTGTTGTTTTCTCAGTTTAATATTAACGTTGGCAAGAAGTAGATTGTGGTCGGAGTCTGCATCAGCACTAGGATATGTTTTAAAGCTTTTAATTCCATTTCTAAATCTTTTGTTGACAAGAATGTAATCGATTTGGTTTCTTATCAGATTATTATTGTTGTCTTCTGGTGCACTCCAAGTATAGTATAATGATTTTATTAGTCCTAATTTATTGTCTTTATTCTAATTTATTAAAACTCACGATAATTTATTATCAATTTATTAAATTACTTTACAATCATTTATCACGTTCGTACATTTAAATACCGAGCCCCGAATTTATTTTCTTACTGACTTTTCAATAAAAGCTCCGTGTTATTTATATATAAAGTGGTGTTATCTCGAAACATCTGGCCATGCATCGATTGTTTCATTCACTAGATGACTCATTTAACTAGTCTAGAAAAGTCTGATCGCCTTTCGGTAAATTTGGAATTTGGGTCGCCGTCAGCATTCGGTACCTGAGGAGGATATTCGAAGGGTCTAGTATTTTCTGTCGCCAGGTAACATTTATGAGCTCCGAAATTACTACAAAATATTTAAAATCGTAACAATAGAATCTTCTTGGTGGTAATTGATAAAAGGTGTTTGTGATTACTAGTTCTTTCTCTTGACAATACTGTACTCAAATTGACAATATTGATCATATCAAATATTGACAATATTGTACTTTGTACTTGTATCAAACATTATAGAAACGAAAACAGACCCATTGTTTACCTCGATGAGACATATGTACACAGTGAACATATTTTGTCGAAAACTTGGAATGAATATTCTAGTAAAGGGTTACTGAAAAACATTTCGAATGTTCAACGTTTAATAATAGTGCATGCTGGTGGTGAAATGGGATTTATTCCAAACGAGCTTTTAATATTTATTCTGTTAGTAAATCCGGTGACTACCACTTAGAAATAAATGCCACGAATTACCGCAAATGGCTAAAGGAAAAACTCATTCCAAATTTACCCCCTAACTCAGTAGTTGTTTGCGATAATGCCTGATACCATTCGGTACAAGTGAATCATGTGCCTAATAGTAACTCCAAAAAAAATTATATGATTGATTGGCTGATTAAAAACAATTTAATATTTAATCATCAAAGTTTTAAACCCGAATTGTATGCATTGATTAAGTACCATAAAAATCGTTTCAAAAGGTATGAATTCGATGAACTTTTGCATGAATATGGTCACACTCCATTACGGTTACCTCCATATCATCCGGATTTAAATCCGATATAGCTAATATGGGCTGTGATTAAAAATAATATTGCACAAAATAACATAACTTTTAAATTGGAAGATGTGAGACACCTGTTGGAAAAACGAGTTTCCGAAATAACCCCAGATGAGTGGAGAAAACGACAAAACAAATTCGAGTATTTTATATAGTCGCCTGAGTGCATATTCAGAGGAGCTTCTTGGCGAATATCAAAGATTTTTAGGCCTGGTCGATCAACAACAGACCAGATCTTTGTGCTAAGGCAAATACTGGAAAAAACCAATGAATTCAATATCGACACATACCATCTTTTCGTAGATTTTAAATCGGCCTATGATAGTGTCCTAAGAAATAAATTGTATGAAGCCATGGATGAATTCCACATCACCGATAAACTGATAAGATTGGTTAAGGCTACAATGCGTAAAGTTGTTTGCAAAGTAGAAATATAGGGCGAACAATCACAGACATTTAAAACGCATATTGGGCTGCGACAGGGAGATACGCTGTCATCTGATAGTGAACCTGATAATGGCATCAACACCCAACAATAGAGCCAGAAACATCGGACACCAATTCACTGTTGATAACTCTACCTTTGAAGTGGTGGACAAATTCACATACTTAGGCTCCCTGATCACCAAATAGAACGTCATGACGGAGGAAATCAAGCGAAGAATAATCCTAGCAAACAAATGCTATTTTGGATTGAGTAGACATATAAGAAGCAGAAACTTAAGCCAAAAAACAAAAATAACCATATACAAAACCCTTATACAACCAGTGTTGACATATGGATCGGGGACATGGACCATTTCCAAGGCAGATGAAAACCTCCTGCTTATATTTGAACGAAGGATCCTGAGAAGAATATTCGGTAGCATCTGTGAAAATGGTGTTTGGAGAAGGAGGTACAACTACGAGATATATCACAGATATAAATATATATTTGGTGGTAAAGACGTAGTATCTCTTATAAAAATACGAAGACTAAGATGTGCAAGATATCTGGCAAGATCACAACAGAACAACCTTCCTAGAAGAATCCTTATGTCACAACCTGTGGGAAGTAGAAGTAGAGGTAGGCCAAAACTCAGATCGAGGGATGGTGTAGATGAGGATGGTAGAAAAATAGGCGCAGCAAACTGGCAACAGTCGGCAATGTATAGACCTGACTGGCGTAATAGACTTGGGAAGGTCGAGGCTCCTTTATAGGGCTGCAGCACCAATGATGATGATGAGTGGAGAAAACGATGTCATCATGCAATTAAAATATAAGACAGTTATTTAACATCCGAAGTCCAAATAGACCGTCAAGAAGATATTAATCCCATTATAATAAACTTAGGAAGTGGCGATAGTGACATCGAGAGTTCTTCGGAAGAAGAAAATTTAATTAGATTTTGTTGTTCTTCTTTGAAACATTCACATTAGGTATAGGAATTTTTAAGGGGTATGTATATAGAGTTAATTTTATATCTTTAAAGTTTTTCATTTACAAATTTAGATGTGCATATATTTTAGAAGCACAGCAATATTGACGGTAGTCTTTATTATATCGCTAATATATATATATATATATATATATATATATATATATATATATATATATATATATATATTTCCAAGAAATGTCTTAAATCGTGTCCATGAAATTAGGCCTTTCCGAAAGACAGGAATATTTATGTTTACCTGACTTTATTATATCACTAAAAAAGGCTTCCACGAAAAGAATTAAATCAGGTAGAAGTTCTAGGTACATGTAATTGGGACCATTCATTAGCATATAATTATCCTCGCTCTTTAATATTTTGGCATTGTATTGGTATTTGATATTTTGGAAAATACGCTTGACAATTAATTGCTACTTTAAAAATTCATTTTGTTAAACTTATCAATATTCAGAACTTAATAATTAAACTACTAAATAGTGCGCGCCACTGTCGTTTAGTTAAAATTTCAGTAACCAATCACCAACTTCAAAGGCGGTTCTTATACAATTTAGACATATCTCATAATATGCAAATTAGATGCCTTCTGAAATAACGAGACCTCTACGTTGTTTACTTCTGAAAGATCTGTCAAGTTCAGACTAAATATTAAATTAATAATAAAATATAAATAAGTATCATTTTATAGTAAATTTAATTATTATATAAACTAAATAAGATGTTTAAAAATAATAATTATATTTATATGAAATTATTTTAATAAGAGAAGTTTCATAAAAATTTAAACAGATGATTCAATATTGTTATTAATTCAATGACATTCATAATTTTTTACTTCTCATTTAATGCCTGTATGTTGTTAGTTATTTTTCTTTAATCTTTACATTTATTATATTAATATATACAACCAGTTACTATTTAAAAAAATACCTTACCTGATCCATCTATTAAAAGACAAGGTTATGTGCGCTTTCTCTTTCTGTGTCGTAAGATCCAAACTTGTTAAATTCGTAGCATTATTGTCACATTTTTGTCGCGAAAAAGTAAAGGCCACTACTGGAAGAAGATCGTTTTTTTTAAGATGGGAAATTAATCCCGACCATAAGGTTTTTTCTTGGGCAGGGGTCAATTTTTGATTAAAATTTTTATAAGGATCCACTTTCACGGAATCTTTAGCTTTGATAAATCTGAAATACATTAAATCACTATAAATCAAATTCATACTGTAATGAGCATCAGTACAACACAATAATAATTATTTGATCAAAAGAGACCTCTACTATTTCGCCGGAAGGTAAAAATTACTAAGCGCCTAATGTGGTAGATCTCTATGCCAGAACACAAAAGCTCTTTTAATAATAGAAAGACAAATTCTATGTATGCACTTCACCTACTAGATCATGATCATTCTTTTAATGACCAATTTCAAATTCTTTATATTGAAAATAAAGTCTTAGAGGACGTTCAAGCATTCATCACCATCATCAGTAGCTCGACAACCCTTTCTGAGTCCTGGCTTGTTCTAGGATTTTCTGCCATTCTGTTCTATTCCTTGCTTTGTTTTTTTAGTTGATAATCTTAAGGGCTCTTGTTAACGAACGTTTTTTTCAACCGGTAACGGGCCGATGCTAAACGGGTACCCTTGTTGACGGTTCATAATTTTCAAAAGATATGCGTCCGTTGACGGTATGGAATATCGTCAGTTTTAAAGTAGCAAGTGCATGCAATACATGGTATATCATGTTGTCGTCAAAGAAAAAAATTATACTAGCCTATTATTTGTATAAAAAATGCAGAAGCAACGGGAGAAACGTAAAAGAAAAATATGGATACATCCTATTTTATTAGAAAGAGATAAGTATGGTGCTCATACACTTTACGAAGAATTGAAAAAAGACGAAACAAAATTCTTTAATTACTTCGGAATAGGTCAAGAAACTTTCCTCAAATTGTTAGGAATAATATATGATAAATTAAAACGTGATGACAATAATATGAGGCTATTCCTTGCACCTGCTGATCGACTAGCTGTTACCTATGTATGAATTATGCTATTAGTATAACAGAATAAAAACTTTCGGTTATAAAAAAACTAAAAAAAATTACAAACTTAATAGATTTTTTATGATTTAAGAATATACAATATATATATATATATATATATATATATATATATATATATATATATATAATATATATTATATATATATATATATATATATATATATATATATATGTATATATATATATATATATATATATATATATATATATATATATATATATATGTATATATATATATATATATATATATATATATATATATATATATATATATATATATATTAGTTTTGATATTTCCGCGGGAGCTGTATGTTATATCAATGGTATTCCGGCATTGACTCCGCGTTAAATGTTGTTGGTTTTGATAAAAACCATTTTGACGACGTTTCGGCAAGATCTCACTTGCCATTTTCAAGTCTCTCTGGATGGTCTGCTTCTTGTCGATGTTCGAGTGGAAGTGACGCTACGGGTGTTAGGCAGCTGGCTTTTGTAGTTACTGTGCGTTGCGCGCGCTCTTGTAATTGGTCCAGTGCGCAGGTCAGTGGGCGGGGTCTTGGTCGATTCCGTTCTTGCGTTATTCTTCGGGATAATTGGTTTCCATGTTTTTGGCAATCTTTGGGCATCGTCTCGAGAATTTAAATTATTTTCTTGTTTTTCTATTTCAATGGCTTCTCTGATAATTCGTTTTCTCTTGTTTTCGACATTCGCTAACATTACCGTATGTTTGAGGTCAATTTTGTGTCCTGTAGCTAAAGAATGCTGGGCTAGGGATGACGTCGTTTCTTTTCGTTCGATGGTATTGCGATGTTCTTCTTGTCTTACTTGGATCCTTCTATTTGTCTGTCCAATATAGGCTCTATCGCATTCTCCACAGGGAATTTTGTATACTCCTTGGTTTTCTAGGGGAATCTTTGTCTTGGCAGATGGTAATATGTTTGCGATTTTTCTGTCGGTGTTGAAGACAGTCTCTATTTTGTGTTTTCTCAGGACCCTGCTTATCTTCTCTGTTGTGCCTTTAATATACGGTAGAGTGGTTTTGGCAATTGGTTTGTCGTCTTCTTTTATTTCTTTTGTTGTTTTTTGTGGTCTTCGTGCCTTTTCGATTCTGTGTGTGGAAAAGCCGTTGTTTTTTAACGCTTTTGTAACTTTCTGCATTTCTTCTTTCTTGTGTTCTTCGTCTGTTAGTCGTTCAGATCTTATAGTCAGAGTTTTTATGACTGAATTATATGATATATATATATATATATATATATATATATATATATATATATATATATATATATATATATATATATATATATATATATATATATATATATATATATATATATATATATATAATATATATATATATATATATATATATATATATATAAAATATATATATATATATATATATATATATATATATATATATAAAATAAAAATTATTGGTGAAATAACTTATTAAAATCTCCATATCAAAATCCATATTTTAGCGGCAACAAAGAAAGAAATTTATTGAAATAATGGATGTTCACCCAACGCCGTTAACACACTTCCATAAACTAAAAAGGTTCACTGCGGGTTCACGGTACCGTCCCGTCGAACGTCTTGCCGAGGGGGACTGGTTACGTAGACGGTGAAAAGTTAACCGTGAGTTGGTTGCCGTTGCGTGAACACACATTCATATGAACCTGAAAGACACTGAGCAACATCCAAAGGGACGGTGTCAAAAACGTCACGTTGAACGTTGTCGTTAACAAGAGCTCTAAGTGTTTTCAGATCTTGTTCCATGTATCTAAGATTGGGTCTTCCCTTTAACCTTCTCCCTACTGGTGTTTGCCTCATTATATGTTTTGGCGTTTCAGTCTCCAACATCCGTTCAACATGGCCCATCCAGCGCAGACGTCCGATCTTTATGGATGTTATGATCTCGGGTTGCTGTGGGTATGCTGTGTATAGTTCAAAGTTATATCTTCTGCGAATTAAGGGTTGTCACTCCCGAAGGTACTTTTTAAAAAGGCCCTTTTAAAGGTACAACTAACAGAGTAACAGCTTTTTATTTAATATAATTACAACCAACTTTGAAATAAAAATTAACAGTATTTATATGAAATTAATTGATGACGACCTGTCTGCAATATGTGTCGAAACTGCTGATCGGCTGGAGTATTGAACTGCAATACCGCTGACAATTGGGGTTATTGTACCATAATTTCTCCATCCCCTGAGGAAGTTTTGTGAGGGATGAACAAAACTCTGTGTACTGTTTCTGAGGATTCTTGGCTTTGGTCAGGGATGTCTTCTGTTGTGGTTGATTACTGTCTTCGGTAGGTATGATATCTGACGTGTATATATATGATATTCCTTGAGATTTATTGCTTGACTTTTGATGGGATCAGTTAATGCTACTTGGATGTATTCATCGCTGTTATTGACTAGCTCGGTCCAGGCAAGTTGATTACAGGCAACAGTGAGAGTTTCTCTTAGGATGGCACCTTCGATTTCTTGTCTTGGGATGACGATTGTACCGGATGCTTCCTTTACTGGTAATCTGACTTGGGTAATTGTTTGGGGCTCTAGCTAGACTGTATAGAATTGGGCTTTGTTTGTGACATAGTAATTAATAGGAAGAATAGAATTCTCTGTAGTAAGAGTAGCTTGGGTAAAATCGAGATTTGTTTTTAGAAGTTTAAGATTATCGAGGCCGATAAGACCGTCGAATGTCTTGTGAAATTTAAAAAGATAAAATTTTAAGTTAATAACCGAGTTAAATTCGGGAAAAATTGGAATTTCTACACAATAATCTTGTGAATGATTCTGAAAAATTGATGTAACAATAAATGGTTCATATTTAATATTATTTTTGTAGAATTTATTGGCTATATTAGGATTAACGAAAGATTTAGTGGCTCCTGTATCAATAAGAAGTTTAAGAGGTGGGTTTTGAATTTTAATATAAGGAAGCTCTCTTTTGTCAGCATAGGAATGTAATTCTACTACGTTTCTTCTTTTTCTTCTGGAAACGTTTGAAAATTTACATCTTCCTCATATTCTTGGCTTTCTTGTTCATAATAAGGGTAATCTGGGTATGTGTCATTGTCTATACCTTCATCGTAATTATTTTCTTCTTGTTGTTCGATATTAAAAAGTTCTTCTACAGTAAATCGGGGGCTGGCTGTTTGTTGAAAGCGGAAGTTTCTTTGAGATTGGGGTCTATTAAAGCCGGTTTGGCGTGTAGATATGCTCATAGGTGTTGGCTTATATAATTGAGATGGCATTGGTTTATGAAAATTGGGTTGATTAGCCCTAGAATTTTGCGCATATGGAATGATTTGTTGATTTTGTTGAAATCTAGGGGGTTGAAATGTCCCTCTTGGATTATTGTTGAATGGCTGCTGTTGCAGGGGCATTTGATTTGGCCTAAAGAATGGCTGTGGCCATTGGGGCTTGGGCACCTCAAGCTGCCATCGTATAGGAGCGGGTGTATGAGTTAAATTTGGTCTCTGTGTTTGTGAAGTCGTAGATGGTTTATTAGATGATAAGGAATAATTATTTTTTTGGAGATATCTAATGTTATTTTCTTGATGAATATATTGGATAGCAAGGGCGAGATTTGGTGGTCTCATGGATCGAATTGTTGATCCTAGGGGTTTTCTAAGGCCTGCCAAAAATGTGGTTAGAGCTTGTTGCTGGAAAAATTCTTTTTTACTTCTTTTAACTTCCTCGATTTCTGTATGTAATTCAATATGATTTGAGATAGTATTTAAAAGACTCATAACTTTTTCATGAAATTGATGCGGGTTTTCGTTTGGAGCTTGACGAAGATTGACTAAATCTCTGATTAACGAGTTTTCGTTACGTTGGTTTGAAAAATTTTGGACAAGAATTGATTTTATTGACGGCCAGTCTTTACAGCCGTATACAGAAATAATTTCTCTGGCTCTTCCTTTAATTTTGTCCATAATTCCTCGGGTGAGCATGTGATTTTGAAAATTTTCGGGATTCGTATGATCCCAGAAATGGTTTAAAAGCATGGAAATAACATCAATAAAATTGTGGAGTTCATTGGGTTTGCCGTCGTACTCTGGTACGATAGAAAGGTCTTTATTAACATCGAAAATTTGTGCCATATTAGAGTTATTTGAAATAGGCGCTGGAGTAATAATTATTGAAGGTATTTCAAACGAGTTTTTGGACTTAAAAATAGGGTTATTATCAACTAAATATAAATCTGGTTTAATATTTTCACTAGATTCTATATTAGATTCAAAAATTGTTGCAAGAGAATCGCTTATTCTAAATGATGATACTTGTGAAATGATATTAGAATTAGAAATAAGATGAAGTTTGCTTACAGGTAGAGGATGATGCCTGGATACATTCCTTTTTGGTACAAGTTTCTTTTCTTCTTTAAGTTTCTTTTCGGCTTTCTTCATAAATATGTTTCTGTGCCAATTTGATTGGAATCCGTGGGTTAAACAGCTGCAGTTTTCCCTGGATTTTGGTTCGGTAGCGGGTAAACGTTTGAAAACGACGAGGATCTTCTGGAGACTCTCCCACTAATCCACTGAATGCGTCAATTAAGGTTGTCACTCCCGAAGGTACTTTTTAAAAAGGCCCTTTTAAAGGTACAACTAACAGAGTAACAGCTTTTTATTTAATATAATTACAACCAACTTTGAAATAAAAATTAACAGTATTTATATGAAATTAATTGATGACGACCTGTCTGCAATATGTGTCGAAACTGCTGATCGGCTGGAGTATTGAACTGCAATACCGCTGACAATTGGGGTTATTGTACCATAATTTGCGCCATATGTAATTTTCCTTTACCCCCTTATATATGTGTCTAAGGATTTTTCGTTCAAATGTACCTAATAGGTTCTCATCGCTTTTAGACAGTGTCCATGTCTCTGATCCATATACAAGGACCGGTTTTATCAGGGTCTTGTATATTTTGCATTTGGTTTTTCTTGTGATGTTGTTAGATCTTGAATGTTTAATCAGTCCATTATATGTTTTATTAGCGATATGTATTCTTCTCTTAACTTCTTCACTGATATTGTTATCTGCGATAACTAGTGAACCTAGATATGTAAAACTTTTCACGCTTTCGATGTTATAGTCTCCTATTGTCAGATTCTGTAGGTTTCTTTGGCCTGTCGATTTTTATTTCGTTAATGTTTAGGCCACTGTTTTGTGTCGCAATAAATGCTTCTATCATCTCTTTTTCGCTTCTAGCTACAATATCAACATAATCTGCAAATGGCAATATTTGTACTCTTTTTGTTATTATTGTTCTTCTGGTGTTCCTAATTATTTTCTCTAATGTGATGTTGAATAGAATACAGGATAGGGCATCTCCCTGTCGTAGGCCCGTTCTCACATGGATTATATCTGTTAGTTCGTTTTGAATTCGAATTTTGCTTTGTATTTTAAGTGTTTCTTTTACTATATCAATGAGTTAAGTTGGAATATTAAACTCTTTCAGTGCATGGACCAGAAATTCTCGATGGATGCTATCATAGGCACTCTCATAGTCAATGAAAAAATGATGTGTGTCTATATTAAATTCATTATTCTTTTCCAAGATTTGCCTCAAGACGAAGATCTGATCTATTGTGGACTTCTGAGTTATTATATCTCCTTCTTTGTCTCTACACATAATTGTTCTTGGTTTAAATTCTTTTCTACTTTTAAGTTTTTGGTAGAATTTTCTGGTTTCTGGAATTTCCTTTTTTTTATATATCCTTTGTATTTTGCCGTTTTGCTGTTGTCTGCTAAGTTTTTTATTTCATATTTTTCAATTTTGAATTCCTTTTCTTTTTTAATGTTTGAGATTCTGGCTCTTATTCTACTTTCCAATAGGTAGTGACCCGAGTCTGCATTTACCCCTCTTCTGCTGCATACGTTTATTAAGTCTGAGTGATGTCTAGAGTCAATAATAACATGATCGATCATGATTACTGTGACCCCATCTGGAGATCTCCACGTTCCCTTATGAATATTTTTTCGCTGGAAGCATGTGCTGGCAGTACGTTCAAGTATTACGTAACGTAATATTGGAAGATTGTTGAGCCAATGTTGAGCAATGTTGAGCAAAAACACGTGAAATAATGCTTATTTACCATGGTTTTTAAGAAAAAAAAAATGACCAACAAAAACTCTTTTATTCGGTTACAACAATCAAACCACTATGGTTTGCCTAATACACAAATACGAAAAATCTGTAAAAAGAAATGGTGTCACAAAAATAGCATTCGGAAAAAAAAAATTAAACAATAAACACACGGGTAAACACATCCTTCATTCATCTACGTGGTCGTCATCATCCGTTCCAGATGATTCGGTTTTCTGGTTGTCTGCCATGGCTGCATCACTTGTGAGACGGGTGTCAAAAGCCATTTGGTCCATAGGAACGAATCGTGTTGCCAACTGCATTACATCTGCATATTTGGCTTTTTTGACAGGTATAGGATTGCAATAAATAGGAATATCAGAAGAGACTGAGAGATCGCTGTCAAGGTTTCTCAAGATTTGAAATAAGCGAAAACTCGGAAGGCCACTAGATATACTGACTTTAAAACCATCTAAATGTTCATTGCTGTACTGGAAAATTTGGTATTTGCAAATCTGGAATCTTTGCTTGTCTGCATCTGAGATAACTTTTTTAAAATATCCTTCATAGTGACCACTAAAGTTCAGGATCATATTTTGTTTTACCAGAATGGAAATAAACTGTTTGGATGATTGTTTAACAAAATCAGAAAATTGTTGGGGGCTAAAAACGTAGTTCTTCTTCCTTAAAAACTTCTCAATAACTCCAAAGCAGTGATCACAGGGAAGAAAGTTGTGTCTTGGCTCAGGAAAGTGGTGCTCTATCTTGTCAAACGGAAACCGAATCATTACTGAGTTTTTGTTTTGGGCAGCAGCGTTATCGGAGAAAAGGTATAAATAACATTTTTAGGGAATATATTTTTTATATAGTGGTACAAAAATGACACTACCTCGTTTAGTGACTTTCGAGCCGTAGTTTCATCATACATATAAAAATGTGCTTGATTCGTCTTACCAGAATGGACGCAGAAGATGTATGTCCACAACTGGCGTTTGTAGAAAGCTTCCTCAGCAGGAATTTTTGGAAGTGGAAGTCAAAGGTCTGAACCTTCACTTCGTCGTTATTCTTTCACAATGTGGTTTTCTCCTTCAGCTCATTGAGAAACAAATCGGCTTTAATTTATGCACCTTCTTTTCCGCTGCTAAAACTTTTCGCTCATTTTCGTCGAGGGTCACATCTTTGAGTTTGCTATCTAAGACATTACATATTTTGCACGTATCTGATCGAGGTGAGCCAAACCTGTAGTTTTCTTTGAAGTATCGATAGTAGAAGTCATAGAAAACTTTGGGTTTATATTTAGGATTTCTAATATTGTCTGGTTCGTAAAGTTCCAAATAGAGTTGATGCATCTTCTTTACATTTAGATCTGAAGATAAATAGAATCGACGGGATTTGTTTCTACTATAATGGGATTCATGCCTTGGAAAGCTCTGATTGTCCAAATTTTCGTCAAGTTTTTGCTTTGTACAGTCCAAAGTTGCTTGTAAAACTTTAGAAATTGATGCTATTTTTCTGTTGAAGTGATTATTGTTTAATAAAGTTTTTATTTCCGTTATTATCCTTGGCGAGATGTCTTCAGCTTTTCTCATGATGTTCTGGTACCACTGGTGTAACGAATATGCAGTGTTTGCTAAATTCAACAAAATAGCATAAGACCGTCAGAATATCACTAGAGAGTAATGGAAACTATTTATTACAACTCTATACACCAAGAATACAAAATAATATGCACACGAGTTGCAAGATAGACTGAACAGCACTGAGTCACGTATTGCCACGCCTGCTGTGTTGTCACTATTGTCAGATTATTTACAGTACTTTCATAAAGTGTGTAAAGATAATTAAATGGAAACAAACGCATTAATATATTATAAAGCTCAATTATAGACCCTTTTTGTAAAAAAATAAATTTTGCTAGGTGGCTCTAATAATTTGATCACCCACTGTATAAGATATTATTATATACAGCATATTAAATTTTAGGAATTTAAAATTTTAAATATTTATTTAGGCATATTCTAGTTATTCATTTTAATAATAAATTTAAGCATAAACTGTAGTTTACTTTGATATTACAACAACTACTTAAATAAGAAAACTTTTGCTTACCCGTTTAAAATCCACTTATCAGCGTTTAAAATCATAAACCTATTGTCCCGTGTACTCCCACCCTTACCCGTATAAAGAAAGTGCTTTAACGGTACTGGTCTTTGATGTGTCGAGACTACATAAACTTTTCTTTGATGGGTTCTTCCCAACCAATCCGCAAATTCGATTGTATTCGGTACTGTAGCGCTAAGCAAAACCACACACACTTGTGCTGGAAGCATTATAAGAACTTGTTCCCATACGTGTCCTCGTTCTCTGTCGTTTATGTAATGCACCTAAACATTAAATTACATTTAATAAATAAAAATTCGAATTTATAAATAATAAACAGCTCTTTTTCTTATCTAAGTGATGGATTCGATCGTTACTTGATGGAAATTCATTTTATGGCCGTTCCTCGCGATTCTGGGCATAGCATTCCAGACGCGGCAAGTGAATTAGGACTTGTGGTAAATGTATGATATATCTAATAGTCATCTTCGTGTAATTGGAAAGTATTCGAATTGCACAGATTATTTTTGTCACAGAAAATAACCAGAAAAAGATTATGCAATACCAACGAAAGAACGCAGCCTCTTGAAAGATATTAGCTCATGTGCAGCAAGAGTAAAATTTCATGCAAATAGTCTTATAAATAATATGAGTACCATTTATACCAAAAATAGATTTTTGGAAGAAAATTATTTTTTCACGAATTGTTTAAACAAACTAGACTATTTATGAATTAATTAATATATAAACAAATTACATATTTGTAATGTACGTAGAAATTACATACAAATTAAAAAAAGAATGATCAAAGGTACAATGTTTTTGCAAATTTTTTAACAAAAAATACAAATCCCATTCTTTAACATGGCGTCAACATTCAAAGCAACAAATTGACTTTTCAACCTACAAAAATCGACAGTTTGAAGCTTTGTCAATATACTAAAAAATAAAATTTTGTAATTTTATGTTTTAGCTTTCTAATGGAGTCCAAAAATCGAAAAAATCGCGTTTTTTTGGATTAAATTGTTAATCATTAAAAAACGCCTCCGAACTTTAGCCAGAAAACAAGTAGGTTTTCTTCTTATATGTCTACAATAACTAAAAAAGTTGTCAGCTACCTGGATTATTAAGTGTCGCGAAAAAATCCTTATTACCCTGGATTAATATGACTGGACAAGCAAGTGACGAAACAAACTTCATACAGAGTGGCCCAAAAGTCTGGAAACGACTAATTATCTCGTAAACTACTAGACATAATTATACAAAATTTGAGATACGCCTATTTTGGGATACGGACATTCCATATTTGGTATTTGCAATTTTGCCAGATTTTCAGTTTCTCTTATATTACTAGTAACTTTAGGTTTTTCAAATGCATCACCCTGTATATTCAGTCATTATTGGAATCTCCTATTAAATACGAGTTCAACCATATGTAACACTTATGATTTTATGTAGTCTGGAATGTCTTACATACATAAAACAGAAGTCTGGCAACGCCTAAATTGTTTCAATACATTTTTTAATACTAACTATTTTCAAATACATTAAAATGTAACAATTATTGATAGTTTAGAATATTTTTTACATAATAGTTACGTTATTAAGTGTTCAAAATGTGCTCCATTTGTGAGTTGACAGCACTCTGATCGATGGTAGAATGCGTCTACCACATTTCTCCATGATTGTCTAGAAATTATTCGAGATTCATCGATAATTCATTGCCTTAGCTATGCAAGACTTGCTGGTTAAGTTTTGTAAACTGAATTTTTCAAATATCTCTAATAAAAATAATCTTTAGGATTGAGATCGGGTGAACGTGGAGGCCATTCAATTCTACCTTGTCTACCAATTTATCGTCCGGGAAATATCTCATCTAAATAACGCCGAACATTTACACCAACTATCTGACGTTAAATTTTTTTCGATAAAACATGGCCCAATTAAATAAGTACCTACTATAACTGACCATACATTTAATTTTTGTGGTCTTTGAGTATTATTTTCACGCATTCAGTGTGAATTTCACACGAGTTCAGCTATTCAATACGAGTTCAACCATATGTTCACTTGATTTTATGTAGTCTGAAAGATCTTAAATACATAAAACAGTGCAAAATATGTAGATTTTAATAAATTTAAATATTTAAATGGAGAATGCTGTGATTTTGACATTTGTTCACGATTTATATTATGAACTAAAATTGACAGTAGTTGTGGTTCAAAAAGTTCTGCAATTTAAACTGCTTCTCTAAAATGCCGTTCTCTAAACCGTTCTCCTATTCATAAGACGACGGTACAAAAAACTATAAGGCGATTTGAGGAATCTGGAGAACTAAAAGATAGATACCGATGAGGTTGATCGAAACGAGTTATCAATGACAACAAAACTTCAGATATAAGCAAAGTTTTGTTGAAGATCCACATACATCCCCAGGCAGGGTTGCACAAGTTCATGATGTAGGTCATTCTTCAGTCTTATGTTTATTACGTAAAAATAAATTTAAATCATACAAAATTAACTTATTGCAAGACTTAAGTGAAGATTACTTTGGTCGTAGATTAGAGTTTACTGAGGTAATGATTGATAAAATTGAAAATTATTAAAATTTCGTTAACAGAATGATGTTTTTCCGATGAAGCAACTTTTACACTGTGTGGAAGTGTAAATCGACACAATTTAGGGTACTGGTGTGACGTAAATTCACACTGAAGACTGAATGCGTGAAAACCATACTTAAAGACCACAAAAATTAAATGTATGGTCAGATATAGTAGTTACTTATTCAATCGGGTCATTTTTTGTCGAAAGAAATTTAACGTCAGATAGTTGGTGTAAATGTTTGGCGATATTTAGATGAGACATTTCCTGGACGATAAATTGGTAGACAAGATAGAATTGAATGGCCTCCACGTTCACCCGATTTCAATCCTAAAGATTATTTTTATTAGGAATACTTGAAAAATTCAGTTTACAAAACTTAACGTAGAGCTTAATTCTTAGTCTTGCAGAGCTAAGGCAACGAATTATCAATGAATCTTGAATAATTTCTAGACAATCATGGAGAAATGTGGTAGACGCCTTCTACCATCGATTAGGGTGCTGTCAACTCACAAATTGAGCACATTTTGAACACTTAATAACGTAACTACTATGTTAAAAAATGTTCCAAACTATCAATTGTTACGTTTTAATGTATTTGAAAATAGTTAGTATTAAAAAATTTATTGAAACAATTTAGGCATTGCCAGACTTCGATTTTATGTATTTATGACATTCCAGACTACATAAAATCATAAGTGTTACATATGGTTGAACTCGTATTGAATAGGAGATTCCAATAATGACTGAATATACAGGGTGATGTATTTGAAAAACCAAAGTTACTAATAATATAAGAAAAACGGCAAATCTGTCAACATTGTAAATATCAAATATGGAATCTCCGTATCCCAAAATAGGTGTACCTCAAATTTTGTACAATTATGATTAGCATTTTACGAGATAATTAGCCGTTTCCAAAGTTTTGGGCCACTCTGTATATTATGTAAACTTTACTAACAAAAACGTTTAAAATAAATATTCCAATAAATATAAATAATCAAATTCCATATTCAAATACTACAAAATATTTTTGTATTACTCTGAGTTCATGTAAAGAAGGAAAGAAAATAATAATTCTGATTGAAATACCTCCCTCGAGAGGGTATATTGTTGTATTTTTATTAATTCTAATTTATAGTTCTTAATTTAATTTACTTAAGTTTCAATATTTATAACACTCACGAATTTATTAAAGTCTTTATTAATACTAATTTATTTTACAATAATTAATTACGACGTACATTTAAATACGCAGCACGAATTTATCTTCTTACTAACTGCTCTTTCAAATAAAATGTTTCGTTTATATACACAAACTGCTGTTATCTAGAAAGATCGACGACCTTCTTCATTAGAATGAAACCCCATCGAATAGACTGGTATTTTGGTGAAGGCGGTCGATGGCTGAAACTAGTTTTTCAACTGCTTGAAAAACCTCGAGTCGTGGATGACTCATCAAAATTGGGATCTAGAGGTTTCTGTAAACAAACGTCGAAACGACTAGAACAAAAACAGAATTAGTCATAATATATTGAAATGATTTCAATATGTTAAAAAATATACAACTTAAATGGATTTTTATATGAGTTTGTTGTTCATGAATTTCATGAAGCCATCACAATGTGGGTTCGACTCTGAAATAAAAGAGAGAAAAAGATTAGTAAATTGTTAAATAAATTAATTTTGACTTACCTGGTATAGTGTTAATAATTTCTGAATAGTATAGTTGCCTAGTGTATAGGTAAATCGTCTAAACCTTAAAAAGAACAAAAAAGAAGAATTCTTAAAAAAATATTTAAACATAGAAATTTTAATAAACGTCAGAAAATAAACTGTCAAGCAAGTCTGTGGGAGCAAAATTAATAGGGGTTTTGTTAAATAAGAAATTACAATGATGTGGAGATGAAAAGAATAAATTGTATTAGTATTGTAATAGAATAAGTTTTATATCTGAACATTTTTTTTATAAATTCCCAAATTAGATGTGATTAAAGTGATTATGAGAAATTAATGTGGATTGATAAATGTATCAGAACAGGACCGTTTTATGGTTTAATAAAATAGAAGACGAAAAGAAAAAAGAACGTTGGTTGCTGTTAGCAACGGATACAGCAACGGATAATAATGGGTTTTTTTGGGGACGCCGACGAGGATTTTTGGACGAGGAGAGCCCTGAAACTGTGGAATAGGTCGGGAGTGTTTTTTAACTCGTCTAATTAGAATTTAGTTTTTCCACAGTTTCCACAGCAGAGATATCCAGAATTTGTTCCAGAGAGTAAGAGAAACAATTTGACTTATAAATTATATTGGAGTATAGAAATGTCAATTAAATTGAGAAAATTAAAATTCATTAATTAACATAATTGCGATAGGCCTTAAAAATTGAAAATATTAATGATCATTAAATTAAAAATAGAATAGTACGTACCTTAACTTCCGTAGAGAGGATTGATATTCCAGTTTCACCGATTATTTTGCGAGTAGTTAGTTTTCTTTAAAGAAATCAGAACTGTTTTAAAGTGAGGTTGGATAATAATTTTGGGGATCGTTTGAAATTTTGATTATATTTGAATGCAAGTTTAATGTCAGCGGAATAAAGTGTTCAGTTTCTTTTTCTTTAAAGTTCATTTAAACACTTTATAAAGTTGCAATATTTATTTAGTTTTTAGGTACTTGTAGAGAGTCTCCACATTTTGTAATAAATTTTTATTGTCACGTCACTAAACCACGTTAAGATTTACACGATTCCTATTTTTGTAAATTTTTAAAGGCAACCCAAGTTGCAGACGAATTTTATTGTTTATATTAAATTTGTTCAATATTAATAAATAACGTGCTTCATTTGGGTTAATTTATCAAAAGTCTAAAGTAAATTTTGGTTTAATTTCTTTTTGAACTCTACCAGGAGACTACAGAGTCGACGTCACACAGTGACAGATTGCTTAGAACATAATTGAGCTAGCTGAGGTATATATTAAATTAAACAACGAACCACATATTTTAAAAATTACATTTATTATATAAAAAAAAATAAAATTAATAAAATACAACTTTTTCAATATTTACAGTTGTAAACGCCATAATTATCGTAACAATATACTTCTTACCTACCCGTCAGCGAGAATCCAGAAACTATCGACAAAGACAGCCTGTACTGACCGAGAGAGACAGTAACATTTGGCAGAACTTTGTTATTTTTTAAAAAGTTTATATCAAATAGCTGCTTTGTGTTAAACTTTATGTTAAAAATAAAAACAGATTCGGAAAGTGGGTCAAATTCTGTAGTGCCATATTTAAAAAAAAATTTTACCTTTATTTTAACCAAAAATATTTGAAAAAAAAATATTGTTTAAACAATTTATTAATTTACAACCAAATAGTGCACTAGAACTTTTTAAGACCTTTCATATAAAAAAAGAATTATCTCAATATCGGCCATAGTTTTTGCGTTATTTGATATAAACTTTTACATTGGAATTTAAATTGAACAAAAATAATCTGTGCAATTCGAATAGTTTCCAATTACACGAAGATGACTATTAGATATATCATACATTTACCACAAGTCCTAATTCACTTGCCGCGTCCGCAAGCCCTGTAAAACACTAAAACCTGTCTCTCATGGTTCTATTAAAAATAGTTACATTCATTCTAATATTTAATTTTCTGGTTGCCTTTTCCAAGGCAACATTAAAGAGGAGACACGTCGGAGCCTCCCCCTTTCTTAGACCATCATTAACGTCAAAGCACGTAGAGTTTTCTCCTTCAATTCTAACGCACGAGCTTACGTTTTACATTGTTCAAAAGTCAAAAGTCCGTTCCCCCATCGTATCTTTTGAACGGTTATTGTTATAATGGTGACATTTGGAGGGAAGTAATAAACAGACGTAGGCTTCTCATCTAGTCATAAAAGGTGACGTAATAGTGACAGATGACGTTACAACGCCACTGTGACAGATAATTTTAAATGGGACTTTATGGCAAGTGATATTTCGTTTGAAAGGTATTGAAAATACCTATTCAGTCATAATAATTTTATTTGAGTTTAAGCTCATTTTGATAAATAAATTAAATAAATACTAAAATTGTAGTTTCGCATTTAATTAATAAATATTAAAACCCCCGCCTCTGGTTACTTGTCAAAAAGTTGACGTTTTTCAATTCTCTAATAATTGTTTTTACGTCAACGTCAACTTTTTTGACAATTAACCACAGGCGAACGTTAGAATATTTATTGATTAAATGTGAAACTACACTTATTTTAATATACCTATTCAATCATACTATTTTGTTTATATTGATTAAATGCGAAACTACAATTATTTTAATATACCTACTCAATCTTACTAATTTTGTTTGGATTTAAGATGCTTTTGACGAATAAATGAAATAAATACTAAAATTCTAATTCGACATTTAATTAATACAAATTCTAACGTCAGCCTTTGGTTATTTGTCAAAAAAAGTTGACGTTTGTCAATTCTCTAGTTGTTTTTAGTTTGCAAAAGCGTTTATAGCCCAATATTTAGTTTCTGTTTCTACTTAGTTTAGTCAATTCAAGTTTAGTCAAGTTGTTTTTAGTTAGTTGTTCTTAGTTAATATTTAGTTTAGTTAGTTAGTTTAGTTTATTATTCTTTACAAAGGTAGAATGGTACGTACTGTATCCGATAAAGTAGCAGCTGTATTACTAATTGGTGAATGTGGAAATAATTTCCATGCAGCGGAACGTCTTTTTAATGATAGGTACCCCGATCGCCCTATATCGAGATCTTATTAGAGAAAGCTTCTTCGGAAGTTAAAACAAACAGGTGGTGTTCAAGATGTCAAACGATCTGGTCGACCAACAATTAGTGATGACAAAAAAATTGACATAATATCAGAAATGGTAGTGAGCCCTACTTCTTCTACAGCCCAAGTTGCATCTATCTATGGAATTAGTCAAAAGACAGTACACCGAGTTTTGGCTGAAAACAAATTTCATCCTTACAAATTAAAAATTGTGCACCAACTTTCAGATGATGACCCCGACCGAAGACAAGAATTCTGTAAATATGTCCAATAAAATTAACCAACAGCCCAATTACATGAAAACAATTTGTTTTAGTGACGAAAGTATTTTTTCTCTCAATGGAAATAACACACACAATGTGAGGTATTGGAGTGACACAAATCCTCACGTCTTTCGTGAAACACATACTCAATTTCCAAAAAAAATAAATAGGTATTTTGGGAAACCACATAGTTGGGCCTGTTTTTCTCAATACTAACTTAACCGGTTAAGTGTATCTGAAGGTGTTACAAAATGCAATTGAACCATTAATACTTGAAATTGTGGAGGATAATCCAGATGAATTCGGCAACTTGGAAATAACGTTTCAACAAGATGGTGCTCCTGCACACTATTATGGTGTAGTAAGACGTTACCTAGATGAGAAATATCGTGGTAGATGGATTGGACGACGAGGTACGATAGAATGGCCAGCTTGGTCACCGGACCTCACACCATTAGATTTTTTTTTGTGGGATACTTGAAATCCAAAGTTTACGCTACAGCAACCGACAATATTGACATTTTGAAACAATGAATTGTTTAGAAATAGGATGCATTACTGTCAGGAAGTAGATGGAGCACATTTTGAACACTTACTATAAGAACCGGTTGTTAAATATTTATCAATTAAATGAGAAACTACAATTTTAGTATTTATTTAATTTATTCATCAAAATGAGCTTAAACTCAAACAAAATTATTATGACTGAATAGGTATTTTCAATACTTTTTAAACGAGGTATCACTTGCCATAAGGTTCTATTTAAAATTATCTGTCACAGTAGCGCTATAACGTCATCTGTCACTATTACGTCACCTGTTATGACTAATTAGGAAGTCTACGTCTATTTATTACCTCCCTCCAAATTTCACTATTATAACAAAAACCGTTCAAAAGATACGAGGGGGGGGGGGACTTTTGACTAGCACTGTATAATGCAGTTCTTTTAACACTGTCATAGGCTGCTTTGAAGTCAACGAAGAGATAGAATGTATCTCTGTTATATTCTAGTGACTTTTCTAGAATCTGTCCATGTTCTTGAATTTGATGGACAGTTGATTTTGCAGCAGTAAATCCACATTGATATTGACCAACAATATCCTTTGTAAAATGTTTAAGTCTTTCAAACAATACATTGCCGAAGATGTTATTACGTAGCTGCTAACAAAGTAATGCCTCTATAGTTCTTTCAGTCTAGTTGATCACCCTTTTTATGCAACCCATATTATTTAGCCACTCTTCTGGTACCAATTCATTTTGCCATATAAGTACTATTAGTTTATGGATTACTGCAAAACGTTGATCACCACCGTTTTTATACATTTCTCAACAGATTTAATCGATTAAATTTAATTAATAACACTCATTATTTTGTTTAATTACCTATTTAGTTGTCAAAACAGATACATTGTTACCTAAAGAAGTGAAAGTGGTTCAATTTAGAAATTATATAGTAAATAATAAATATTTGAAAACTGATGCACATATTCCTCCCGCGATTTGGCCTTCAAGTACTACTTCTATAAATCGCACTACTAATAGACGTAAATCCTTTCATTTTAATTTCATGAATGTTTTTATTCGCCACATCTCAACATTTTCCATTTCAGAATATTTACCATAAAATTGTAATCTACGTTAAAAGCCAATTTGTCAGTAAAAAAAGTAACAAACAAAAAACAAAAGAAAATAAAAAATAAGACATAAAAAATTAATACTGTGACCTCAAAATATCTTGTTATATATTATTTTGTAATAAAATTTTATAAAAGTTTGTCTTCAAATCTTGTTTGTATGTAAAGTGCGTGCAAGCACTCTTGACCACGGCGCAATAGACGAAATTTGGTTTAGTCCCCACTTCCGTGCGAAACGCATTGTACTATGCACTGTATAATTCCACTTACAATAGAACCTTTCTGCCTTTACGTGAATTTGACTCCGCCTTCGCAGCTCCATGGTCAAGAGTGCTTGCACGCACTATACCCTTGCTAAGTTGTGAATTAATAATTCAATAAATAATATTACTCTGGTATACCCGTATTATTCTAATTACCCCATAACCGCACTGAATAGACGACCGCCCACTCGCTTTATTGTATAAACCCAAGACTTCTCACCACATGGGGTTGGAAGTAGGTATAAAGGCAAATTCTAGTACAAGATAACGTTTAGAATATTCTTCGTGAATGGATTTTGTTTTCGTAACGAAAGATATTTTTGAAATAGATATCGCACTGAATTTTACCGTTAGGATTTTCGAGGATAAGCCTTATCTAATGATAAAACACTGAAAACTTTTGTTTCCAACACTTTCATAAAATGTATTATAAATTATTATCGCTACAGCTGTTTCGACGGAGTGTCTTTTTCAAATGATCTATTTTTGGTATGCATTTACACTTTATAGTGTTTAACTGAATAAGTTGAGGAGGGGAGAACTGTTTGTCGTCAGTTGATCATTCAAAATTATGTCTATATTTTTTAATTTGTTAATTTCCAAAGATTCTAATATAGATAGCTTAAGGCCTTTATTTTGTGCTTTTTCTTTTGGCTCTTGTTGTTTTTAATATAATTGCCACGTTGGTGTTTGTGCTAAAAGCTGGTGTTATTCCTTTCTTTTTTATGTGTTTGGCTATTTTTTTTTTTTTTTTGATATCTTGCCTGTATATGTAATCGAGCAGAAGGAATAGCCAAACACATAAAAAAGAAAGGAATAACACCAGCTTTCAGAACAAATAACAACCTAGGCTAATATATTAAAAACAACAAGAGCCAAAATAAAAAACACTTACACAGTGGTGTGTACAAACTTAAATGTGGCGACTGCAGAAGGTACTGGGTTTTTTCTCTGGTGGTGGAAATACGTTGTACCCATTGTCTGCAACTATTTATTTAATGATATTCAATTTTATCTCGAAGTTGTTTTTTTTTGCCATAAGAATTTCTATTAATCTATGTAACATGCTACCATGGACGTATAAATAAAGGATCTTTATTTATACGTCCATGCATACTACGATATTGATAGGCTGCCAATTTTCTTTTATTCTTTTTCTTAACCGTTTTCTTTTCTTTTCTTAACCTTAGCCTTATTCTTTTTTCTAGCCTTTTTCTTAAACTCCCCATTTTAGAACCACCTAGAGACCACAGACTTATCAATCGTATGATATTTTGATTATTTAAAGCTGTTGGCAGTTGCAACAATGCATTCAGTTATGTATAAAAGGTCACATATATTATTGGATTATTTCAGTATAGAGACATTTCGGTGCTTCCTTGAATCTTCCGAAAGT
The DNA here is from genome assembly GCA_918026665.1 of Diabrotica balteata. Classification (NCBI taxonomy): domain Eukaryota; kingdom Metazoa; phylum Arthropoda; class Insecta; order Coleoptera; family Chrysomelidae; genus Diabrotica; species Diabrotica balteata. Next base: position 70,767,493 of record OU898280.1, on the reverse strand, counting down.
TGTGCAAGACAGAGGTTGATCAGAAATGGGCAATCCTGCTGCTTTTTGACGTCGCATTTGCGGATAACCTTTTTATGCTGGTGATGAGAAATGAGTGTGGATCCAAAGAGATGCGTTAGATGCTGAGAGAGAGAAGTTTATTGTTTTAAAATAAGTTTACATTTATAAAACACAACATGGTATAGTACAAACAAGGTACAAGATAAATTAGATTAAAATACTAATTATAAAATTTCCATAATTAAAAAATATATATCAATTAGCGGAACTGTTCTCAAAAAATTCCTCTACATTATAGTAACATTTAGATAATAAAAATTTCTTGATTGCTCTTCGGTATACAAAAGTATTGCTTAAGGATCTTATATCGAGTGGTAGGTGATTAAACACTTTCTTACCAGTGTAAATAAATGATTTTTTAGTTAATGTAGAAGAGGGAATTGGAAGTGGAATAACATAATTTAGACGAGTATTATAAGGGGAAACTGTCCGAATATCCTCTTTATGTTTTTTAAAAATCAAGCACGCTAATTCAAGGATATATATATATATATATATATATATATATATATATATATATATATATATATATATTGTTATGATGTGGTGTTTCTGTATGAGCTATGAGTAAATTTGAATGATATATGAGAACTATAGGGTTTTTATCGCGGTTCTCTAAGAATTAGTTTGTAAGTACTTTTTTAAATTATCTTTATTACAACTATTATGAAACAAACATATCTATCTAATATAAGCAATATCAATTTAAAACAATCTATCTAAAATTTGAAATTCTTACAATTATTAAATTATTAACAAAATTTGGTACTTTTCTATCACTGAACGCCTAAAGTTTTTCCAAAATTAAAGTTATTATCACCACTCGATATTTTCCTACTCAGCCTTGGTTATCCAACAATTTTAATATGTTTCTTCTTAATCATCTCCACTCACCATATAAATATATAAATTTAAATCCTTGTAATTTCCGTATAATGTACTTTCAAATATACTGGATCTTGTGGTTGTACTACTATTGAATGCTTACTTCAATGAATTAACTTCATACTGTCACTATATTACTGTAGTAATAATTAATCTCCAACTGTATGTGACTTAATTAATTCATTTAACTCAATCAATGCCTTCTTCTAGCTTTAAACTAATTCACTTAATAATTGACTGTAACTTCTTGTAACTTAACTCACTTCACGAATCAACTCTAACTTAATAATAATCTGTAACTTAATGCCTTGAATTCTTCTAACTAACTCCTTAATAATCTTGTAACTGATTTAATTTCTTCTAACTAACTCTTTAACTAACTGATTTAATTTCTTCTAATTAACTCACTTTAACTCAATTAATAATCTTCTTGTAACTAAATTCTTGAATTCTAACTTTACTGACTGATCTAACTGAACTAACTGATGATCTGCTCCAAATTACATGGTATTTATATATTTTTCCTGGTTCCAGAATAATCTAGCAATAAATAAGGTTCGAATCGTTCTATTTTTTCTATCTCAAACATTCTGGAATCAATTAACTGGTTTTGTTTATGTGATGGACTATGCAAATAGTCCTATTGACGTTTCTAGAACTTTCTCTGATCTACATGTACAATTTAACTGACTTTAGGCTCTCCAGATCAGAATTACACTATTATATGTAACTTAAACATTTATATCAAATATATTATTACTATTTTACATATGTAATTACATTTTAAATTAAGATTCCCAATAAATAACACTTTTTTGACTTTGACACTACAGTGTATATCTGGTTGCATATACATATGGCTGACTTATATATTATTAAAAAAAATTTCAACATTTATTATACGCTAGATTCTTAAAAATACCCTCATATAATTATTTTTTAATAATATTATCTAGTATATAATTTATAAATTATGTCTTTAATTACTATTTAAATAAATTTATTAATTAACATTGTATATCTGGTTGTATATACACATGGCTGACTTAAATATATTTCTATGCTAATTTATTGTATTTCTGTTCTCATTACAATATATATATATATATATATATATATATATATATATATATATATATATATATATATATATATATATATATATATATATATACATCCTACTATCATTTTGGCATCGATACATTATGCTTTTACCATCAATTTAGCATCGTCTTGCAAAGTAGCATCTGTATATCGACGCTACTTTACAACACCTTAATAACTTTTTTTCTGTACTTGTTACAAGAATTTTAACCATCTCACTGATTAGAGGTTTGATACCGTGTTGGTATTTTAAAATATCGGCTTTCTCTTTTTATCCCTTACTGAGTTATATAAGTTTATTCCAGAAAATGTTTGAGTCTAAAATGATGGTACGGTGAAAATATTATATATATTTAGTTCAGGGTTTTACCGTTTACTCGATGTCATTATATACATAAAAATGTATATCCAACTTTCATTATCAATCATTTTAGCATCAGAAATTTGGCATCGCTGTTGAATATAATATTACCCACAACGAAATAGTAAATTTAAAAATATATATTTTTTTTTCATCCATAAATCATTCTGGCATCATGTTTTGTTAAAAGTAACGAGTTATGATATATTGTACCTAGCTATTGTATCTTCGCTCCAATTGGTCCAGTCGTGACGTATAGTATGTCAAATGATAGGATTTAACCAATAAAATACAATAAGACAGAAAAATCAAATACAGCAGCATGTCAAAAAGGCCTTAGTTATATATCTTCGTTTCTATAAGTCCAATCGTGACGTACAGTATCTCAAATGATAGGATTTAACCAATGGAAAACAATAAAATAGAAAAATCGGATACAGCAACATGTCAAAAGGGCCTTAGTTGTGTATCTTCGGGTCTATTATTCTAATCATGACGTGCAGCACCTCAAATGAAAGGTTTTAGCTAATAAAATACAATAAGGTATAAAAATTAAATGGAATAGCATGTCAAAAGGGCCTTAGTTATGTATCTTCGGTCCTATTAGTCCAATCGTCACGTACGATATAGCAAATGGTAGCACTTAACTAATAGAATACAATGACTTAGAAATCAAATACAGCAACATGTCAAAAGGGCCCTATTTCCGTATCTTCGTTTGTAGTGGCACAATCGTGACGTACAGTACCTCAAATGATAGGATTTAACCAATCAAATACTATGAGACAGAAAAATAAAATACAGCATACATCAGCCTGTCAAAAGGGCCTTAGTTATGCATCCGCGGTCCTATTAGTCCAATCGTGAAAGGGCCTAGTTATGTATCTTCTATCCTATTAGTCCAATCGTGACATACAGTACCTCAAATGATATCATTTAACCAATAGAATGCTACGACGTAGATCAAATACAGCAACACGTCAAAAAGACCTTAGGTATAAATATTTGCTCCTATATATGCTATGTCAAAAGAGCCTTAGTTATGTATCTCCTGTCCTATAGGTCTAATCATGACATATGGAGCCTAAATGATAAGATTTAATGGAGATAATACGATGGTGGAGACAAAGTAAACATGGCGGCATGTAATATCACGGTAGACTGGCAGCAATAAAACGTAATAACCCACAGAGGTCTATGGCATATTACGTGACAGAATTTAGCGAATAGCATATGATTTGCATACGTCTACTTTTAGTCAACTACTGTACATATGATAAACGCGAAAAAGTTCCAACATTCACTGTTAGACATATGCCTCCCGTTCACTGCACACATTTACTGCTCCTTGACGCTGTGACGTAAATTGGATAGGATTTAACAAATAAAATGACAGAAAATTAAATAAGACAGTGTGTCAAACGTGGAATGCATCTTAGAACGTGAAATATATAATATACATTTAAGAATATGAAATAATACACCATTTAAAAAAAATGACGTTAGTTGAGGCAGATCAGACCAGAAAAAAATGTCAACATTTGCAGAATACTTAGCTAGAATTTCTAAATATACCAACCAGATAATAATAATCAAGCAATAGAACACTGAAAACTTTTGTTTTTAACTGTACACCCATGAATGACTAGCCATTTTTAAATACCTTTTGATATTGCTTTTTTTTATTGTATTTTTCCCATTTTTCAAGATAATTCTTGTAGGGATATATTTATTTATAACATACGGTCTTATGGTCTTACGAACAGTATTACGGCTTTAATTTGTACCACACTGCTAATTGAGAACTATGTTTGTACTGCAATAAGAGGTCCTGATATACGAGACACCAGTGACTCATGCCCCACTGATACAAATTGCTATAAAAACAATAGATTATTTGTTTTGTGTATTAATTAAGTTTAGGTAAACGAACAAGACTTGCATTATAAAAGATTTTTCTAAATGTAGAATGTAAACCATATTTCGTATGCTTTGTGAAAGAGAACCAGTTTATAACATTCCGGACGACGCAAAAACACTTTTTTATTAGAATATTGGTCGATGAATTATAATCATAGTTTAAAAAACGAATTTATGTGCATATGATCTACTACAAAAAATGTAAAACCAAAATCTTGATTAAAAAAGTGGCAACCGGTTACTTATAATGAAATTTACCCCCATTATTGATTTCACAAGTGAAAAAATGTGTCAACAAAAAACCAGTTTTAATTATTACAATATTTCAACATAATAGTTTTATCTTGGTTTAATCAGGTGAAAAGAAAAATTATACACAAGTGCTAAAACCACAAGCTATTCTCGATTATAACTTGGTGAAAAAGAGTGTTGATTTTAGTAATCAAATTGCTTCTTACCAGAACCCAATATCCAAAATTCTGAAGTGGTACCGGAAAGTGGCAGTGAAATTAATATTTAATACCGCAGTAGCCAATGCTTAGTTGTTAAATAATAGAAAAGGCGAAAAAGCGACAACCTATCATTGAGTTCAGATTGGTGTTCGCGAAGACATTTGCAAATAAATAAATGTTGGAACGCTCACGACCAGTTACACCCAAAAAATACCATCTTAGGCAAAGCGACGTAGGTAATAAAAAGAGAAGAAAGTGTACAAGATATTACAAAAGTTTAAGAAGGAACATGACTAGTAGAAAGACCGATAGAAAAGTTAAAATAGTTAAAACATACTGTGGAGGTTGTGATGGTAAAACTGCAATATGTCTAGTGTGCTTCAATAAAGCACATTAAAATACAATTTCACTTATACAGGAACTATTATTACGTGAAAACGTATTGTTCCTCAAGTACCCTTATAGTATTGAAAATCGTAAATTATTAGTTTCTATTAGTACGTTTTTATTGTTAATTACCTCTGTAAAAGTGAGTTATAAAATTGTTTTTGTAAATTGTATTATATTTGTAAAAAAAATAGATGTAAATAATATGCTTTCGACATCTAAAAAAGCTAGATGTGAACATAAACGTAGATTGACCACTGAAAACTTCTATAATAGTGTTCAATTAGCTAGACAATCTAGACAATTGCTCATAGTCTATATTAAGAAATAACCGAATAGACAATCTCTACTTGTCAAAGAAACTAAAAACAACGTGAGATGGTCAGTATTTACAGTCCTGAAGAAATATGTGTGACCAAATGCAGAGATAAACGAGATATATACATGATATATTCAGAATTTCGTTGTCAGAGGGTTAGAATTAGATCAAGAAGAGGATTGATATTTAAAAGAGTTAATTGATTAATATAATAAATATAAATGTGGTATACACTTACGTGAACAAATGCTGAGCTACTATTCATGTGAACATATAACATATTTCTTATATAACAGTGGATATCAAAAGAAGATTTCCCTTTGCGATTTTAAACTTTCAGTCAATGGGAGTCTTTAAGGACCAAATTCCAAGTACCTACCTATTAAAAAACTGGTAGTCCACCATTTATATTAAAATTTTCCAAAAACTGTTTTAAGAAAAACTAGTGAAGCGCAATACATGATGTCGTATCCTGTTGGCATCACTTAGCCTCTCCTACTCAATTCCTATCTTCACCTCCAAGCTGGTACACACCGGTAACCTGAGCAACCCCACTGGAGACTGGGTAACCAACCCCAGTGGATGGTGGGGTCAGGGCAGACGAAGAAGGGAGCCTTGGTCCTCCAATGAAAAGGGGGTTGAGCGAAGGGTTAACAACCCTTCCTTGTAGAACTCAATTGTTGCGAATACAATGGCTAATGAAACAAACGGACGGATCTCATAACAACGAACTCAGCACAGAAAAATGGACATGATTATGGATTTAAAATTTAGAACCCGGAACGTGTGAACCTTCTTAAAGGCAGGAGCTATGATAAGTATGGCAGAAGAACTTGAAAAATACGGAGTTGAAATATTGGCACTGCAGGAAATCAGATGGAAGAGCCAGGGAGAAATTCATAAGAATAAATTCTCACTATACTACTCCGGAAATTAAATGAGACAAGGTGAAAGAGGAGTAGGGTTTATAATAACCAAAAAACTGCGGAAAGCCATTATCGCATTTACACCAATATCAGATAGAATTTGCACCATAAGATTTAAAGGTTAATTTCATAACGTGACAATGGTTAATGTATATGCACCGACGGAAGAGGCTGATGAAGAAGACGTTGAAAGATTCTACGGAGAACTACAGGATGTATGTGATAAAATCCAAAGACACGATGCTGTTATAACGTTAGGCGATTTTAATGCTAAACTGGGGAAAGAAGAAACGTTTGCAAATATATTTGGGAAACACAGTTTGCACACTGAAACCAGTCAAAATGGACTCAGGGTGGCACAGTCCGGAGCAGCAAATAATTACGTAGTTGTCAGTACTAACTTTCAGAGAAAAGATATCCATAAAGGAACATGGAAAATACCAGGAACTAAGGAAGCAAATCAAATTGACCATATACTCATCTCAAAAAGATGGGCAACAGACATAACTAATGTCAGAACGTATTGCGGGACGAACTCTGACTCAGATCACTATCTTGTAGGGGCAAAATTACGGTAGAAAATAGCGACAGTAGCAAAAGGGAAAAATATTCAAATCAAAAAATGGAATGTCGAAGAATTCAAAAGCGCAACAAAGAGACAAGATTACAGAAATGCTCTCCAAATAAAACTCAACTGAACTAGAGAGGAAGATACTGCAGAGGAGGAATTTAGACAATTAGAAACAATTATAACAGAGTCAGCAGAGGAAACTGCCAAAAGGCAAAGAAATGCGGAATGGTATGATGATGAATGCAGAACTGCAGTAGAGGAAAAAAGGCAAGCTAGGCTTAACCAACTTCAAAGAAACACAAGAAACAGCAGTAAGATTTATAACGAAAAAAGAATACAAGCGACTAGAATATGCAGAAGAAAGAAAAAAGAGGCTATGAAAAACAAGTACAAGGAATCGTAAAGCATAACAACAGACGCGAAAGCAGAAAATTCTATAAATGCATAAAAGAAAGCACACAGTCATTTAGACCAAAACTAACGATATGCAAAGACAAGGACCGAGAACTACTAACAAATAAGCAAAAAATTATAATGAGATGGAAACAATATTTCGAAGAAAATCTAAATGCAGACAACGAAAATGATCAGAACGAGACAAAATATTATACGGCGGAGCTGCACATCGAAAATCCGAGTTATGAAGAAGTAGTTCAGATAATAAATAAAGTAAAAAACAATAAAGCACCAGGAACGGACGGAATTTCGGCAGAATTATTAAAGCATGGAGGATCCGAACTCTGGGAAAGAATCCATTACCTAATAACATTAATATGGACGAAGGAGCAAATGCCAGAGGAATGGACAGTTGGCCTCATACAGCCAATATATAAAAAAGGAGATAAGAGGGAATGCCAGAATTATAGGCCAATTACATTGCTAAGTAATATACAAAATTCTTTCTGGTATAATCTACAATAGATTATTCGAATACTTCGAAAATATAATTGGTGATTATCAAAATGGATTCAGACCAAATAGAGCCACTACAGATAACATATTCATACTAAGAACGATACAAGAAAAAGCTTATGAATACGACAATGGACCTATATAATATGTATATAGACTTTAAACAATCTTTTCATAGTGTGAAAAGAGACAGAATGCTGGAAGACCTTTATAATCTAGGTATACCTAAGCAATACATCAGCTTCATAAAAATGACGTTGCAGGGTTCAAAAGCCGCAGTCAGAGTAGATGGAGAACTGACTCCCCTGTTTAACATCAACATGGGAGTAAGACAGGGAGATGCCCTATCAACCATGCTATTCAACCAAGTTCTTGAGGCAGTCATCAGAAAAACCAATATAACCGGCCATACAAACACCAAATCAGTACAAATTACTGCATATGCAGACGATGTAGCCATCATTAGTAGGAATAAGCCACGACTAATGGAAGTGTTTAAACAAATTGATCCTGAAGCAAGAAAAAGAGGTCTCAAAATAAACGAAGCAAAAACGAAGTATATGACAGTCAAAAGAATAACTGACAATGAAAATAATATCACAATAGACAACTATACTATCGAACGAGTGGATGCCTTTACATATCTCGGCACAGAAATCAATCAGAAAAACTCCGTAAGTAGCGAAATTAATGCACGTATTTCCAGCGGGAATCGTACATACTATGCTAATAAAAGATTGATGACATCGAAATTATTAGACAAAAGAACCAAAATGACTATCTACAGAACACTGATTAGACCCGTAGTAACCTATGGATGTGAAACTTGGGTAATGGCGAAAAAAGATGAAGCCCAACTCAGGACATTCGAGAGAAAAATACTGAGGAAAGTATAAGGTCCGGTACAAGAAGAAGATGGCACATGGAGAATCAGGAGAAACGACGAGGTTAATGAGTTAAATGAAGATTATGACATTGTAAGATTTGTGAAAAGTCAAAGACTGTCATGGCTGGGACATGTGCAGAGACAAAACGATGCAAAAACAACAAAGAAAATGTTACAATGGAAGCCCATAGAAAGGCGAAAAAAAGGAAGGCCCAGAACGAGATGGTTGGATGACGTGGAAGACGACCTGAAAACAATCAACATAAGACAATGGAGAAGAAGGGCACAAGAGAGATCTGAATGAAAGGACATAGCCAGACAGGCAAAGACCCGTCCAGGGTTATGATGCCAAAAGAAGAAGAAGAAGAAGGTGCTGCAAATTAGTATCAGTTATTCATTCTAATGTAAAAAGTTTTTTATTATTATTTTTTTATTTTTCTTTAAGTATTTTTAACTTTTAAAGCAACATTTCCACAAATTTTATTATAGTAAATAAAAAAATTATACATTTACATAGTTATTTATTATTTTAATAGAAAACAAATAAACATGAACAGTGCACTGTTTTAAACTAATTTTAAAAAACTAACCGGCACCGTCTGTACATCAACATATTTTATTGGAGACGAACGTTTTTCTCGTATTTGTCAATTTTACAAGAATAATACAAGTATTACTCATCTGTTGCTGCCAGCGGCAAAATTCGTTTCGATCGTTCATTCATAATTTTTCACAATTCTCTGGGAAAAATTACCTGCTAAATAAATATACAATCAAACCATAATAATAAATCCGAGAACCCTAAAAACCGGTCTGTAAGGTTGAATGTCGGTCGGTGAACTATACTAAAACGGATCGATATGTATGTATCTATGTTTCAAATAAATATATATATTTTGGCAACATCTCGTGATACTGTATTGACGCAAGACACAGTGATTTGACCTATAGGGAGTTAAAATGTCTGTTGAGTGTAAAAAAATAAATATATAAAAAAATCGATATATTAAAAAACTGACAACAATGTCAAGCCTAAAAAGATACACTAAACGAATATACATGACTTATAATTTGAATATGATAGTATTTCTGGGTGATGCTAAATTACTGCAACGTGAAAAGAGTTCGAAATGATGGTGGGATGTATATATATATATATATATATATTTATATATATATATATATATATATATATATATATATATATATATTATATATATATATATATATATATATATATATATATATACATATATTGTGTTGGAATATCGGGTATGCGGCCTGTTATTATTAAAAAAAAAAACTCTTTTTTCTTTTAATCCTCTATATTTCGCTGATTTTTTGTCAGCTTCATCAGGAGAAAACTAAAAATTTGAATAAAAGTTATATAAAAATCAGTTTAAATAAAAAGTGACTCACTTACAGATTTAGAGTGGAAAGTATTTAAACAAGTTGTTGAACATAATTTGTTCAAAACAGTACTGACAGTTTTTGTTAAAAGTACCTAGGTCACTAGTATTTAAATATAAAAATATTACAAGGCAGACACGGGACAGTTGAGCAATATCTATTGTAATATTCTTAGTATGTCTAAATAATTTTTCTGTTAACAATTATATTTTAAATCACTCTGTATATTTTTAATGTGTAATTTTATTGTGTTTTAATTGTTTCGTTGTTTTTGTTTGCTCTGTTTTATATTTTTACATTTAAATACTAGTACTTTTAACAAAAAGTGTCAGTACTGTTTTGAACAAATTATGTTCAACAACTTGTTTTAATACTTTCCACTCTAAATCTGTAAGTGAGTCACTTTTTATTTAAACTGATTTTTATATAACTTTTATTTAAATTTTTAGTTGTCTCCTGATGAAGCTGACAAAAAATCAGCGAAATATAGAGGATTAAAAGAAAAAAGAGGTTTTTTTTTTAATAATAACAGACCGCATACCCGATATTCCAACAATTCCAACACAATAAATTGTTTTTTTTACGTTTCGGTCGATAATCTTACCAGTTTTGCTATATATATATATATATATATATATATATATATATATATATATATATATATATATATATATATATATATATGCAAGGAAGTGTCAAGATACCATGTTTCCGGAACAGAGGCGTGCATGATGTACCAAACTTGACCTTGCATAAATATCTGAGTGCTCTCTTTGGTAGCATAAAATTTCTACTGAAATTATGAAGAGAACAGCTAGCCCAAAAGGCAATACCGTATCTCAAATTAGATTCAATCAGGGCCACATAAACACTTTTTGCAATCTTGAAATCTAAATGGTGAGCAACTGATTTGATCGCAAAGCAACCCGATGATATCTTTTTGCTTAAATATACAATGTGTTGCTCAAATTTAAGTTTATCATCAATATAGAGACCTAAAAATTTGTTTACGGTATCAGAACAAATGCCTTCATGGATCAGAGTAATGTTGTTTAGATCATTCTTAAGGCCGATCCTCGCGATTCTGGGCATAGGTAAATTCCAATGTAAAAGTTTATATCAAATAACTCAAAAACTATGGCAGATATTGAGATGATTCTTTTTTTATATGGAAGGTCTTAAAAAATTCTAGTGCACTATTTGGTTCAAAATTAATAAATTGTTTAAACAATTTTTTTTTCAAATATTTTTGGTTAAAATAAACGTAAAAATTTTTTGTTTGAAATAGGGCACTACAGAATTTGACCCACTTTCCGAATCTGTTTTTATTTTTAACATAACGTGTAACACAAAGCAGCTATTTGGTATAAACTTTTAAACAATTTCAAAGTTCCGCTAAATGTAATTTTCTCTCCGTCAGCACAGGCTGTCCTTGTCGGTAGCTTCCGGATTCTCGCCAGGTAGGTAAAACCCTCGGAGGAGGATAAATAAAGTTGAATAACATTATTAGGGCTTATTCCGACTTTTGACAAACCAGTGTGTTTGTTATATTTAAAATAGGAAATTTTATATAAATAAGCAGTAAGTACCTATAATTTGATTAAATTTTTATATGAATAGAAATATTTTCTGTTGATTAGTGACATTTTCCTTTTAAATATTTATACTGTTTTTATAATAATACTATTGTTTCAGTATTTGCTTATATAATAATAATTTATTATATAGAAACAGCGTAGAATTTTGGTCAATCATCCAGTACATCTTTTTTTGTATTTCAATCAGAATTATTATTTTCTTTTCTTCTTTACATGAGCTCAGAGTAATAACCAAATATTTTGCAGTATTTGAATATGGAATTTAATTATTTATATTTATTGGTTAGCAACCTACCAATCGTAAAATCAAATACTGCTCAAAGAAACAATGTACAGTCTCGGAACCGGATTGATACTATGAAGACGACTACGGCAAGAAATAAGGACAAGCGAAAAACATCCAAAACCCAGATGAGAATTACTTGGAATATCAGATCACTCAACTCAAAGGACCAAGAAATAACCCAAGTGTTGAAAGAGAAAGAAATAGACATTTGTGCTCTACAGGAAACAAAAAATAAAGGAAAAGGTCAATCAAAATTAGGTGAATACATACTAATCTACAGTGGAGTAGCAAAAGAAAACAGGGCCAAAGAAGGTGTAGCCTTACTTATACACCAAAGGTATCAAAATTGCATCAAAGAGTGTCAATACATATCAGAAAGAATAGTAACAGCAAAGATAAGAATGGAGAAGGAAAACCTGAACATTATCGAAGTATACGGCCCAGAAAATAATAAGCCTCAAACAACAAGGGAAGTGTTTTACGACCAATTACAACAAGTATTAGATCAAGTCAAAGAAAAAATGTTAATTCACAGGTAATTTGATTATAATAATTAAGGAACCTCATTGATGCCATGTTAAGGAATGGGATTTGTATTTTTTGTTAAAAAATTTGCACAAACATTGTACCTTTACACGACCCTCTACGAATTTTCAAAAATGTAGTTCAGATGGTGACTAGGAAGAACCTACAAATTCATACCGAACAAGCAATTTCAAACTAATAAAATTTTCTATATCTCCGGATCTACTCAATGGATTTTGATCATTCTTTTTTTAATTTGTATGTAATTTCTACGTACATTAGAAATTAGTAATTTGTTTATATATTAATTGATTAATAAATAGTTTAGTTTGTTTAAACAATTCGTGCAAAAACAATTTTCTTTCAGAAATCTATTTTTTTTTTTAATACTAGTATCAATAATCATAGGAAAAATCGCGTTTTTTGCATTAAATTGCCAATAATTAAAAACAGCTCCAAATTCAAGGCAGGAAACAAGTAGGTTTTATTCTTATAGGTCTACAATACCTAAAAAAGTTGTCAGCGACCTGGATTATTGAGTGTCACGGACATGGTCTATTTTTTGCTTATTTCCCTGGAGTCTATATTTGATTACCGTCTGTGTAATTTCTTTGCCGCTTCCTCGCTGGTTTTGCATATTGCTATGATAGCAATATCATCGGTAAATGTTGCAATTGTATATTTTCTAGGACAATAATATAACACGTATACAAAAGGTAAAGACACTTCTTTGTGGCAGCCCTGCTGTAATATCTTTCAATTCCGTGTATGTTTCTTCCTGTTTAATTTTGAAATATCTTTCCAAGATGCAGGTGTCAATTATTTGAGAGTATCGTTTTGGTAAATGTAGTCTTAGTTTATAGTTATGGCGTCCTTACCATACTTTATCATATACCTGAGTCACATTCTAAATGATTGATATAAGGTTGAATGCTCGAATAAATGAACCTTAAAAAATGAAGACAAATTTCGAGCACAAATTTAATAATCAAATCTTGCCCAAAAACTTTCGCTTTCTACAGCATCATAAGGGGCATCTGCGCTTGCTGGATAGCCCAAATTTGACGAAGTAAGTCTAAAACGTTAATCACAAAAAACTTTTATCATCCATTAACTTCGAGTTTTTTATCGAAGGTAATTAATTTTCTTCATTTAAAAAAACTTTTCTTGGCTTATTTCAGATGCCCCTGTTGATGCTGTAGAAAGCAAAAGTACTTGGGCAAGATTTGATTATTAAATTTGTGCTCGATATTTGCCTTAATTTTTCAAAGTACATCCTAAAATGTCCATCATATTATCCGTCATGATCCATATTTCACATCCATATAAATAGTAATACAGTATATTTCATCATCATCATCAATGGCGCTACAACTCTTCGTGAGTCTTTGCCGCGGTTACTATTGCCTTCCATGTTTGTCCGTCCTATGCCAGTAATTCCCATTGTCGCACTCCTATTTTCTCTAGATCTAGGAGTATATTTACATATAACAAATTAAATCCTTAGTTGTAAATTTTTGAAATAAGTTCTCAGTATACATCTAAGTTTCATAAATGCTCCTCATAAATATCACAAATCTAAACTTTTATAATCCGTTCTTTGTTGACAATTAGTTGCATAGGGCCGACGTTTACTAACCACAAGCACACAAGTAAATTATCTTATTTCTTTCATTTGACAATAATAATTGTCTGTTAGGTTAGGATTGTACGAAGTAAATTAGTCTCTTACTGAATGATAATAAACAACACATCAAATTTATTCTGAAACTATTTCTTGTGTCATGTTATATTTTATTAGATTTTGGTGTAATAAACCACAACCTATCAAATTCAATATAAAAAATCAAAATTGGAAATGATAGCAAAATATATGGAGTGCACAAAAACGAATCAACATGAGAATCTGAAAGTAGACAACCATACCTACAAATATGCCTCCACTTTTCCCTACCTAGGCTCAATAATAAATGACAACAACAGCATCAGTCAAGAAATACAAGCACGGATTCTTAGCGGTAATAAGTGCTTTTATGCATACAAAGACTTAATGAAAAGTAAGTTACTGAATCGTGAGTCTAAGCTTAGAATTTACAAAACAGTAATTAGACCAGTTACATATCAATGTGAATATTTGAGCGCAAAATACTAAGGAAGATATTTGGACCAACTCAATGCAGCGATGGTTCGTGGAGAATTACAATGAACCACGAGCTGGATGAACTAATGCAGAGCGCAGATATTGTTAGATTTTTAAAGTCACAAAGACGAAACTGGCTTGGTCAGTTAGAAATAATGCCAGATAATCGAGCTGTAAAAGTAGTCCAGAGATGGAAGCCCCAAGGAAACAGAACAAGAAGAAGGCCCCGTAAAAGATGAATAGACGACGTAGAGGGGGATCTTAAAACCATGAACATCAGGCAGCAGCGAAGGAAAGTATCCGACAGGGCAGAATGGAAGAACATTTTTAAGCAGGCCAAGACTCACAAAGGGTTGTACCGCCATTAGAAGAAGAAGAAGATGTTTTCCAGTATTATTAAAAAGGTGCGAATACGCGTATTAGAATCTCTTTTATAGAATGTAGACGGTTAAGTGTGGTACGAGTAAACAGATCAAATCCATAAAGGATAGTGTACAGTGTTTAAATATATACAAACACAGTTTCCTGAAGATAATCGAACCATTATTAAATAAAGTATGAACATAGCTACTGAAGTATATGTGAGCATAATAGAAAGGATAATTCAACAAGCGATTATGTTAATAAACACATATACAAATAATTGACAAGAATTTTCAGCTACTATGCTAAACGAAGAGCAACAGTAGCTGACTTGAGAGACTACGATAAACAGTTCATTCGATATACAATTTACCATTTTCATGAGGGAACTCCGTATTCGAATTTCATCCACAGTGAACTATCTTTTTTACTCTCAATTAAGTTACCTTTATGAAGAGCATAAAATTAAGTAAGCATTTTAAGAAGCTTTAACTAATTTTAAAAGCAAAAATAAGATACAGTACCTCATCAAAAATAACATATTCCAAATCCCTAGTAATATCACTTCCACAGTAGAGCATAGATCGTAAAATTTCAGTTGTCATAATAAGACAAGATGCTTTTTGATTAATTTGAAAATCTCCAGTAATTAGTCCAACATCATTAAACTTTTCTTTAAAGTCTCTGTATTTCTGATTAGAAAGTGCTTTAATAGGTGAAGTGTATATTGACTTTGTCATGTGCTTCTGAGAGAGCGCTATCGCATACTCTGCTACAACTGCAAGAACAGAATAAATAATTAAAACTATATATCTATTTTGGTTTTGAGAAAAAAATTTTTTTTGGCGAAATCAGGTCGGGCAACAAGACCGACGCGACGAGTATTACCCAAGTAGCCTCTTCGAGCGGGAGAGTCAGTTTATTTTGTCCGTATTTACCTTGTATTTACCAACACAAGCGTTACTACTGTTACGATCAATATGACTCATACCTAAACTGTCAACATATTTTTTAACAAGTATTTTTTAGTAGGGTCCCCTCCGTTAAAACCTGTCTGGCGTCCATGGCGTTGGAGAAAGTTCAGGAAAGGTCACCGACCGAATTCTAGGGATCTCCAGATAACGGTTATTAAATATATATAGAGGAAATTTTTATTGTAAACAAGTTAGTCTGAAAAGAATAATTGTATCGAGTCGAGTTTGAATTGTAACGCGGGAAATAAATGTTGTAAATAAAGTATATAAATTAGAATAGTGTCAGTTGGTGTAAGATTATATATAAATTAAATAAAGACTCTAATAAACTAAGTGTTTATGACAAAAAAAAAAAAAAAAAAAAAAAAAAAAAATATATATATATATATACATATATCTATATATATATATATATATATATATATATATATATATATATATATATATATATATATATATAATTATTTGGAGGGTAACTTTCGGGAAAGCGTCAAAACAAGGATCAGCTAGAGATGGTATAAGCCAGCTTGGTGTAGAACTTTATTCTATATGTGAAATTTTCGGTGATATGTTGTCACCTTCATCAGCACCTAAATGGAAAACCTATTATAGTACAGTGGTGGAAATCAACATTTAAAAACCTACATTGAAAATGTTCAGTTGGTCCTAGTTGTAAAAAACACTGTCACAAACATGTTAAAAATATTAAAAAATACATTTAAAATTTTGAATAAAAACATTACAACAACAGGGTAGTTTTTCAAATACAAACACAACAAAAAGTCTAAAATTTACAACCTACAAAAACTGCAAATAGAAAAGAAGAATTAATCTTCTTTTTTGATGACATATTTCTGTCAACATCCGGGTGTCATATGTAACTTGCCTGCCTGTGAAATGAAAACCATTTATTATATAAATTAGTCATACTTTTCACGTCTGAATCAATAGAACGATATAACTTATTTCGGTATTTCTCCCTCGTCAACCGGTCGGGATGATTCCGATTAAAACCAGGTCAAGGTCCAATTATTATCTCCAAAATCTTCCAACTTAAAGTAGTTCGAGCACAGAGGTGCCACCTGCCTTGGTGGCGAAGAACTAAACAATTAAATAAACGGAGTTGCTATCAACAAGTCCTCACGGACACTTGGTTTAACGGCTAGCAACCCCAGTGACGTTATCATACAACTTAAACATTGTAGCATTTTCAATTTTATTTATTCTTTAAAGTATATTGAAATCCCCTCGTATATGAAATATATTGAAATCTCCTTATATATGTTTAAAAAATAAAACGAAGAATTTTTTCCGTGTTTGTTAGTTCGTATCTTTCAAGTTAAAATACGCAAAAGTGTTTTCAACAATTGTATTTGCATTGCTAGACGTTAAAATAAACCATTTTAGAGTTGTTTATTATTTTAACTTTTTCGGAAATTTCTTTTAATGTTTTATTCGAAGTCGTCTTATAGTTTTTATACGTCGCAAAAGTATAACTACGTCGTTTGGTTATGTTTTGCAATTTCAGCGTTTTGTTTGTTTCCAATTTGTATGAACGAATTCTTAAATTCGTCATTCATACTTGGGTCTTCATAATGTCAGGTATGGATCCGAATTCGTCGTCGAAATCGTGTTTATCCTGTTTTGGCCCTTTTTGTGGAAATATGTGGCAGTAGAAAAAATAATTTGTGTGGTGTAACAGAGCATGGTACAATTTTGAAGACATATTCACCACCAGCTTTTTTTGGTCGTTTGCCTGCGTAATCCAAGCCCGTCTACGTCAGATCTTCGTTCCAGTATGGAATTGGTTTTCCATTGTTCCAGAGTTTCGTCCTAGCAGCTTCAATCCAGAGATGTAACAAGTTTTTTTTTGTTAAGTGAAAATATGTGAATCCAGGTAACTATTTATTGTTTGTTTAATTTCAAAGTAAAGACAGATATTTTTTTAGAACAATAATTGCTTTCGTTAAAATTTAGAAATTGTAACATTTAAAAATTGTAATGCGGTACCATTTGTAAGTTTTATGTAGTATCTCCAACTCCTGGAGTTTGTAAGCGGATGACACACGTAAGTTTTTTATATTCTTGTATTTCTCCATGTAACTGTTAGCGGTGACACAAAAATAAATGTTAAATTTTGTTTTCTTAACATTTTATTTATTTTTTTTTAACTAACCCTTTTTTGATTTTTATTTGAAAAAGATATGTTTTTGATGTTTTCTAATTATTTTCCTAGATACAACTAGTGGTTGTAATAGGTATAATTAGGCACCTCAAGTGGCGCCCTATATTAAATTCCTTGAGGTGTTTCCTGTTTATTTTTATTTTGTTTATCCCAAGAGATTATTGTCCCCTTTATTTCATTTTTTGTAGTTGCCCCATTCCACCCCCCTTGTCTTTTACTTATCTACGACTCCAGCTCTCCTACCAAACCCTGAGTGTCGTTCGCACTTTGGTAGGCAAAATATTACCGTTACAAAAATAGCGCCCAACGTGGCTGGCGTTTTTTAGATTTTTGTCCCTTTTCCAGAAGCCACATATCTTTTTCAGTTCTTCCCTAGTTTTCAGCCATTTATATGAAACCCCGTCTTCCAGATAGTGCCCTGGTGTCCCACAAATAGTTTGTTTATGTATTTGTATTGTTTATGTATTTGTATCAACATATGTATTGTTGTTTTTTTCTATGTATTGTACTTGTATTAACACATGTACTATTGTATATCAACGTATGTATTTGTTGTATATTGACATATGTATTGTTGTTTCTTTTATTTCGTGTACTGTAGAAATTTTTCTATATGTATTTTATGTGTATTGGTAAATGAAAGCAAATATTTGAATTGAATATTAAAATATGAATTTTAAATAATGTTTTGATATTGAGAAGAATTTTAAGTTATTTACAGTAACAAATTATACCGTTATTGTTACATTTATTTTTAATTGATTTGACATTTCTTACAGAATAATCGTTTTTTGTAATTTTGTTTTGTCCGGTCATTTTGAGTAAATGTGTTTATTGTTTGAGTGACTTTTCTTTGAGCAGATGAGTATAGTTGTGTTTTGTCCTAAGCCATTTTTCATCGTTTCCTCTAGGCCCTCTCTGACGGCGTTTGTGTTATGCCACGGGCTAGTAGGAGATTCTGAACGAGAAGTAGTCCCCTGTGTTCCCCTGTTGTTCCCTACCGTATGTAATGCTCCGGGTTAATAGGAGATTGTGTTCCCCTGAGTCCTCTTTTGTGTTTCCTGTCTTGTATCTGAATGACCGCAAGTGTAATACTCGTGATCGGAGGTGCTGTTTAGTTTTGCCTAGGAGCAGTCTGATTTAGTTTTCAGAACAAGAGCAAGGTGTTTTATTTTGTGTTATTTTATGTAGCTCACTCAAAAGTCAAGTTTTCAATATTATTAGTATTTTTGTATCACCCTGTATGTGAAGTTTATCGAGTCTGTTGTTTTGTATCCCCCTGTATGAGTAGTTCATTGTCAGTTTTTTTAACCAGTTTTTTTAGTTACATTGTGTATTTGCTTTCACCCAAACATTGTTTTAGTATTTTTGTTCCCCCTGTATGTGAAGTTCGTTGAGTTTTTCTGTCGAACCGTTTTTTTTCAGGTATATTGTGTATATGCATTTATCCAGTTTTTCGTTAAATCAAGTACATTCCTATCCCAAGTTAACTGCTACGATTTTCATTTTTTTTTTCTGTTCAGTCTTCGTAAAGTTAAAGTATGTATTTTCGTCTATTTTTTTGTGAATTAAATAATACGTATTTAAAATAATATAATCATTCGAAAATGCTTGCCATGCGATTTTCTTATTCGCGGTGTTCTGAGTGGTAAGATAATAGTTTGTTTATTTCCAGATTCGTCGTAAGTATCCCATGTATGAGAAAAGAATTTTGTTTACGTTAACGAAATAATTTATTTCGTATGTAAACGCTGTCCTTTCTTTAAGTGTTTTATAAGTAAATTTATTTCGTCTTCTTATCGAGTGTTTGAGCAATTTATTGCTTTCTTAAATCAGCTTATCTGATGACCCAATTTCGTGCGAAAATATAGGTCAAATATTTTCGTAAAAATTTCATAGCACGGGTGCTGCGATGAAAATTATTAAGAAAATGTTTTCTGTTACAGTCCACTTATGTTTTTTCCCTTGTTTTCTTTTGTGTTATCAGTAGGAGGGAATGATAATGCGATTTCGCTTGTCCATGGCTAAGGCCGATTTGTTAGTGACAAAGCGAAGTATTGTTATTTTCTTTCTGTCTGTTAGTTCTGTGTGTCCCTATGTTTTCTTTGTTCCTTTTCTGTGTTATAAGTAAGAGAAAATGATGATATGACTTCGTGTATTCCTGGCTAAGGCGTTGAGAATATATAGCGGAAGTATTGTTATGTTTTCTTCTGTCTTTTAGTTTTGTCTTTCCGTGTCTTTGTGTGGTCAGATGTTGTAGTAGAGCTATGTTGATGGTATAAAATGTATTAGTTTGTGAATTGAGTAATGCGTTTTTGAAATATCATGTAGGACGTACAGGCACGCGACCTGGATTTGTGTTTCCTAGGATATTTCTGTTGTTGTGTAAGACTGCGTAGCAGCATCCCCTTTCCGTGAATTATTAGAAAGGATAAGCCTTTCTATGTGTTGATGTCAGACTATTGACTTGAGTCTCAATAGCATTCCTTCTTGTTGTAGAGTTTGTGATGTAGTGTTTGTTGCGTAACAATAATACTTAATATTTTTAGTCTATTTTTGTATCATATTATTTAGTTTATTTTTGTATCATACTCTATATTAGTTTAGATATATAAAATTTCTTTGTACTAACTAATAATCTGTAAAGCGCCGTTATCTTGCATTTAAATAACTTTCTACACAAGTTTCTAAAACCTTCATAGAATCGTAACAATGAAAGGATTAGTATTTTCCAAATTACCCTCTGACGCATTCCAAAATTCCGCAAGTTGAGACAAATACCCTTATCAGGTAGTTTTTATCAATGATTTGAAAGTTAAAGGTAATTGAAAAATAAACATATCTTTTAATACGTCGAGGGGTCAGGGGGAAAATTTCGGAATGTTTGTGATTGAGGGGAGAGAGTGGACATCAGTTCGCAGTTCAAATCCATCAAATCAGTATGAGTTCAAATTCCAGCACTGAAGGAGCGTCAGGCTCTACTCGTCCCAGCGGCATATTAGTGTTTTAAACCAGTCGGTATATTAATAAGTTCGTGTCAATATTGTATCACCGACAAGTGTGTATCATATGCAAGTTATCGGCGTTTAAAATACATTGTATTTGTTTAAATATATTTGTTCAAACGTTCTTTTCGAATCTTCATTTTTCCCAGTTTTCTGGGTGGTCCTTCAAAGAAATATATATATATATATATATATATATTATATATATATATATATATATATATATATATTGTTAAGGTTCCCAAAAATTATTATTTGGAAATAATCTAAAAAAATAAGTAATTTTGTTTACTTAAGAAAAGGTATAAAATTATATTGTCATTAAATATAAGATATATGTATTAGTAGGCTTATTAGAAATGAAAGCAATACATTTGAATAGAAAGTGATTAGTTACGGACATAGGGAAAATATTCTTGGAAGGATTTTGTTTATTAAAATGGGAAATTTTGCTATTACCAAATAAACGGAAATTTGACTTGGCAACAAGATTGCTTTGAAAGAAAAAAAAAACGAGAGGTTTGCGTTGACAATAACTTTGACAGACGTCACTTTGTTTAAGAAATTTTCCAAGGGAAGAACAATTTTTTTGAGAGCTTCGCCAGTGCGGGTAATAGAAAAATTGATGAAGAAAAAAGTCAGTCAAGTATTGAGTTTTTGTGTTGTGTTGCTGGAGCCGAGAAAGGTAGAATTAATATTACCAAAAGGTAGTCTTCGTGGTTTTTTTTCCTGGCGGGCCATATAGAAGCAGTTAAAGCGCCCTAAGAAGGAACCTTACCAAAGCTAATGTAAGTTTGTTTTCTTTGTTGTAAAAATTACCGTGGTGAAGTACTTCAGTTAAAAGAAATCTTCCAAGAGGGACTCAATTAATAGTTAATTAATTTTTTGATATTGTCAGGAACATTTGCTGTGTTAATATTTAATAATAATCGAAAGACTTAAAATTTAGTATTGTAGTATTAATTTTCATAAAGGTTTTTATATGGATAAATTCTAATTAATATTTTTTTAAATTTGGTAAATATAATCGTATTTGTTTATTGATTGAATATTTGTATATTATTTTATTTCTTTCCTTTTCGTCATCTTACCTAAAATACAAGGAGATAGATATTTGAAGCACGACCCGGATAATAAATTGGGGATTTGTTGGAAAGTTTTGTTTTTTTGATAACAATTAATTAAATAATCGATAAATATAGATTTTGCTTACCATAACAACTGGCGCCGAACGTGAAGGGCTAGAAAAATATCGAGTTGTATTTTAGTGCGGAGACAATTAGGAAAATTATACTTTTTCGTGCAGTTTGTTTCCATTTAAAAATTAATATTGGGATTCTATATTCTATATTCTAATTAAGGTAATAAATTTGTGTGAGGGATTATTTTTTGTCAACAATAAATTTAAATTTTTTATTTAAAAAAAATCTTATTGTTTGGCGGGGATACAAATCCGTCGGAAATGTCTACGACAAGGAGTAAAACCTCAAAAAAACCAACGTTGGAAAAAGAAAGCCAGGGTTTATCAGATATGGATAAAATCTTACAAGCAATGCAGAATATGGAGCATAACATAAAAAAAAATCAACAGGAAACAATTCAGAATATGGAACATAAAATGGAAAAAAATCAACAGGAAACAATGGAGATGATGGATCATAAAATAAAAAAAAATGAACAGGAAATTAAAGGATGTGTAGAGGGGATAAAGAGAGAAATGATACAACGTATGGAAGAGATGACATTAAAGAATGCAGACATTAGAAAGGAAATAGAGGATCTAGAAATAAGACGAAAAGAAGACAAACAAAAAATAGAACAAATTGCAGAAAATTTGGAGGATTTAGGACACAAATGCGAAAAAGCGAGACAATTAGATAGGATGGAAATCGATAAACAAATCGCAAACATAAAAAATCAACAAATAGTCGGAGCAAGAAGGGAAGTAATTATTCATGGCACAGGAGAAGCGAAAATACAATTTGGCGGGGATGTGCGAAAAACACATCCGGTTGTTTTTATTAAGAATCTTAAAAAGAAATTGCAATATACCGAAGATTTCGAGGCGTGCAAAGAAGAAATTAGAAACCGCCTAAAGGAAGAAGCTAGTCTGTGGTTCGATAGTAAAGAAGACACATTTAATAGCTGGGAACATTTTGAAGAAAGATTTCTACAATATTTTTGGGGAAAAATCCAACAACTAGAAATAAATAAAGAGCTTAAAAATGGAAAATATAGTGAAAAATTAGAAAAATCAGCGAAAACATATGCATTCCAAATGTACAACAATGCAAAACATCTCCAATACAATTATTCGGAAGAACAACTTGTTGATTTAATTGCGAGACACTTTGAAGAAACATTGGAAGACCATGTTACTTTACAGAATTATAAAAACATCGAAGATTTGTGCCAATTCCTACAAGTCAGAGAATCACGTCAGCAGGAAAGAAAAAACAAGAGAGGACAAGAGAATTACTCACACCGGGAAATACAGCACAACAGAAACCAAGGACAAGGCTATTATACAGAAAGACCAAGAAGAGATTTCGTACCAAGGAGGGAATATGAAATAAGACACAAAAGAGAAAATAATTACGAACCAAGAAACGGACTAGGGAACGAAAATAGAAATAGATACCAGCGTGAAAACCATAATGCCACAACACATCAAGAGAATAGAAATAACAGACGTCCAAATGAGCAAAGGTATCAGGAAAATCGATACAATGATGATCGACAAAGAGGATACAGAAGAGAAGTAAATAACACTAATATTGAGAGAGTCGAGGAAGACATACACGATAATCAAACGAGGAATCAAGAGGCACCGCAGGCGGCTTTTTACGAAAGCGCCCACTAAAAATAAATAAACAGACCGGAATTTTTTGTCACCCAAAAGAATTTATTAAACTTGCTAAAAAAAATGATAGAGAACAGGAATCAAATTTACAATTTGTGAACGGTTTTATAAACAATAAATCGATTAAAATTTTGATAGATTCTGGATCAGAAATATCTTTAATAAATAGAAGATTGGTAGAAGAAGTAAGTTTGACTAATTTGATTTATAAAATACCTAGGGTGAATTTAGTGGGCGCAAACAAAAAGACATTAGCAACGATTAACGAAGGAATAAGGATTAGGATACGGGTGGGAAAGAGATATTATTCATTACAATGTGTAATAATGCCAAATATGTCCCATGACATGATTGTTGGGGTGGACGAACTGTCGGAAAAACATGTAGTGATAGATTTTAAAAATAAGCTGATGAAAATGGACAATGAAATCGTGGAACTGGAGGAAAAAACGGAGAAAAGCAAAGAAGAGGATATAAAATATTTAGAAGCAACTAAACAACGTGAAGTAGAAACAAATATGGCAATAAAGCAAGTAGGAGAAATAAATAACTGGGAACCATCAAAAGAAATTGACATAAATGAGGAAAATACCAGTGCTTGGAAGTCATGGTATGAAGTGAACTTAGAAGAGGAAAAGAAAGAAGGAGATTTGTTTGTAGAGAAGGAAAGAGAAAAGGAATTGAGTGATGATAAAGCTGAAGAAGAAAAGAAAGAAGGAGACTTGTTTGTCGAGAAAGAAAGAAACAAAGAATCGGACATACAAAAAGAAGAAGAAGAGTTAATGGAGACTTTAGTAATTGAAGAAGAACACGTTTCTCAACAGAACTTGGAATATGAAATTAACACATGTGAGCAAAAAGGAAAAGGTGAAAGAAAATTTATATGTGGAGAAAGCATGTACAATGAGATACATCAAATTCTACAAAACTACGAGGAATTAATAAATGAAGAAAATAGAGTGGCGAAAAATTACGAACATTCATTTGAGGTGAAAGATCTGAAAAATTTCAGATCAAAAACGTACCCAATCCCTTATAAATACAGACAAAACGTCAAACAAGAGATTGAGATAATGATTAAAGATCAGATTATCGAAAGATGTGATTCGCCATATATAAGTCCCATTGTAATTGTAAAGAAAAACAGCGGAGAATTGAGGCTGTCTTGATGCAAGAAACATAAATCAAAACACACTGTGGCACAATACGAATCACCTTTGAATATTGATGCTATTTTTGGAAGAATAACAGGAACACATATATTTTCAAAGATTGATTTAAAACATAGTTTCTGGCTGATTCCTTTAGCAGAGAGATGCAGAAATTTTACCGCTTTTTCAATTGACGGAATAGTGTATCGTTTCAAAGTGGTTCCATTTGGATTACAGAGTGCATGTGCAGCCCTCGTTCGGGCATTAAACACTATTCTAAATCGATATGAAGATTTCGTGGTTCATTATATAGACGATTTGTTAATTTTCTCACCAAACGCTCAAAGTCATTTAAATCATATAAAAATTGTATTAGAGGAATTAGATATAGCGGGCCTTAAACTAAACATTGAAAAGTGCCAATTTTTCCAAACAGAAGTGGTATATTTAGGTTTTAAATTAGATACAAAAGGGGTTAGTCTAGCAGAGGATAGAGTACAGATCATAGATGAATATCCGAGGCCGAAAAATTTAAAGACGTTAAGGGGTTTCCTCGGAATGATAAATTATTTTAAAAAACTGATGCCAGATCTTAGTGAAAAGGAAATACCTTTGATCAAACTATTAAAAAAGGATAAAAAATGGCAATGGAAAGAGGAACAGGAAGAAGCTTTTGTACAGCTTAAGAAAGAATTTGCCAAAGGAGTTAAAATTTATCATCCAATATATGAAATACCATTTATATTAAAAACTGATGCGTCTATTAACAAGTTTGCGGGAGTATTAACCCAAATGCAAAGTAACCAAGAAGTCCCTATATGTTTTGTATCCAGAGTAACAAAAACACATAAAAAAAATATAGCGTTAAAGAGTTAGAATTTGCGAGTGTTTTATTTTGTGTTAACAAGTTACGATACTATCTATTGGGTGCTAAATTCACAATAGAAACGGATCACGCGGCTTTAATACACATAATGAAGAATAGATTAGTGAACAATAGGATACATAGAGGAATACTATTACTACAGGAATATGATTTTGAATTTAGATACATAAAAGAAAAGGATAACATTCTGGCAGATGCTCTTACACGAGATGAAGAGACAGGAAAAAAGGAAGCGATTCAAATATATGTGGGATTAAATGTATTAGTAGACGAAGAAGGGATATTTTCATTGAATATGATACGTGAGGATCAACAAAATCTAGATGATAAGGAAAAAAGTAGGGCAGAAATGGAAAAGGAAATATTATTCAAAAGAATAGATGGAAAAGAGTTGTATTTGATTTCACAATTATTGGGTAGAAAAATATTGGAAAAGTTACATCAGGAGAATGGTCATATGGGCAGCCGAAAAGTTTGGTTATTGTTTAGGGAGAATTATGTATGCAAACGAGATTATAGCGTGGCAAAAGATATGACAAGAGAATGCCACATATGTCAGATATATAAAAGTCGAAATTTTCGAAACGAAAATGTGACAAAAAGTATAATGCCTCAGCAAAAGTTGGATATTGTTGCCATCGACATGTTGAGTGATCTGATTCCTACATCACAGAGAAAGAAGCATGTTTTGGTGATGGTTGATGTTTTTTCAAAATATGTCAAATTATATAGCTGCCGTACCACCAAAGGAGAGGAGATATTGACCAAGATAGACAATTTCATAGCCAGTGTGGGAACACCCAACAACATTTTGTTGGATAACGCGACATATTTTAGAAACGATCGTTTTGAGGGAAAACTTAGAGAGAGAGGAATTGAGACAAAGTTTGTGAGCATTCGTCATCCTCAAAGCAATCCCTCAGAAAGGTTCATACAAGAGGTCACGAAGTTCCTTAGAATTGCAGCTGATGGTCAACACAAGCAATGGGGCAGAAAATTAATAGATATTGAAAGTTATCTGAATTCGACACCAAATACCGTTACGAAAGAGACGCCAGAGTATGTGATGAAAGGGATAATGCCTCCACGACCATGGGTAGAAACAGAACCCAGAAATTACGAAGAGATAATGGAAACTGTACAGCAAAGGCTCCGTAGGAGCAGCGAAAAATACCTTCAAAGGCAGAGCCGAAAACGCCGAAGACAACCAGTCACTTTCCAGATTGGAGAAAAGGTATTAGTAAGAGCGCTAAGAGTGTCTAACATTACAAACAATGTTTGCGCAAAGTTCCTTCCTGTATTCGAAGGTCCATACATTATCCAAAATGAAAATGGTATCAATAGTTATGTTTTAAAACAAATAGACTCTGATAATACACGGGGTATTTTCAATATACACGACATTTATAAATATTATGAATGATTATTAATAATAATATTTGCCAATTTTATTTACTTCAAGAAAATTTGTTGTCGGTAGAAAAAAATTTTCATTTCAGCAAATGGCGGGGAGTTGTTAAGGTTCCCAAAAATTATTATTTGGAAATAATCTAAAAAAATAAGTAATTTTGTTTACTTAAGAAAAGGTATAAAATTATATTGTCATTAAATATAAGATATATGTATTAGTAGGCTTATTAGAAATGAAAGCAATACATTTGAATAGAAAGTGATTAGTTACGGACATAGGGAAAATATTCTTGGAAGGATTTTGTTTATTAAAATGGGAAATTTTGCTATTACCAAATAAACGGAAATTTGACTTGGCAACAAGATTGCTTTGAAAGAAAAAAAAAACGAGAGGTTTGCGTTGACAATAACTTTGACAGACGTCACTTTGTTTAAGAAATTTTCCAAGGGAAGAACAATTTTTTTGAGAGCTTCGCCAGTGCGGGTAATAGAAAAATTGATGAAGAAAAAAGTCAGTCAAGTATTGAGTTTTTGTGTTGTGTTGCTGGAGCCGAGAAAGGTAGAATTAATATTACCAAAAGGTAGTCTTCGTGGTTTTTTTTTCCTGGCGGGCCATATAGAAGCAGTTAAAGCGCCCTAAGAAGGAACCTTACCAAAGCTAATGTAAGTTTGTTTTCTTTGTTGTAAAAATTACCGTGGTGAAGTACTTCAGTTAAAAGAAATCTTCCAAGAGGGACTCAATTAATAGTTAATTAATTTTTTGATATTGTCAGGAACATTTGCTGTGTTAATATTTAATAATAATCGAAAGACTTAAAATTTAGTATGTAGTATTAATTTTCATAAAGGTTTTTATATGGATAAATTCTAATTAATATTTTTTTTAAATTTGGTAAATATAATCGTATTTGTTTATTGATTGAATATTTGTATATTATTTTATTTCTTTCCTTTTCGTCATCTTACCTAAAATACAAGGAGATAGATATTTGAAGCACGACCCGGATAATAAATTGGGGATTTGTTGGTAAGTTTTGTTTTTTTGATAACAATTAATTAAATAATCGATAAATATAGATTTTGCTTACCATAACAACTATATATATATATATAATATATATATATATATATATATATATATATATATATATGTATATATATATATATATATATATATATATATATATAAAGTGAACATATTTCCCTAAAGAAAAACCTTGTTCCCCAAGGGAAAAAACCAGCGACCTATTACTGGTGCGCGAAACAAAGTCATCAGGACAAAGGTGTAAGGACAAACACCTACATCTTCGCTCAGTGTTTATGATTGGTAGAAGCGGAGGTACAAATACTTGCATTGTCCATTGTGACGTTTTCATTTGCTGAGGTGAAAGTACCTGGCCGCCTCTTATTGTGAAAATATTGTTTATGCTCTTCGCTCAGTGTTTATGATTGGTAGAAGCGGAGGTACAAATACTTGCATTGTCCATTGTGACGTTTTCATTTGCTGAGGTGAAAGTACCTGGCCGCCGCTTATTGTGAAAATATTGTTTATGTCGAATGTGAGACCATGTTAGTGAAACATCTGAAATTTTTCTAGTACTACCATTGAATGACCCACTAAGAATCCCCCAGACTTATATGTTGTGACCCTGTTCGAGTTTTGTTGAAGAATAGTGAACGTTTCCTTCTGATTTGTATGACGTTGTTGTATTCAGTTATTATCCGTGAAATGATGAGGTTTATTTCTTGATGTTGCCCCTTTATTCCCTTCCCAAACTATGTCTTTGACCTTATTAGTTGTCACGAGAGGAACGGCTAGGTCGATGAGTTTTGGATTCGTCCGCCAGGTGACCTGTTGAGCTTTTAAGGAAGATAAGCATTAGTTTTCATCCTGTATATATATACTCTTCTTCTTCTTTTCCCTTTTTGTCCGGAAATTTAGGATTTGTGTATTCAGTTGGAATTTTTATTGTTGATGACGGGCTGTAATGATTTTTTTGTCCCTTTGGAAAATTATAGTGATTGTTCTGTCCCCTTGGAGATTTGTAATGAGGTTTTTGTTTCTTTTGAAGTGTTGTCGTAACTTTTTTGTTTTCTATGAAAGACTGTTACGATTTTTTGTTTCTTTTGGAAGTATTTAGTTTGAGACTGAACTGATGAGTGTATCAGTTATGGCTTGTATGTCATGTGCCCCTTTTCTTCTTCTTTTCCAAGATTGTGTTTTAACATTCTGGATTTATGTTCTTCTTTGGTCCTTTTGGGAGTTTCCTAACTTGGAAATTTTTCGCTGTGTCGATCCCAGAGGATATTCCTATGGAACTATTGGCCATCCTGTTTTTCTTCTGTTTGTGTTAGTTTGATTTCCAGCCAGTAGTTGAAAATTTATTGCTTGACTGTTATAGTCAAGTGTATTATTGTTCCCCTCTTTGCATATTATTGCACGCCTCTTTTCGCTCCCAGAAACTTCAGCACTGGTCTGTTCCACGTTTTGGTTAGGCAAGAGCCATGTTTATAGAAATCTGCCGATTCGTCAAATCGAGCATCCAGTTTTATTTTGAATGTAGTTATGTTAGTACCATAAACAGTTATGATGAGTAGTTTTTGATTATAATTTTGTAGGTTGTTTTTTTTGTTTTGTTTGAGTTATTGA
Source organism: Diabrotica balteata (assembly GCA_918026665.1). Taxonomy (NCBI): domain Eukaryota; kingdom Metazoa; phylum Arthropoda; class Insecta; order Coleoptera; family Chrysomelidae; genus Diabrotica; species Diabrotica balteata. The sequence goes on along the minus strand of OU898280.1, from coordinate 70,737,264 downwards.
AGTCATTATGTATTGTTACAGCAGTTAGAAAATGCTACTGTTGTTCCAACCTGATTGTTGTTTGCCCTAAACGAAAACTTTTCCTGTTAGTCCAGTTTTCGCTCTTACGTGGGGGTATTGTAGCATTTTCAATTTCATTTATTCTTTGAAGTATATTGAAATCCCCTCGTATATGAAATATATTGAAATCTCCTTATATATGTTTAAAAAATAAAACGAAGAATTTTTTCCGTGTTTGTTAGTTCGTATTGTTACGATTTTAAATGTTATGGCGTATAGAACTGTAAATATTTTATGACTAATTCTTTTGTATTGATTCTCGTAATTTCTAGGTCAAAAATCTACCTGACATCATTTGGGTTCCCTTCGCTAAACAAACAACAATCGAATTTTCTGGGGACGAGCCGATGAAGAACATACCAGTTTTGAGACCGGTTGTCGCTGTGTCTACGTCGAGAACGGCATCGTATTTTCTACAAAATTCTGTTTACCAGCTGGTTTCGTATAAATAACGGAAGATTCTCATTGAGGAGTTAGTCAACAAGAAGCTCGCGATATAGGTTTAAAATTGTTCGAACGCAAATGAATTATTTATAATTATTAAGTGTAAAATAAATTAGTATAAAATAAAGACTTTTGATAAATTATCGTGAGTTTTAATAAATTAGAATAAAGACAGTAAATTAGAATAAAGACAATAAATTAGAATAAAGACAATAAATTAGGACTAATAAAAATATTACAGTGGTGTCAGAAGTGGGATACGTTAAATAAAAAAAGCGGTATTTTAAATAAATTGGTGAACATGGCTACGATTTACGAGCTCACAGTTACGGATTTAAGAAGACATCTTGAAGACAGAGAATTAGCTTCTACCGGAAAAAAGGCTGAGTTAGTCCAACGACTAAAGAACGCTTTAAAAGAAGAAGGTTTTAATCCGGAAACTCATATATTTGAAGACAAGCATGTTGCTGTTGTCATCTCGTCGATTTCGAAATTAAAAAACAAGGTTTCTGAAGATATTTCGAAAGTTTCTTCCGATGTAGCTAAAGTTTCCTGTGATATCGCATCTTTAGAAAGCAAAGTTTCTAACGACATTTCTTCTCTAGAAAACAAAGTTTCTGCTAACATCGCTAAAGTCACTTCGGAGATGTCTGCCCTCGATGATAGGGTGTCGTCGTTAAAGAACCAAGTTGCTGCCGATATGTTGGCTTTCGAAGAGAAGATAAAAGAGATGGAAAGGAAGATGGAGAAAACACGGACCGCAGAGAGAGAAAACAATTCAATTATAGCAGAGACAAAAGAAGACGAGACGAAATATAATTTAGAAACACGGCCGAAATTTGAAGGAAGTGGAGGTTCTGTTCATGTCAAAGTCCCAACTTTCGATGGAAAATCGTCATGGAACAACTACATGAAACAGTTCGAATCGGCTCCAAGAGCGAATGGATGGTCTGAAAAAGAAAAGGCTGTAAACCTGACTATCGCTCTTCGAGGAGATGCTTTAGATGTGCTTCAGACCATAGCCGTAGAGGAGACGGATGATTTTGAACAACTTAAGAAGAGGTTAAATATGCGATATAGCCACGAACACTTGGAGCATATATATATATATATATATATATATATATATATATATATATATATATATATATATATCAGTCGCAGCTTAAAAATCGAAGATAAAAGAAAGATGAGGCTCTTCAAGAATATGAGGTAGATATTGCCAGATTAGTGCGATATGCTTATCCAACAGCTCCCGAAGACATGATGGAAAAATTGGCCGTTCAAACGTTTATTGATGGTCTTCGTGATCATGAAATGCAGAGAACACTACGATTAGCTCGTCACAAGACGGTGATTGATGTCTTATCTGCCGCCCTCTAATACCAGTCAGCTACGCAGGCCTCTGGTGGGTACAGTAAAGTTAGGACTGTAAAAGAGGAAGAAGATGAAGATAAACTTGACCAACTCGTTAATATGGTGAAAAGCATGACACACAAGAAAACGAAGACCATAAGACCGAAGACAAAACCAGAACGGGTCGGCCTTAGGGGAGCAGCTTCGACTCAGAACTTTTCCAAAGGCCCTCTCATACTAATAGCTTCTTTGAAATGTCGTGAAGATAGTGTATATGTAGATGGAGAAATAAATGGTAAAAAGCATACGTTGTTGGTGGATACCGGAGCGACCAGAAGCATTATACGCCCGACAGTTATAAACAGCCGAAAGAAACTGTTACCAACGAGGTTGCGACTTCGGACCGCCACAGGTGAAAATGCCAACATTCATGGAGAAATCCAGGTACAATTAGGAATTGGAGCAGAAAAGTTCGTCCATACTGTTATAGTTGCTGACATCGAAGAGGATGTTATATTAGGAATGGACGTAATGAATACCAATTGACCTTAAAATCCAATTGATTCCAATTGGATTTTAAGACTAAGGTAATCAAAGTTGGTAACGAGGAGGTATTTCTCCATCCACATGATGACAACACTATGCAAACAGCCATTAAAGAAGATACAGTCGTGCCTGCGAGAAGTGAAACGATCATAGTAGCGCGGCTACAGGGAATTGTGGACGAAGGGACACCTGTTATGATAGAGCCTTGGAACTGGTGACTTCGGCTAAATTGGACTTCGGCAAAGGAATTGGTGACTTCGGCTAAAGAAATACCTGTGAGACTTATCAATGTCAATGACTATCCAGTCACCATCAAGAAAGAGACAAAAGTAGGAACTTGCGTACCTGTGACATCCATAATCTGTCAGACGACAACGTCTGATAATTCCAACGCCAAAATTTGACCAAATGGTTGCAGTTGCTGGACAGTCTCAGAATCAGAATGAGAAAAGGAAATTAAGAGAATTTCTTCGGCAGTATCGTGATATTTTCGTACCAAAAGGAGGAAAGACGGGAAGAACTACCGTTGAAACATAAAATTGATACTGGTAATGCTAAGCCAATTCGTCAAACAGCTCGACGATTACCACAAGCGAAAAGAGAGGAAGCTGAAATGATTGTTCAGGAAATGAAGAAAGACGGGGTGATAGAACCTTCTACAAGCCCATGAGTCTCTCCGGTGGTCCTGGTTAAGAAGAAAGACGGAACAACGAGGTTCTGTGTGGATTACCGTTTGCTGAACAACGTTACCAAGAAAGATAGTTATCCTCTGCCTCGAATCGATGACACATTAGACACATTGGCTGGAAGTAAATTATTTTCTACTTTGGATTTGAAGTCTGGATACTGGCAGGTAGAAATGGATCCAGTAGATAAAGAAAAGACAGCCTTCACCACAGGATCTGGATTATGGTAATTCAACGTTATGCCATTTGGACGTTGTAACGCTCCTGCGACATTTGAGAGGCTTATGGAAAATATGTTGAGAGGGTTATCTTGAAAAACATGCCTAGTTTATCTAGATGACATAATCGTCTTGGGGGAGACATTTGAAGACCATCTGAAGAACTTAGAAAACGTTTTTAATCGACATAAAGCTGCCCAATTGATGTTAAACCCCAAGGAGTGTAAACCCCTATTTCAAGGTAAAGTCAATTATCTGGGTCATATAGTCAGTAAAGAAGGAGTGGCCGTGGATAAGGGAAAAATCGATTCTATTAAGGAATGCAGAGGAAGCAAGAGAATACCGCTGGGATGTAGACTGCCAGAATGCCTTTGAGACCTTAAAAAAGCATTTAATCACAGCACCAATTTTAGGATATCCACTGCCAGAAGGAGAGTTCATCTTAGATACAGATGCAAGTAATGTGGGAATTGGAGGAGTGCTGTCTCAGATTCAAGGAGGACAGAAAAGAGTCCGTGGATATTTTAGTAAAGTTCTCTCAAAACCTGAGCGGAATTATTGCGTCACGAGAAGAGAACTTCTGGCAGTAGTGAAATCAGTAGAGCACTTCTATCAATACCTCTATGGAAGGAAGTTTTTAATCCGAACCGACCATGCCGCCCTTAAGTGGTTGATGCAGTTTAAGAATCCAGAGGGTCAGATAGCCAGGTGGATCGAACGACTCCGAGAATATGATTTTAAGATTGAGCACCGGGCCGGAGTTAGCCACCGAAACGCTGATTCTCTTTCCAGAAGGCCATGCCCATCGGAGTGTTCCCCCTGCAACAAAATGGATTCCAAGGAAGCAGCAGTGCTAAGAACGACGGTGGTCAACGACGACTGGACGCCTACCAAGATAAGGGAAGAACAAGAGAGAGATCCAGTTATACAGAAAATCTGAAAATGGAAAGAGGAAAACCGTCGACCACCTTGGCAAGAAATATCGAACCTAGGCTCAGTAGTTAAGACGTATTGGGCCCAGTGGGACTCATTTATCATGGAAGATGGCTTGCTCAAACGAGTTCTGGAAAATGATGACGGTTCAGAGAAGAGAAGACAGTTGGTGATTCCAAAGAGCAGAATAGCCGAAGTACTTCGTCAGTTACACGACAGTCCATCAGGAGGGCATTTTGGTGTGAAGAAGACCCTTCAGCGAATTCGGGAACGGTTTTATTGGATGAACAGTTCCGACGATGTAAAAGACTGGTGTAAGAAATGTACTATTTGTGCTACAAGTAACGGGCCTTATCGAAAAAGGAGAGCTCCAATATACGGGAGAGAGACAATATAATGTTGGAAGCCCGTTTGAAAGAATAGTTTTGGACCTTGCTGGGCCATTTCCAGAAAGTGATAATGGAGGCAAGTACATGTTGGTAGTAATGGGTTACTTCACTAAGTGGGTCGAGATTTACGCACTTCCAGACCAGAAGGCGGCCACCGTTGCAGATAAGTTGATCCAAGAATATATCAGCCGATTTGGAGTGCCTTTGGAGATCCATAGTGACCAAGGCAGGAACTTCGAAAGCGATCTATTCCAAGGCATATGTGATAGACTAGGTATGAAGAAAACAAGAACTACGGCTTATCATCCGCAATCGGATGGTATGGTAGAACGGATGAATAGGACAGTTGGCAAGTATTTGACAAAGATGGTGTCCGATCATCAGCGAGACTGGGACCAATATCTTCCGTTCTTCACAATGGCATACAGATCTGCTGTTAACGAATCGACAGGCCAGACACCAGCCAGAGTCCTATTCGGACGCGAGATGCGACTACCTTGTGCTCTAGAGTTTGGGTGTCAACCTGGAGAAGATGTAGCAGGTGAAGATTATGTGATCGAATTACGAAGAAGATTGGACGATATACACGAGTTGGTCCGTTCCCATCTCCAGATCGCTAGTGACCGAATGAAGAAACGGTACGATACGCAAGCCGAAAAGGGGTGTTTTAAGAAGAACGACAAAGTCTGGCTTTATAATCCCAAAAAGCGAAAAGGTTGTTTTCCCAAGTTGCAGCAGTTTTGGGAAGGTCCATACCTCATTATGGAAAATATCAATGATGTCATATACCGAATAAGCAAGATTCCGAGGGGAAAGCCGATGATAGTACACCATAACCGGCTGGCGTCTTTCGAAGGTGACCACGACGTAGATGAAGAAGTGGAAGTAAACCAAGTCCAAGATGTGTCTGACCTCACGTTTGAGGAATTCATAGGTGCCTATGGAGGTACCGGTAAAGCAAGACACGGTGTTACCACTGAAGAAAGGCAAGATCTACTCGCGCTTCCCGATGACTACTCACTGGCCCTTACCATCCCGGCCAGTATCAAAGACGCACCAGGGTTGGCATCCGTCTTTCGAAGGAAGTTCGGTCGAGTTGCAGAACTTCAATGCCAAGTGCCAGCTCCCGGTAAAACCTTTGAAACACCAAGATGCATGACGTTACCTTTTCTACCTGGTAACAAAAGACACTGCCCGTGACCAACCTACCTACCGAGATGTTATTAGGGATATAGACACAAATTTATCGGAAGAGTATATAAAAAATATAACTAAACAATGATAGTCATTGCATATTTAAAATTGCAAACGTTAAATGAATTGCGCATAAAGTAGAAAAAATTGTTAATGAGGAAAAAATTTTCGAATATGTCCCTACTAACTCTTGTATTGTGACCTAAATCGCAAACTTTACCTAAATATATAGTCATCAATAAGATTATTAAAGAAATTGAAATACATAAACAGAAAGTTCTGTTATGCTTTAACTGTCTTAGATTTAGTCACTTAGGAAGTCAGTGTAAGAGTCAGCCATTATATAACAGATGCCAAAAAACTCATAATTCAAAGGATTCTACAAAAGTTGAGTTCACGCAAGTAGGTTTCAGTTTGAAGGGGAATCACTTGACTACAAATTTAAGCGCGTGTCCAGAATTCACACGATAAAACTTAATAAAAGGGACGATGGGTTTAACAAACATTAATTTTCACGATGCAAATAAAAAAGTACATAAGAATTCATATGCTAGTATTCTTAGGACCAATATAGTCAATAAAGATACAAATTTTCCACAAAAGTCACAACTTTCTACTCCCACCCAGAGAAATAACGTTGCTAAATTTATATTTCTATACATTGCAGATTCACGGTCAGAAGAGTTAAATTCTTCTGCAATAAATGTCATTTTAGATTCGGTTCGTACAATTTTTAATTCAATTAAACAAAATAATAATTTTAATATCTCAAAAGCTGATGTAATTCAGATAATTAGTAACCATTTTAACCAAAATCTACCATCAAATTCGCAGACCTAAATAAAATAAACATATTACAATGGAACTGTCGTTCAGCAGTTGCTAATAAGGAGAATTTAGAATATTTACTTTATCAGAACATCACTATAGCTTTATTATCTGAAACCTCGTTCAAACCGGGAAAATATTATATTTTTAAAAAATTTAATGTTGTTCGAGCTGACCGCCCTGTTGGATATGGCGGTTGTGCCATCCTTATGAAATCCAACATAATATATGAAGAAATAAATTTTCAAAATACTTATTCTTTTATATATAAGTGTATTTCAATAAAAATTTCACATTTCAAGAAACCTTTACATATAATTTCTCTATATAATGAACCCAGGAACAAAGTTTTAATTCAATTGGGATCAATTTTTTAGGAAATATACCAAAACCATCTTAAACCGGAGGCGATTTTAACGCACAGAATTTGGCATAAGGCTGCGAAGTTGATGATAGATTAGGTAAAGATCTTCTAGATGCTATAGAATACTGTAATTTAGAATATTTAAACGACGAGTCTCTCACTTTTACTAGTTCCAATAAACCTTCTGCTGTAGACTTAACCATTTGTTTCCGAGATATTGCCTCTCATTTCCGTTGGAATGCTCTACAAGAAAACATCTACATCCAGTAGAAAACATAGAATATGGAACCTTAGCAGGGCCAACCGGATGATGTATACCAGTACTTTGGAAATAATGAAAATACCATTAATCTACGAAGAATTGTTGACAAATATAAACCAGACAGCCAACGTCGCTATCACAAAACATTTTTTCATTACAGAAAAAAACAAAGGTCATATTCCGAGACCATGGTAGAACAATAATTGTCAGTTAGCAGCTGAAAATAGAAAACATGCGTTTATTAATTATAAACAGAATCCAACGCTCCAAAACCTAATGGAGTATAAACGACTAGGTGCTATTGCAAAGAAAATCTTCAGAGTTAACAATTGCAGAGAAAATAACAGAGAGCTAGAATAGTTAAAAGAGAGAGATAAAAGAGGTGGTCTACAATTGTAGACCAGGTATCTAATGGAGGGTTAATAAAAAAAATATAATTATCTTTTAAATTACCTTTCTATTCCTATCATTCCCTGGTAAAGGGCAGCAGCGATCATCAGTACCAGTTCAAGGCATAGAGGAAATTATCCTGGACCGGCTTGAAACTGGATTACCACAAGCATGACTAGAGCAGTTTAAATTGTTGTGATACTGCGATGGGGATGGCAACGGGAAAACCACCCCATTATATTTTCCACAAATCTAAATGGCAGACGAGAAAAAGAAAATGGCCATAAGTTCGGGGCACCCTTTAAATGGGGAAAGGGTGGGAAGAATCCCCCGTAAACTACCCAAGAAAGTGGACAGAGAATACAAATATACGACCGAATAGTACGCATTGCCATCTGGAACGTACGCAGCTTATTTGTGTCCGGGAAACTGGGAAACACTGAAGCCTAGATGATAAGACTGAAAATAGACATCTTCGGGGTGAGTGAAGTAAGATGGCCTTGTTCAGGAGTACAAAAAACAAAATATGGATACATATATTATATAAAATTGCTCAATCAGTCACAGACTTCATCCCTCTAAATGATAGAGTAGCAATGTTGAAATTACAAACAACTCACAGAAAACTAAATATTATTCAGGTCTATGCTCCAACAAGTGACAAGTCAGATGACGAAATCGAAAAATTTTATAACAACATAGATGAAATAATGCGACTGACAAAAAGAGGTGAGATTACGATGATCATGGGTGACTCTAACGCTAAAATTGGTCGTGGTGCTGAAGGAGACCACATAGGAGAATACGGTCTAGATACCAGGAATAATAGAAGAGATAGACTTGTACAATTCTGCGTAGAAAACAATCTGTTAATAGCCGATACCTTCTTCAAACAACATCCTAGAAGACTATACACATGGAAATCACCTGCAGACAGAAAAGACAGAATTGTTAGAAATCAAATTGACTTCATTTTGCTCAATAACATCTTTAAGAAGTACATACAATCTACGAAAACATACCCTGGAGCTGATATACATAGCGATCACAATCCAGTTATAATGGATTTTAGATTAAAAAGATTTCTCAAAGTCAAAAAGAAAACAGTGACAAGAAAAATAGACATCTCACAACTGAATAACCCTGAACAGAAAAAAGAAATAAGTATCAAGCTTGAGGAAGAAATAAAAATGATCGAAAACTTGATACAGACAGACATTGAAGTGACATGGACTGCTCTAAAAACAAAAATAACAAAGATACAAGAAGAAAAGAAGACATCGGGTTCATAAAACACAACAAAAAACAAGAATGGATAACGCAAGAGATCATGGACCTCATGGACGTAAGACGAAAACATAAAACAAGCCTAATAGAATACAAGCGAATTAATAAAATCATTAGAAAAAATTGCAGGGAGGCGAAAGAAAACTGGATGTCAACAAAATGTCTAGAAATCGAACAACTTCAGGAAAAATACGACACCTTTAATATTCATAAAAAAGTAAAAGAAATGACAAACTAGAGAGATGGAAAGAATACATGCAAACTCTGTTTGACGACGATAGACCTTCAGAGTTAACAATTGTACAGAAAATAACAGAGAGCTAGAAGAGTTTGAAAGGAGGTGGTCTACAATTGTATTGTACAATTGTATCTAATGGAGGGCTAATAAAAAAAATTAATTATCTTTTAAATTACCTTGTATAACACTGTCAAACTTTATATTGAAAAAACGAGAACATCGAGAAGAGCACAAAAACGGAAAAATAAACAGGGTGTTCAATTAAAAAAGATGAATTTGTTCCACTCCGTCAATATGGGTGGCCCTGTATATTCAAAAATAGGTATTGTTAGAGTGCGGTCTTATCTCTTATAATAAATGAGTAATTAGACTTCCTCGCACTAATGCCGCACCCTGTATATACGTATATATATATATATATATATATAAATATATATATATATATATATATATATATATATATATATATATTATATATATGTATATATGTAATATATATATATATATATATATATATATATATATATATATATATATATATATATATATATATATATATATATATATATATATATATATATATATATATATATATATATTTATATATATATATATTTATATATATATATATACATCCCGCCATCATTTTAAACTCGTTTCACGTTGCAGTAATTTAGCATCACCAAGAAAATCTATTATTTTCTATATATAAGTCGTGTATGTTCGTTTAGTGCACCTCTGTTGGCTTAGCAGCGTTGTCGGTTTTTCAATATTCTGATTTTTTTATATATTTAATTTTTTACATCAATCCTACGTTTTAACATCGATCATTTAAAATCACTGTATTTGCTATCATTTTAAAGCCAATAGATGTTGCCGGTATTAATACTTAAAATAATATCTAGGTACATAAATATCGATCCGTTTTCGGTCAACGTGCTAACGACCTGCTAACACGTTGCGGTCTTAACTGGTTTTTTTCTTTGCCTAAATGTTAGATATATTTATTTAAGGTAGATATTTTTCCCAGAGAATTGTGTAGGGGAATATTTTACATAAATTTCAATTTACAACCTGTTTAATCCAAGCTATCGGTGAATAGTTTTGAGGTAAATATTATGTTTTTATGGGATTACGCCTCAATTATTGGTTGTAATTGTGATAAGAATCACATTTTTAATTAACTTGTGTTTGACATTTTGATTTCCATTCCGGAAATCGTTCTCAAAAACGTTTTTTTGTACAAAATGTGTATACACATTTTAGATAATTTGTACAATAAACAATAAATATTAGTTAATTAAAAATGTAATTAATATTACATTTTTATATACATAATATACATAAAAAAATAATATTTAACTTAACCATGCAACAAGAAAGTATTTCACAGAACCTCGGTAAATAGTTTTCAAAAATCTACGGTTATTTAAATTCTAAATAGTATGAGAGATACTATTGTACTATATCTATACTCTAATATGTATCTATATGTATCTATACTCTAAGATGTACAGTTGATTATGCTTTGTTCTTTTTTTTTAACAATCTTAAAAGATACAAAAAAAAATGTTTGCTTGTAAAACGTTTTTTTACATTCTAAAGAAAAATGATTAAAATAAAAGTTGTAGACCATAAAAGGTTTTTTATGTTGAGAGATACCAAATTAAAATATATAATTAATTGAGCAAGGTAATTGCAAAAAACCCTAAACTCTAAAATATTATGTTTTTAGTAATTTATAAATGATAATAATTGAATTTTTTGCCCAACGGCAGATAATATAGCTACTTCAAATTATCGCAATTAATGGGTTTTAAGGTGTGCTAAATAGTAAGCAAATCACTTTGAACTTGTCCAAATACTTGTCCAATACTTGTATGTACAAGTATTTTGTAATTTGCAATCTTAATGGCTTATAAGAAAACAAAGAGACAAAAACAGAACCATATTTAACCAATAAGAACTAAGATAACATTTAATTCTTAAAATCATATTTTTATTGTTTATTAATACAAGATCTAAAAATTGAAAAGATTTTGAATTAAGATCTATAATATATGATCGAAGTTATAGATGGCTTACACAGTAAAGGAGTAAAATGTTATAACCCATTAAAATAATGGTATTCGTAAATTACCGCCACGGAAAAGTACCATGGAGGTAAGAACTGACTGAGCTTGTTTTTTTTAGATTCGGACTTTAAATTGAAGCACGCTTGCAAAATATTTAATATCTCGGCTTCTGTGGCACGTAGAACCTTCATTTCTTTACTAGGGTAGCTCAACCAAATAATAAGAATTGTGCTATTTTGACCTATCTTACTAAATTTTTTCCGTTGAAAGTACGAACTCTTATAAAAGCGAGTTCGATTTACAGAATACACGTGTGTATAGAGAGTACAGAGTGACTATCTGGTCAAGTACAGTCGTTTAGATAATCGCTCTTTGGGATAAACAAATTGGATAACTTTGTGATCTATGTGAAATATACCACACTTTAATAATGTATTCTTCTTCTCTTCTTCAGCCTTCATTTATCCAATGTTGGACATAGGCCTCCTCCAATTGCTTCCACGCTTCCCTATCTTTTGCAATTCTCATCCACTGCTTTCCAGCTACAGCAGTTATATCGTCTATCCATCTCTTTTTAGGTCTTCCCACGCTTCTTTTTGTTTCTCGAGGTCTCCAGAATGTCACTTTATGAGACCATCTGTTGGTGTCTTGTCTTGCTACATGTGCTACCCATTGCCATCTCAATGTCGCTATTTTTTCCATGATGTCGGTTACTTTAGTTCTTTGACGTATTTCGGTGTTAGGAATTTTGTCTCTGAGGCTTATATTTAACATGGCCCTCTCCATGGCCCGTTGAGTTACTCTTAATTGTTCTGCCATTTTTCTTGTTATTGCCATAGTTTCCAATCCATAAGTTGCAACTGGTAGTATACAAGTGTCATAGGTTTTTCGTTTTAAGTGAATTGGGATTTTTCTGTCTTTTAAAATGAAGCTCAACTTACCAAAAGCAGCCCATGATATTTGTGTCCTTCTTTTAATTTCTAGGGTTTGATTTTCCTTTTCGTTTTTAATTGCATGTCCTAGGTATAATATATTGTTCTACCTTTTCTATATTGATGTTATCTATCGTGATGTTTTCTAGGCTGTTGCTTAATATCTTTGTTTTGTCGAGATTCATTTTTAATCCTATTTGATTCGATTTGTGATTTAAATCTTGTAGCATTGATTTTAGTTCATGGATATCTGTGCTTATTAGTACTATGTCGTCTGCAAAACGCAAATGGTTAAGATATTCTCCATCTATTTTTAATCCATTTTCGGCCCAATTTAGTTGTTTGAAAACATTTTCTAGTGCCAAAGTAAATAACTTGGGTGAGATGGTGTCGCCCTGTCTCACACCTTTGCCAAGGTCTATTTTTCTAGTTTCCAGATCATCATCTATTTTTACGTGAAAAGTAGCATCATCGTATATATTCTTAAGGAGGGCAGCATATCTTGAATCTACTCTGGCGTCGTCCAATGCTGTTAAGAAAGCCCAATTCTCGATACTGTCGAATGCTTTGTGATAATCGACAAATGCCAGATGTAGGGGTATGTTGTACTCTATTGTTTTTTTAATAATGGTCCGAATTGTTTGCAAGTGATCGATAGTGCTAAAACCCTTACGAAAGCCTGCTTGCTCCACTGGTTGGTATGCATCTAGTTTAGCTGTCAATCTATTTGTTATTATTCGGTTAGTAGTTTGTAAAGGTGTGACAATAAGCTTATTGGTCGGTAGTTTTCTATATTTGCGGCGTCCCCTTTTTTATGGAGTAGAATGACTTCCGCATTTTTCCATGTGTTCGGTATTTGTCCTTCCAATAGGCGTTTATTAAGTAATGCTCTTATTGCCTCTTCTAATGCAGTGCCTCCCATTTTTAGCATCTCTGAAGTCATTTTATCTTCTCCTGGTGTTTTCCCATTTTTCATTTGTTTTAGGGCGGCTCTAATTTCTGATGTTATTATTTCAGGGAAGTCCTCTGAGCCCACATTTAAGAAAGGTTTTTTTGGGTACCGGGGTTCGGAATAGTAGAACTATACAGCTTCTCATAAAATTTTCGAATTTCTCTAACGATCTCTTCCTTCACAATGTTCCACGGTCGTCTTTTATCTTTATGATTTTATTCCTGCCAGCGGATTTACATGTTTTTAGTACTTTCATGTTCTTATTATTTTCTATGGTTTCAAGAATCTGGTTTTGTTCTATAAACTCTGAGGTCTTAATATTTTTCTTAACGCTTCTGTTGAGCGCTTTATAGTCCGGGTTATCTCTGTTCGTTCTTCTTCTTTTCTCTATCTGTTCTAGAGTTTCGGGTTTTAGTTTAGCTTCCTTTTGTTTTCTTATTCTGCAACAGAGTTTCTTAGTGACTGTTTGTATGTCTTTAGTTATTTTCTCAGCTAGTTCATCTATATTCTTGTGCTCAAAGGTATTTGCTACTAGTTTTCGTGCTAATTCCTCTTGGTATTTCTCTTTATTACTGGCTAGGATGTCTGCCGTCGGTAAAGGGTTTGTTGTTAATAGTTTTCGTCTTTCTCTCTTTACGTTAATACGTATATCAGCACGAACTAGTCTATGGTCACTGCCGGTGTTAAATTTGTTCAATACCTCGATGTTTATAACGTATTAACGTTATTATATATATATTAATAACGTATTATCTGCCCCAATTTAAATTAGTTATATTAAATGCCATTATGTACAAACGAAGGTATTAACATTTATAAATTACTGCAAAATAATTGAGGGTTTTTCGGCAAAATACGAAAGTACGTTTCTATTTTGAGAACGATTTCCGAATTGGAAATTGAAATGCCAATAAACGTACTTTAACCTTTAATTGTGGCTTATTCCCATTTAATTAGTAATTATGTCTTGTTTATCTCTGCACTTGGTCACACATATTCCTTCAGGACTGTAAATACTGACCACTTTACGTTTTTTTTTTAGTTTCTTTGACAAGTGGGGATTGTCTATTCGGTTATTTCTTAATATGGACTATCAGTAATTGTTTAGTAAAGTCAATTACTGATAGATCTATTATAGAAGTTACCCATACTTTTCCAGTAGTCATTTAGACGGTTCATCTTAATTGTCCTCATTTGGAATATAAGCCCGAGAAAAGTTTTAAATTCTGTTTGTGTTGTCTGTTTCCAAAACGCAATCCTCGATTTTTCTAAACGACTTTCTGCAAATATTTCGTCAGAGTCACTTCCACCATTCATTTAATCTACATCATCCTCGCCAGATGCTTCTAAAAATGATTGTAATTCAGCAGTGGTCAATCTACGTTTATGTTTACGTCTAGCTTTTTTAGACGTCGAACACATAATATTATTTACATCCATTTTTTTACAAATACTATAACTTACTTTAACATACGTAATTAACAATGAAAACATACTACTAGAAACTATCAATTTACGTTTTCCAATACTATAAGGGCACTTGAGGCACAACACGTTTTTACTCAATAATAATTCCTGTATAAGTAAAATTGCTTTTTAATTTGCTTCATTGAAGCACACTAGACATATTGCAGTTTTGCTATCACATTCTTCACAGTATGTTTTAATTTTTTTAATTTTTCTATCGGCCTTTCTACTAGTCACGCTTATTCTTAAAATTTTGTAACCTCTTGTACACTTCCTTCTCTTTTTATTATATACATCGCTTTGCCTGAGATGGTATTTTTTGGGTGTAATTAGTCATTAGGGTTTCAACATTTCTTTATTTGCAAACGCCTTCGCTAATTCCAGTCTGAACTCAAGGATAGGTTGTCGCTTTTTTCGCGTTTTCTATTATTTAGCAACTAAGTATTGACTACTGCGGTATTAAATATTAATTCCACTGCCACTTTCCGGTACCACTTTAGTATTTTGCGTATTGGGCTTTTGTAAAAAGCCATTTGATCGCTAAAATCAACTCTTTTTTCACAACGTTATAATTTAGAATAGTTTGTGGTTTTAGCACTTGTGTCTAATTTTTCTTTCCACCTGAATAAACCAAGATACAACTATTATGTTTAAATGTTGTAATAATTAAAACTGGTTCTTTGTCGACCCTTTTTATCACTTGTGAAATCAATAATGGGGTGAAGTTTCAGTATATAAGTAGTTGCGACTTTTTTAATCTAGATTTTGGTTTTGAATTTTTTGTAATAGAACATCTGCACATAAATTCGTTTCTTGAACTATGATTTGAATTCATCGACCCATATTCTAAAAGAAATGTGTTTTTACGTTGTCGGGAATATTATAAATTGGTTATCTTTCACAAAGCATTCGAAATATGATTTAAATTCTATTTCAGAAAAAATTTCTACTGCAACTCTTGTTCGACCTAAACTAAATTATTACACAAAACAAGTAATCTATTTTTTTTATAGAAATGTAGAAATAGAATTTCCTGTCGAAGTTTTATGTGTGGCATAAGTCACTGGTGTCTCGTATATACGGTCCTCTTATCGCATTACAAACATAATTCTCAATTAACAGTGCGGTACAAGATATATTTAGGTTGTATAATCAAGCCGTAATACTTGTCGTGAGACCATAAGACCGTATGTTATAAATAAATATATTCCTACAAGAATTATCTTAAAAAATGAGAAAAATACAATAAAAAAGTGCAATATGAAGTGTTATTTAAAAAATGGCAAGTCATTCACGGGCGGACAGTTAAAAACAAAAGTTTTCAGTGTTCTATTGCTTGATTATTATTATCTAATTGGTATATTTTAAAAATACTAGGGACATCCCCACCGACCACAATCTTCTTCTTACAACAATTAGGATAGAATTTAAAAGAACAAAAAGAAATAAGCAAATAATAGCTATTAACCCAGATAAGCTTAAAGAAGAATCCACTAGTAATAAAATACGGGAAGAAATACATAGACACTTGAGTAACAGAACAGTACAATCGACACAAACTCCCGAGGAAGACTGGCACTATATTGAGAAAACACTTACAAGAGTAACAAACCATGGATGACAGAAGAAATTCTAAACATGATGGACGAAAGAAGAAAATACAGAGGTAAAAATGAAACAACATACAAGCAAATACACAAGAATATCAGAATAAAGATCCAACAAGCCAAAGAAACCTGGCTAAGTGAAAGATGCCAAGAAATTGAAGAGTTGGAACAAAGACATGATACTTTCAATCTACATAAAAAAGTAAAAGAAGCCGCTGGAATATTTAAACAAACTCCTACGTCTTTCATCGAAGATAAACATGGGAACCCGCTACTGAACAGAGAAGATTAAATAGGTAGATGGAGAGAATACGTGGAAGAGATGTTTCAAGACCGAGAGAGGACGAACATTTACATGCAGGAGGCATCGACTGGACCTTATATCACAAAGCAAGAAATTATCAAAGCGGCAAATCAGATAAAGAACGGAAAAGCTGTTGGGGAAGATAATATCCCAATTGAAATAATAAAGATATTACTAGACGAACACATCGAAGTACAGTGGAACCTCGATTATCCGTCTCTCTATTAACCGTCACCTCTGTTAACCGTCAGGGTCCATAGATAAGTTATATTGACAACATAAGTAAAAATTTAGTCATCAATTTACTTTGTTTGAGCATTGCGATAAGCCAAACTAAATTCGTTGAAATGTACACGTGAAGTTATGCCACCACCGCTTTTTTTATGTAAATAATTATTTTTCTTATTCAGGGCTCTGGATTAAATTTCAATTTAAATAGGTAATAATAAATGATATCATGCTTTTAGAGGTTCATTTTTAGAATCGCAAGCCGAAAATAAAAACGCAGAGCACAATAATTATTACAGTCAATACCTGTGTATCAACATAATTCTGTTTGATTCAAATTCGAACATTGATTGTGTCACTTAGTATTGGTGGTTCGTTCAAAAAAGAAGCGAAGGTGATCCTTTGTCTGGACCAATTGTGGCAGAAAAAGTGTTGTTTCTCAACATGAAATTGAATGGCGATCCGAACTGAAAATCGAAGGTGAAAAATTTACCATCGCAAGTATCGAAGTCGTTGACGAATATAAAAGAAAGGTTCAAGATATGATCGATGAATATGGTTTGACACGCGATCAAGTATTCAATGCAGATGAAACTGGTTTAAAACTACAAAACATTGCCAACGAAAACACTCGCTGCACTTTCTGATAAATATAAACCAAGATTTAAACTTAAATAGCAACGAATCACAGCAATGATATGTTCAAATGCAAGTGGTAACCATCACCTTCCTACATTATTGATGGGTACAGTAGAAAAGCACGTTGTTTCAAGGGCATAAATATGAACACGCTTTCCGTTAACTACTAAGCACAACATAATGCATGGATGTCCCAGGAAATATTTGCTGACTGGTTCAAAAAGGTATGTACTGCAAACCAAAATTTGTTTATCTCTTTTTTCTAACGTCTTGTTTTTTAAGTTTTTATACCGGACGTTTGACAATACTTGCAAGGAAAAAAATTTGCCACCAAAGACGATTCTCATTTTGGACAGTGCACCTGCCCACCCTGAAGCTGGAATGCTGCGAAGTGAAAATATCACGAGCTCTTTTCTGGCTGCGAATATAACATCATTGATACAGCCAATGGATCAATCGGTCATTAAAACATTCAATAGAAGATTCAGAACAAAATTTATTCAAAACCTAGTTATGGAAGAGGATTTTTTTTGTCAGAATATAATCTTCTTGAGCTGATGTTTCGGAAGTAACGCTAAAAATTGCGTGGAATAAATTATGGCCTAAATCAACTCCAGATGAAAATGCCCCCGTGACAAACCAGCGTGATGCGGTAACAAATGAAGTTATGGCTGAATCAACTGTTTCTGTTTTCGTTACCTAAAGATGACATAAAGGATTGGTTAATTTGTGACGAGGACGCAAACGACTATCGATTGCTGACAGCTGATAAAATTGTTGGAAATATCAACAGAGGCGGACGAAACTGATTCAGATGCTGACAGTCTGACAGAGACTTTGATAGTGGCGATAATGATGCTATTGCAAACTCACAAAGATTTGCGTAAAAGCTAGAGAAGCTGCATCGCACATGCAACAATTCATTAAGTGGTATTATCGGCAAGAAGAAGCAAATAAGGTAGATTTGATGATTTTACGTCGATTAAGAAATTCAGCCGTTGCAAAATGCGAAGTAACAATAAAACAAACAAAGATTTCGGAATATTTTAAATCAAATTAATTCGACTGTACTAACATAAATCCCTCTTATATTGTCAAATAAAACATACAAATAAAATTTGAGAGTTATACTATAATTTTTTTTTTAATGTTCTGTTAACCGTCTTTTCGATTATCCGTCATACCCTTGGTCCGGTGCCCTGACGGATAATCGAGGTTCCACTGTAATGGAAGATATATTTAACAAAATATACGAAACAGGCATAATACCAAATGATTGGCTGACATCGGTGTTTATACCACTACCAAAGAAGAAAAACGCCAAGAAATGTGAAGACCATAGGATTATTAGCCTGATGAATCATATATTGAAACTTTTCCTACGAGTAATACACAATAGAGTATACAATAAACTAGACTAACACACTGGTCAAACTCAGTTTGGTTTTAAGAATGGGTACGGAACAAGAGAAGCACTTTTTTCAATACGTGTGCTAGTTGAAAGATGTAGAGATGTCGATTCTGATGTATACTTGTGTTTTATATACTTTCAGAAGGCGTTTGACCTGGTGAAACATTATAAACTAATAGATATTTTAAGGTCATGTAATATCGACGATAAAGACTTAAGGATCATTTCAAACCTTTACCAAGAACAAAAGGCTAAAATCAGAATAACAAGCGAAACATCTGGAAAAATCAATATCGAGAAGGGAGTAAGACAGGGATGTGTCCTATCACCTTTGCTGTTCAATGTTTACTCTGAGAAGATATTTCAGAAAGCTTTGGAAGGCACCTCGGATGGTATAATTATAAACGGGCAATGTATAAATAACCTGCGATATGCTGATGACACTGTCATACTGGCAAATAATGCTGAAGCCCTGCAACGCTTAATGGACCGAGTAATGACAGCCTGTAGAGAATTTGGAATGAAATTGAATACAAAGAAGACAAAAACGACGATCATCAGCAAGCACCAAAACAAGGGTGAAGGTCAATGTCGACGGAACAGATCTGGATAGAGTAACAAGAACAACGTACCTTGGAAGTAATCTTGATGAAACTTGGGACCACTCACTAGAGATAAGAATACGCCTGAAAAAGGCACGTACAATGTTTTACAAAATGCAAAAAGTTCTATCATCCGCCAGCTGGGCATCTCATTGAGAACTAGAATACTTAAGTGCTATGTTTTCTCCACCCTGCTCTATGGTGTTGAAGCCTGGACAATGACAGAAGCAACACAAAAAAGAATCCAAGCATTCGAACTCAGGTGTTACCGTAAAATGCTCAGAATATCCTACATGAGCCATACGACGAATGCGGAAGTCTTGCGGAGAATGAATAAGGAAAGAGAGCTTATGCTTATAATAAAAGAACGGAAAACACAATATTTTGGTCACATCATAAGAAGTCAAAAGTATGAACTGCTCCAACTTATAATCGAAGGCAAAGTCAATAGCAAAAGAGGACCAGGAAGAAGACGCAACTCTTGCAAAAAAACTCTCGCAACTCTTGCAAAAAAACTCTTGCAACTCTTTCTAAAAACTTACGGCAATGGACGAACATGACCTCCATAGAACTATTCAGAACTGCTACAAATAAGATTAAATGGGCAAATGTAATGGCCAACGTCCTTAAGGATAAGGCACCGTAAGAAGAAGATTGGTTAAGTGCTATCATTTGAGATATCGTACGTCACTATTGGCCTAATAGGACCAAAGGTACATAACTAAGGCCCTTTTGACATGCAACTCCATTACCTCATTGTATCTCATTGTATTTTATTTGTTAAATCCTTTCATTTGAGGTACTGCACGTCATGATTGGACTAACAGAACCGAAGATACACAACTAAGGCCCTTTTGACATTGTGCTGTATTTCATTTTTCTATCCCATTGTATTCCTTACGGTAAATCTTATCATTAGAGGTACTATACGTCACGATTGGACTAATAGGATCAAAAATACGTGACTACGGCCCTTTTGACATGTTGCTGTATTTGATTTTTCTATTTCATTGTTTTCGATTGGTTAAATCCTATCATTTGAGATACTGTACGTCACGATTGGACTTATAGAAACGAAGGTATATAACTAAGGCCTTTTTGACATGCTGCTTTTCTGTCTTATTGTATTTTATTGGTTAAATCCTATCATTTGAGGTGCTGTACATCACGACTGGACCAATTGGAGCAAAAATATGCAATATATACCCCGTTATATATACCCAATATATAACCCGTTATTTTTAATCAAACAAGATGCTAGAATGATTTATGGATGAAAAAAATATATATAAATTCTTAAATTTACCATTTCGTTGTGGGTAATATTATATTCAACAGCGATGCCAAATTTCTGATGCCAAAATGATTGATAATGAAAGTGCGATATACATTTTCATGTATATAATGGCAGCGAGTAAACGGTAAAACCCTGAACTAAATATATATAATATTTTCACTGTACCATCATTTTAGACTCAAACATTTCCTGGAATAAACTTATATAACTCAGTAAGGGATAAAAAGAGAAAGCGGACATTTTAAAATACCAACACGGTATCAAATCTCTAATCATTGAGATGGTTAAAATTCTTGTAACAAGTACAGGAAAAAAGTTATTAAGGTCTTGTAAAGTAGCGTCGATATACAGATGCTACTTTGCAAGACGATGCTAAATTGATGGTAAAAGCATAATGTATCGATGCCAAAATGATAGTAGGATGTATATATATATATATATATATATATATATATATATATATATATATATATATATATATATATATATATATATATTGTTGTATTTTTGAATGTCCATTAGCAATAAAAACCGATATACAAATTTTATTACTTAAATAAAAATTAAGATTATTGATATTTCATAAAGACACGGGCATATAAAGTTTCAAACATCCTGTATAAGACAAAATATGTATTTTAAGTTGTTCAAAGAATTGTTCATTAGGCCTCAGAGACAAGACTTTCAAATATTATCGATAAGAAATTTAAATAAGTCGGTTATTGTGAAATGGATTTACCCGTAATAAAAGTGTATATAGAAAGTGTTTAAACAATAGACCGGGATGTGCGGTGGTTTTTCCCCCGAAAGATTATATCGGTAAAAGTTTATTAACAAAAGACATTGAATTGAGAAACAGGTATCGTTTGTAGCTATTAGTAAGAAATATTTGTAAAGCAGATAGATTTAGTTAGAATAATTAAAGAATGTTGTTTTCTGGAATTACCCGAATGACGTTTTATAGAGAGAGTTGGTTGGTAACGATATACGTGACAGAGGTAGAAGATTTTTATTGGTCAATTTTTGAATGCAAGGAGGGAGTGGTTTTAGCTATGAGATAGGAGAGAGGAAAGGAGTTAGTCAGTTTTCGTCGCCCAAGAAGGAAGGAGCTTTGTGGTTTGTGTTTGTTTGAAGTCCCGAAGACGTAATTTACCGGGTGTGTTTATTTGCTGTGTAAAAGTTGATCAGTGTGAGGAACGGGGTACAGAGAGATAGAAAAACCAAAGGGTAGAAGAATATTAATATCAGACGAACCCGGAAACATTTGAAGTTATAAACAGGCGCGGAGATTGGTTCAAAAGGAGGCTGCATAGAATTACACGAGTTGTTGGGTTGCAGATACAAGGACAGATAAGAGAAAGGTGTACGTCTTCTGGACCACAATAGGAGCAGAAGCAGAGAAAGGTTTTGTTTTATGGCGTGGTCATAGAATTGCAACGGCAGAGAACAAAAGGTCAGTCAATTTTCATTAGAGCAGGAGTGTGGTTTTCATTTATTAATTAAATAAATTGAATAAATAATAGAGACAGTTAATTTTGCGATCATTTAAAGAAAAAAATTATAAAGAGAGCTTAGTTATAACACATATTAAAAATCAATGTAAAATAACATTTGGGTCCATGATAGAAAACAACTTCTCATATATTTAAAGTATTATATTGCAAATATTACAGGATTGATTGTTATATAAAATTTCATTAAAATAAAGGACATCTCACATATACTTCAGTTGAAATTCTGTGTATTTTATTCAGGTCATATTACCTATCCCAATTAGGAAGCCAATTGGAAAATATTTTGAATCCACGAACAAAGGTAAATAGTACAAGTTAAATAGCCTGAGATTGTAATTAATTAATGCTGATTTATTGTGATTAATTGGAGATTAGATCATTTAATAAATATAGACAGGATCTTTTCTAAATAAGCAATAGAATACAATTTAAATAGCATAACAAAATGGCCCCCAACGTGTAAAGCTTTGAAAAATATTTCTAGTTGGCAAATTTGAAAGGATAGGAGTAGACGAGCAGATATTTGAAAGTTTATATGCCGTGGATAAAGTGAAATATTATGTAAAATTTGAGGACATAAAGATTTATATTTTTTTAAGATACAATTTACCATAATTGATTTATTCGTGATATTGACAATTTATAGGTTACCATAATTGATTTATTTGTGTGATATTTACATTTGATAATTTTACCATACTTGATTTATTTGATTGAATTTGACATTTGATATTTTGCCATTTGATTTATTTGTGGGATATTGAAATTTGATACTCGTACTCAAGAGTTATTACATTTGAACAAGAAAAGTCAAGTTGTTGCAACAGACCAGTAGAATTTTATATTTGGCGGGGACAAAAACAACATGTCGACCACAAGGAGTCAAAGCAAAATGCAAGAAAGGAAGGAGGATAACAGAGAAGAGGAAACAATGTTTGAAGAAGGATCGGATAATGAAGGAAATGTTACAATAATAGAGGAAAGAAAAGAAACAGGGATGTTAGAAAAATTATTAGCAATGATGCAATTACAGACACAACAAATACAAGAAAACCAAAAAGAAACATCACTAAAAATCGAAGAAAGCCAACGGAAAACAAGACAAGCAATAGAACAGAAATTAGAAGAAAATGATAGAAAAATGGAAAAGCGTTTGGACAAATATGAAAATGAAGTAAAAGTCTGTTTAGAAAAAGTTAGTGAAACAGAGAGGAAACTAGAGATGCAGAGAGAAGAAATGGAAACTAAAATGAAGGATATTAAGGCTGTCCATAAAAAGGAACTGGAACAGTTAGAAGAAAAATTTGAAATGGCGTTACTAGAAGACAGGAAAGAAATGGAAAGGAAACTTAAGCAAAATGAAAAACAAATTGCAGAGATGGAGATAAGAGGAGTAGAAAGAAAGGAAGTTATCGTACATAGCACAGAAGACGTAAAAGTACGATTTGGCGGGGATATAAGGAAACTACACCCAGTGCCTTTTATAAATAACCTAAAGAAAAAAGTCACATACATAGGACCGTTTGCAACAGCAAAGGAAACCATCCGAAACCATCTCAAAGAAGAGGCAAATCTTTGGTTTGTCAGCAAGGAAGAAGAATTTGACAATTGGCAAGATTTTGAGAGAAGATTCTTAAATTATTTCTGGGGAAAAATCCAGCAACTACAAGTAAATAAAGAGTTACAAAATGGAAAATACCATGAGAGGATGGGCGTATCAGAAACGATGTACGCATTACAACTCTATAATAATGCAAAACATTTGCAATATAATTATTCATCAGAACAATTGGTAGAGTTGATATCGCGACACTTTGAAGATACCTTGGAAGACCACATAAATCTCCAAAATTACAAGGACATTGACAGCTTATGTCAATTTTTGCAAATGAGAGAATCACGTAGGCATGAAAGAAGAGAAAGAAGACCGCAAGAAAATTATAGACAAAGAGAAAACCAAGAATATAGAGATAGAGGTCAAAATTTTAGAAGAGATTATCCAAGACGAGAATTCATACCTAGACGGGGATACGAAAATAGACCGAAAGGAAGAGAGAATTATGAACCCAGAACCCAGAGATGGAATGAAAACAGGGATCGGGAAAATCAGAGTAGAAATAACCGCCCATACCAAGGAAACAGATACAATAACCCACGGAATGAACAGGAATCTCGCGGTAACCGATACGGGAATGATAGACCAAAAGAGAACAGAAGAGAAATAAATAATATGCAAAGAGAAGAAAATGAATATGAGAGAGAAGATGACGGGCGAGAAAACACAGAAGAACAACAGGCGTGTTTTCAAGAAGGCGCTCACTAAAAACGAAGAAACAAACAGGAATTTTTTGTCACCCCAAGGAATTTATTAAACTGGCAGGAAACAATGAAAAGAGAAATGGAGTTAATTTAAAGTTTGTGGATGGATTTATAAATGAGAAACCAATTAAAATTATGATAGACACAGGCTCTGAAATAACACTGGTCAACAGAAAATTAATCGAAGAAGTAAATTTAACAAGTCTAATTTATAAAATACCTAGGGTGAATTTAGTGGGCGCAAATAAACGGACATTGGCAACAATAAATGAAGGTATACGAGTAATGGTACGATTGAAAAAAAATATGTATGCACTTCAATGTGTAATAATGCCGAATATGTCACATGACATGATTGTAGGCGTTGACGAATTAACGGAAAAACATGTAGTGATCGACTTCAAAACCAATACGATGAAAATAACAAAGGAAAAAGAAGAAGAACAGGATAAGGAACAAGAGAAACAAATTACGGACGAATCAGAGAAAGAACAAACGGTGGAAATGAACCTGGTGACGAAGAAAGGAAAAGGAAGAAAGAGGGGAAAAGGTCAGAAAAAGATCAAAGAAAAAAAAAACCTGGGATTCCTCAAAAGATGAGACGAGCTCAGGAGAAGAAGCTGGAAAGATTTTGACAAGACATGAAAGCAAAACTTGGGATTCCTCAAAAGAAGAGACGAGCCCAACAGAAGAAAAAACAAAGGAAAATGAAGAGGACACAATGGAGACAGTGGTGTTTGAAAAAGACACGGAGTACACGGTGAATATGTGCGAAGAATTTGATGGGAGAGACACAAAATGGATATGTGGAGAAGGCAAAGAAAATGATAAAAATTAAGATTATTGATATTTCATAAAGACACGGCATATAAAGTTTCAAACATCCTGTATAAGACAAAATATGTATTTTAAGTTGTTCAAAGAATTGTTCATTAGGCCTCAGAGACAAGACTTTCAAATATTATCGATAAGAAATTTAAATAAGTCGGTTATTGTGAAATGGATTTACCCGTAATAAAAGTGTATATAGAAAGTGTTTAAACAATAGACCGGGATGTGCGGTGGTTTTTCCCCCCGAAAGATTATATCGGTAAAAGTTTATTAACAAAAGACATTGAATTGAGAAACAGGTATCGTTTGTAGCTATTAGTAAGAAATATTTGTAAAGCAGATAGATTTAGTTAGAATAATTAAAGAATGTTGTTTTCTGGAATTACCCGAATGACGTTTTATAGAGAGAGTTGGTTGGTAACGATATACGTGACAGAGGTAGAAGATTTTTATTGGTCAATTTTTGAATGCAAGGAGGGAGTGGTTTTAGCTATGAGATAGGAGAGAGGAAAGGAGTTAGTCAGTTTTCGTCGCCCAAGAAGGAAGGAGCTTTGTGGTTTGTGTTTGTTTGAAGTCCCGAAGACGTAATTTACCGGGTGTGTTTATTTGCTGTGTAAAAGTTGATCAGTGTGAGGAACGGGGTACAGAGAGATAGAAAAACCAAAGGGTAGAAGAATATTAATATCAGACGAACCCGGAAACATTTGAAGTTATAAACAGGCGCGGAGATTGGTTCAAAAGGAGGCTGCATAGAATTACACGAGTTGTTGGGTTGCAGATACAAGGACAGATAGGAGAAAGGTGTACGTCTTCTGGACCACAATAGGAGCAGAAGCAGAGAAAGGTTTTGTTTTATGGCGTGGTCATAGAATTGCAACGGCAGAGAACAAAAGGTCAGTCAATTTTCATTAGAGCAGGAGTGTGGTTTTCATTTATTAATTAAATAAATTGAATAAATAATAGAGACAGTTAATTTTGCGATCATTTAAAGAAAAAAATTATAAAGAGAGCTTAGTTATAACACATATTAAAAATCAATGTAAAATAACATTTGGGTCCATGATAGAAAACAACTTCTCATATATTTAAAGTATTATATTGCAAATATTACAGGATTGATTGTTATATAAAATTTCATTAAAATAAAGGACATCTCACATATACTTCAGTTGAAATTCTGTGTATTTTATTCAGGTCATATTACCTATCCCAATTAGGAAGCCAATTGGAAAATATTTTGAATCCACGAACAAAGGTAAATAGTACAAGTTAAATAGCCTGAGATTGTAATTAATTAATGCTGATTTATTGTGATTAATTGGAGATTAGATCATTTAATAAATATAGACAGGATCTTTTCTAAATAAGCAATAGAATACAATTTAAATAGCATAACAATATATATATATATATATATATATATATATATATATATATATATATATATATATATATATATATATATATATATATATATATATATATATATATATATATATATATAATATATATATATATATATATATATATATATATTGTAAAGATTACGACCGTCAATTTATATTAATAAAGTAGGCATACATGTCTGTCTTTTCTGTCTTCGCTTAGAGTGTCTCAGAGTCTAGTTAGACCTTCTCGGGCAGTGGTAGAACGGAAGACAGACCAAGAGAGAGAGAGAGTTCTTAATCAAGATTCCTACATAACAGAATAATTGCACTACATGTAGCTTTATCTACTTTGGATATCCGAAAATAATATGTCTATGATAGTAAAATAATATGTCTATGATCCGTAAATAAATTAAACCGAGTTTATTTTTCTAATGCACATCAGATCAAATTTCATTGAACAGCACTGATTCCGCTTAAAACATGGCTGATCCCGTCTGCGCGTACTTATCTTGACAAGCAGGGTGGGCATTCTGATTTTTTTGTGCTATATATTTGAAACACTTATAAGAACTTAAAAGATGATTACAAGTTCAATTAGTCTAATATTTTCCAATTTAAAGACATAACTGCTAATATTATTTACCTGTTTTTCCTGCGGAAGTATGAGCTGCTACAAATACATGATTATGCTGTTCTAGCTGTAAAATTGCTAGTTTCTGAAATATGTCCAACTCGAAAGTATATTCAATAGCCATTTCTGGTATTCTTTCCTTAAAATCAGTTACAGGTTTAGATGTATCAAGTAAAATTGCCCATTCACTTCCATGTGTAGCTAAATTTTTTGGAACAGCTTTACTTATAAGTAATACTGGAGTCTCTTTAGACAGAATTTCTTCTTCTTCTGGTAATAATTCTTCAACTGTCTTAGAATTTGCTTCAACAGCGTATTCAGATTCAAATGCTCCTATCAAAATAATTTTGATATTAATTAGTTTTCTAAAAAAAATTTCAAAATTATTACCCAATAGTTCTTCTTCTTTAAGAACAGTTTTAAGTAAATTAACTACATTTGGTGAATCATTTTTGATTTCTTGAATTTCATCTAACGTGTCATCTTTAGTACATACGGTCCTACTGTCTTTACAGAATATAAGCCCTCTATCAAATCCAGGTGGTAGATTAAGTAATGGTTCTAAAAATATAAATAACTTTGTAATACCACACAACTATTATTTTTATCATTTTACCAGATTCACAAAGAGTTTCTTCATTCACATAGGACTCTGGGGCTGGAAAACTACCTGGCCAAAATGGTTTGAATGAAGCACTTCCCCTAGTTGCTTCAGATGGAGAGGCTGGAGCTCTATTTAATGACATGGAATTTTTTGCTGTAGCTCCTGCTGATTGGAGCGAGACTTCTTTAAAATCCATGATTTGGCCAGTGTTTGGATCTCTTTGAACCTTAAGCAATTGGGCACAACATAAATAGTTTATGAGATATATAACTCACAGTTTTGAATTTTTAGTGCAATTAATTAAATGGTCAAGTTTGTCGAGATGATTTCGGAGATAGTTTAACAGAAGTATTTCCCACAAAATAAAAATATTCAGCAAAAATCAATAAATACAACAAACGAGCCAAAACGGGTAGAACATTTATACGTAAGAAACAAAACGGAAGTAAATGTTCACGACAGAAACAACAGAGCCCATCGAAAAAAAAGTTACGAAGTTTATTGAAGAAGTAAGAAAAAACCGAGAAAAAAATTGTTTAAACAAATTAGATGGTTTTTAAACAATTTATTCAATTAAATAATACATTTTCGTGATTTGCCCAAAAAGTACATGAAAATTAAAAAAAAAAAGGTCGAAATCCATAAACCAGAGATATAACAAACAGCTCCTTCCCCCTCCATTGCTCCCGCGAGTTTCAAAGTCAGCCGATGTTGAGGACGACATTTTGAAGCTTTGTGGACGATTCTGTTGAAAGGCAATATTTTCGAATTTGACACATTAAAACTTTAAAGTATGTTCTTTCATAGCTAATTAGATATCTCAATTGTTATAACAAAGCTGCTGCCAATTTAAAAAAAGAGACTAACTTCGTCCAAAATTCTCCTAGGACAACTTTTTTGGGGTGACGCGAAATATTGATAGATATTGATTTGGATGATGAATTTAAACAGGATTTTTATGAAAGTTGCAGGCGTTTCTCGATTACAGCTTGTATGGAAGTAAAAAAATAATTAATTTTACAGATCCAGTCATAGACAAGAGACACCTTCTAAATAAAAGTAGTGTTAATAGTTGCCAAGTCTTACCACTAATATTAAAAGTGCTCCTGATTTGTAACCCTCAAGATCTACAAAGAAAGTAAAAGATTGATGACGAATTCTTCTTGATGTGCCTATCCTTTACGAATGTTGGCAATCATTATGGCAATCTTTATCTTATCTGCAGCAGCGTGGAAAAGCTGCACAGATGTTGTATTGAACCAGATTCTGAGGTTATTTAACCAAAATGTTCTTCTTCTTGCTGGACTTCGTTTTCCAAATATTTTTCCTTGCAGGATGGCGTGAAGGAGAACATATCTGGATTCATTTCGCATATGTCTATAACTTTCGCACATATCTTGTAACTTTCGAGATTTGATGGTGGTCAGTACCTCTCGGTTCTTATTCATTCTTCTGAGGACCTCTGAGGAGTATTCTCCGATATAGCCACATCTCAAATGCTTCCAGTTTTCTGCACATATCTTCGTTCAAGATCCACGATTTAGCACGTAAAGGATTTGCCAATATTTCGAAGCCATTAACAAAGTTGACACAAGAAGGCAAAGAATATACATGGAGCGAAGAGTGTCAAAGAGCTTTCGAACACTTACAAATGACTCTGATCAATGCACCGATTTTAAGCTACCCTAGACAGACAGGAAAATTTGTGTTGGACAACGATGCCAGCAACAGTGCAATAGCAGCTGGTGTCTCCCAAATTCAAGATGGACAGGAGAAAGTCATCGCTTACTTTAGCAAAGTCTTATCGAAACCAGAAAGAAACTATTGCGTTACCAGAAGAGAATTGCTAGGCGTAGCAAAGGCTTGCGAGCATTTCCATAAATACTTGTATGGCAGAAAGTTTCTTCTTCGTGCGGATCACGCCGCTCTAAAATGGCTTCTACAATACCGTAATCTAGAGGGCCAGATGGCAAGAGGGTTAGAACGATTACAAGAATATGTGTGAATAGTAATATGTGAATAGTAATAGTAATATATGAATTGTAATCACTGTCTTAAATTAGAAGAACGTCTTTGCCTCGTGAGACGAACCACCGTCATTAATGATCAATGGCAGCCCCAACAGCTACAAGACGCTCAAATAGATGATCCACATATAACAAGAGTATTGTATTGTATAAGAGTATTGGATTTTATACGTCGAAGTGAAAGACCTTCTTGGCAAGACATTAGTGCATGTAGTCCAGAAGTCTTGTCTAGTGCTGGAGCCAATGGAATTGCCTAGTGCTAAAAGATGATCTTTTTATATATACAACATTTGAGAACGATGATGGTACAGAATCTAAGCTTCAGTTGATTGTACCTAAAAGTAAAGTGTCAGAAGTATTGCGTCAGTTGCATGACGGTGCATCAGGTGGACACTTTGGTATTACGGAGACTGCAAAAGGTTCGAGAAGGTTCTATTGAGTGAACTATAAATATGATGTAAGAAGATGGTGCCGGATATGTGAACTGTGTGCAACCAGTTCAGTTGGTAAAAAAAGGCACCCGTTAAACAGTACAATGTTGGTAGCCCTATGGAAAGAGTAGCAATCGACATTGCAGGTCCACTTTCAGAGACGAATGATGGAAATAAATATATCCTAGTAGCCATGGATTAAATTACGAAATGGACTGAGGCCTATACGATACCAAATCAAGAAGTTGCTACCGTTGCAGAGGCACTTGTTAGATAATTCTTTAGCCGATTTGGTGTTCCCTTGGAGATCCACGACCAAGAGCGAAACTTCGAATCAACCCTTTTTCAAAAGGTTTGTAAATTGATTGGTGTCAATAAGACCAGAACGACACCCCTGCATTCTCAATCAGATGGAATGGTCGAGAGGATAAACCGAACGATGGGTAAACACCTGTCCAAAGTTGTATCAGAACATCAAAGAGATTGGGGCCAGCACATTCATTTATTCTTAATGGCCTACCGCTCGGCCGTGAATGAAACTACAGGCAAGACTCCAACCTGCCTGATATTAGGTCGTGAAGTTCGTTTGCCCTGCGACCTAGAGTTTGGCTGCAGAGCTTCTGAAGAACATGTTGCAAGCGAAGATTATATCGACCGCCTAAAGTTAAGAATGAACAACATTCATGAACTTGCCCGACAATAGATCCAAGTAGCCAGTGACAGAATGAAGGATCAATATGATTCTCGATGCAAGAATGAAAGCTATGAAGTAGGTGATCTTGTTTTTCTTTATAATCAACAACGTTGTCGTGGCTTGTCTCCTAAACTGCAAAAACGATGGGAGGGTCCGTATGAAATTTAAAAGAGAATAAATGACGTAATATACTGAATTAAGAAGTTACCGAAAGGTAAACCAAAAGTAGTTCACATAAATCGTCTTGCACCTTATGCTGGCTCAAATGAAACAGAAGAAGCATGAACCCTTCAACATGAGATCAAAGATGATCGGCGACCAAGCTTAATGAATTTATGTCAAATTACGCAGAGAGAGTGCTAGATTCGGCGTAACCACAGAAGTTCAGCAGGATCTTTTTATTGCAGCCCAAGATCTTGAGAGGACTAAAGGAATCACATCCGTATTTTATAAGAAGTTCGGTCGTTTGGACGAGTTAAAAAATCAGCAGTCTAACGTTGGAAGAGTACTGAGATTAGAAGATGATCTTTGCTGTATATGGTGACCAGGAAGTTGTATACAGACAGGGCAAGCTACTAGGGCATATGGCATGCTCTAACTAATTTGAAGAAAATCGTGTGCAATTATGACATCAGGAATTTGGCTTTACCCAAGATAGGCCATTTACTAGAAAGAAGATTGTAAAAAGCATGCTTGAAGTGATCTTCTGAAAAACCGGCATACAAATTAATGTATGTTGTATTAATCCAAAAAGATCGTGTCCCTCAAAGACAGTAGACTATTTCTTTCCGAGGTATTCATGCAGAGCTGGAGTCCTGTAGATTCCGCCATCCTGGGTCTAAATATAGAGTTGCTGATCGGGACGCTCAGATCTAAGAGGGGAGCAGTGTTACGAACATGCATTCGACGTAGCCCATATAACGGTTGCATCTCGAAACGACGAGAAGCTTCCAGATATGTATCGAGCGCGGGAGAGATCAATCCGTCAAACAAACGAATTAAAGGTAGACTATTCCAGAATATTCTAGTACATAATAACTTTTATACATCAGTAGCTCCGATATTAGCTAAGTGGAGTAGATAAGATATTTTCGTGCTGTAAACTTATAAATAAATATATTTATATAAATTAAGAACCACTCATTTTATTTAAAAACAGCACAATATAATAGCGATATTACCGTAACCGATGATGATATGCAATATTGTGCAATACCATTTACTCTTAGACCCGGATTTGACATAGATCCAAGTGAAAATTATCTCATAGACTATTTCGATCTGATAGCCAATGACTAATTTACGAACTAATTATTTCAAGTGTGGATCTTCCATCATTACAACAAAATACATCCAAATCCTCTAGAGAGCCAGAAATTATTCTTCCATTAGCATTAGTAGTTACCTGACTTCCCCAAAGTGCATTATGTGCATTCAGATCCCATTATAATTTTATTGGCTCTGATTTTATCTATTCGCCCAACCCATCCATTTAAATCTATTTTTGTCCCAGGATGAATATAAATATTAAGGATTATATTATCCCAATATATTATTTTAACTGCTAAAATTTGAATTTTACTGTTATTGTTATAAGTACATACTATTTTACAATCCACAAACTATTAACAACAGCAGTAGCAATACCACCATAACCATCTAATATATCCAATAGATGTCTTCCATACCCTCTTAAATAAGAATAATGATTTATTTTCAACTATGTTTTGTTTAATATTACTTTTAAAAATCTTTAAACTATTATAATTACTGTTTAAACTTTTTGTGTTCCATTGTAGGATGTGTGTGTTCTTGAGATCCATCTAGATTTAGTAATTTTTTGTTTGTTGATGTTTCATGTGTAATTAGGTGATTAGGTCTTGATTATGTCTCCAATTCAGCTTGTTTAATATCGCATTCAATGTTTTTTTAGTTTCTCTCTCTAGTTGTTCCATACATGAACATCCAGGGATAGGAATTTTAGAACTTGCTGGGAAGGGTCCCTCTTCAAACCTCCCATTTGGAGATCTTAAATTTTGATTAGAAAGCTCTTTGTCATAAGTTTTATTGGACTCATTCATTTTTATTTTATTTATGCTCCCTCTATTTTCTCTTTTTTGCTAAACCACTGTTCTGGGTTACTTTGAATATTTTCTATCCAATGCTCATTAATTGGAATTCTATCTGTTATATTAACCTGATTTGATAGAGGTGGAAATTCATCCTGGCTTACTCTAAATGTATTTTCTATTGATAACTTTTTATTGGAGATATATGGATACCTTTCACTTGCCACAAAATAAGAAAGATTATCTAAAGACATAATAGATTTAATATTTTATTGTCTGACATATTCAGGACACTCTTTAAAATACTTACAACATGAAAATTACTATTACAATGTTGACATGTTTCATCATACATTCCCTTCATGTGCTTTATTAGTACACTTTTTACATTTTTCATTCCTTCTACATTGATGTTTTGTATTACCAAAATGAAACCAATGATAGCATTGAACCACCATAATCATATATGGCTTTATCCTAAAAGGAATCCCATATATAGAAACCTCTTGTGGAATTTTTTGTCCTGAAAAGGTAAATGCAACTGTCTCTGTATTTATATATTTACCTATTATGTTTTGATTTTCTTTTGAAACATCTGACCTCCAAAATTTTAATATTTACTGAGGATGTAACTGAAAAACTAATTAATTCAATATCAGAAATACTTGCATCACATTATTTACTATATCCCTACAGGTTACTTTATTGGCAGGAATAAAGAGTTTCATATCCATCATTTTTAATCTCTATATTCGAAACGAATTTATTAGCACATTCCCATTTCTTAAAAACAAGGCTAATTTGATTTTTACATTTTTTTATTAATTTTTTGTACATTCTCAATTTTCTTATCATGTATATATTTGACTAGCTTTAAAAACTATAATTTCTGGCGTTATTGTTTTTTGAATCCATATAGACCTCGAATGGGCCAGTGTTGGTATACTGATAAGAATACTGTTTTTTGTCTTTTTACTATCGTAATGATTAGTGGTCTCTGAATTACCATTATTTTCAACAAATGATTTGTCAATTTATATTCCACTCTAAATCTGAATCATCTATCTTACTTATTACTATCTTAACACTAGGGCGGCCAACCCCCTGTGCTATCCTCCATCATTAAGCCTCTTTAAACTTTGTTTTTTTTCAATTGATTATATACAATCAAAATTACTTATATACAACTAAAAGTTAGATTAAAGTTTATATAGATAGGAAGTTAGTTATCTCTATTAGTTATCAAAAGTTTTGTCTTTTTTTTCCCACCTGCATTTTGAATTTTAATTCACTTCTACTATAATACAACCTTTCTCCAAAATAGCCAAATCACTTAATTTTCTTTGTAAACAATCCCATCTGACAGCTAATCAGTTGACAAATTTGGTTGGTTGATACTGCCCAAGACCAGTGTAATGAGTGCAGATAGTCACCCTCGCAGAACCAGGTTTAGATTTATGGATTTTGGCTACACTTTTTAATGGAACAGAGTGGTGTAGCACTACACCTTGCAAAGGAACAACTTATTGTAGCACTTCTATACTTTTTTGGAACTAGTGCTAAACCAGAAAACAAAGAAACAGACCTAGTAAGTAGGTATTCCGAACTGTCAATTTAGTATGATTATTTAGATGGTATCCTAACTGTGGGTATCCTGTGGTATCCTAACTTAGGGTCAGATCTTTTAGTCTATAATTTATTACTTATTAAACTCAAAATGCACAAAAAAAAACAAAAGCAATGGAAAGTTGTCCAGCAAATAGGATGTAAACTGTAAAAATAATAGAAATGAGAAAATTGTCTACACATTTTGAAAAACTGTCTGTTGTTTCAGTGAAAAAACTGTTTTGCTACCGAAGTTGGTATGCCACTTTGGCCACTTTTTTTGTTAATGAGTGATAAGCCTTACTTGGAGTGTGGTAATTGAAGGAGATTCTTCAAAGCATAATAATTCTTTCGGTATTGGCTTACGAGACCAAAATTTCTGATTTTTTTCATACTGATGGATTGGTAAGTTTTCTGGACATAAAATGTACTTCTTTAATTCACTGTCTACTGAAGTTAATATCGGAGGGGCCTCCATAATAATGAATCTAAATTATGAAAATAAATAAGTTAATATAGTCAATTCACGGACGATTTTCACATTTGGTCCCATTGAAGTTAGCATCAAATTAGCTGTCGGCTGTCAATTAATTTTCACAGAACGAAATATTGCGTTGGCAGTGTTGCCAAGTTATTATAATGTATATGTTATATGCTTCAAATACAAAGAGATAAAGCTTTTAAAAGGTACATTTTTATCATATTATTTTATGGATTCTGCAATTTTATACCTTATATAAAATATTAATGAAGTAATATTTGTTTCGTTTGATATTAAATGTAACAAATTATCAGAAAATTTTTTTAGCAATTGCCCTTTGGTAGGTTAGTGGATAGATTTGGCAATAGAGTCAGAGCCCTCAAACCACCAGCTGCCAGATTCATGGCCTGGAATCTTATATGACTAACCTTGAACATTTCCCCCATCACTTTGACTCCAGTCGGTTAATAAAGAGAGATGACAGCCTATCTCGCTCACGAAGACTTTAACCAATCATTTTATTTTAACACCATCTCTGAATGTCACAAATAAAATAATCAAAGGAAGCTTAATTCCGACATGTCAATTCCGTCAAAAGTAATGACAAGTTGATGATTTGTCATCGAGTTAGAAGTTCGGTGGAATCTATTTGTATATTTTCGAGTTTCGTCCATTTTCGTCTTCCACGTGCTTTGGCTTGTTTACAGTTTTCATTTTTAATTTAATTATCTTTAACTTTCGTTTGTATTTAGTCTTAGTAATTTAAGTTGGTTCCTTAGTTTTTAAAGTTTAGTTAGTTGATACCTTAGTTTTCATTTTTAATTTAATTATCTTTAACTTTCGTTTGTAATTTAATCTTGATAATTTTAATTTAAGTTGGTTCCTTAGTTTTTTAAGTTCGGTTAGTTGATTCTTTAGTTTTTTCAGTTTAGTTTTATTTGATTCCTTAGTTTTTAAAGTTTAGTTATAGTTCCTATAAATAAAGATTTTCGTCTCCCTACAAAACTTGTGAAAAAGCAGATAGGTATTGTCACATCACTCACGATATGTGAGATTATTCCATTGGAAAATAATAAAATATTTTGAATTTCCCACTAAATTTTAATTAGTACCGAAATGACCCACCAGAGGCGCTAAAGGGATAAAATTAATAATTAACCATTTGAATTTCCCGCCGAATGGTGATTAGTATTGACTCCACTCACGAGTGCTGCTAATAAACCAGATTTATATATAGAGTTGCCTATCTATCTGTATATACTATATATTATTTATCTATGGCCAGATTGCAGCAAATGCCTTTTAAATTTTATTATTTATACTGACATTTTACTATTTACTGTTAAAAACTGTTTTAAAACTATTTGCTTTTTCTTTTTTTCGTAATCGTTAAATATTAGTTTTTAAATATCTTATTGCTTTTAATTGCGTATGTTTCGTTTGTAATGTAAATTTCAACACTGCGAAACACCAATATTTCATTCTGTCAAACCCATTTGAAGCTATCTTCAATGGGACCAAATGTGAAAATCGTTCCAAAGTTCCGCTTTTTTATGTACTGTCTATATTCTTTGATACTACCCACAAACCATAGTATGTATGGTTTGTGATACTACCACTTGTTCATCTTTGAAAAATGATTTCAAGATTCATCTTGTTGATACAAATCATATTTTTACTTATGAGAATTAGCAAACATATATCATCGTGATAACTAGAATAATAAAACAATTGTAACGAATTATCTAGAAATCAAATATTTTTACACTTTACCTTAAAAAAACATGTTTTGGATATATTAAACTATACAATTTTTAATTAATCATGATTTAACATTTTCGCTTTTAATTATTTTATTAACGTAAATAATTTTTTATTTTATTAAAATATTTGCTATTTGATCCCATAATTGGTAAATGTCAGATGTCCAGAAAACGTCCGAATTCGGACGTCCATGGAACGTCCGAGTATGGACGTCCATGGAACGTCCGAGTACGGACGTCCAGAGAACGTCCATATTTAGTCCACCCAAAGTACGTCCCACTTCGTACGTCCATTTTACGTCCAGGACGTCCGGACCAAAACTGGACGTATATTGGACGTCCATAGGACGTCGTGTGTTACTAGGGGTGTTAACTTATATTTTGGAATGTCCCTACTGTCTTGAATTGACGTTTCATATAATCTGCTGGTTTCTGTGTTCCATTTTAACCTGCTGATCCTGGCTATAAAAGGGCTCCTGTCATTATACCTAGTCCACTAATGGCTTCTAAGCATTTGTGGAGAGTACCATGTAATGTTTTCAGCGCCTCTGCTGACGTTTCTTTTATCTCCGCAGCCTGAAGTATCTTGTCTGTTGATATAAATAGATTCATTCTTGGACTATCGTACCGATCTTGCAACATTTTCCAGGCAGCCCTGTAGTTTGCTTCTGTTGTGTTTAAATGTTGTATTTTTCTACTTGCTTCTCCTTGGAGGCTTGTCTTGCCCCTTTACCCCTTTGCTCCCAATGCCCCCCTGACCAAAGCGGTCAAAGGGGCATTATAAAATGATTCGATCCTCATATCTACATTCGAATCTGTTCATTGTCCGATTCTTCTCGATCGACGATGATAAATACAATAAAACATTGAAGTTGTGGAGTAAAAATGATGGTTTTATTCACAACTACTAATAATTACACTATATTTTGAAATAAGGTTGAATGCTCGAATTATCAAAGTACACTATATATGTTGGTTAGGTAACTATCTATAACAGACTGCCCTCAAATGAGCTCAAATCTCCAATTCATAATCTCACAAATAATGTATACATCAGCACAAAGGTTAATGCTTCTATCATATTAACAAACTTTAAACTATGAGGTTAAAATACAATTTAATCTAGGCCGTAATTGCAACACTTAGGAAGTTCAATTAGAAAAATATATTATTCGACAATTTATGAAGAGGCGAATAGACTTTAATTATTAAAATATTACTCGATATAGTTTTACAATCTCACAATTATACACGGGGAAACTATAAAAGATTAAGAAGTTAAGAATAATGTGAGATTACAAATTAAGGGATTAATTTGTGATTGAACATCGGTATCGCAACAACACGGGCGGCCTTAAAGCCTAGTTCGCACTATGCTAATATTTTAGTCGAGTAACGAGTAATTTAATAACTAAAATACATAGCACTGCCCAAAAATCGTTCCCACTTTTTCTAGTAGGGTTCATAAGTGGGTTGGGTTTCGCAAGATGAACAACCTATATCGCAATAATGTAAATAAACTGAATAAGCTTATCGTAACGGCTGTTTGAGGAAATTTGTGTGATTAATAAAAAGAAGCTATGGATACGAAATTGGAGCGATAAAAGGGATAAACTAGGAGCTACCAATTGTGTTCTAAAAGGAATTAGCATTGGAAGACCCCAAAGGATACTTCGATATTTTTTGAATGTCTAAAAGTTGTGTAAATTTTCTGATAATAAAAAAACGGGTGTGGCACTCCAGTGCATGGGACTGCCGGTAGAAGTTATATTTCTATACACGCGTTCACCGTTAAAAATTTATATGAGAGTCAATCTGCACAATCATTACATATGTAATGCTGTAGTTAAAAGAGAGCAAGAAAGAGAAAAAGAATTAGTTATATAGGTATATGGTGCATCGTTTGCTGTATATAAACATTTGACCTGTAATACGACTATAGTAAATGAAGGTTTGTATCAATATTTTAATCAAAATATATATTTTTGTTTTTATATGTATAAAAGGAGTTGAATGCAAAAAAATTTTTTTAAACATACTCTGCAGTAAAATTCATTGTATATTTTGTTATTAATATAAAAATTACAATACAATAAATACACTGCAATATAATTCAATGTAATAATACAATATAAATTAAAATGTAATATTTAAAACTGTCAAGATACATAACTTACTTTACGAAGATAAAAATAAAAACCAACAACTCGGATTACGTTGTAAATTTTCATTTTATTTTAAAATTTAGCATTTTTGCGTATATTACATATATTTAATAATATTAACGTGAGGTTTTTAAATATTCAAAAAATAAAAAAGGAAATTCATGATTCCCAGACAGCACAAGTACGTCCCATGGACGTCCGAATGATGTACCTCATTAAATGTCCGGACATCCGTTTACATAATTTGGACGTCCCCGGGACGTCCAATAAGACCTAAATGTTACCAAAAAGTACGTCCCTTGGACATCCTAGGGAGGTTCATGGGGACGTACATAGTACAAATACAGAACTTAATACGGACTTATATAGGACCTAAAAAGGATGTATTGGGGACATCCATTGTACGTCCACATGGACTAATACAGGACCTAAATGAGGATGTATACAGGACCTAAAGGGAACTTACAAAAAACTAATAAAATAAAAAGCAAAAATAAATGGGATTTTTATTGTGTACTTATATTAACATATTATGTATTTAAATTTATAGTATTTTTAAGCACATACTAGTACTTACTTTACAAATGTAGCAACTCACACCACAACCACAAAAATTACCTATAATACCTACTTAATGTCTATAATAATAAATTACCAAACTATAAACTAGTATCAAAATGCAATAAACTAACTCTAATTACAACCACAACCACAATGATTATAATTCGACAAATAAAAGATTCCGAAAATCGTCGTTTATTTGATTTTATTAGTTTGATTATAGTTTTCTTAGTATATTTTATTTTTTAGTCATATCTATATAGTTGTTATAACAACCCAACGTTTGTTTTGTGGTTATAAAATAGATTTATATACAACAACACCTCTGCGCATGTCGCTGATTTTTAGTCCGCACTATCGTTGGGGATTTTAACAACCGTTGGAAACTGAATTCTGATTAATCACTTTGTTACTGCGAACAGCAAACTTAAAATTGCCAACCGTCAGAAGTGTTTCTACGAACGCTAACTGTTAACTGCGCGTGCGTCTGATGGTTGGCAATGGTTGCTGATCGTTCTACGAACAAACCTAAACATAAACCTAAATAACATAAATATAATATAATTAAACATAAATGTAAACAATTGCATAACCTCACAAATCATATGTTTGTCCCAATGACGTATAATATATAGACTCGGTGAACGCTTTAAAAAGTGTCCAAAACATGAATACCTTTGTTATTGTTTACTGTTTTGATACGAAGATGCACGAAGTTCATGATTTCTTAACGAAGCATCACGAAGTTGATCTTGTGTTTGAAAACATCATGGACGTATGAAAACATTTTCTCCATTGTGAGTGACAAGCAAATTTTATTTTAAATTGTTGAAGTCATTTACTTACTATTTTAGTAAAATGCCATACTATTTTATCAAAATAATTATTTCTCTTATAGACGGGAACAAATAGAAATCATAAATATTTAATTTTAATTAAAAAAATAATTATTGTTATTAACATATAAATGAGCACGTCGCTGTTCTGATAAACATACCTTCAACCTTGAGCCGAGATCTTTCGGACACTCGATTCTATTCGCTGTGAGCCGATGAGTAGAGGGGATTTGACAGTTTTCACCAACTCTGTTAGTGGCAATTTTGTGCATTTAACTTGTAAACATTCAAATAATGGCGAATATGGATTTTTCAAAAAGAAAAATATATGATACATGTAAAAATACTGTGTACAACAGTCATTGTAAATTTTATTCATTTCCTGTTGCCAAGCATAAAATAGTTCAAAGAGAAAAATGGATTATTGCTATCTACGAGAAAAATAAGTAAATAACCTATAATGCAAACATGATATTTGTATGGTGTAAAATTAAAAAGCTATTATATTCCGAAACATTGCGTACATGCCCTGCATCAACTAAACCTTTTCCCTTTTTTGGCGTAGCTGGTTGAAATGGGATATCATGTGATATAGACTTAAAACCAGTATAATGTTTAATATCCATTTTGATAAAATTAAAACAAATTTAAGAGGTGGAGGCCATAAAACGAAAGAAGAAGAAGAAGAATTAAAACAAATTGATATCTAAGCACTAAGGCCTACGCACACAAAAAATAACTGAACTGAGCAAAAACAGAATAAAAATTAAAATAAAAACAAGAATTACAACGTTACAGAGGTAAAGGTAACCAGAATATAGACGTTTTAAGCGTCTTATAACCTTAAATATTTGCTTTAACCATTAAATATTTTCATATAAACTTCTTCTTTTTCTCAATGACCTCTTGCGTAAGTAGTCATCCAGTCGCAAGAACTTATATCTTAAATATTATAATTATAATGAATAAAATAACAAGGCGTAATTACTTTTACTATTAATTCTGTGTATTCGTTCATTAATCAGTTTACCATCATATTTCAGTTCATTATTTTGTATTTTTAAATAAATATCTATTTTTCTCGTTTTGTCATATTTCATTTACACTGATTTTACCAGAAAAGTACAAGTTTCAAACCGCGAGAGAGCGCTACCGGCGAAACTCACAGCGAATAGCGAGAATAGGGGACTGCGTAGTCTATATATTATACGTCATTGGTTTGTCCTAAAACATGGCGCGCGTGCTGAAAAACTTCAAAGGCGGCATCTGAGAGTGGCCCTTCTGATTGTTTATTATTCTGTGACTCGACTAGCAAAGTCCGAATTACGCCTAAAGACCTTAGAACATAAAATACACAAATATATTTTATGTTCTAAGCTAAAGACGGAGTCCCATGCATCTGATTTCCGAAGACACAATAATCCGAAAGTATTCTCATTGGTTAGAATCGAATCAGAATATTCTCGCGCCGAATTTCATCCGAAATTTTTAACTACGCTTCCGACATCGGATAAAGATAAAATTATTTTAACTTTGTCCGACAAAACGGATGTTTTGTAACCTAATTGTATTCCAATAGTTTAACATCTATACATTTAATTTATTGAAACATTAATTTTAATCGAAGAAACTATGTTCGTAAAGTTAATAAAACGCTATTTTATGTCTGCTTCTTTTAATTCGCAAAAAAAAAACAAAACGTACAATTCGACAAAGAAAAGATTGGGTTAGTTAAATATTTCAGTAAAAAAGTCACAAGGGGCTTTTAAAAATCTATTGCACTCTTGCAGGAAAAGCTACATAGTTTCTTCTACGTTATCCATAATAAACTGAGTAATTGAAAGCAGGAGAAGGGATTATATACCATGCGGAAATAATCCCTTCTGCTGTTTTACTACGAAAAGTGGTAAAACAGAAATTACCTGCCAAACCACCAAACAATAAACAAAAAATTAACAGTTTATATGGATGTTCGTATCCGACAATCG
Organism: Diabrotica balteata; assembly: GCA_918026665.1. NCBI lineage: Eukaryota > Metazoa > Arthropoda > Insecta > Coleoptera > Chrysomelidae > Diabrotica > Diabrotica balteata. The sequence continues at coordinate 70,694,645 of OU898280.1, read as the reverse complement.
CATCCATGTGACTAGCTTCCAAATAGCAACTACGAAATATATACTTAATCTATGACTACGAAACCGAAACCATACGATTTTCGGATGTCGGAAATCGGATACATGGGACTAACGAACCATAAAACCGAGGTTTTATGGTGAAAATTCCACCAGAAAACTGGTGGAATTTTTAGTAACTTTCTTGTGTTTGTGTGTAAATCAAACTTTTCAAAATTTTTTTAGTGAATGTATTTTTAAATACAGATTTGTCTTTAAAGGGAGTATTATTTAATAATATTAACGTTTAAAATGTTTTAACTATCTTTGTTAGTATGTACATGACATGAATTAAGTGGATTACATTGATTACATCACAGATTCTTTAATAATTTATGCACTTTGGAGTACTGTCAATATACGTTTTAATTTTAATTTTGTAATGTTGTCATCTTGTGTCTTGTTGGTGTCTTGTAAAATCTATGATAAAATTCTTGGTGGTGAATTGAATGGCCGACAGGCCGAATAAATTAATTATAGGATAATTGTTTTCAAAATATCCTGTTTAAACAATTGAAATTTATTTAAAAGGTAATTATTTATTTTTATAAAGTGGATAATTCTTATTAAAATATGTTAATTCTGTATATCTTATATTAGAGCAATATTATATGAGTGACATTTTCGGCAAATTGTGTCACTAATTTAAGGAAAAAAACTGTATACACTTTTACAATTGAGGGGCGTAATTCATCTAATAAATGAAACTGCTTGTAATTTTCATTTTTTAATTTAGTGTATTTCATTTTTAAAGAGGCGATTTATTTATAGAATCGCCGCGTTGGTTAACCGAATATTTTTGATAACGGGACATGTTTGAGAAACCGGTATGGATTGCATTTTATCTTTTGCAAGGCAGAAGGTGATACAAATTCATGTATTCTTTAAGCATTTGATCATGAATTGCAATAATATGTTTAAAAGGTATTTAAATGGATTTTATAGGTTACCACACCCAGACTTTTGGATATGGTAGGGTTATAAATTTGAATGGCTGTAGATATTTACTTTTTATTCATAGTCCTTATATGACAATCATGAAAAATATATACTAAACACATCTTGCCCTTATAAAATGAAGCTATTTGACTAGTTTATTTCATTCAAAGAGTTTGATAGTCAATTCTAATCTTACATTGAATTCACAATTTTCCTACATATAATAAGTTTTCTGTAATACCCAAAATGTTGCTTAAGTTGATTTGCTTTGCAAACTAACTGGATTATTGCTACAACTAAACCACCTATTATTACCATTCTCATGGGTTTTCGATAGTATAAATCAGCACATTATATGAAGTTTTCCGAGAATTTTAGGTGAAAATCATAAGTGGTTTATACAATGATATTTCAACAAAGTATGTTTCTTTGATTAGGTATGAAATGGTAACTAATGGGTATATATTAAAATAAAGAGATTATTATTAGTTTTTGTTGTAATGTATATTGTCTGTCTCCATAGACCTCTGTCTCTGATCATTTCTTTTAACTCATGCTTAGGTCTTTTGAATATGCCTGTAATTTGATCTAACCATCTTGTTCGATATCTTCCTCATAGCCTTCAACTGTTCCTTGGGTAATAAGTCTTATATATTTTCTATGTCTGCTATCATAACATATCCAAAGTATTTAAATTGTAAAATAAAGATGAACTTTGCTGGATAGCTGTTTGCTGACTTTCAGTTTATTTAAAATTGAAATATTTGTCCCCTGGTCGGTCCACTGAATTTGTAGCATTCTTCCCCAACATAACATTTCAATGGCATCTTATCTTTCTTCTTTCTGCTTGTGGTAGGGTTCTACATTCACATCTCTATGTTTGCAATATGTAAAGCATATTCCTTTTCAATTTGATCTTTCTCTGCTTTAGTGTTATGTAGATTACAAGTGAGATACTGATTTCTTTTCTGTTCAAAAAGCCAATATTAAACTCAGTATTGAATATGTGTCTAAACTGACTTTTGGTGACTGGCTTATCGCTTGCATAATTCTCTAATAGTGATGTAACGAATATTCGCATTCGCGAATATTCGCATATTTTTGCATATTCGCATTTGCATTCGCATTCGCAAAATTTGTGCGAATGTTTTGCGAATATTACACAGCTTGCATTTAGCTCGTTCAGTATCGAAAAGTGGTGAAAAATAAGTCCATATTTCACTATAATTTGATTTACTCATAGTAATAAATCGCTAATCATACTTTAACTAAAAATTCACTGGTATTTGTGCACGAGCAGAGCAGGGCAAGTGGAGTGACTTGTGTCCCGTAAAATTTTTATTGGAACTATAACCAGAGAACTTAGTTCTCTGGAATAACTTTCTCTCTATAACAAGTCAAATTTGATTATAACAAGAGAAAATAAGATCGAAAAACGTGCTTTTTACGTTTTTGGTCCGGACGTGACTATAAATAAATACCTTTTTAAACGACCCCTCAATAAACTTAACCGCCTACAATAAACTTCTTTACAATAAATACAACTGTTTCACATCTTTACTCTAGCAAATATGATAGAATGATACTGGACAATTTAAAGCAGTTAAAAATGACAGACTTTTTCCAATTGCCTACACACCTCGCGCAAATGAGACTGCCGGCAGTGCCGGAGACAATTAAAATTGCCAAATTAAAAAAAAACTGAATATTCGCATTCGCGAATGTCGGTGGCATATATTCCCATTCGCATTCGCGAATATTTAAAAAATGACATTTGTTACATCACTATTCTCTAACATCCATTCATTATGTAGTGAATACAATTTGGAAGCGTTAAAGACTCGCCAAAATACATCTTATTTGTTCTTTTCTTGCATAGTGAGGTTCTTTTGCTGGAATCAAGTTTGTATGTGGATGAATGGAATTTTTAATATTTATATCTACAGCATTTGCTCTGTTGTTATGGCGACCAGACATATCTCCAGGTATAATGGCTCCACTTTCCTAACCATTAATTTTATTGAATAGCAATTGTGTAGTAACCACATATCTGTTATGTTAAAAGTGTCCAAAAATGTTTTTTTACAAACTTAGACTGAGTGTTCTGCTAATTGCAAATTATACATCCAGTTTCTTCTGGACTCTTTTAACTCTTTTAACTTTACAACCTTTCTCTCTTGTTTGAAAACATATCTACAGCTAAACAGATTTAACTGCTACGGTGACAACCAGACACGACAGATGTTGGTTGATTTGGTGTTGCCTAATCAAATATTATTTTAGAGGTTGTCCATTGAACTGTAATACTAATATTCCATAATTACTGTAATGAGTTTATAATTATATTTATTATCAGAACACTAATATCAAAGTTAAAATGTTTGAGATAGTTGATAAAATATCGATACATTTTTGGCAAAGTAACGTAAGTCACCAAAAACGGTTTGTAGAAAAAACAATTTTTTAATTCAACCTGGTTAAACTTATTTAAATTATGACTGAAAAAAACTTGCTCTACTTGTCCTAAAAAAGGTTTAAAGTAATTCTAGGGTTACTACACTTTTTCAGTACCTTTTTAACAGTAATAGCATTAGTTTAATTGAAAAACATTATTTTCGCCAAATATGTCACTTACATTACTTTGCCAAAAATGTATCGATATGTTATTTGCTGAAGTTATTAGTCATAATCATTAAAATGAACTGAACTTTTTTGCAATATTGCTCATTAGTAAATAAGTTTCGTCAGTAAACACTAATGTATTTGCATCTCTTGCTTCCTTGATTTTCCTCATGGAGGCTTAAATGTCTAATTTCGTGTTTCTCTGTCAATATTTTTCTGTTGATTTTTTTTTTCAGCGAAACCCAAGTTTGTAGAATTTCATTCCCATAGTTTCTCTACTTCCTCGTAATTCAATTTATTTACAAATTTTTGGTGAATTTTTTAAATTGGGGGAACTTGTTTATTGCGAAGATGAAAATCGTATATTATATATTTGTGTCTGTAATATACTTATGTACTCACATGGATACTCACATATTTATATAATCACATGGATCTAGCTGTATTTTGACTTTTTTTGTTGTTTTTTTTTTGTTTATTAGGTGTGGAGAATTCTGAGGTGTCTCCATTTTCAACCTCATGACCCTCTTTAGTGATGTTTCTGATGCTATATATATATATATATATATATATATATATATATATATATATATATGATTAACAATGATATGATATGTTAAATATGATTCTAATATTCTTTGTGGTGATCTTAACATGATTATCTTAAAGAGTCAAGGCAAAAATCTATATTGAAGGATTTTATGATTAGAACTGTAAAGATAATGAACCAACTAGAATATTTACAAATAAAAACGGTGTAATTTCACGATTGAAACTAGATTATTTTCTTACCAATATTCCTCAATTATTCAATGAGGTTGTCGTGAACTACAATTTAGGTGATCATCTAGAACTTCATTTTAGTTTAAACATATTTGAGAGTAACAATACTGCTGCATCCCAGATATCTACTTATAGAAACTTATCAAAGAATTGTTTGTCTAATCTTTTGTTGAGTCTTGATTCTGAGAATTTCGAAAATGTTTATACATATTCAAATGATGTAGATGATGCATATAGAGCTTTTTTGAACTCTGTCTCCTATCTTATTGATACAACATGTCCTTTAATATCAAAACGCATAACTACTAATACCAACAGAAAATGGATCAATACTGAAATTCTTCAGATTAGTAAAAAGCTGAAAGATTTATTTTGGCTAGCAAATGTTAGTGGTAATTCAGATTTAATGTATAACTATAAAATACAAAAGGCCAACTTTATTCGTAAGGTAAAGGATATAAAAAAAGCATCATATCAAAGTTATTTACATAATCAAAATAATAATAAAAGAAGGAAGGAGATATGGAAAACTGTGAATTGTCAAACTGGTAAAAATAAAAACAATTTTGAGTGGAGCATTACTGATAATAATAAATTATTGATACATCCAGAATACATAGCAAACAAATTTGGTGAGTATTTTTGTACATCAGTCAAACACACATTATTAAAACAATTCAATAACTATACCTTTAATGATTTCACAACTATGACAATTAACAACACATTCTTTTTTTCTGAAGTCTCACCATTTGATATCGAGAATGCTATATCTTCTATGCTATGCTGTTTTGTCTTACATCATCAACCTATCTGTCAAGGATGGCAAGTTTCCAAGTGACCTTAAAACGGGAGTAGTCAGTCCAATTTTCAAAAAGGGAGATCCATATTTGGTTGATAATTACAGGCCAATCACTGTAACAAGTGTACTCTCTAAGATTATTGAAAAGTGTATTTATAGTAAAATGTTAAATTTTCTGAATAAATATGATATCTTAAATAAATGCCAGCATGGGTTTCTTCCTAATAAATCTACAGAGAGTGCTTCTATTTCATTATTTAATTATATCCACGCTGCTTTGGATCGAAAAAGGTATGTGGATGCACTCTTTTTTGACTTAACTAAGGCTTTTGACTCTATTGACATTGAAATTATACTGCCTAAATTAGAAGCCCTTGGTTTTCGGGGTTATTTCTTGAACTGGTTAAGGTCATACTTACAACATCGTAAATTCCTAGTAAAAGTCGATAATAAGAAGTCATGTTTCTTGTCATGTAATCTTGATCGAGGCTCCGTATTGGGACCCCTAATAGTTCTTTTATATGTCAATGATTTGACACATTTTTTAACTGCAGACTGTATAGTTCTTTATGCAGATGATTCAACAATTGTAATTGACGAGTCAAATGAAGTCGAACTCATATCAAAAATGAACTTAGTAGCACAGGAATTTACAACCTGGTGTAAACTGGCGGAACTCTTTAATGGTAAATTCAAAGAAAACTATTTGTATGCAGTTCTACTCACGCTTTAAACCATCCCATGGTTATAAAATCACAGTTAGTTCTGAGGAAATACCTTTTAGTGATAAGACATTGTTTCTTGGTAGCATTCTAGAAAGTAATATGACATGGGATGAAAATATCACTAAAGTCTGCAAAACAATGAATAAGGGTTACTATGCGATCCTTCAGTTGAAAACTCTATTTAACACCAATCAATTGATAAGTGTGTGTTATGCATTGGTTTATTCATATATGGCCTATAATGTTATCTTGTGGGGAAACTCTCGAGTTTTTATAACTGAAAAGAGAATTCTTAGATTGATATTCAATATTAATAATAGACAATCATGTCGTAAATATTTTATTGAACACAGGCTGTTGACTTTTCATGCTTTATATATTGATAAGTGTATTATTCACGTCAAAACTAAATTTCAAAATTTTACCCTCAGACTTTCATAATTACCCGACAAGACACGGGAGGTTGATAAGCGTGTGTAAACACTCCAAAACTCTCTTTGAAACTAGTCCTGATTTTGCTGATATAAGAAATGAAAACAATATTCAAAAATTCAAAAATAAATTAAAAGCATGCTTGATCCAATTATGCGTTTACAACCTAAATTAATATTTTGACTTAAAAGACTACAGAGAATAAGGACCGACGGGTTCAGAGACGCTCTATATTGCATATCTTTGTTTTTTGTTTTTATATTAATCTATATTTTATTGATTTTGTTTTATGTAATTGTCCTATATAACTTGTTGATCATGCTTTATGTACTATATGACTTGTCCTATATCACAATGTGATCTGATGGGATTAAAGAATATTCTATTCTATATATATATATATATATATATATATATATATATATATATATATATATATATATATATATATATATATATATATATATATTAAAAATGTATCCACAAAAAACAAAGATGCCTACAAAAACATCTTCAAACAATAAAAATTAACAATAATTGACTATTTTTATCGCTTGCAGATGTTTTCGTTTCTATTGCCTGAATTTTGTCAACTCAGAAAAAAAAATGGCCAACAAAATTCAGCCAAGAATACCAATTACCTAAAACATTTGTAAACTATAAAATCATCATTATTTCATCATCATCAATTCATCAATTATTTTCGATTTTTCGGAGTCTGCGTTCTCCTTTTTTATGAAACCAACTTTTTTGACACAGTGTTTGATTGTTTCCGGTGTTACTTTGTTCCAAGCTTTCTTACACATTCGAGATATTTGTAGAATGTCTAACTTTATTTTAAGGGAGTTACAATCTTCCGTCAATATGTTTTCAACCAAAAAACCTCTGAAAAAATGTTGTAAGATATTTTTTGACACCCTGGTCCATAGGTAGGAGGACCGAAGTCATGTTAGCAGAAAAAAAATTAACTTACATTTTCCATCAGTGGGATAGTGTTGTGTGCCGTACAGTTGTCAATAAACAAAGTAACTTTTTTTATGAACTTTTTGTCTAACTTTTTCAGCCATTTCTTAAAAAGATCACTAGTCATCCAAGCTCTTGCGCTGCTCACATATTCCACTGGTTTTGACTTTACGTTCTTAAAACAACGCGGATTAACTGACTTGCCAATCCTCAGTAGAGGCAGTCTTTCTGATCAGTCCATGTTTGCACCAATTAGGAGAGTGACTCTTTCTTTACTTAGTTTTCTTCCGTGATATTTTTCGTTTTTAAATGCCAGTGTTTTGTCAGGAGCGCATTTAAAGAAAAAATACTGGTCTCGTCAATATTAAAGATATCTCTTTCATCTATATCCTGAATCATCTCCTCCAATTTTTTTCCATTGGTTGGCTTCTTGCTGATTAACGGCCCCACTTTCTCCACAAATGGATTTAAACCAAATGTTGTTGCATTCTTTGAAGCCGTCAAGCCACCCTGTACTCGCCTTAAAATTGTTTCTGCTCATTTCATTAGAGATGGGCTATTTCATTACACTACTTCCCTCTTAGATCTGAGCGTCCCGATCAGCAACTCCAGATGTAGGCCCAGGATGGCGGAATCTACAGAACTCTCCAGCTCTGATTGAATCCCTCAAGAAGAAATAACAGTCTACATACTTTGAAGGACACGATCTTTTCAGGTTAATGCAACACACATTAATTCGTACGCCGGTTTCTCGGAAGATCACTTCAAGCATGCTTCTGACAATCTTCCAATCCAGATTTTCTAGTGCATGGCCTATCTTGGGTAAGGCCAAATTCTTGATGTCATAGTGATTCTTGATTTTAGTGAAACTTTATAGATCATGTCTGAAGGTGGTAAAGTTTCCAAAAAGCAGTGGGCTTCGGAAGAAATGAGTACTTAATAGTTGCCTCTTGGGAACACAGTTTGTGATACCCAGAGAATGGCAACTATAAAAACAGGATTAAAAAAGCTAGATTCACAAAAAATTGTTTAAGTTTTTGACGCCAACTGGATAGAAATTTACAGAAAAATTAAAAACAATTTTACAATTTCAATGTGAATAAATAATTATAAAAAAATTTAAAAATCTGACACAGGATAGCATTTTACACCCAAGTAGTTTGGTTATAATGCAATGAATTTTATGCATGACAGAAATACTTTTTCCTAGGACTTCAGTATAAACCAGACACAACTAAGAATAAAAAAAATCTTTTGGTTGGTTATTAAAGAAAAAACTGCACTTTATAAATAAATACTTTGATTGTTCTCATGCCAACCAGAAGTAAAGGACCAAAAACAAACCTCTAACAAAACATAGTTTGCTTGATAGAAATAAGAGTTTCATATTTGTTTGTTTTGCTTTTGTTTTTTAAGTTCTATAAAACACAAAAAACAATTAAATTCAATTCAAATTCGTCGTTATTTGTTATAAAACAATAGAAATTTCTTCCAAAGAGGTCTCCACAAGTTTGTAAATGTAGCAGAATTTACATAAGGATCCCTAGTAACCGAAAATAATGATGTCAGTGCAAAAATGAAGAACAGAATAAACAAACAGCGCATATTACACAAATACAAAAACTACTAATTTGCTCATTAGAGCAGTTTCACCACTTAATTAACACTCCACATAGAAGTTTTTTCTTCTGTTCACTAAGTTAGTTCATTCATTAACTGAAACAATTTAGAAGATTGGATTATTCAATTGACAAGGTTAAAACAAGATCAAAGTCAAAGTTATATCTTCTATTAAAAAGAGAATCCAGATTCAAGAAATTCATCATATTAAAAGAACAATACATCAGAAATATTTGAACTCTCAAGATCTATATGCAGATTGAAGGACAAAGTTCTTCGAAAATCCTCACCTAGATTTTTGACATTATTGACACTCTCAATCAAAACATCCTCTAAATTGTAATTAAAAACCAGAGATTGATAAAACTGGATCACCTGACATTTTTTACGATTAATAATTAATTGGTTATTAACTCACCAATTCGCAAATTGAACCAATGATTTCTGTAACCCAATACAATCAGAACATTCCCGAACAATACAAAATAATTTTGTATCATCCTTATATGCTAAGACACGACAGTTAGTCAAGGATCTGGTAGCATCATCAACAAAAATTGTAACGAGTAGAGGTCCTAAATGGGAACCTGGGGGCACTCCAGAGCTTGAAAAGTATTCAGTTGAAATAAAGCAATTCAGTGTCCTTAGGTTTGAGGCACAAAGACCAGTCTTGCATATAACTTTTCAACCAGTAAAAAAGTTTAGAATTCCAGTTTATACAATAAAAGGTAATGATCTACCCTTTCAAATGATTTAGACAAGTCAGTATAAATGAAATCCACTAGAGAACTGTTGAATGACTAGGCAGGAAACCATGCTGACTCAAAGTCTCTAAAATTTTAGGAATAGCAGAAAGAATTGTAATGGAATGATAATTAGAAACCAATGATTGACGATGACGATTAGATAACATCCAACATAACTCATAAATTTGAATGAACCAATAACAATTTATACCTTAAATTTGTTTTTGATGACTCCTTTTAAGGATGTAAACTGGTCATTTGTGACAAGAATCTACACCAAACACATTTTTGAAAAGTTTTATCAGTGAAATGGTGTTACTTAATATCGTTGGCAAAACAAATCGTTTTGCTTGAAAAAAACATAGACAAACCAAGAGACTGTTACAGTAAAAATTATACTGAGGTTTTCAGGTCATGAGATATTGAACCCGAACCTCCCGTGTGACTCAGTTTTTCAAGGCTAAAAAATAATAAATAGTACATATAAATTTAGAAATACATATGTTAAATTTAAAAAATCTAATTCTACTTGCAAAGCAGTATAAAGTTTCATTTACAAGTTTTTTTAAACTAAGGTAACTAACCATTTACAGGGAATTTCCTTTTATAAGAAATTTTATTATATGTTGCTGTAACAATTGTTAATTGTTTTATTGATACAATTTTGTGTTTCAGATATGGCGGTAAATGTTTATTCCACGAACGTTACGTCAGAGAATCTATCCCGCCATGATATGCTGGCATGGGTGAACGAATGTTTGCAGAGTAGTTTTGCAAAAATTGAAGAATTATGTACAGGGGCCGCATATTGCCAGTTTATGGACATGCTTTTTCCTGGATCTGTCCAATTAAAGAGAGTTAAATTTAGAACCAATTTGGAACATGAGTACATACAAAATTTCAAGATTCTTCAAGCTAGTTTTAAGAAAATGTCAGTAGATAAGGTAATATAAGATAGTAGTAATTTAGTAGTTAGAACAAATATTTATTTAGAGTCTACTTTATTGACTCAATGCAGTCTCAGCTAAGTAGTAAGTTTAGTTAAGTCTATTCAATAAATTATTTACACTAGTTTAGAGTTAAGTAAGTAACGATTCAACTGACCATCTATACAAATTAATTTAGATAGTTTGTATCTTTCAGCGGGTAAAGACCATAGAAAGAGTGCCGTCTACCTACGGAGGTTGGCAATCATAATGGCTATTTTTATTGTTGAACTTGCTGCTCTAAACAAATCAATTGATCTGCATTGATACCAATCACATAGTTTCTTGAACCATGAGTTCTGCCTTCGGTCAACAGAATCTTTCCCTGTATTATTATCAAAATTTCATATTTTGGTCCCTCATCAAGTGGCCTAGGTATTCCAGTTTTCTGGTTTGTATAGTGGAGATTAGTTCTGTTTCTTTACCAACCCTCTCTAGTACTTCTTTTTTTGTAATTCTATCAGTCCATGATATTTTTAATACTCTGGTATTGGTTTCATTGATCAAAGTTCCCAAGTACTGATAGTTTTCTACTTGTCCTATCATGTTACCATTAATTGTCAATAGGCGATGTATATTTTGTGGTCTTTTTGTAATTAGCATTTTTTTCCCGTGGAATTTATGGCTTTGGCGAGAACCAATTAGCCAGACTATGTTAGATTGAATCATTAATTTGTGTATAATGTTAATGTTTATATAAAACGGTTAAGGTGTTTTTTTTCATATATAATTGGTACATGAATAAATTTTTTATTTTTTTTGCGCTAGGGCGTCAACCCGGTTCATCCCCTCGGAGGTTTCAGTAATTAGCATGAACTTCGTTTTTTTTAGCGTTTATAGTAATTCCCATCACAGCACTGATCTTTTATACTCGTTTCTATGATCACAGTGTCGTCTGCATATCGTAAGTTGTTAATTAATTTTCCGGTAACTCCCGCTTTGATATTATTGAGCGTGTTTTGGAAAATTTCTTCAGAATATAAGTTAAACAAAAGTGGCGATAAAACACATCCCTGTCTAACTCCTCTACAGATCTTCATTTCTTCTGAGTGATGCCTGTCAATTTGAACTATGGCAATTTGGTCCCAATATTATGTTGGCACCACAGAATACTAATCACAACAAGAAGCGAAACGGAGGGCTTTTTCGCAATCCAAATTTCTTTGCGCATGTGCGAAATCGGCCATAGTGTTAGTAGTGTTGTTTGTTTATATATTGAGAAGTGTTATTGTATTGTATTGAGAAGTTATTTAGTTAGTTATTTAGTTAGTTAGTTATTTAGTTAGTTAGTTAATTTAATATATTTGTGTAATAAACTTATTGTGATGGCTGCACGAAAGGATTTTATTGTGTTGTTCGTGGGTGCCCATCGAAAACTGGGGAAGAAATTAGTCTCTTTTCAATACCGACTGATCGTAGCAGGTAAACAAATTAAATTTTAAATTCAAACGTATTACAAATGTTGTCTGAATGTTTATATTTTAGTTAAATACACTTTTTTTAGAGGCCAATAGGTATGATCGGCTTTCAAAGGTGCTGAATTGCATACTAATTATAGAATGTGCGAGAAACGTTTTGAACCGGTGTACATGTACAAAGGAAACACACGGAAGTATTTATTTCAACAAGCACATCCAACGATTTTCTCACACAGCCAATATTCAAAACACACAGACGAACCATTAAAGAAAGTCATAAGGCTGGAAGGTAGATACTTTTTATTTATTCACAATTATAGTGCTTTATTATAAAAGTCACAGTATCTACTTACAACTATATACAAAGTTGTTTGTTGTTTTTCATAATATAAACAAGATCTGGAATTGTGAAATTTAATGATCTTTTATCAGCCTTATTAAGAACATAATATATCTTATGGTTACATACTGAGTAATATTTATGTCGTGGTTTTAGGTACCACTGAAACCTATAATGTACAGGAAGTAATTAATAGTCCAACTGATAAAAACCATAATACTATACCTGATACTTTGATGGAAGAGTTTCTGGTAACAGGTAATTTTATTTATTGCTACAACTGTATTATGCATTCAACTAATCACTAATAAGCATTAACATATCTACTTTGAACGTTTATATGTTATTTGGTTATTAAATATATTTTTATATTTCAGATGTTAATATCAGGAAGTGTCTAGCCCACCTAGGCCCCATACTCCAGCTCCATTTTTCACAGCTGCAACACAAACCCCCTCCAAGTTGTCGGGAGGTACACCAAGAAAAAGGAAACTTAGATTGAAAATAAAAAAATTGCATGCAAGTGCAAAGAAAGCATATGCGTCTTCCAAACAGAAGGAAGACAATAAATCTTTAAAAAAATTTTTTCAAATGTGTGACAAATTTTTAAACAAATCCCTAGCACAAATAGTGAAAGCTCAAGCAATTTTAAAAACTAAATGTCCAAAAAGTAGAAGGTATTCTGATGAATATAAACAATTTGCATTAACACTATATTTTTTGGGCCCAAGAGTGTATGCTTTTATGGAAAGAATACTGTATTTGCCCTCAAAACGAAGTCTTCAAAAAATTACTGAAAATTTGGTCTGTAAACCTGGTTTGAATAATGACCAAATATTTGATGCCCTAAAGTTAAAAGTGAACACAATGTTAGATCAGGACAAGCACTGTAGTATTTGTATTGATGAAATGTCTATTAAAAGTAATTTATTTTTTGATACAGGTCGTGATGAGATTGTTGGTCTATATGATATAGGAAATGGGAAAAAGGAATCAATAATTGCATAAAATGTACTTGTGATAATGGTTCGAGGCTTATATTTAAATTGGAAACAACAACTAGCATATTTCTTTGTAAACACTACCTTTGAAGCAAATCATCTTCTTCCTATTATAAAAGAATGTATTTCTAAACTATTTCAATCAGGTTTATATGTGAATTGAAGACATAAGTGGATAAAGGTCATATGTCACAAAATGATATTTTTGAGTAATGACCATTTTAGTGTCTTTTGTTCCAAGTTAATTATTTATTTTATAAATTTGCATTGCTGCACTTTTTTAAACAGGTATCTGAAGGTACTTTTTTTAGACTTTAAATTGAATTTAAAAAAAGTTACCTTAAGCCAAATATTTCAGATTTTGTGGACATATTGCCTTAATCCACATACTAAAAATAATTAAAAAATGTTAGGGTTCAGTGGATAAAAGAGTTAAGTATAAAAAATGGTCATTTATTTTCAAAAAACACTTACAATACAAAATGAAAAATTAACAAAAATAAATTTTTTAGTAGGTTTTTCTTTTCTTTTTAGGATTTTCTTTATTTTCCTCTATCGCGTTTTCATAAAACCATCTGTACTCTTCGGGAACAAATTTTATTTGGTCTCTTAAATTTTCCAGTTTTTCCAAACTCAAACCAACAGTTTTATTTTCCAGTCTTCTTGGTCTATATTCACTTCTGGTCAGATGTGCTGTCCTTTTTTTTCTTAAATCTACTTGCTGAAATGGCATGTAGTCATTAAGACATGTCTTATAGAGATAGAATCCAAATTCGTCCACTCTTATCCATTTTACATTATCACGAAAATTAATCTTTTCATTTGAACTGTTTGTTGTCTTTTTACATAAATAGAGCTTCGTTAGCAGATCTTCAAAGTCGTAGAAAAAATTCTCCATATTTACACAAATGCTACCTTTTGTGCTTGCCGACGTGATAATGTTACGATATTGATCTGGAATAAAAATTGACTGATGTTTTCTCAGAACTTTTTCTATCCTTCCAAAGTCCCTGTCAGAATCTAAATAACTGTGGCCCACTTCAGGAAATTTGTGCTCTATTATTTTAAAATATCCATTTAAAATGAGATATTGATATAGACCTACAATTATAAAGTTTTTGTTCTGACCAGAACATGAATCTGACCATATGATCAAATGATTAATATGGGGATTTTCTTCTTTTAAAAGCTTACAAAATCGAAACAGACAACTCGCTATTTCAGTACTACCTCGATTAGCTACATCTTCGGTCCACGTAAAAAAGTAAGATTTTGATCCTGATGAAGTTATGCAATGTATACCAAAATTATACAGCCACATTTGACGTAAATAGAATGCTCTTGATGTTGAAAGCTTAGGTAACGGCATGGTTTGTTGTAGATCCATTGTGATGTAGCACATATTATTGTCACTTATTGGCTTTTGCCTATCTACTTTTTGAGATTCAAATGCAATGCTACAGTTTTCTTTATGCTCTATAGTATTTTCTCCAGAATCACATGTGCTACATGTGTCACTTTTTGGATATCCAAATGATAGATTGAATTTAGTATCGAACACATGGCGATACATGGAAAGTTTAACTAAGTATTTTTCACCAATTTGTTGTTCATCGCATCTTTTTAGGTATAGTTCATGCATTTTTGTTACATTTAATAATGGTGACAAATACTTTCTATTCTGATTTTTGTTTCGAGAATAGTGAGAGCTCTCAGCTGGAAACATTTGAACATGTTCAGTAATGTATTCTACTACCGCTTCACCGATCTTGTGAGGTCTATTTGTATGTTGCCCTTGTTTACTTGGACTTGGAGCTGATTGACCTTGTTTAAGTTGTTTTTGAAGATTTAATATTTTCTTTGAGCCAACTTGGTACAGCGAACAAATTGCATCCTTACAGACAGATATTTTTTCTCTGTCGTAAGTTACTGAGTATTTAAAAGAACATTCTCTTAACTTCTGCTTTTTACCTCCAGAACGAATTCGGTGTCTTGAAACTTGATTTATGTCAATGCTTTTAAACAAAAGACAGGTTTTTGCGTTATTTTCTAAATTATAAAACCTTTTCAATATAGATTTTCTAGCTTCTAAGCTGAATTTGGTTCCACACTTTAATCTGCATGTTGCTTTACATAACACTAAATCTTCCTCAATTTCTTTTGCTGGTATAATTTTTCCATTTTGAGAAACATATTCCAACCCTTTTTCTTTTTGTATTGCTGCCTTTTTTTTCTTCCATTCAACAGGGTTGCGTTCTCTTTTACGAGCTTTCTTCTCTTTAAGCTCAAAAATTTTTTTCGCCGTCCTGTGAGGTTTGGAAACATCAGCTCCTTGTCCTTCTGCGGTAACATGTACCGCACTTTGACTGTCTTCAATATTGGGTTTTATTTGAAATTTCTTTGTCTTATTTTCAGCATTCACTTCTGCTTGGTTGTCTATATTCTTCATGTTTTGTTCCTTTTTTTCATTTAACAAATTTTTGTTAGGAAGTTTTTCAGAAAAGATGTTTCGTTTAGCATCATGTATTTTTTTGGAAAACATTTTGTTTGTGGTTTCTTCATAGTAGTCTGATTCATCCGAATAGCCCGTACCTGAAGGAACGAATTCATCACTGGACGACACATATCCGTCTGCTTCGCTTCCTGACTCATTGCTTTCTAAAAATATAAAACTATATGTAGTAAAATTAAAATAAATTTACTACTAAGAAATTATAAACCTTTCCAGCCAGGCTTACGTATGGTATCCATGTGTTTTTTCATTTTATACCAAATATCTCAAAAGCACAAAACCAAATTTTTTCATATTAAAAACGTTGGAGAACAATTTTATTAAAATTTAGACAATGCATAGTGTCTATCTGTCTATGAGATATTGAAACACTCCAAATAACCGATATTACAAAATAATTATTAATACAGATTAGAAAATACTAGATAACTTTAATATTATCTTAAATTATTATTATATTAACTTGTCAACGAGGCTGGAAATGTCAAATAAATATTCCCTTACCGACAAAATTTCCGGAAGTCGATGGTATCTGCATGTCTGCACAATACTGTTTATTGGATAAATCGTTGAGTTTACGGGTATTTAAATCTGACGAACTAGGAGGAAATACACCTAAAACCAACAATATTGTAAGTATGTGATAAAAACTACAGTAAAAAGCATTAATTGGTACTTTGCATAAAACAACAAGTATTAAAAAATATATGTATATGAACCTTTATATAATAATGTAATATTACCTTTTTTAACAGTATTCTTTTCTTTCTGTTGAAGATATAGTCTGTAAATTCTTTTTCCTCTACTCTCCATAATTTTTTCGTAACTTTTTGACTTAAAAACTGTAAAAATGTTTGCACAAAGTAAATTACACAATTACATTGATTTTCATAACATAACCTATAAAGTCAAATGTCAGAAAACCAACTGCTGAGCGACTAAAAATTTGAGTGGATAAAGGTAATATGTCCGCGATTTTAGACATAATACCTTTATCCACTAGAATTCGAAAATTTAGTGGGACATATTGCTTTAATACCTTCCTATTTTTTTTAATTAGCTAAAAATAAGTAATTTTAAAAGGTTAAACAGCATATTAGCAGCACAAAAAACCAATAAAACAATTTTTTCAAAAAAGTGACATATGACCTTTATCCACTCATGTCTTCAATTGTCTTGTTACTGATATGGGATCGAATTTTCTAAAATTGAGTAAATTACTGGGGATTTCTCCAACTAACTGAGAATTTGATGTCAATGGACAAAAAATTATTTATATATTTGATCCATGTCATTTAATTAAAGCCACTAGAAATAACTTAATTAATAATGTTTTTTATTTTGATGATAAAAAAACATCTTGGTCATTTATAGAAACTTTTTATCATGAAGATAAAAAGCAGTTCTATAAGTGTGCACCAAAACTAACACACTCATATATATCCTACATCTTTTGAAAAAATGCGAGTAAAACTAGCATCTCAAATTTTAAGTAACACAAGCTTGAGTAACAACACATAAGCTTGAGATTTCACAATTTATTAGGAAATTTGTCACCTAATTTTTTAAACTGTTCTAATTCTTGTTTTGAGTCGTTTTGTTTTTTATATGTGTTTGTATTTAAAAGTTTCCATTTTAAAAACCTTATTTAACATTTCAGCTTAAACTTGGTCCGACTCTAATTTACTTTCTTTTAACCTAGATAAAACAGTAGCATTATCCTATCAAGGAGCTCTTCAACTCGTAACAGCCAGATCAGTACCGCTGATTCTGTAAAATTTCTTGGTATTTTTTGAGACAGCAACGTTAAACGGTCCCTTCATATCGATTTGTTAAGTAACAAACTAGCCTCAGCCTGCTATGCAATAAGATCTGTTTCGAAGGCGATCAATTTAGAATCTTCCAAAATTGCATATTTTTCTTTCTTCGAGTCTCATCTTCGATGTGGTCTTCCTTTGGGGGTTCTGGTACAGCTGCCCAATCCGTTGATATTATTAAATAAAAAAAGTAATAAAGTATCTGTTTGGCCTCAGAAGAACAACACATTGCAGAGTCTACTTCAAAGATCACAGGATTTTACTTCCTTCTTTATATATTTTAGAAACTGTTTGCTTAGTTCGTAAATACCTACATGTCTTTCCAGCAAGACCTTATCATGACTACTA
Source organism: Diabrotica balteata (assembly GCA_918026665.1). Classification (NCBI taxonomy): domain Eukaryota; kingdom Metazoa; phylum Arthropoda; class Insecta; order Coleoptera; family Chrysomelidae; genus Diabrotica; species Diabrotica balteata. Next base: position 70,676,555 of record OU898280.1, on the reverse strand, counting down.
AACGAAAATTCAACCTTTGATGTTTATTTACCGATGCCGTTCACAGTTAGTAAACAAATCTATATTATATTCTGCAAAAAAACCCTTTTACGACATAAATCTGCAACATCGTTCCCGAAGTTTCGTAAAATGATAAAAGTCTATCTATTTGAAAGACCATTTTATTCAGTAGAAGAGTTTCTTAATTAATAACTAAGAAATTACAATATCTTAATGTACAGTTCCATGGTTCTTTACCCGTGGGTCATCATTACCCAAAGTAGCTTAAACTTATTAGTTCCTACGGTTGATTATGCAATTTGTTATTGTCTTTTTCCTCTGAGTCTTTGTAAGCTTCATCCATAAAATTGTAAAATTTTCAATGACAATAAAGCATATATTTCTATTATATTCCCATCCAGGTTATGTTTATCCATGCTTATAATGGTCTTTTAGAATGGGGCGGAATAAGGAATATTTACTTGCATTCTATAAACATTCAGAAGTGCTTAATTAGATTTTTATGAAAAAGATTAAGATATTACAGCAAACTGTTATACAACGAGAATAAATTTTTAACTGTACGTAAATTGTCCTCTTACAAAGCCCTTATACACATACATGAAATAAAAAAGGATACTATTATACATTAGCAATCATGCGCATCAAACTAGATATATAAGGAATAATGCAATTTTATTCAAATGTAATAAATCCATACTCCAGAAATATGTTGGCTACATAGGGCCCAAATGATACAATTGTCTACCGGAGAATTTAAAACAAATTAAGAGTTATAAAAAACATAGATATCAGTATAAAACTAAACAATGGATTGGAAACAAAATAACACAATTCTGCGAAGAGCAGATTAATTGATCATAGTAATAAATAAAAATATCGAAATATACCTTGTTTACCAACTACAATATTTCTTGAATTTATTGACATATTTATGTCACATGCTATATTAAAATGAATGTATTTTTGTAAGTGCGCATATGTAACTGTTTATATTAATACATTTGTTAAATATTTGCTTTTTTGTACATATATTTTTTAAGTATCACACACAAGGGGTGCTACTTTTATGGTAGCTCTATTTCAGTGATTTTTCATATTTAGTTAGTGTTAAGTATGCTTATTTTTTGTAAATCTATATTATAATCTAAGCTTCCTAAATAAACATTATTATTAGTATTAATTACAATAAATTTCTATTATTATTATTGTGTTTTATTACAATTTTTTACCCCTCCCTACTACAAATGTGATATATCCAGGCGAATTGAATGTAGTACTGTACAACCAGAAGTTTCAGAGACCTCAGATGCACAGAAAGAGAAATCGAAGAGGTATACGTGTATATTAATTACAATAAATTTTTATTATTCTGTTTTATTACAACTTTTTACCCTTTCCTACCATAAATTTGATATGTCCTGGCGAGTTGAATTTACTACAATACAACCAGAAGTTTCAGAGACCTCAAATGCATAGAAAGAAATCTAAGGTCATTTTGTATACAGTCATTCTAGCCGCAGCTGCAGAGTTTTTACGCGCAGCGAAAATATCGTGGTGTTGGAGGTTAATAGATATTCACATTCAAAGAAATTCCTCAACAGGAAACAAAAAAGTCAGCAACTTAAGACAAAGTTAATAGAAATTTCAAAAGTATAATTCTGTATTGATAAGTAAAAAAGTCTTAAGTCAAAATATAGATTTTGAGTGATGAAGTGTTTTATTAACCTTAAAAAAACGATAAAAAGTAATAGAAATTAAGCTTTTCATCTCTATTTTAAAATTAACTCTCAAATTCAATCGGTTTTTTAACGTACTAAAATACTTTCAGTACGTTAATTTGTTTGTTAAAAAAAAACAAATCAATATTTTTGACTTAACAACTTTTTAATTATCAGTTCAGAATTGATATATAAGTTATATTAAATTTTACAGAAAAAATAAAATTCATACAAAACAGATTACTTAAAAATGATTACTTCATTTCTCAGTGTAACTATCATTTACTACAGTTTTGAACGACTTCCTCACTACTTTTCTTCGTGTAATCAAATGTAGGTTCATTGCTACTGTCACTCTGAATTTCTGTCCTCCCAACATCAAAGGTTCCGACAAAGCTTTCGCTTCTGGTTGTGATTAGTGTTCTGTGGTTGGCACTATATTTATGATTTTAATGTCAATGGGCTTGTTCATAAGTATTGATATTAGTTTTTCATGTCTTTCTTTATCCAAAGCTTTTTCATAGTCAACAAAGCATAAATGTAGAGGGCTAGCCGTTAGTAAAAGTTAATATTTTAATTTAATCTCTTGCTGGAAATCGTGAAGTAAATACCAAAAGAGAGAGTTCATTCAAAAGGACCTTGGTACTTTTCTGATGTAAAAGTGATTTCAGTTAAATTGGCTGAAACTTTGCGGCGAGGTACCTTTGGTCATGCAGATCAAAAGTTATCGTTGCAGCAAGACTCATAAATCAATTGTTTCTTAGTTACAGAGGTTTTAGTACTTTTGAATAATGCATATTTGTAAAATAATTGACAGTTTGCTAAATAAAAGCACGTCCGCAAATGCTTCCTTTTTCGAGATACGGGGTGTTGAAATTTTTCTTACAAACGAACAATTTATTTATTGTCCTGAAACTTGCTGAGATATGCATGGTGGGTTTTAAGATTTGGTTATTGCGCATTTTTTTACATACAATTGGGAATTATATATTTATCATTTTCGCGCATACGGGTAATGGTCTCAATTTTTTCTAAAAAAAAAGGGGTGTGCCACTGAGATTTTTCAAATAAAAAATTATTTTTGAATTCTTCATTTAATTTGTGACAAAAAATATATTTTTTATATGAGGCCCCGTTTTGATGTAAAAAAAACGTCTTAACGCGTATTTTTCATGGCTTTAATACATTCTCAAGAACTATCTAATACAATAACATTAAACCAGAATAATAACAGAAAGTATCACTGATAAAATTGTAAATAGGCGCAAAGCTACAAACGTGTTCAAAATGACCTCCCTAAATCGTGACGTAAGATGAAACTTATATTATATTTCTTATTTAATTATGTAAAAGTGGTTTCAGTTAAATTAGTTGAAATGTTGCAGAGAAATAGCTTAGAAAGCTGATCAATTATAATTTCACAAATAATTTATTCCTCAGCACAGAGGTTAATGCTTATATCATACCAAAAAACTTTGAACTATGAGCTTACAATAGAACTATGAGATTACAAATTAAGAAATTATCTTGTGATTAAACACTGGGGATTACATCAGTTACCTTGGTTTTCTTTCTGATCTATTCTATTCTTTTTCGATCTCTATTATTTCTGTTACTGTTCTGGTTTAATGTTATTATATTAGAATGTATTAAAAGAATGAAAAGTATGTTAAGATGTTTTTTTTCATAAAAATGGCGCCGCATATGAAAAAAAGGAGAAAGATGTTTTGACAAAAATTAAATGAAGAATTCAAAAATGATTTTTAATTTGAAAAATCGCTGGTGCACCATTTTTTTCTTAAAAAATTGAGACCACTACTCTTATGCGCGCCAATGAGGAATATAAAATTCCTAATTGTGTGTCAAAAAATGTGCAATAACCAACTTTTAAAACCACCAAATTTCATTTGCATATCTCAACCCATTTCAAAGCAATCAATAAATCGTCAGTTTTCGTTAGTTTGTAAAAAAAACTTACACCCCTTATCTCGGAAAAGGAAGCATTTGCGGGTATACGTTTATATAGCAAACTGGCATTTTTCATGGAAAATCACTCCCTGAAGTTAAGTGAATGCATTTACTAAAACTCTGTGTCTTTTATAAATATGTATATGTATTATTCAAAAGAACTAAAAACAGACACTTTGAACCCCTGTAACTAAAAAACAATTGATTTCTGAGTCTTGCTGTAATAACTTTTTAACAGCATGGCCAAAGCTACCTCTCTGCCAAGTTTAAGCCAATTTAAGTGAAACCACATTTGTATAAGAAAGAAAAAAAAACACAGACAGACGCTGGCACAGCTCAGGCAAGAAACCAATCTACATGGAAGTACATGTTCCAATTAACATTTCTTACCTAAGTTCAAGAGAAGAACTGTAACCAACGAAGAAGAAGAAGCAAGCGTGGAACGTCCTGCAGATTTAAACACCAATTTAAAAAAAAAAACTAGATATTGTAGAAGGTACACCGAGGACGGAAGACATTGTAGAGGAGTCTCAAGATCTATTACAGACTCAAAAAAGTACAGAAGACGATCAAAAAATTGCTCAAAGTTCTCGATTAGATAATCAACAAGCTTTCACTCCCTCAACAAAAAAGTTAAAAACATCTCATGAAAATTTGATCAGTATTTTGGAAAAGAGGCAGCAAGTGAATGATCAGTTGTTTGAAAAATTTTTAACGCAGACAGAAACTGTACCAGAAAAATCTGCTATTCATAAATTTTTCGTTCCATGGCTGATACTGTTTCAAACTTTACACCACATATTATTGCTGAAACTAGGTTACAAGTTTGTAAAATAGTAACAGAGATGGAACTGAAAATGCATAATGTACAGTGGCTGTTTTTGTGATAGTCAAAAATATTGTATGAATTTTTCATTATCACATTTAAGATGCGTATGAATTAAGTTACTACAGGTCCTTTCATTCTCTCTATTTTTAAATATATTGAGAGTCTGTCTTGTTTTCTTTAAAGTTCTAATTATTAGTTCAATATCTTCCTCTTCTTCAAGTAACAGTTTCATCAACATTTTTTTCATTATCATTTTCATTATTTATAAAGTCCTTTGTATTTTTAACCTAAACTAATAATCGACGTCCATACCTATTGATATCTACATACCAGCAAACTGACTAATTCTAGAGAAACCACTCAACCGTTACCGACGACGTGTGGACGTTAGCCACAACGTCCAAACGTCGACGGCCGCGGCTTACGTCTGTTCAGAGAAACCAGCACATTTTTTTGTGTTGAGTGTCACCAAATTTGTAGTTATGGAATTTATATGTCTAGTTCCTAGGATATAGTTACATCCAAAGAAATATTGCTTATTAGTTGGTCAGTTGAATCGTTACTTATTTACTTAATCCGAAACCAGCGTAAGTTCGTCGAAGAGACTTTAATTATATGTATTTCCTATATTAAATTTTCTGAATATTACAAATCTACAATGTTTTGAATTAATGCAATTACAGATAATTCCTGTAGATAAATTGATAAAAGGCAGATTCCAGGATAATTTTGAATTTCTGCAATGGTTCAAGAAATTTTTTGATGCAAATTATGATGGGCGGCAATACGAAGGCTTGGAAGCGAGAGCGGGTGTTTCTCTCGGTTCGGGAGCCACTAACAACGGCCACAGCGTCCAGCACCACATCGCTCCAGCCCCAAAACCCCATATACAGAATAGACAGGGTAACCATTGAATAATGCTTAGAGGATATAGCATTTTACTTAGATATTTGAATTTTCTGATAATGTGCTTGTCAGTTTTAAGTTTAGACTTCGAAAAAATGTTGGGGGTAATTAATATAGAAAAAGACAACAGCTCTGTAGAAAAACAAATTACTGTAATTCATATATATATATATATATATATATATATATATATATATATATATATATATATATATATATATATATATATATATATATATACCTAGGGCGCCGCATTATGTACAAGTAGGCATAAATGTCTGTCTTTTCTGTCTAAAGTATTCGCTTATAGTGTCACATTTTTCAGTGTAGTTAGACCTTCTCGGGCAGTGGTAGAACGGAAGACAGACCAAGAGAGAGAAAAAAAAGAGTTCTTAATCAAGTTTCCTACATAACAGAGTAATTGCACTACATGTAGCTTCATCTACTTTGAATAACCGAAAATAAAAATCACTTATACCTAATTCTGAATATAATAACATAACTGGTACGCCACGCTCATCAGGAAGTAGTCTTCCATAGACAAACTATCAACAATATTAGAAATTCAGTAGGCAAAAAATACATACATCCGTAGAGGCTGCAAGCTTAAATTACTAAGATGTATAGTGTCCTGATTTACTTTATTTTTTTTACCTGATTTTTTTTTATTATTTAGTTACACTCTTTAGCAATCAAAACACAAATAATGTTCTATAAGCTAATTTGCTGGCTGCAGAGCAAAGGGCTCCTATTTGCTTGCTGATGTGTTTCTTCTCCAGTGACAATACCCCTTTAACTGATTCTCAGGTCAGTTCCTTTTGAGTCTTCTGTTGGCTTTATGCATCATTAGAAGTTGAAGTAAGGGATTACTGTGTGATTCCAGTCCTTCATGCTATATTTAGTAATTACATCCTGTATGAACGTAATTCTTAGGTCTTCATGAAGTGTTAAGTTTGACCCATACCAGAGTGCATCAGTTATAGTTCGCGGTATTTTCAATTGACTTGAATTATGGTTGTATTATGTTGTGTTATGATTGTAAAAGTCACTTGGACTGAATTTGTTTTATTCATTTTAACTCTTCACTTGTTTGACCACGTCTCGATTTCATTCAGTTGTACCTGTAGAATGTTATATGCCATAGTTGGATTTTCATCAACTGCAAGAATGACAGCATCATCTGCAAACGTACCAGTGATGGTTTCATTATTGGAGGGTAGATCTACTGTGTATAGCACATATAATATTGGTCCAAGAACGCTGCCCTGTGGGACACCAGATTTTATAGGAAAATTATTGGAATTATTTAATGGTATTTTTTATCAGAATAGCTGATCTAGCATGGGCTGTATTGCCTGGGTGGTTTGAGGAATAAGCTGTGTAATGAGGTACCTTGAAGTAAGTTTGATTTGTGAATTGGCTTTCACTGACTAATAGAATGTCGTTGTGTAGTAGAAATAACTCGACCTCATTTTTGCGCTGTAGAAGTCCATTGACATTCCACTTTGCTATTTTAATGAAGCTATTTAATTTTTGATATTAACGCAGTTGGCAAGTTTAGGATCTTGGTGTTCTGTTTGAACATATTTTTGAATTCCTTTAGGAATTTGTTCATTATGTCATGAATATTTGTTTGTTGTTCAAATATGCATTAATGCATACTTAATGCATTAGCATAGCTTGCGATTATTTTGGATAATGGAATAGAGGCACTGATCCACTGATGTCGTTGTACACATTGTAGATCAACGATATAAAGATATTTTTTTTAACTGAATAACCTATATTTTAATTTAATAATAATAATAAATAATAATAAAGGTCTTTATTTTTCCTTCAAATTCATACAATATACAAAATATATAAAATTATACATGCATATAATACAATAAGAAAGAAAAAATGCCGAAGGTCACTGAAGAAATCAGTACCTCTGCTTTTCATCTTAAGCAAGAGAAAAAAATATAATATTTGTTTTACATGTTCTGTAACAATCAAATAAAAACCATAACTAATAGAAACATTTAGCATTTAAATATTGTCCAAGGACTATCACACAGTTTATACATATTTCATAACAGGTCAAATAGTTGCACATGTTCACAATGAGGTCAGTGTTATTCAAGAGGATTCAATTCAATAAATTTTGATTCAGTCTATTTAGATTTTAAGTATTGAATTGGAATCTCTCCTTTTGTGTAGAATAGTATATAGTCTACATATTATTGTTGGTAGTGTGTTAAATTTTCTTATGGAATTTTTTTTGTGTTTAGATCAAGTATTCAGATTTATATGTGATCTGAAGAATAATGCTGTATGGATGAGTGAGTGATTGTAGATGAATCTGTACTTTGGACCCGAATAAAAGGTGTGTGTTAGGAAAAATACATGAATATCTGCAACAGTGAGCCTACTTCTCTTGATTATTTGGACTAAATTTTGAGTAGTTGGAATATATCATTGTAAGTGGAGATGTAATCTCGTATATTTTGTTTGTTGTTTTTATTTAGTGTCACGTTTTATCTGGCAAGAGAGGGCTCATTATTCAATTATGTTGTTCGTTATTGCCTTCAGTAGTTTTAGAATTTATGAAAGTGAATTTTTACTTGTTTTTGATGGTAGGAAAGAAAAAACTCTTAAAAATTTTTTATACAGTTTATGGGGGAGTTGTTACGTTTGAAAGGATTAACGCCCTAAATTATGTTAAAGCTTTACACATCCATGTATAACTGGTTGCATAGCTGTTAGGCATGCATATATTTGGTTCCGTGGATTGACGTCAGTCCTCGGAGAGGTATATTTTCTCTTATCTTCTGTTGGTGTTCGAGTTAAACAGTCAAGCCCATCTTCGGCCAATCGACCATGTTGTTCTAAGGATTATATTTTCGAATTCTTTTAAGAATAATAAAAAATGGAGCAATATAATATAGTACCGAACATTAGTTGCCCTTTGCAACTGCAGCCGTTTTTTGTTTGGTAAAATCAAACCATGTGTTGCTTCATGAGATGGTGTAGTTTCCTATATTATAGTAAAGAATAACTGTTTGTAGCTGAAAGTTTTAACTTTGCCAGCCCATAGATTTGAATCTCCCAAGTTATTTTGAGTTAGTTGTAGTTAGTTGACAATTTAATATCTCCTCCCTTTCCATCATACTTTTTGTATTAAATATATTCTTTTATTACATTTTGACTTTATTTTGTCATGCTAATATAATAAAAATTGTTTAATTATTAAATTAACTTTGTAAACTTTGTTAAACTTTTTATCTGCATCTGGTTGCACGACCTCCTTCTTCTAAGGGGAAATGGAGTCGGATGTACTCTTCTACCCTGAATCCAACACACGCCTGCTATCCCTAGGGATAGGTTAACTTGGTATGGTTTTTAGAAATTTCCACCCTCAGAGAGAGAAAAAAGTTAAACCTTTCAAGGTTATTTTTTTATATATTCCCTTTATATAAAACTATTTTCCATTTAAAACAATATAAGTATGTTTTGTTTTTAATTGTGTGCTTATTTTTTTAAGTCCTTCTATCTATTCGGATTGCCGAATATAGGCCTCTCCTAATTCTAGCCATTCATCTCCGTTGTTTTTAAGACGTTTCCCCATTGGCCCTGCAGTTCTCTTAAGGCTGTTTTCGCAGTTATAGCATACTGCGATTTGAAGTGGGCGTATCACTTACTTTTCTACACTGCTATGTCAGACCCTACGTGACTTCCTAATAGCGTTCTAATAGTTTGGATGTTTATTCAGTGGCGCCGGCCCACGGGTTGTTTAAAATAAATGCATTATTCTCCATTCAAATTAGTTTTGTCGGAATACTTTTTTTTAGATTAATTATCGTAGATAATGTTTTAAAAAGAAATAATGACATTTTTAATTTATATGTCTTAGCTAAACATAGTACTAAACAAAAATTTGTGAAACGTGACTGCAAAAAACACCATGGTGTTTATTTATAATAAATTTAAATTTTGTTATATTAATATTAATATATAATTAATATTTTGTTAATATTTGTTAGAGAAAACTGATATTAGCGTAATAAAAATTAAACAAAAAATATTTTTATTTATCTATAAAAAATTGGTACCCGCGAAACCATCATAATAGTAAATGTATTTATCTGGCAAGTATTTCGAGGCGACGCACTGCGAGGAAAAAGTTCTCTGAATGGAATATACATTATTTTAATATATTTATAGGTTGCAGTTACATAAGAAAAGTATCCAATTGATGAATAAAACACAAATCGTGGATAGTTATTTCATCATATCAGTGGCATTTCAGCTCGTCATGAGCCAAAGGCTTCTTCAGAACAATCTTCCATTCGCCCCTGCCTCTGGCAACTTTCTCCATGCTTTAACTCTGATGGATTTTAGATCATCCTCTATGTTATCTTGATACCTAAGTTTTGGTCTTCCTCTGGATCGTCTTCCCACTGGTCCTCTTCGGTCGAAAATTTTTCTGATCGTTTCATCTTCATCTCGCCTAATTACATGTCCTATCCATCAAAGGCGTACTAATTTAATAAATTTTACAACGTCAGGTACTACACCTGAAGAAGCATCGTAGTTTACTTTATACGATCTTTTTGACCAAGCACCATCAGCTGTAACGGTTATTAACTCATTTCCGTCGGAATGTACTTCACCAATTTCTTTGGCTAAAGCTAATTCCTCCCGTCCAGCCTCTTCTAAGGAATCACAAAGTGTTTGGCCGATGATATCTGGAACTGTTTCCGTATGTTTTGCATACTGCCTGTAGGAAATCACAGGTATATTTAATGCAGCGTGCTGCTGCTGTATGTCTGCATAACCAGAACCATTCAAGTTCAGTGAATTGTTACCAGAATCCTATGTTGCTATCTCCTTTTCAATATTCCACATTTGACATTTAAAAGTCAATGTACTTATCAATCCGTCCATTTTTTCTTTGATAATCTCCATATTAGAAAAGTTGCATGAAGTTAAATAAAAGCTTTTAAAAACGGTTGTAATATAAATAATAAATACTAAAGCAGTGCAATTGCTCTCCTTTTCCTTGACATAGGACGTTTACTGGGACTCATTTTTTATCTTGTCTCTTATAACTTATATCACTAACCTAATGTAATACTTAAAAATACGCGTAAACTAAAGAACTTTTAACTTATACCACTAAACTATTAATATATTACTTAACATACACGTAAACTAAATAATTTCAATGTTTTCAAAATAAATAAGAATACTGTAAACTGTAAAAACTAAGCAAGTTGATAAAGAAAATACAAGAATGAAAGAACTAAAATGGATTCTAATTCAAGCGAACTAACTGACCGTACCCATAGAGAAATAAAAATAAGACCGTACCGTACGCTCATGTGATTTGACGTCACTAATGCGATAACGATCAACCTCAGCGACAATGATGAGGAACACGTTTCACTATTAGATTTCAGTATTTTTTAGCAATTTTCTTCAAAGTTTGAATACGCTTTTCTCGATTATTACTGGACACAGAAAGGTGAAAAAAGAATCAACGATTACAGAAAAAAAAACTCTTTCAACTGATGGGCGTGAAAAGTTTGGTTATAATAGAACGTTAAACAGTATAATCCAATTTTTCAACAGAAAATTCAAAAAAATAAAAAAAGTAAAACCATCAGTTTAAAGGCAACATAATTTCGTATAACATGTCCAAATTTCGAGACATTTCGTCGGTAAATAACAGAGAAAAAATTTTGGTGCACCGATAAAACAGCCTTAATATCATCGCTCCAGCGCATTTAAGGTCTTCCTCGTTGCCTTTTCGCTTCATATGGCCTCCAATTCCCGATTTATTTATTCCATCGGCCATCCTTAAGATGTTCATTATGTCCAGCCCATTTCCATTTCAGTTTAGTTGCCTGTTTGACAGCATTTCTTACTTTTGTTCTATTACGAATGTCTTCTATGGTTTTAAGGTCTTTGAGTGAGATACCCAGGATCTGTCGTTTCATAGCTCTCTGAGTTTTTCTGATCTTCTCCATGTTTATTTTAGTGAATGTCCGGGTTTGAGTATATGTAAGTACAGGTAGGATACAGGAATTAAACACTTTGGTTCGCAGTCTTTGAGGTATGTTTTTATTTTTAAGTACGTATTAGAGTCTTTCGAATGCTGCCCATCCCATTTTTACATGTCTGCTTATTTCGATAGTCCGATTTTCTTTGCTTACCTTGACCATTTGACCCAGATATGTATATTCATCTACGTGTTCTATCTCTGTCCCTTCGATGTTTATCATAGGTTTGTCATCTTTATTTGACATTAGTTTAGTTTTGCTGAAATCCATTTTCAGTCCTTTTTTTAAGGATTCTATGTATAGCTCCTCAGTCATCGTATTCAGTGCATTCCACGTGTCGGCTATTAGTACTACATCATCTGCGTATCTAAGAGGGTTCAAGTATCTTCCGTTAATAGGGATTCCCTTATTTTCCCAGTCTATTCACTTAAAGATGATATCTTCTAGAGCAGCTGTAAATATTTTTTGGAGATATTGTGTCTCCTTGTCTTACTCCTCGGTTGATTTTTACTGCTCTTGTTTCGATTCCATTACCCAACGACACTATCATTTCAGCTTGTTCGTAAACATTATGTACCTGGAGTTGATCCGGTTGTTGACTAATGCTTCTTCTATTGCCCACAGTTCTACGCTATTAAAAACTTTTTAATAATCTATAAAAGCCAGACATAATGGGAGATTGTATTCGTTAGTCCTTTCTATTAGGATTTTCAAAGTATATAGATGGTCACAGGTGCTGTACCCTTTTCTGAATCCGGCTTATTCTACTGGTTGATATCCGTCAAATTTAATTGTTAACCTGTTTGTAATAATCTTTGTAAAAACTTTGTAAAGTTGTGAAAGAAGTGAAATTGGTCGATAATTTTTCAGATATATAGTTTGAGTTTAGTTTTTGATCCTTATATAATTAAAAACAAAATATACTTATACTTACACTTAAACACACAAACACACACATAATTTCATTATATTATTATAATTTATTTATATACATAATACTAATCACTTATACCTACTAAGAATGGTATACCTATAAAAAGGGGATTACGCCATCATGTAACATTGCAGTCCGTTGTAATGAAACTTTTTTTTTTCTAATAATAACATACCACGGACCGGAGATTTGCCACAATTGAGGAGACAAAGTCATAGTTGTTAGAATGGCTAGAAGGTATGCCAAGATGTGCTTAAAGGATTGAAAAAACCGATTGTGCAGAGTAGATAGTGATTAATAAATGAATGTTTTTTTTTGTAGAAAAATGAAAAGTCACCTTTTTCGAAAAAAGCCTCATATTTTTTTAATACAGTTAGATCCAAAATAACATATTACAGTCTGGTTTTACTAATAAGGAAGACAAATAACCTTTGAGAGTAGTCGGATATTATGAAGAAGGTATACATGAACTTCAAAAAAACAAGAAAATTTAACTGGTAGGATTACAATGTTTAAAGAAACGATATGAGGAACGATTTCGTTGAATCTATACTTTTTGAAATGATACATTAACTTTTAAACCGAAAACATGAACAAACGTAAAAATGGATAGAGATTTTCCAGAATCTGATCAGATGTAACTGAATGTTGAAATAATGCATGACGTAGTTACAATAAAATAAATAAAAAAGTGACAGTGAAAAGCAGAAATCCCAATTTTTGTTCGGGAACTGTTGATAAAATACTGCTCTAGTTTTTACTATCATTGTTTTAGAAATTGTTTGTCTTTATTTTTTATGACTCTAAGTAAAATGACTGTATTTCAAAGCATTGTCTTGTGGAACAATAGCAGTGATTTCAGAACTTGTATTACTTGCACTTAGCTTTTTCTTTTAGTGTACATGTTTTAATTTATGCCTTTGCTCTATTCTTCCTTTTAAAACTAAAAATAATCAGTAATTAAAAAGGCTAAGTGTAGGAAATTTATAAAAAGCAACAATATCGCTGCTTCTTTTTCGTGATTTACGCTGTTGTCTTGTCACTGTAGTGTCGGTTTTGGGCAATTCATTAATTTGTACATTTCAAATGAATTTCATATTACAACGGATGTATTTTAAAAATAAATATGATGTACAAATTAATGTAATTTATGAAACAGTTATTGGCCTGTGGTTTATTCATTTTGTACCATACTATTTTTTCATTTTAGCTACTATGAATTTATATTTTGCCGGTAGTTCAAACCTAAGGTCTATCGTTAAAAAAGGAAACAATATATATTATGGTTTAACTAAAGAATTTAATAATTTAACCCGAAATAAAGTCGCGATTCAAATTACGAGGGTGGATTGGTATAAAACTAGCCTTTGATAGAAAAAACAAGTTTTTTGGAATTAAATCGATTTATTTCTCAACATAGTCCCCTTTTAGCTCGATACACTTAGTAAGACGATGTTCCAATTTTTTATCCCACCCGAATACTACTTGTGCTCGAGCTCTTCAAAATAGGCCGAAGTTTCAGCGACAACTTCATCATTGGTTGCGAAACGACGTCCTCCGAGCCATTTTTTAGGTTTGGAAACAGCAAAAAATCGCTGGCGGTAAGATCTGGGGAATAGGGTTGGTGTTCAACCAATTCATAGCCCAATTCGTGTAATTTTGCCATGGCGACGGCTTATCGGTGAGCCGGTACATTGTCTTGGTGAAAGAGCACTTTTTTGCGTTCCAAATCGGGGCGTTTTCGACTCATTTCGGAATAGAATCGATCCAATAATGCTGCGTAGTACTCACCATTGATTGTTTTTCCTTTTTCCAAGTAGTCGATGCGGATGATGCCCTTCGCATCCCAGAAAACAGTCGCCATCATCGAATGTGCACTCTTTGCCTTTTTCGGCGGCCATTAGCCGCGTTTGCACCACTGTTTCGACTGTTCTTTGGTTTCCGGTGTGTACTAATGCACCCAGGTTTAATCAACGGTGATAAATCGGCGAAAAAAATTATTTGGATCTCGCCGTATCATCGCCAAAAGCGTCTCCGAAGTGGTCACACGTTTTTGCATTTGATCGATTGTCAGCAAATGCGACTTAAAGGTTTGAACTCGCGAAGGTACTTTTTAAAAAGACCCTTTATTAACTTTAACAACTATACTGCACTGTTATATAAAAATTAAATGCTGACAAAGTGTTGATTGAGTTTGCTGACCTCCGGGGTTACTGCACCGTAATTTCTCCATCCCCTTGGGAAGTTTTGTGAGGGATGAACAAAACTGAAGGTATGGATTCTGGATCGGCTGTATCTTCTTCTTCTTCTTCTTCTGTTGTCCTCTTTTTCCATATCTCTCGTAATTTGTAAACCAAAATAATGATAAGGGCTGTTGCCAGGATATATATTGGTGGTGTCCATAGGTGGTAATGATCCATTGTTTTTAAAGACACGGGTTGGAGTCTTTCTTCTTCTTTACTGTTGGATTTTCGCCTTGAAGATTAATTTTTATTTTGGGCAGGGTTAACGGTTCTTCTTTTATTGTTGCTTTGGAGTTGATATAAGCTTTGTTGTTGGTTCTGAACTCACATCCTGGGGGTAGTTCTATTAGAAATGTTCCTCTGAGTACTTCAATTTTAGAAGTAGAACAGTGAGTGGAGATTTTAGTAGCTTTTGAGAAAACAGCGATATAGTAAGCTTTCAATACTTTTTGGATAATTGTTGTGCTAATTGTGATCGGCACGTTTTGACATTGGGCGGCATCATTGGATAATTTTAGGATTTGATTGATGCAGTCATCGGTTTCTGTCTTTTCTTGCGGGAACTTCTCTGGACAAATGAATTTCTTTGGTTCACTCTTTCTGCATGGTAGGTCCATGTATTGAAAAAGTTCTGAGTTAGAAGCTAAATATGGTCCAGGTGGAATAATTATTGCGTTATTTATGGTTGGAAGTGAATATAGATGAAAATATGTGAATACTTTGGAATAAAGAATGGGAAAATGTAAGATAAAGACTAGAGAGTGGTTGGAGTAGTAACCATCTACTTCTACTATCTCGTAATATCTCATCAGGTCTTCTTTTTCGAGGTATGGTAGCTGAGAAGCTGGATGATGTTCTAGCAGTTTCTGGATGGTCCATCTTATTTCGTCTGGTTTTATAAGTCCATTATGAAGAGTTTTGATTTTTGCGAATGTGATTGCTGTCTGTAGGTCATCTAATATTTGTATAATGGTTTGTAAGGCTAAATTCATCTGGTCTAAAACGTTTCGAACTTGCATGTAATGGTTGAAATCAAAGACAAATTGGTTTAAGTCTGTTCGGATTTTGTTGATTTCTGCGGCTATTATCTCTTGATTGTGGGTTAGTAGTGTCAGTGTCTCGTTATAGTTGTTCATTATTTTCTTATTAAGGCTTAATTGGTTATTAACGTTGTTAATAATATTTTGTTGATTGAGTTCAAGTGACTGAATCGCTGCATCGTATCTTTCTGCGTCTTCTTGATCTAAGTTTCCTGAGATGGATTTTATAATATTTCCTAGTCCATTGATAAGACCTCTTTTATTTCTGGTTGCTGGATAAACTGAGTTGAGTTTCTCTTGGGCTGTTTTAAGAAGATACTGCAATGTTTTGTCGAAGTTCTGTAGGCTGTCGAAGTACGGCTGACTTAGTCCATTTTCTATAGCTGTAGTTGTAGTTTGATATTGATATGCCAATGTTTCGATTTCCTGTGCTATTGGTTCCAATTGGAAATAGTGGATGAAATCGTGGGTGCTAGTTTGGATTCTGGCTTCTCCAAGCTTAACTGGGAGGATCCCTGGATTGTCGCGAAGGTCCTGGATTTTCACTTCTTGGGCTGTTACTGCGATACATCTGTAAAGTATTTTTGCGGTTAGTTTTTATTGGTGGTTGATGTTTAATATTTTTCTTATGCACCGTAGTATCTTGGGTATTAACAGTAACAGGATTGTTGTTTTGGACTATTTTAGGTGCAAATCTGGGGAGCAGTTTGTTTCGTTTTACTGTTTTTTGAGTGTATATTTTCGTGCTGGGTTTATATGTTATCGGAGAGTCTCGTTTTTCGTTTATCTTTTCAATATTTTTCTGTTTGCTCTCTTGTAATTTCTTATTTATTTCTTTATACATCTCTTTTGTTTTCAATCTGTGCTCCTGTGTGTAATTATTTATCAGTGTTCTATTAATGTCAATATCGAATGGATCTTGAGCATCTATGTGACCATTAAGGACGTTGATGGGCTTCTGTTTGGTAGCTGAGTGAATAGAATTGTTGTATGCCATAATGGCGTATAGCATCTGGTCTTTGATGTTAAGTATTTTCTTTTTTTCTTTTAATATTCGAAGATGCTCGATGATTGTGGAGTGAAAGCGTTCGATCATTCCATTGGATTGCGGGTTATCAGGTGTTGTGTAGTGGATTAAGATCTTTTGAGTGTCCACGAATTCTTGAACAAGTCCATTTTTAAATTCAGTTCCACTGTCAGAAATTATCATATGTGGAAGTCCATGGTGGGTGATGAATAACAGGAATGCGTTTAAGATGTTAATCGCGTTTGATCCTTCTATTGGGTAATTTTGACCATATTTTGAAAATGCGTCGATGATGGTAAGGAATTTTTGTCCTGCTGCTTGAAATGTGTCTATGTGAACAATTTCTAGTGGTTTCGTTGGTGTTGGAGTTAACATAAACTTCGGTTTTTCTGGATTTCTGTCGTATTTGTTTGTTTGACAAGTATCGCAGAGATTAATATAATCTTCTATATCCCATTTTCAACGTTGGCCAGTAATAGTGTTTTCTGATTTGAATTTCTGTTTCATTAATTCCTCTATGATTTGTCTTTCCTTGGTGATAGTCTTTTACGATGGTTTTCTGTCTTTCTGGACTGTTTATATCTTCTAGTAAATTGTTACATTTTACAAGATCGAATGCAGAGTTCTTGAATGTTTCTCGAAGTATGTTGCAGACAGACTGGTAGAGTTCATCAGTTTCGAATAGGATGGCATATTTCTTTTTTGTATCGACGTAGTTCTTAAAGAAATTAAAAATATCGTTTTTCAGGTCGTTGTTATCTAGTTGGACGTGCATTCTTTTCTTTGTTAGGAAGCACTGTTCTGTTATAGGTTTTGCAGGATTGTAATTTACCAATTTGAATATGATGTGGTTGTTGTAACAGTTCAATGGTCTTTCGCTGATTGGAATTCCGAGTATTGGGTTTTCTTCTGTAGAATGTTGGGTACCATCTGTGTTGTTTTCTTGTTGGTATAGCGATTTTGTTGGCTGACTGTCAATCTTTTGGTTTTCTTCTTGTAGAAGTTCGTCTATTACTTTCATTTCTTCTGCAGTTAGGCCGGATGTTTGTTTTTCTGTGATAATTTCGTCTAAGTTAACCATAGGATCTTCTTCGTCTGGATCGCATACTGAGTTTGGATGGTTGATAATAGATATGTTGTCATCTTCTTTTCTGGATAATAGACTGATTATTTCTTCTACGTGTTCGTCAATGGTACTTACTTCTTTAGTGTGGATTTCGACACGGGATAATGCATCAGCGTTCGTATTGGATTTTCCTTTTTTGTATATGACTTCATAATCGAATTCTTCGAGTTCTTTTAAAGAGAATAGCCATTGAAGTGGTCGGTGATCAGAGAGAATTTTAAAGTTCCTTCCAAATAAATAAGGTCGAAAATATTTAGTAGCCCATACGATTGCAAGCATTTCCTTTTCGATGGCAGAATATTTAAGCTCCGTCTCGTTAAGTGTTCTTGATGCATATGCAATGGGTTTGTCTTGTCCTACAGGACCCTGTGACTGGATAGCACCTATAGCAAAGTTGCTTGCATCTGTGGTGAGATTGAAAGGCTTCGTAAAATCCGGGTATTGTAGAAGTGGTTCGTTGGTTAACAGGTTTTTGCAGATTTTGATACAGTTTAGGAATTGTTCTGTGTGTTCTATCTTGGCATCCTTCTTTAAGCATGAGGTGAGCGGTTTTGTTATTTTTGCGAAATCATTAATGAACTTCCTGTAATATCCAAGTAGTCCTAGAAATCCTCTAATCTGCTTGGTAGTATTTGGTATGGGATAGTCTATGATGGCTTTAATTTTGCTTGGATTTGGTTTTATTCCTTCGGGGGTTACGACGTGGCCCAAAAATTCAACTTCTTTCTTTAAAAATTCGCATTTGTCTATCTGTATCTTGAACCTAGTTTCTCGTAGTCTTTCAAAGATTTTCTTAAGGTTGACCATGTGTTCCTGAAGTGAAGTTGAGTATACGATTATGTCATCCATGTATACTAGGCAGATTTCTCCTATGAGTCCTTTAAGCATATTGTCCATTATTCTCTGGAATGTAGAGGGTGCATTCTTTAAACCAAAAGGCATTCTAAGGTATTCATAATGGCCATTTTCCACGTTAAATGCTGTTTTCTGTATATCTTCCGCTGCCATTTCTATTTGGTGAAATCCACTGGCTAGATCGAGGGTGGAAAAGTATTGACAGCGTCCGAGTTTATCAAGGATGTCAGTGATATTTGGAATTGGATACCTATCGTCTATAGTTTTCTCATTTATCTTTCTGTAATCGACTACGATTCTCCATTTAATTTTTCCAGAGGCGTCTGGTTTTTTGGTACGACCCAGATTGGAGATGACCAGGGTGATTGACTTGGTCTGATGATGCCTTGGTCCAGCATTGATGTGATTTGTTTTTGGACCTCTTCTCGATGTACGTGTGGATATCGATATGATTTTGTGAAAACTGGGACTTCATGCGTTGTTCGTATGTGGTGTTCTATTTGATTTGTAAATGTTAAAGTATCATCAGGATTATGGAATATATCTGCAAATTTTCTGCATAAACGTCTGATGTGCATCTCTTCTTCTGGATTTAGATGATCTGTTCTGATGAGAGGATCGCTGTCTACTATTGTTTCTGTTTCCATTGGAGTGATGTCCGAGGTATACAGATGATATTCATGAAGATCTATTGAATTGCTTCTAACAGGATCGGTGAGTGCTACTTGAATAGGTTTATCAGTATTGTTGATCATTTAGGTCCAGGCTAGATGATTGCAAGCTTCACTGAGAGTTTCTCTTAGAGTTGCCCCTTGTATTTCCTGTTTTGGTATAAGTATGGTGCCTTTTGTTTGTTTTACTGGAAGTCGTACTTGTGTGATTGTTCTGGGTTCCAATTGAATTGTATAAAATTGTGTTTTGTTGGTTTCATAATAAAAGATAGGGAGAACTGAGTGTGCTGTAGTTAGTGTGGATGCTGGGAAATTAAGATGTGCTTGTAGAAGTTTTAAGTTATCGAGGCCGATAAGACCATCAAATGTTTTATGGAATTTAAAAAGGTAGAATTTTAAATTAATATTAGAGTTAAATTCTGGGAAGATTGGAATTTCAGCACAATATTCCTGTGAATGGTTTTGAAATATTGAACTGACTACAAACGGTTCATGTTTGATAAAATTTTTATAAAATTTGGATGCAATTTCGGGGTTAAGAAATGATTTGGTTGCCCCTGTATCAAGAAGAAGTTTAAGGGGAGGATTTTTAATTTCGATATATGGAAGTTCTTTTTTATCTGAGTAAGAATTGAGTTCGACTACGTTTCTTCGTTTTCCTCTTGGAGTTTTGGAAAATTTATATCTTCTTCTTCGTATTGGGCATTTTGGTAATCTTCTACGTGGTAGTCATCTGAATATGCGTCTTGATTTTAATAGTAGTATGTCTGTTCTCCATAGTAGGCATCGATATCGTTTTCGTCTTGTTGTTCAATATTGAACAGCTCCTCTACGGTGAACTTAGGGGTGTGTGGTTGCTGTTGCTGCGGCCTAAAGTTTCTGAAGCTTGAACCTCTGTTATGTCCCGTTTGGCGTGTACTTATAGACATGGGTGTTGGTTTGTACTGTTGTGGTGGTCTGCTTGCCCATGGGTTAGGTCTTGGAGGTTGAGTGTTTGCCGTGAATTGTTGCCTTGGTGGTTGGAATCGAGCGGGTTGTATCGGCCATCTTGGAGTAAATGTTGGTCGGGACGGTGCTGGATTACTTCCGAAAAATGGTTGATGTAACTGTGGCCTGGGCATGGGTTTTTGCCATTGTGGTGGTGTTGTGAACTGCGGTTGTCTCTGAGGTTGTATGTGGGTAGAATTCTTATTTGGCAATGAAAAATTTGTTTTCTGCAAATATCTAATATTGTTTTCTTCTTGGATAAATTGAAGAGCGAAAGCAAGATTTGTAGGCCTCATTGTTCGTATGGTTGATCCCATTGGTTCTTGTAATCCTGCTAAGAACGTAGTTAGGGCCTGCTGTTGAAAGAATTCCTTTTTGCTCCTCTTTACATCTGAATTATCGGTATCTAGTTCGATGTGATTAGAAATTGTGTTTAAAAGTGACATTACTTTCTCGTGAAATTATTGAGGAGTTTCGTTGGGTCCTTGCCTTAAGTTTACCATGTCTCTTGTAAGTGAATTTTCATTACGTTGATCGGCAAAGTTTTGAATTAGTATGGTCCTTATTGTGGGCCAATCTTTACACCCATATACGGAAATGATTTCTCGAGCTCTTCCCTTAATTTTATTCATCACACCTCGAGTTATCATGTGATTTTGGAAGTTATCGGGATTATTGTGGTCCCAGAAATGATTAAGAAGCATTGTAGTAACTTCAATGAAGTTATGAAGTTCATTAGGGTTGCCATCGTAATCGGGCGCGATGGAAAGATCTTTATTGACGTCGAAAACTAAAGCGGGAGCGGGTGCCACGGCCATAGTATTTAATTGACTAGCGGGAGTAATAATTATAGATGGTATGTCTAAGCTATTTAAAGTATTATTTAAAGAACTAACGTTGGTTTTTAAACTAAATTGAGAAGCTGAGTTATTTTACGCAATAGAAGCAGCACCAGGTTCGATAATCGATTCACTAATCGTTGAAAGAGAATTACTAATTCTAAGAGATGAAGCTTATGAAGCGATTAAATTATGATTAGAAAAAAGATTAAATTTGCTTACAGATAAATGATGATGCTTGGGTGCATTTCTTTTCGAAGGAACCGGTTCTTTTCTTCTTTCGCTTTCTTTTTATATCCCTTTCAGGCCTGAACTTTTTTTGAGTGAAAATTAAGTTTCCCTTTGAGTAAATACGATATACACTATCCAAAAAAGGTATAAAAAATGCAGAAAAAAAAATTCATAGTTTGAATTTGTCAAAAATGACATATCACGTTCGTGCGCTCTCGGCTTATGTTCTATCAACGCACGATCGTGAGTGTTTACTTTTATTAAACCTAATTAGGATTAGGTTAGGACCAAATAAAAATTATTTTATATTTTTTTAACATTTATAACATACAACCTTAAATAAAACAAAAACTAGGAGTAAATTTCAAGCAATTATACGTGAACATATTGTCAGGTACAGAAATTTCAAAAAAATAATAATTATTTTTTATGGTAATCTCTAAAACAGGACTTGTTGCGTGACAAACACAAATAAACATTGCACTTTTCACATCTAACTTTAGACCTACTAGAGCAATTTTCAAATCTGCATGTTCTAGGAGCTGGAATTTCATCAAAAATAGGAAAATGTTCATAACAATCATACCTCCTTGAGTCACTTGGATTATTGGCTGGTCGATACCTTTTTTGGTTTACAACTGGATCAATATCCATAGATTGAGTGTCTTCACTTGTTGATGAAGGATTTTTAGTTTTCGTTCCAATGAGACCATCGGCTACTTCTAATCTGAACTGAAGCAAATCTGCTATTTTCTTTTTCGGAATATGTGCATTGATGGCTTCAGTTATATAAAGGCGCCAAGCATTTACTACACAAAGGTCTATAAAGTGCAATATTACTTTGAGGGTCCATTTTTTTGTTTTCATGAATGTGCGATAATATTCCATACCTTGGTCTAGAACGTCCACACCTCCCATGTTGGTATTGTAGTTGTGAATAAGCTTTGGCATGGAAACTTGAATATAAGCTTTAGAAGTTTTATCCCAGCGATTCACATTCACTGTATTGTCAGCTGATGTACAATTCGATACCATAAGCACAGATTTATTGTCTTTCCATTTAACAACAACTAAGTCTCCACACACAAATTGCTGTGATTCGCCTCGTTTCATACAACGATCTTCTTTAAAAGGTATCTTTCTCCGTTCTGGAAGTCTGTTCATCATCAAAGTAGCTGTTCCATGAAGTTTCATTTGAGATAGACGTTCAATGAGGGGTATTGATGAAAAATATCTATCAAAATAGAGACAGCTTCCTGGAGGAATTGACTTTGATAGGTGTAGAATCACAGCTGCGGAAACTCCAAGTGATCTGTCAGGGAAGGGAGTCCTTGCACCTTGATATACCTCAAAGTCTATCATTAGACCGTCGCTTGTTGTAGTCACAAACACTTTTAGGCCTTGAGGTCGCGGTTTGTTTTTAACTACTTGTCTTAAGCCATTTGGACATCTTCCACAGAAAGGAATAATCTGTTCGTCAATGGAATAATTACCTGGATGTCTTTCTAATCTGTCACATGCTCGTTTAACTGCAGTTATGATGGGTTGTACCTTCCAAAGTGCATTCGTATTACCTTCAGGTGCTATGTCCTCATCAACTACATGCAAGGCTGTACGCAATGTCTTGAAACGGTCTCGTGACATTTGGCTTGATACCATGTGAAGTTGCATCTCTTGACGCCAATACATGTGAAGTCTAGGATAAGGGATGCATCCCATAATCAAGTGTATACCTATTAACTTCTTTATTTCTTCACTGTTTGTGTTCAGCATGTGACCTGTCTTACGCATATAATAATTATTTGACCAATTTGCAGCTAAATCAAAGAAACCATTATTTAAATAATCGGAAAAGTACTCCATAGCATTTCTGATTGGTTTAGGTGTACTTTCTGGATAATTATGATTTTTTTGCTGAAATGTCGTGTCTTTCCATTGCCTCCTTGCTGTAGAAGAGCTCGTTGAAGGAACAGGTTCTTCATCCAATACAGTTTCTTCAATATCCTTGTCATCGATGTCATTTTCAAATGTTTGAACCTCAAAAGCATCATCATTTTCGTCATCAAAATCTTCTATTTCAGACTCGTTGCCATCATTTAATAACTCTAGAGCCAACTCGTGGGTAAGAGGCACACCTGTAATTAGAAAAAAAAATATTTGTATCATTTAAATAGAGAAAAATTAATAAAAAGTTAAACCAATACATATTTAGTATTTTTAATTTCCTGCTATTGAAAATTGAATTTGTGACGACAACTCACTATCGTGATATTCAAATATTATGGGACAATATCTCTACAAACAAACCAATAATTTCTTAAATCTTGTTTATTATCACGAAGTTTAAACTTTACTTATACCAGAAACCCGTTACCATAAAATAAATACATAAAATAAAAACAAAATATCTTTTACTTACGTTTACCGGTTTTGTCATTAAAATACACAGCCATCTTCTGGGGTATTCTATTGCAAACTAATCGCGAATTCGTTAAATAATTTCAGTTGTGCTGATAATGCATGATAGACACAACATATTGAATCATCTATCCCAGTAAAAATATGTTTATTTTAATATTGATACTCATATAAACATGAGCTCACGATCGTGTCAGCCGGTCACGAAAGGGATATAAATCTTTCGTCATATAAATTGATTTCTACACTTTAACACTGGATTTTCGTTGACTTCTGGGGTTGAACAGCCATAGTTTTCCCTTGAAGTTGGTAGGTTCGTAGCGGGTAAACGTTTAAGAACGACGAGGATCTTCTGTAGACTCTCCCACTATCTTACTGCACTGTGCCACTTAAAGGTTTGAACTCGCGAAGGTACTTTTTAAAAAGACCCTTTATTAACTTTTACAACTATACTGCACTGCTTTATTGATTGAAAATAACTGAATTTAATTACAATACAATTTCTTTTATATAAAAATTAAATGCTGACAAAGTGTTGATTGAGTTTGCTGACCTCCGGGGTTACTGCACCGTAATTTGCGGTACCCATCGCACAGATCGCTTTTTCATGTCCAAATGATGGTGAATGATGTTGTGTACGCGTTCGTAGGAAATGTTTAGGACCTCTATTAACTCACGGAGCTTAATTCGACGATCTGCCATAATCGTTAATGGACTTTGTTGATCATTTCCGGCATGGTGACTTCATTTGGCCTCCCGGGATGCTCATCATCAAAAACACTCGTACGATCACGAACAAATTCAGCTTTCCAAAATTTCACTGTTGCTAATGAAGGTGCAACCTCACCATAAACTTCGTCCAGATCGGCTTTGATTTGCACATTCGTTTTACCCTTTTTATCACCGAACAATACTCAACTTTTTTCATTTCTCCGAAAACACAAAATTTGCTTGCTTTTGACGGCTGTAAAATCCAAACTAATTGTTTTTAAAACTTAAAATTTTGACAGACGTCATATCATGAATGGCAAATGTCAACATCGAAACCAATTCAGTATCAAATAGCGCCATCTATCAAAGGCTAGTTTAATATCAATCTATTCTCGTATATGCAGTCTACAGTAAACCCGTTGATTTTTATTTCTAACTGAGCGGTCTCACATTATTTTTTTAAGATAATTTTAATATCTATTTAGTCATACCAATATGTTATAAGTAATTATTTGATTATATTAATATGTTAATATAAAATCGTAAGACCTTGGTTTTGTATTAATGATAATGTTACATAAATAATTTTGCACTGTTTAGTACAAAGCTTCTCACCCTGTTTGTATTTTTGATTTTTTTCCGCTGCATCTTCCATACCATGACATGTCTGCACAACCTGACAACAAAAATCACCAACACTTGAAATCAAACAAATTAAAAAACAAATCATTATCAAATTAACAATTCCCGGACATGGAACAGATCGTCCCCATAGATAGACTGGTGAAAGGTAGATTCCAAGACAATTTTGAGTTCCTACAGTGGTTCAAGAAGTTTTTTGATGCCAATTACAAAGGAACGGACTACGATGCGTTGGGGGCGCGTGCCGGAGAACAATTGGGGCAAGGAGGATCTAACGCCCCTAGAGGTCAATCTTTGATGTTACGTCGGCCGAACGCGACGCCCTCTGCGCACGTACTCCAACCACAACAGACTTCGCCGACTAAGCCGAAGCCTGCCATTAGGGCTAGTAGGTTTGGGGCTTCATTTAAAGCTCATTCATATTCCTTCTACATTTTTTATTTCGATGTATTCGATGCAAAATATCTTTTAGTTAATCTAGTCAAATCTTGGACAAAAACTATATTGTATATGAATTATCTATAGACGGGAATAATAATACTGAATTTAAAATACTACTGAACTTTTATTCATATACAGGGTGGTCCTTAAGTAATTGCACAAAAAGAAACCGTAGACTCTACACTTTAAAATATTAGTATTTATGCCAAATTGCTTTAATAACATGTTGGTATTAAGAAAGTTAAAGTGGAAATTTAAAATTTTATTTTTAGTTACAACTTTCATGTTTGTAAACATATTTGTATAAAAATTTACAACAAAACATATAACTTTCTTAATATCAATATTTTATTAAAGCAATTTGGCTTAAATCATAATATTTTAAAGTTTAGAATCTACTGTTTCTTTTTGTACAATTACTTAAGGACTACCCAGTATATATGTATATGTATTATGTATGTATGTATCTGTCGATTATTTTGAAATAATGGTAAACCCTGTATATTTCTGATTTACTTATTTTTCAAACCAGGAATCGAAATATAAGTTTTAAAATAATGGTGTATATGTAAAATAATATAAACGGTGTACTTTTTATAAACTTGTTCGACACATTTTTTTACATCGGATATATCGATCTAAATAAATACTAATGACCAATTTGTATGTCAGCAATTTAATACATATTTATCTAATTTAGCTATTATTTTCGAGTTCACAAACAACTTAAATGCTTAATTTTTTTTTATTTTACTTAATTTTTATTAGTTTTTCATAGTTCAAAATTCAACAACAAACAAACAAATTCAAAACGAATACGAGCCCTAAAAACTATATGTTGGAACAAACAGTTATTTTGTGAATATAATGCCAATTTACTGAAATTCTTTTATTTATTTTTTTTTAATTGTAAATATAAAATTAACAACATTTTTATGATGTATGGATTTATTTTTGCGGCTTAATTATATATTTTTTATTGAATACTATGTAATGAATCGTTTGATAATCGAAAACTGCTGGCAACTAAATGTTGGAACATTTTTAGCTTTTCCTCACGTTTCTTAAATTTTATCAGCCTTTTTCTTTTTTTCTTCTTTTATGAGGGGGGGGGGGTGATCCAAATGTTCAAAACATACCTCGGTCCTAGAAGGAGAGCAGAACCTTCCAGCTTCGGTTATGCAGGACTCCTCCAGCGTGGCCACGATGATATCCGAGGCCGCTCGCTCGGGTTGTTCGGACACCATCGCCGCCAATGCCAGAGACCTACCTGCTAAAAAAACACCCTACTCAGCGGTGAATTACCTGCCGGATCGCACTGATTGGGACGCAACTTCGGCACGGCAGTCACCCGAACTTTCATTCACGAACAATTCTCACGCATTCTAGCACTTTCTCACTACGACGGAATTCTTCTCTCCATCTATTCCTCCCTATTTATGTTAAATCTCGCTTATTCTGCCTTATCTTCTTGCTTGGTCCTGGGCACCCTGCCTATCTTTGGGTCGCCTTTCTTCTTGTTCCTTTCTTTCCAATGTTTTCCTCACATATCTCTGAACTGCTCTCCACCGATCTGACGACCATCTCCTCCATCAATTCCGTGACTGATTGCACCCTACCTCCTAACTCTCTCTCTCTCAGGCTCCTCTCAACTATCCATCTATCGCATACCAATAGGGTGTGTGAGATAGTGTCCGATATTCCACAATACAGGCATTTGTCATTTTCTGCCTTTCCAAATCTGTAAAGGTATGCCCTGAATCAACCATGTCCTGTGAGCATCTGCGTCAGGAAATAATCCAAACGCCGGTGCCCGCAATCCATCCATCTTCTCAGGTTAGGAATCAACGACTTCGTCCACTGCGCCACCCTTCTCATCTCATCCCATTCCTCTTGCCATACCATTATGGACCTTTCCCTTTCTTCTTTTTTTAAACGTTCCATTGCTATGTCTTTATTTCTTCTCTCGTATATTTTTCCTCTTTCCTTCACTAGCACGTGCATTGCAATACACCCAGTGATAACTCCTAATGCCTCTGCAGAAACTGTTCTGTAGCACACCCCACCCTCAATAGGCTCTTCCTATCTGCTCGGGTGAGCTGTTTTCTGTACGCCTTTGTTAAAACTGCAGAACTCCAGACCGGCGCAGCGTAGTGGACGATCGATTGCACGACAGAATGAAGGGCCCTCCGATGTTGGGCATGATCCCTCCAAATGCAGCGGATCTCACCGCAGCTCTTTGAGTCACCGCTTTTACGTGCTCCCCCCACTTTCCGTTTTAACTCAGAGTCACCCCTAAATACCTCATGCATTTCTTTGGAACCATTATCTTTCCTGCACATTCAAATGTTATCCCATCCCTTTTCCTAGGTCCCTTGAGAATTATAGCCTCGGTCTTACCCCCAGCCAGTTCTAGCTCATTCATTTTCATACATTCCTCAACTTGGTTGCATGTGCGATGTGCACCAAAGATAAGGTCCTCCCTGTCCCGCGGCACTACTAGCATAGCGAGGTCGTCCGCAAATGCGAATGGGGTTACACCCTCTCCGTATTGTTGGCTCACAACCCCGTCATGTACCAAGTTCCATAGCGTGGGTCCTAAGACCGACCCCTGCGGCACTCCAGCCGTCAGGTCAACTACTACTCCTTTTTCTACCACAATTTTCCTCTCTGACAAATAGTCGGAGACCAAATTCATCAAGTACCTCGGACACCTCTCTCGTAGGGTCTTCATTACCTCTTTCCATTTTAATGTGTTGAAAGCATTCCGGACGTCAAACAACAGTAAGATTGTTCACCTCTGGTTAACCCCTACCCCGCGTAATTCCCGGAAGACTTCATTAGCGCATCCACCGTGCTCCTGTTCTTTCTGAAGCCGTACTGTATGGGTGACAGCCCGCCTGACTCTTCAATCACTGTGTCTATTCGCCCTCTTAAGAGCCTCTCGTATAATTTACCTATGCGCGACAGAAGGCAAACAGGTCGATACTTGTCTTCCCCCTTTGGGAGTAGCACGAGCTTCGAGATCTTCCGCTGAGTTTCAAGCAGTACATTCATGTGGTTCAAAAGCCACGTCGGCTCCATACTGCCAATACGTTTCACCGCTTCTGGTGGTATTCCATCGAGTCCCGGAGCCTTTCGTGTCTTTAGGGCACTCAACGCTTCGTTGAGTTCGTCTATGGTAAAAGGTACAGCTCGCTCAGCTTCGGCGTCCCACTGCACTCCATGCCAATGGCTGGGTGGAAATAGCTCTTGGGTAACCTCAAGCTTCCTGTCCAGTGACATCTCATACAGAGGGTACAGTTTGAACTGGTTCATTACGATTTTGTACCCCTGACCCCAAACGTCCTCATCCAACTTGTCACACAGTTCTCTCCAGTGCCTCTTCTCGGTTCGGATCATCCTGTTCAGTTCCTTCTTTCGCGCATTGTATACCATATCCATTCTGCTAGCTTCGGCTACTTCTCCTCTACCTCTTGCCCTCGTAGCCTGTCTTCTGATGGCAATGCATTCCTTCCTCTTATTGGCGATCTCTTCGCACCACCAATAAGGCATTTTTCTTTTTTCATCTACCCCGTTTATGCAATTTCTCATAGTCTCTCTTATTATTGATTCAAGTCCCTCTGCAGATGGCGGTTGGCATCTTCTCCTCTCTATCAACCATCTAGAATACTTATCAAACGCAAGCCAGTTCGTTCTATCTCCACATCTGTTTCCTGTTTGGTTCGCTGATGACTCCACGTTGGTAGTCCCTAATCCGACGATCGAAAAGCCAATGTAGCGGTGTTCTGTAGCGGTGTCATCTAGCAGCACGGTCCAGTCTCTAATTTTCCTCGCCGCATTCTGGGTGGCACAGGTGACATCGATATATGAATGCGAATTTCCCCTTACGAACGTTGGTTCCTGGCCATTATTTAAGTCATCACAAATCCCTCATGCGTATCAACACCATATACTCTCAGTTTTCTATTAAGTATCCGCACTCCTACTACGCCAGACGTATCATCGAACCATTCCCTACTGCGCACTAACGTGGGGTTTGGCTCCGCTGCTACCAGGATGTCAATTTCTTTTTCGGTTGCGGAGACCACAGCGAGTTCGTGAGCTAGCCTAGCCGTCCCAACATTTGTTTGCAGCACTCTTAACACCCTTTCACGCTTACTCCCCATTTTGTCGCTTAGTCAGTAACCCCCTACCCTTCTTCCACCTTCACCTCTTGCTCTTCTGATAATTCTCCTGAATTTGAGACACCAAGTGGACGTAGATATATGACCTTCCTCGTCACAATTAAACCACTTTACCGTGTTGCTTTGACACTGGGATTGCACATGCCCCTCCATCCCACACTTCCAGCACCTTTCTCTTTCTCTCTCCCCCTTTTGCTTCTTCCTCACAGTGTCTTGCTATGTGGCGATGTGCTTGACATCTATAGCATCGTGTCACCTTTACCATCTCCTTTACCGTGATGTGTACCATCCCGATCTTTATTCTTTCTGCCACTAAAAGTCTTCTGGCTATGTCCTCATCCACCTTCACATAACAAATTCTGCTTTCTCCCCTATTTGTCCTTATTTTTCCAACTATTTCACATGCTTCCTCCCTACCAGCAAATTTCTCCACCGATTCGACAATGTCTTTTTCTGTGGTTACGTTATCCATGTCGGCCAGCATCAAACCCTTCTTTACTCTTCCACCTTTTGCCACTACTCTTGTTGCACATCCTTGTCTTGATGCTGCTAAATTCCTAACTTGTTCCGCTATTTTCCTTCTTCTTAACATGCCATACACCAAAGTGCGTAGGCGACTATCTCATTACTAGAATTCTGTTCTTGGCGGCGTGACACAGCTCACCTGTATTGTGTATTCCTGTCCATTCTTTAATATTCCTTAACCAGGACAATTGTTTGCGGCCGGCTCCTCTCCTACCTTCGATCTTCCCTTGTAGGATTAACTGTGGTATTTCATATTTTGCTCCTCTCAATATGTGCCCAAGGTAACCAATCTTGCGTTTTTTAATTAATTCAAAGAGTTTTCTTTCCACGCCGGCTCTGTTAAGGACGTCATCGTTTCGAACTCTATCCACCCAAGGTATGCGCATCATTCTTCTCAATGACCACATTTCAAATGCTTCAAGTTTGTTGATAGATGTTTTTTTTAAAGTCCACGTTTCCATGCCATAAAGCAAGATGGACCATATGTAGCACTTGACCATTCTGTAGCGTATTTCGAAGTTTAGGTGTTGATTACATTCCTGTTTTGCTATTTTCCTGCCTCCATTTAATTGCAGGACCACGCCTTCTTGTCTGGTTTGTCTCACCTTGTTTATGACGACATCCTCTCTCCTAGCTCTTCCCTTAACTCTTTTACAAGTTCAGCATAGGACTTGTCCTTCGGTTTTGTGATGATTACCATCCCTTTCTTTTCTGTGGCTACTATTTGCCTTTCCTTAAACGTTTTGCCGTGTATCGTTGCCGTTACCTTCTTTCCTCTTGCTGCCCACTCTAACACTTTTTTTGATTTTTCCACTCCTAGTGCTACTGGTGCTGCTATCCCTATTTTCTCTCTATCCATTCTTTCCATACGGTCGAATAGCTTCCTGGCTGCTGCCAAGAATTTAACAACCATTGGTTCTTCTCTCTTTTGCTTCAGCTTGTGGACAAATTTTTTTGATGTTCTCTCTCTCCCATTTTCCTCTACTGTACATGTTATCTGATACATAGTCCCAATTCCTCCATTTTCATCTTCCACGTATAATCCGGGGAGGTCTGGGTACCTTGCACTAAAATCCCCCCTCATTCTTGTGTCAGCAGCATCCTCTGTTACCAAGATTGCCACATCGACCGGTGCCTCCAAAATTCCTTTTTCACAGATGGTTACTTTCTCATAAACCTCCTCTGGCCATTCCTGATCTAGTACTTCACTTATTTCTTCGGTGCTTTCTGCCGTATCCATTTTCTTATATAAATCCTCAATCCTTTTTCTTTATAATTCTGGGTTCTCTTCCCAATTTACTTCTACCTGGGTCCCTACGCACCTCGTAGTTGTTGCTACAGTTATTTTTGTTTGCGTCCCTATTGTTGTTACACATTTTCTTATGCCTTCCCTTTTGTCAATATCCTCTCTAGCACTATACATTAGCTCTCTAATGTTTTTTTCCATTTCGAACCAAATCTGCCGTACTTTTGCGGCTCCCTGTTTTATTTCATTCTTTGTATTTGCCACCGCCTTTGTTAGGTTCACTAACTCGTCGATGCATCCCTTCATTCTTGACATTCCTTTCTCGTGTTTTACTTCTATTTAAATCTATCTTACTTTCATTTTTGTTTCCACCATCTCCTATGCCTTTCTCTCCGTGCGATTTCATTTTCTTTTTTTTGTTAGTGTTGGTCGTCCATTCACTCTCGTCATTACTATCTCCCGTTTCGTTTTCACTGCCATTCTCCTCCACTATTTCACCTCGTTTTCTCCTTCTTTCTTCTCCTTTTGCTCATCATTTTTCTCCCCCCGGCTGTCCTTTTCCTCCTCTTCTGCTAATGTCGCCAGCATCTCTTCGCCTATATCCTCCATAGACTCTCCTACCCCTATGCTTACCTTCTTTTTTATTAAGTAATTTTCCATTTTTCTTCCCACGAGTTGGGTCGTTTCTACGGTCCAGCGGGGTAGTGCGCCCATACTCCGCCAAGGCTATAATCCCCTTCGGTTCGCCTCCTCCTTAGGACATCGCTTGAGACCCACTTTTCCCCTTGTGCCATGCACCCCTTCGGCACGATGGTGTTACACCTTGAGGTTAGGGTGGCGATATATTAGAATGATGCATAGCCGCCTGTTCTATGCATATCCATTTGTTCTCAGTGGTTTTTTGCAGTGGTTTTAGTATTAGTGGAGGTTTTCTCCTCGGGTATAGGTTTGGGTATCAGGACATGTATGATGGGTAGGGGTGGGGATCGTATGACATAGGGACAGGTTAGGAATTTGGGTAGTGGACAGCGGACAGCTGCTCCATTTAGTTGCCTTTTACGACAAGCAGGAGAAGCCGTGAAGGTATTCTACTTGAGTGGCCCGCCTTCACACGGGGAGAAAATTTTATCAGTCTGACACAAAGAAGGCTTTGAAACCAAACATACGAGTAGGTAGTGCGTTGTCAACAATAATTGTCATGGCTCATTTGAGTGTGAATAAAGAAAACAACCAGTTTTATTACGAGTAAAATATAATAATGGAACGTGAAAACCCTACTGATCCAAAATTCCTAGAAATTATTATTCATCAGTACCATGAAGGGAAACAATGCATGAAATTTCCAGTGAATTGACTGTAGCAACAACTACGGTGTTTAATATAATTAATCAATATGGTGAAACTGCCAGTATTGATGTTTGGAGAAAAAGCTCAGGCCCTCCAAAAGCTGTTTCTCAAAGGAGTACATTTAATTCGAGTATGTAAGTCTGAAGAATACACTACGAAAAATAACCGTTAGAAGGAATAGAGAAACTGGGATGAATGTTTCCAGAGAATCCTATTGCAAATATATCCACAAAAGCATTCTTAGTTTTTCAAAGTTATGTTTGATAGGTTCTTCTTTGCAACATACATTTTCTGTTTATTGATTTATTCGAGTAGGCCAAAGAAAAACCATTGCTGAAGGAAACTCAAAAAAGGAATCGTTAAATTTCAGCTAAATCAAAACTTTCGTGGACCAAACATAACTGGGATAAAGTTATCTATAGCGACTAAAGTAAATCTGATGTCTGTGTGGGAGATTATCGAAAGCTTGTGATTCGGCAAAAAGTGTAAGTCAAGAAACATTCCATTAGCATTTTCTCTAAAGGTCTGTAAAGTTTCCACAGGGCATCATGGTGGGGTTGTATGTTGGCAAAAGGGTTGGGAACATTATATTTTATTGAGGCCATAGTAAACGCAGCTAAATATCAATATATCCTTTAATATTGTCCTCTACCAAGTGCGGCATAGTTATATCCATTCGGAGATTTTATCTTTCAGCAGGATGGAGCCTCCTGCCATACGGCTAAATCTACCAAATATGGTTGGGATAACATGACATTAAAGTTTTGTCACATCCTTTTAGCAGCCCGAATCTTAATCCAATCGAGGCACTTAAAGCCAAATGGAAGAACGTCTAAGAAATAACCCTCAGCGTACTTTGACACAACTATGTGTTAAATTACAAGAAAGATGAGATAGTTTCACCCCTGAATTCTGTGAAGACCTAGTTCTTGTTCCAACATTTAGTAGTCAACCTTTTTTTTATCTATCAAACAACTAATTAAATAGTAATCAACAAAAATTACATAATTAAACAGTAAAAAGAATTCCATGTATCATAAAAAATGTTGGTAACTTCATATTTACAGTTAAAAAAAATTAACATAAAAGAATTTCAATAAGTTGGTATTTTATTTGCAAAATAACTTCTTGTTCCAACATATAGTTGTTAGTAAAGTAATAAATGGTGTATGTATTTTTAAACTAAATCAAAGGTTTAGTTCTTGTAGCTGCAACAGAGTTAGCCAGCAACAGTAAAACCAAAACGTGGCTCAGAGCCAAAAAAATCAATAAGTAGAACATGTCTTTGAATAAGCCTTTCTTTGGATAGTTAATCATTCCCACACCAAGGAATTCCGAAGATAATCTAATTTATTTACAATTTTTTGCTTTATTTAAAATACAAATTTAAAGAAAAGAAAATAATCTTAAAACACGTTTAAACCTTTTTCGTTACTTCTGTCTGTGGTATGGTTTGTATGTGGCATGTTTTAAAAAATTTCAAAATTCTGTAACATAACATAATTTTGGCCTTATAATAATTCGAGAATGTGTGAACCTATCAAAGACGTCCTACCTAAATATATTTTACGATATCTGGATCCTATATTCTGTAAAGTTCGAAATTGTATCGTTTTCGGCACAATCCATTGTTATTTATCGCTTCATAAATTCGTCTTATTACTTTTCTTTCGAAACATCCTAACATATTTTTATTACTTTTTGTTAGAGTCCAGTTGTCTGAACCATATGTTAGTGACTGGGGTATTATTGTTTTGCAGAGTTTTACCTTTGTATTTCTCGATATAATTGAGGATTTAAGGAGCTTAAGTCCAAAATACCATGAGTTAGCCATGTAAATTCTACAGTTTATCTCTGCGGAAGTAATATTTTCAGTGTTAAGTGCTCTCAGGTATTACAAATTCGTTATTTGCGTGAATGATGTATAAACTACTTATATATGTTCGCTATGTCTAGTAAAGATTTGAGTGCACGAGCTCTTTACTGGCTTCGGGTATTTCATGTTCCTAATCTCAATTCCATTTTTCGTTTGCAGAGTCGTCGTCGTAAATTCTATCAAGCTGATAATTCCTGTGGTTCTGTAACATGTGCTTTTTTACAGAAAGAAGTTGTTGGCCTCTACCCAATTCCCAACCTGGAGGGTCAGAGATTCTTCTGTTAGAATTGCCATACCTTAGTCTGTTTGCTATGGGGCTGAATTTTTTTTCCACCTACCCGCTGTACCTAGGACCCGTTAGGACGTTCCCATATCCATTATAAGGGGCCACGTTAATAAGAGAGAGATGGAGACAGGCAATTCCATACGGAAACTGTCTATTTTAGTCAAATTTAAAGCAAGTTGGCAAGCAAACCAGCAAACTGGAATACCTATGTCACGTGATGAGGGGATCAAAATATGAAATTTTGAGACTCATAATACAGGGAAAGATTCAAGGAAGATCTGTTGGCTGAAGGCAGAATTCATGCTTGAAGAATCTACGTGATTGGTATCAATGCAGATCGATTGGTTTGTTTAAAGCAGGAGTTCAAAAATAAAAATAGCCATTATGATTGCCAACCTCCGTAGGGAGACGGCACTCTAGAAGAAGAATGCAAGTTGCTTAAATATCTAGAAATGTATGGATAGTATTTTTGGGATAGAACGGTAAAAGTATTAGAAACGGCTTTCTTATTGTACCTTTTTACACAACTTTTTCCCGGACTCAAAACTAAAATATGTTTGCCATAACTGGGGAGATAAGGACCGCGTCGCTAGAAGAGCTAAAGGCAAAATAGATATTGATCAATAAATACATTTTTTGGAAGAAAAATAAAACTCTGCTTTTTAGCAAACAATTCATTCTTTTGGACTAAATTAATTAAAAAAAAGAGTGGAAATTTTTTACAAAAACGGTTTACACACTTATACCAGACATGTTAAGTTCAGAAATGGCAGATAAATAAGCAACGTTGGAATATGTAACACATTATAAGGGAAAACTATTCAATAAAATAAAATAGCAAACTCCAGAAAAGCTCTTAGAAATAGCAAAGTGACCACGGCGTGCTAAAGAGTTGTATTTATTTTTGAAGTCATGAACAAGAATATGAAATAACGTTGTCACACATTATTGACAATGGGGGTGTTACGTCCCCCCGCACATATTCTTATCATTGTATTAGGTTTTTTCCTATTATTTTATGTTATATTTAATTCTTTAATTAACGTGTGTGTATGTCTTAGATACGTCAACTAATACGATCCTGTACGC
This sequence comes from Diabrotica balteata, assembly GCA_918026665.1. NCBI lineage: Eukaryota > Metazoa > Arthropoda > Insecta > Coleoptera > Chrysomelidae > Diabrotica > Diabrotica balteata. The sequence continues at coordinate 70,640,363 of OU898280.1, read as the reverse complement.
ACCGCCCTATGATATTTAAGGGAGACCACACACAATATTGAAATTAATCGATAAACTTTTCATTTAACCTATTTCGAAATAAAAAACCAATACCAGCTCCTATAAATAAACATTTGGACAATTATTAATTCTGATTATTAAATGCAATGTCACATGGTCCTCCAATTCCGAATTGAAATTAGTTTTTAAAGTAATTTATTCCATTAAAAACGCTATCAAATTAAATAAATTAAATCACCATAAATTTTAAATATTTGGACAAAGTTTCACAGAAGTTCCTTTAAGATTATTCAAAAGGTTCGTTTAGTCATCTTAGACGGCACAAACACATAGCATTCAACCCCTCTTTTATCTCGAATACCTGACCTTTTAGTAGTATATCACAAGAGGTGGCAATTTTCTATCATTAAAAGAATTCTTTGAATACAGGGTGGTTTATAAGTTTGTATATTGTGAATATTATTAAATATTTGAATATTGTTACGATAAATTCTGACACAAAACCGTTATATACCACCGATTCGAACTCTCCAGAAGGGAATCGAATAAAAAAACAACAGTCAGCCGGCGGCCCGACTCTTCGAAGACATTTTTACCTTCTATACCAGACGAGAAGGTCATCGACTCTTCGCCGTTGTTCTAGTCTAACGGTATTGGGTATATAACGGAACTCTCATTGTAGAAAGAGTTCAGTCAGAAGAGAATAGCGCGCCGAGTTTAAAATGTAACGCTCGTATAAATTACATTAGTGTAAGATAATTTAGTATAAATAAACTTAAAATTGAATTGTAAGTGTAAATATAGAACCTTTGATAAATAATAAAGACAATAAATTAGAATTAATAAATATACAACAATATATTCCTTTTATTATTATTTATTTTTAATAACGTAGGAAATTTTAAAACGCAATATTTATTGCTAAACTCGTGTGCTTTTTGTTTTTCTCGATCCTGTAACAATTATATTTAATAATAATAATTTTCCAAATGTTTATTTATAGATGTTGGTATTATTTTTTATGTCGAAATAGGTTAAATGTAAATTTATCAGTTTCAATATTGTTCGTGTTTGTGCAAATCAAATTACGGTACCTGTGATGTTAAATTAACACTTCTGCTTCTTCCACAGTGCACTTGGTCATGGACAGCGTCTCTTTAAACGTGGGCGTGGTTTTACGCAAAACTCAAGTGTTTATCACGTTGGTTTATACAAGACTAAGCGTGGGTAGTCCGAAATCGCCACCCTAAAGTATCATATGGGCGATGCGTACAGGGCCGTATTAGTTTACGTATATAATACATGTACGCACGGTAATTAACTAATTATATATAAAATAAAATACTAAGAAAATACTTAATACAAAAATAATAATATATATATGAAGGGACGTAACAGAGGTGAAAATGTTAGTTTTACATGAATAGCGTTAAACGAAAAAACTTTAAAAGTTTTTTCTTGTTCATGTTAAACGCGCTGCATCTTAACAATTGTTGACAACATATTCTTTAGAGTACTTACGAGCGAATTCTAAAAAACTTCCGACCCGTTTTGTGTATAAAAATACACAAAATAATTATTGACGAAAGTGACAAAAATCGATTTGTGCCGAGCGCATCTTACACTCAACTTTTAACTCATAAACTTTTTCTATACAATCTTATATTTCTTTATTTTATCATTTTCTTTGTATCTCGTCAAGAAGAATTGAAAATTTTTTAAGAAATTGTCTCGTGTCATATTTTAATATTGTTGTGACTTACAAACCTCTGATTGCGGCTCTGTGCGTTAAAAAAATTTGAAAAAACTCACCTCTATCGGTAACCTTCGAGAATTCCAGACTTTCCAATGGTTTGACCGTCCCTCCGCTAGATGGTTCTAGAACATTTCGTTCTCATTATATCTATTTAAAAATGATCGCAAATTCTTTAGTGACCTCACAACCATAAGAATAACCTAAATTCAGACATTACAACGCGGTGGTTACGGTTGGCTAATTTTAGGAGCGAGTGACACTCACCTATTTTTATTCAATGAATATAAATAAAGAAATGAAATAAAATTAAAAAAAAATTAAACAAAACTTGAACCAAGTTTTATATATTTTTTTATTTTTGGTTTTAGTGATTATCGTATCATATATGTTATTCATCATGTTTGTTTCATTAACTAGCCAAATACACACACCATTTTATAAAGTTTATATTAAAATTTTAACAACCCTTCAATCCTGAGAAACCAAACCATCTTCCAATATAAGTGCTTGATTAATATCTTTAGATTGCTAACCATCTGGTATATCATTCACAATTTAATCTACCTTCGAATAATTATTAGTTAAGATTACCAACATATATTCGATGATAGATTAACAATAGTAGTTGTTTACTATTTAAATAATTGAATTATGATAAATAGCAAATTGGAACAAGTTGCATGTTATTAATGCCTGGCTTTACTAAAATTGTTTATCTAATAGATCATTTTTATTATATTGCGTTGATATTTGAACAATTTTACAAAGTTGTTAAGTTCTCTTACCGTTTACTAGACAACATAAAATTGCATGTTTAGTTTAGTGTCAGGTTTAGTTGACAAGAAACTAATGTCCGCAAAAAAGGCTGGCAAAAAATTTTAAGGATTAAATAAATAAAGAACCAATGTATCTTTTTTAACAATATTTAATTAATCTAATTAATTAATTACGTAATTTTGTAACATCTACGTAGTTCACATTAAATAAAAAAAAGTAAAATGTTTGCAGTAAAATGCAGTATGTTTCAGGTTCTATCTTTTTTAAATTCAGTGTAAATTCTGCTAAATAAAGTTTGGTTCAATATAACTAATGTCATAAAAGAATACATTTAAATTAACGCAATCCTTGTTTAAACTTTGGGAAAATGCCTTAGTTACACTTTTTTAAGTCAATTAAAAGCTTTAATTACTAGTAACAAATGTCATATTTTGGTTAAATTTGTGTGTAAAATTCAATTATTCGATTAGTAACCTACAGTTTAAGTATCAACGCATTTATGATGAATAAAGATCTGACATATAATATTGTTTTGTATATTACAGTGCCCAAAGTAAATGCCGTTAAGCCAACTGCTGCAAAACCAATTTCTAACAGACCTCAAGCTGGCGATGCAGGTAAAATAGATGAGCTAGCGAACCAAGTGGCCGAATTCAAGGTAAAATGCCCACGCACAAAAAAGCGCCCATCAAAATGCACACATAAACACGCTCGCACGGACACGAACTAACTGATATACATGTTGACATACACACAAACTCACAAACATGTATGTTCACTCACACAAAAACTCATCGACATGCATACTCACACAAATTAGCCGACACCGGCACGCACACACAAACTCACAGGCACCCACACATAAACTCACCGGCACCCACACATAAACTCACCGGCACCCACACATAAACTCACAGGCACCCGCACATAAACTCACCGGCACCCACACATAAACTCGCTGACACCGGTGCCCACACAAACTCGCCGACACCGGTACCCACACATAAACTCGCCGACACCGGCACACATACATAAACTCGCCGCCACCGGCACACATACATAAACTCGCCGACACCGGCACACATACATAAACTCGCCGCCACCGGCACACATACATAAACTCGCCGACACCGACACACATACATAAACTCGCCGACACCGGCACACATACATAAACTCGCCGCCACCGGCACACATACATAAACTCGCCGACACCGACACACATACATAAACTCGCCGACACCGGCACACATACATAAACTCGCCGACACCGGCACACATACATAAACTCGCCGACACCGGCACACATACATAAACTCGCCGACACCGGCACACATACATAAACTCGCCGACACCGGCACACATACATAAACTCGCCGACACCGGCACACATACATAAACTCGCCGACACACGCGCACACACACACACACACACACACACACACACACACACACACACACACACAAAACCAATGGTTTACGGCCTTGACGGTAACCCTTAACCTTTAAGATTTGCATTTGTAATGAGTAAACAAATAGACTTGAGCATTAGTTGTTTTCCAACAGTCATTAATAAACCTTTTTGGCATGCCTTATATAATTTTTCCATTTTTCTAGTGTGACCTTAAATTACTTAAATCTATTTTTAGTTGACCGTTGATGGACTTGAAAAAGAGAGAGACTTTTATTTCGGGAAACTCCGTGACATTGAAGTGATGTGTCAAGAGTGTGAAGATGGAAATCCTATTATTCAAAAAATATTGGACGTACTTTATGCTACGGAAGTAAGTTTTTTTTTTTTTCATTATCATAAAATGGTATTAAACTAAATTCATTTGTCAAAAAAGTAGCGGTCAACAAATAAATGCACAGAACACGTGAAACCTGATGTTTATATAATCGTACAGGGTTGTATTAAGATTTTAACAGTCTATAACATCTGAATTTGAAATGAATTAATTTAAAATTTTTAGGATTACTGTTAAAATAATAGTAATCAATGATTATGATTAATCTTTTAAAGAAGTATACTTCAATATTAGTTTTTGAAAACTGTTATTCACACATTAGTTAATTGTGGTATTAATCAAAAGGCAAAAAATAGAAAGTTGTTTTTATACATTTTACGCTTTAAGACCAATATTTGGAAATAAGTAATAATATTTTCATTAATGATATAAAAAGAGCCCTCTTCTTGTGTAAAAGTAAGGGAAAATACTTATACAAGTATTATTGGGTAGATAGACTTTACATTGAACATTACATTAACATTAATAAATAAAATTTTAGTCGACGTTTCGATTTAACATTTATTTGTGTCAGCAGAAACTAATATATATTTAGAAGGATTGTGACGTCACTATTTTTGACTTTGATGCCAGTTATATCGAAGACGGTTCGAGATATCAAAATGCCGTTTTCAGATTTTGATTCAGGAGACAAAACTATATATGAATCCATCGATAGATCGTCCCCAAGTATTGTATAGGCAACAATGCACAAACGAACATACTTTGCGGATGTAAAACGAAAGATTTTCTTTGAAAATTATGAAAAAAACTTTTTACTATTACATATAAGTAATATCGAATTACGAAAAATAAGTAATGAAAAACTACATAGGTACAATGAATAAAATGGGTTACAGTTTTTCATTTTTAAAATATTCCATTTTGTTTATGTAATTTCGAATAATTTAGTATCTTTTATTTATCATTGCTACTCATTTCCACCTCAAAAGCTAGATCCACCTTCAACCGGATGGGGGCCTTCTTCAAGAGCCACAACCTCTCTCTTGATATAAAAACTTGGAATAAAGAATCCTGCGATGCTACGTCTTCTCTGTTCTTTTTTATGGTGTTGAATCGTGGACCTTGAACGAAGATATGTGCAGAAAATTGGCAGCATTATTCTTATCGCTACCTTGTCAAAATCATCTACAGATTCGAGTTTGCCTTTACAAGTGGTACATTTTTTTGGTGCGACTAATGTGTCTGTAGTTTTATATTCTCTAATAACTTTAAATACAGAACTATCAGATACTCCAACTTTATCAGCTACTCTTTTCTCAACATCGGATAATATTAACGCCGGATTTTCTTGTAACTCATGCTATGCTTATACACGTTTACAATTATTTCTTTAACATCTACGCTTAAGTGGCCTTTTTTCGATCTCTTTGGGGGGGGGGTACAATCTATAAATTGACTTACTGTGTTTGCAATCCATATTTGAACTATCAACAAATTTAATACATAAATACTACGATAACGTTATCTATATATATAAATAATATACAGACAATAATTACGATAATTTACAAATTTTTTTTTAATGGCCTTGGCATAGTCAATTGACCAGACTGTTTTGTAATTTGTATTCACAGAACAACAATCAGAGTTCGAGTTAGTACTGAATGTAAGTTAAAAATAAATTAAATAATTGACTTGTTTTGACTGTTCTTTTTTGTTTGTGATTTTTTTTTATTTTTATTTTTTATTATTTTTTTTTTATTTTTTTTTCTTTGTATTACTTTTTTGATATTGTATGTAATATGTTTTTATTATTTTTAATTTTGTTTTGCATATTTTTTTTTAATTTTTTTTATTTATTTTTTTTTTTCGTATTAAAAGGTTTATTACATAATTGATAATATGTTCGCAAATAGCTTACAAGTTTTATCTTAATTCTAGGGTTAGTACATTATATTGTTTAAAGTTTATAGTTACAATTTCTTATTAACTGATAAATACAATTAAAGATTTCTAAGTTTCCAGAGAAAATTAATTCATTTATGTGAAATGGGAAACAGACATTTAGTTTTTGTAAGTTTTCATAAAAACATGTAAGATTTCCTTGTTGGTTTACACATTCTAATAGGATATGTGTTAAATCTCCATATTTACCACAAGTACAGTTTGGAGTGTCTGCTAGATCCATTTTGTACATTCTTGAAGGTGTTAGAGCATGATTTGACCTTAGCCTATTAATAGTTTTAATAAAACTTCTGTTGGACTCTGAACAAAACTATCTTTTTTTCAAGAAGTGTGGGTTGCCAATATAGAATGCCAGTAGAATATTGTTGTCTATGGTTTCTCCGCTTGATAATGCTTCTTTTGCCAATGCGTCTGCTATTATATTACCCTTTATCCCAGAATGGCCTTTGATCCATGCGATAATAACTTCTCCTCCGAGCTTTGAAACCTCATAGTACAATTTTAATATCTCTATATCAAGATGAGTCAATTGCTTGGATTTATTTGTTTCACATAAACTTTCTACTGCTCTTTTACTGTCTGTAAATATTACACAGTTCTTCATTTCCTTTGTCAAAACGTGAGAAAGAGCAAACTTTAAACCCAGCATTTCGGATGTGTAGATGGAGGCTTCATCAGGTAACTTATATTTATGCTGTTGCCCAGAAAACTATTGGTATACTGCGCAAGCAGTGTGATTTCCTTTTTTTGAACCATCGGCAAAGATATAATAATAATTAGGCCATCTCTTGTGAATTTCTGCGTTAAACATGGGGCCTTGGTCATAATTGAGAAATTCTGTCTTGATTTTTATTGAGAACAGCACATGAGGCTTTTCAGTATAAACTGGTGGAAGATGACCCTTATAAAATACCTCTTTAAATTTAGAAAGATTTCTGTAGCTTTCCGCCACGAGTGGAGATTTTTTCTTAAACCAATACCTTTTAGTCAAATCTAAAACAGCCAGATTGTGTATATCTTTGAGAAATACTTGATCTCTGCTAATGGTACGAGCTATATATTTGTCGGTAAGATACTACCTCCGTAAATTCAATGGCGGTTCAACAGCTTAAATTTCCATTACATTAATTGGTGTAGATTTCAGATACCCAAGGCACAAGCGTAGGCATTTATTTTTCTGTATCTCAATTTTTGTTAAATGGGTGTTCGATGCGTTTCCATACAAGTGACAGCTATAATCGAAAACTGGTCGTATCATAGATCGATAAAACATTAAACTAATGTTGGGATCTGCGCCCCAGTTTGTTTTACAGAAAGCTCTTAGGATATTCATAGCTTTTTCGTTTTTTAATGATATGTTGAATATGATCTTTCCACAAAAGTTTTCTGTCTAAATAAGTTCCGAGGTATCTGACACAATTTTTAATTGGAAATTTGAATTGACCACAATTTATATACCTTTCTGGAGTTCTACGTTTTCTAGAAAAGAAGCAGATTTCTGTTTTGGATTCTGATAATGTTAATCCATTTGATTCATAAAATGTATGTATTGATGAAATAGCTGTTGTTAAATTATTTTTAGAAACATCAATTGATTTATCTGATGAATAGAGTACCACATCATCTGCAAATTGTAGTATTTTGGTGTTAATAGGAACAATGACTTCTAAATCTATATTATATAAAATATATAAAAGTGGACAAAATACTTCCCTGCGGCAGTCCTATATTAGACAGTCGAGGAGAAAAAATGTTCTCATTGATTTTTAAGTAAATCAATCTCTCTGAGTACAAAGTTTTCAAAAAGGATATTATACCTATAGGTATCCCGACTGACAATAACTTTTGTTCAAGGATATCCAAATTTATATTATCAAAAGCAGATGATACATCCAGAAATGCAGCTGCAGTGGATGAGTTTTCCGTGAAATTGACTTGAACTATTGTTACGAGAGCAGTTATGGCATCTTGATTGGATTTATATTTACGAAAACCAAATTGGGAGTTCGGAAGAATGTCATTAAATTCTAACCAATGTTCTAATCTATTTTTAATTAGTCTTTCCGGGGTTTTAAGAAGACAAGAACCTAGAGATATTGGGCGATATGAATTGTGATCGTTATCACGTTTGCCAGGTTTCCTTATAGGTATTATAATATACTCCTTCCAGCTTTCTGGAATTGGTGCTTGTTTCTGCCAAATATTATTTATAACATTAAGTAGATAGATTTTATGTTCATTTGTCAGGTTAGAGATCATGGAATAAGATATATTGTCTTTACCAGGAGCAGTATTATTATTTTGTTTGAGGACTCTTCTTAGTTCCCATAGATAGAACGGACGATCTAAGCTAAGGTTATCTCTAGAAACAGTGGCTATGGAGTTGGTAATATCATTCGGAACCCAATCTGGTGAAATTTTTTGGTAAAACTCTGTTATCCATGGTTCGTCCGGGTCAATAGGTAAATTATTGGATTGTTTGCGATTTTTGAAGCAATTTACTGTCCTCCATACCTCCTTAATGGGAGTATTTTGATTTAAACTTTCACAATACTCCCTCCAGTTTTTCCTTTTCTTCTCCTTAAAGGTTTTCTTCGCTAATGCGTCCATCTTTTTTATTTATTAGGTTACTTATTGTAGGATTTTGCTTATATTTAATATAAGTTAATTTTCTGCGTCGGGCTGTATCCTCGCACGTTTTGTCCCACCAAGGTTTTGGAATGTGATGTTTGTTGGTAATATTCTTGTATTGTGGTATTGCTGTATTGGCTTAGAAGTAGAAGTTTTCAATTAGATCACCATACGTTCTGGGTTGATTTAGAGATGTAAAGATTGATGAATACAAATTCCAATCTGCTTTGTTGAAATTCCAGATTTTATGAAGTCTCTTGGTTTCTTTTTCCTTTGAGTGATAAATTGAAAAGATAATCGGCAGCTGGTTTGATCCGTGGGGATTTTGTAGAACATTCCCATTCATTAGCGCTATAATATCTTGAGTACATATTGTGAGGTCTATTGCAGATGCTCGTGAATGTGTGGTTAAAGGAACAAGAGTGGATGAACCATCATTTAAAAAAATTAGGTTACACTGCTCAATAGCATCCAACAATGATTTACCAGATGTGTCATCAACTTCACAGCCCCATGCGACATTGCGCGCGTTAAAGTCACCTCCCAAAATAAAGAGTTTTGGTATAATTTTAAAAAAGGATAGCCATTGCTATGTTGTAGTTTTGTTTTTCGGTTCATTATATAGGGATACAAGATGAATAGTTTTATTTCTTGATGGTAGTTTAAAGGAAATACATGTGCATGTAATAGGAATAATTATGTTAAATCTAATTTCTTGACATTTAATATTTGTTTTCAATAAAATAGCTGACCCACCATATCCATCTATACGATCAGTTCTAAGGCAATTAAAGTTTTTAAAGGTATAATACAAACCAGGCTTAAACTATGTCTCCGATAATAAGGCAATATGAATTTGATTTTGATGGAGTAAAAATTCTAAATTTACTTTATTTGAGACTGCCGAACGACAGTTCCATTGCAAAACATTTAATTTTGAGTTTAGGTCTGCGAATTTGATAACACATCTGAATTTACATGTTTACTAATTAGTTGGATGATTTCTGATTTAGAAACATTTAAATTATTTGTTTGTTGTAAAGAATTAACAATTTTCATTACCAATTCTAAAATTACATTAATTATACTAGGATCTAGGACTTCTGACTGTCGATCTGTGATAATTGTTTTTTTTTGTATTGAGGGCTACTTAATATTCCTCCCGAAGTACTGGGGACATTAACCTGAGAAATAATCTTTTTCTGATCTGTTCAGATGGATCAGGAGTATTTGGCCTTGGCCTTTTATTAGATTTATCTTTTAATTCGTTTGAGCTATTGTTATAAAGCAAATGGGAAGCAAATTGTTTTCTAGAGGAGTTGACTTTTGGAATCTTCTGAACAGAAGTAGAGGAAGAAGTAGACTGTGAATAGGTAGAAGAAGTGGGTTGAACAAGTAAGTCAAATGGATGGCTCGTATTGCGTTTATTTAATGTGCATAGGAAGTTTTGGGAACCTGTTTATTGGCATCAAAAAAGTTTATGTTGGAAAAACTCATAGCTTCCTTAATTAATTTTTGTCTCTTAAACTCTGGACACACTGATAGATTTGTTGTATAGTGATTTCCTTGGCAACTGAAACATTTTGGGACAAAGTATTTTTTTGGCATTCTTTTGTATTATGTGAATCTTGGCATTTACCACATCTTGGGCCACCTTTACACTGACTACCCAAATGACCATATTTGAGGCAATTAAAACAAATTAAAACTTTTTGTGTATAGTGTTCAATCTCTCTAATACTTTATTTATTGATATATAACGCAGCAATATCTGAGATTTAAAGGAAACAATACACGATTTTGTGGGAACGTAATTTTTTTTTTAATCGTTTTCAATTACTTCCTCTTTGCGTTTAATTCGCCAACGTTTACAATTTCAAAGTTACAATCACTATCATATTGTTTAATTTTTGATTTTACATATTCTTCAGATAATTCTGTATCAATATATCTAATTATCCCTTGTCGGAACAGAATGAATTTAGGTATATATAATTCTAAATTATTTGTAACAAATACTGATGAAATTTTTTGATTTATTAAATAATTAGCATTTTTGTAGTCTGTTAATTTAATCCTAATTTTATTACGACCTATGGAATCAATATTTGTATTTTTTGCGTCTAATTCGGGAAACGCAGAGAGAATAATATCACCAACTCTTAAAGCGTTTAACTTACCCTTGAAAGTTCCGGAGCAATTTTCTATGTAAACATGATAAGGTCCGGTATCTTTATTTGTATATAAATAAACCTGTCTAGTATTTACCTTCTCATTAACATTAGAAACATTTCCGTTTTTTCCCAAAGAATTAGATATTAAATTAGTACTTACATTCTGGTTCTCTTGTTTTTGTGAAATTGTTTCCATATTTGTAAATTCCATCATACCAACCTGATTTTCATCCTTATCATGGTGGTCTGGGTCTGGATCCAGTTCTGGGGGCTTGTTGAACCCAATAAATTCACTCATCTTTATAAAAAAACACCTATAGTTTCACCAAAAATGATTGTTTATCGCAAACCACAAAACAAGTAAGAAAAGAACTTATTATCGATAATATTAATTAACACCGATAATTTAAACACGTCCGTACGTTTTGAAATCTACCGAACAACTGTGGTGTAAATCTTATGGAGATGATATAATAACTTATAGAGGGCGATACCTGTTCAGCTGTTGTAGCCCCTACATAATAACATATAATGTTCCGAAATATTTCCGTGGTTAGTACAGTTAAACATAGAGCGTCGATTATCATTACGCCGAGCTTTCGGCATCCTCTTCGATGTCTTCTTCAGGACTTCCGAGGTCTGTCTCCCTAGTCCCCAGACACTACTACACTGATCGATCACTAATCAATGCATTACTGGTACTGGTTAGCGCGAATATTTCTGACAGTAGGATTCTGATTGACGGGTGGAGCGGACAATGTTGTCTTAATGAGAGGTCTCCAAGTCGAAGGTAAGATGCCGTCATCTCTTTTATTAAGGCAATTTGTCCTTTTTTCCATTTGATGTCTTCTCGGATTATTCTTGGTTTATAAAAGCGGATGGGGGCTATGGTTCTGAAGTTTTCAAAATCAATATTGTGACCTGTATGAAGATGGTGTTGACCTAGAGCTGAAATTAATTCGGAATTGCGATTTGTTTGGCCTATACAGAATCGGGGCAGTCTACACAAGGAATTTCATAAACTCATAAGTTCATTTGAAATGTTGGTGAATGCGGGTGGGTTTTCAAGAAACGGAGTGATGAGAACCTTAGGATTGGTTTTTCTTTATGATAACGTCGAGAAACGGTAGGGATGAATCAGTTTCCACCTCCATCGTGAACTGGATACTAGGATGTATACCATTCAGATGGGTTTGAAAAAGACACCAAAACATCCCTGCCATGTGGCCAAATGTCGAATCGTTAAAATATCGTAACCAATATTTTTAAAACTTAAACACCATACAATTTCTTTTATCTCCCAAATTATCTGAAAGACAAAAGTTTTGCGCTTCTCCGTGAAGAGATTCATTCCACTAGATCAGGGGTCGGCAACCTTTTGAGTCGGAAGACCAAAAATTACAATTTACAAAATTTTAAAGTTTTTAGAGAGCCACAATTTTTTTTTTGTCAACAATAAATAGTACTCGCATAAAGTTCTTTGTTAAAAAAAATTAATCTATCTGTTCATATGTAGGTATATAGTGTTTTTCACATATATATTTTCATACATTTCATTTATTGAAGTAAAAAATTAAAACAGCTAAATATTCACTTATAACACTAACTTGCACTTCAGTAACAAACAGATGGGCAAATAATCTAAATGGGAGCGTTTTAGAAAGTTTGGATAAATCTGGCTCATAACCTGTTGTTTTAAGTTTCAAACATGACTCTAAATTTTCATTTGTTAGTTGGCTTCTTAGTTTACTTTTAATTATATTCATGCAACAGAACGATTGCTCGCAAGAATATGTCGATCCGAAGATAGTTAGTACTCCAAATGCCAACTTCTTCACCTCACTGTAGCAATCTGGACGACTATTCCATGCGTCGAATATAAGTCCCTCAATTCGCGGCATTTCTTTTAAAGCTGTCCACTTTTTTTGGGTTACGTACATACATTTCTGGACTTCCAACTCTTCCAACTTGCTTTTCAGTTCTGTAAATTTTCCGCTCCACAAAGCTTTAGTTTTTAGATCGATCAATTGCATGTCTAAAAAACCTAATTCTAACCTAAAAATTCTAAATGTCTCAACGTGAATTTCGTTACTATTTGTGTTAAGAGGATTTACTATGAATGCTAAGGTAGTTTTGTTGGTTTTGAATTGTTCAAATCTGCCAGCAAATTTATCTTTAATTTTTTTGTAACTATGCTGAAGTAATTCTTGTCAACAGTTGCACTGTTGCAACTTTTATCGTGATATTGCTTTAGAAATTGAAAATGAAGTAATTTACCGCTCTGAATATCTGCAAAAAGAATTAATTTTTCTTCAAAACAAACCAATTCTTCCACCAAAACATAGGCTGGGTTTCCCTTTCCTTGCAGTTTTAGATTCAGCTCATTTAATTTCGCTGTGAGATCCACCATAAAGTAAAAATCTTTGCAACCATTTGTCGTTCCCTAATTCAGGTTGATTGATGCCATTTTTATTTAGGAATTTATTTATTTCATTTAAGCACAAAGCAAAACGCTTCAACACTTTAGCTTTTGAAAGCCATTGCACTTTATTATGAAGAAGGAGGTCGGAATACTGAGCCTCCATTTCGTTTAAGAATTCTTTAAACTGACGATGGTAGAGTGCTTTTGACAAGATGCTATTAACAATCTTGATCACCAAATTCATGACCTCAACTATTTTGGCTGGAAATGTTTGGGCACAAAGCTATTCTTTGCGCCCAAACCTAAATAAAATAAATAAATCTCTGATTATTTGGACACGAAACACTGTTTGTCGCACTCTCTCACGTACTGATTGACTAAAAGTACTCAGTTTCGTCGCATCTGTAGTTGTCTCCTGTGTGCGGTGATCGTCGATGCTGACCGACACAAACGGACTTGTTAGAACGTGTTTATCACGGCGAAGTCTTTACTTTTTGACGACAGTGACGTCGCGTGTGACGTTAGAAGGGTGCGGTGGGAAGCGAGTATAAATGACTGAAAGGATCGGTGTCTAATCATCGTTAATCGATTCAGAAGGCTTTTTAAAACTTTTTTTTGTAAAATAAATAATATTTGCGTGTGGAACTAAAGAGCCGCAGCTTCACATCCAAAGAGCCGCATGCGGCTCACGAGCCGCAGGTTGCCGACCCCTGCACTAGATGAAAACTAGATGTAACAAATATCATTATTTTAATATCTGGTCATCTATTCATAGCAAACTAAAATTTTTCATGCAGAACTACCCCCTCAAGTTGTTGCACGTATTTATTAAAACTGTACTTTATAAATATGTATTATTTAAAAGGAATCAAAAAAAGCGACTGGATCTCTGAAACAGTTAATTTCTAAGTCTTGGAGTAATGATAACTTTTGATAAGCATAACCAAAGCTACCTCTCTGCAAAGGTTCAGAAAATCTTTTACATAAGAAAAGTTCCGGGGTCCTTTTTATAATTTGATTTTTTTTAAACGATTTCCGAATTGCAAATCGAAACGTTAAAACAAAACACAAATTTAATTGCAATCAATTGTAATTTATTCCAAAAATATTTTATATTTACTGTGATACGTATAAGCTATTATGATAATGATATAGTTTAGTTTATTTTTATTTTTTAGGAGGGATTTGCACCTCCAGACGAGGTTGAAGGTGTAGGAGATGAAGATGAATATTAAACGATTATCGCCTTGCAGAATTCGCCTTAAGTTATTAAATTAAGAAAAAACGAAAATCAAGTTTGTAACTAAAGCAACATTGATTTTATTTGTAAATCAGTTAAGTTTATGTAACAAATAGTTTTATAAGTGTTGCTTGCATTTGTGTGTCATGATGGTATTAAAAAACGTGATTTGATTATATAAAAACCCATTATATGTTTTACGAACTTTATTTTTGCAAGCTTTTTTTAAGCAATTTCTAGCATAATTCTTGTAACCAGTAAATCATTCTGCGAATTACCTGAAACACGTCGAATGCGCTATCTTATATATTTCTGACATACAAGTCTGTTTTTCAATGTTTTTTTTCTCTCTCTCTCTCTCTCTCTCTCTCTCTCTCTTCTCAAATTTGCTCATTTTAGAACAGTATGCTGTATAATTTACTGAGAAATGGAATTTTAAAACAAGTGTATTATATTTTTATATATTGGAGACCTAACCCGTAATTGTAATTATGGATTATAACATATCTAAAATATAGATCTGAGCTAAGTATAGCGAGCAACATATTAGAAAGGTATTGCATTGGGAAACCATTAAAAGCAGTTTATACTTATTTGTGATTCTATTTTTTATTCTATTTGTTTCTTATTAAAATTAAACTGTCTACTTTAAAAAATAGTTTTTATATATAAATCCAACATTTACGTGAAATACAGTTCCTAGCTTGCAGTACAATTCGCCTTAATGAATAATGAACGTCTTTTATGCGTATCCTATTAGCTGACTATACCAGCTTTTACGCGCTGGAATGCATAAACCCGAACGACAGTATATTGCTTAAAAAAAATCAATAGGTTCACTCTCACGTCGATCCTTTGTTCTGTATGTTCCATTTTCTTGACGGCGAATACTTTTCTAAATTTAGCGTTTACAAAGCCCATGACAATTTATTGATAGTTTTGATGGCTACATTGCCAAACGGTCACTAAGCTTGTAGCGCCTAACAGCTCAACGTACAACAAAGTTTTTTGTGTTAACGTATTCGTTACCCCCTCCCCTTTCCGACGATACCTCACACGTCACGATCTGACCAATAACAACGGAGATCACAATCCCTTTTCTAGTAGTGTAGATGGTTTTGGTGTTTAGAAGGTTAATAGTTCTAATGATCTTGTAACTGTTAACATCAAAACAATCTTCACTACTCATTCCAAGTTGTCCAATCTTGTCAGATCCGTAAAAGACCAAATCCCAATGAAGACTGGGGGCTGACAATATTGAGAGTATAAAAGCAGTTATACGGGTAAGACCGGTCGCCACTCACACTGAGGAGTAGGCAGATTGAAACCTCATTATCGTTTAACGGTTCTCATATTTCTGGAGAACAAGATACTTATACGTCACGAGTGAGGCGAGTAGGCAAATTGAGACCCCGAACTTGAACGGAAACATATCCCTCTTAATAATGGCTTCAAAATAGGTGACAAACGTCGAGTTTTAAATTCTCAAAGCAGTTCTTCCCGATAACTTATATTCCTGCTTTCCTAATTATTTTACACCAAAAGTCATGGGAAACTATTTGTAAGGACTGAAATCTGTATCGATTATAAATGTTATATATAATAAATTGTACGAATTAAACGTATTTCAAAAATATAATATATTGTTCAGGCCACATTTCTTTTTCGTCTTATTGATGTTTCTGATATTTGACAATTTTTAAATTGCCAATATTTTATTTTGTTATTTATTGTTTATAAAACAAAGTTGATTAAAAAATGTACTCAGTTGAGTAGCAATAATAAAAATGTTTTATTCAGACATTACTACGCGAATTGTCAGTTTTTTATATAGCGTAAGATATCCCAATAGATCAATTCCAAGTCATTCAACAATTCAAAGGATTTTACAAAATTTTGAAAATATTGGGACCGTGATTTCTAATTGTACCCATACAAACAATATTGCTGAGGTACCAAGAAATTAAAAATGAAATAAATGTATTAACAGCGGTAGTAGAAAATCTTAGAATAAGTTCTCGGACCATTGTTCTTCTTCCAGTTCCTATCCGTTTCGGATGTTGGAAATCATATTGGCCATCATAACCTTGCTCGCTGCGGCTCGAAACAGCTCCGTTGAGGTTTTCTTAAACCATGTTCTTAAATTCCGCAGCCATGATATTCTCCTTCTACCGGGTCCTCGCTTACCTTTGACTTTACCTTGCAATATAGACTGTAGCAGGGAGTAACGGTGCTGATTTCTCATAACTCATAACGGACCATTGTAGAACAGTTTAATATTCATAATTCCACGGCCTTAAAAATTTTGGAAAGGAATAAATTCTGTTCATATAAATTTCAATGTCAACAAAAACTAAGAGAAGGAGATGCTGAGAGACGAGCGGAATTTTATTATAAAATTTTAGAGAGGGTTAATGCAGACAGACAATTAAAAAAAAACATTGTGTTACTTATACCTAAAACTGCTTCTCCTTTTATGTCTAATGATAATTTATGCACTTTTTCTTCAGCACAATCTGAAACTACCTTTATCCAGTACTTCGGTTTCTTCTAGTGGTCCTTTAAATTCTAAGCTACATTTCAATTCTGGTCCATTAGTAGATATTCATACTAAGGATAATATACCACATATTTCTATTATTGTAGTTAATGAGACTTTCAGAGTACTTTAGGATATGTTTGGCTACCTGTTACTTTATTGAGTAAAACTCAATTACTTAAAGTGTTAATAGTTCCTTCTATTTCACATAAAATGATATTAGGTATGGATTTTATTCATTTGTTTCAACTTTCTTTGGATTTCTCAATTTTTCATTTAAGGCTACAGATTTATCTACTTGTGTAGTAAATACTATTATCAGTTCTAAAAATCCTTCTGACATTCAGCAATCACAACTCAACTCTGACATTAAGTTGTTTAAATAAATAGGTCCTACAGATTCCATGCCAATGCTAAACCTAGTAAACAGAGACAGTATCCATTATCTCCTGTTATGCAGACGTTTTAATAATGCTGGAGTGGATGAAATGCATAACCTTAAAATTATAGAACCCTTAACTACCAGTACACCGTGGTCTTCTCCTTTATGGCTTGTGCCAAAGAAAGATGGTTCACACCGAGTTTGTTTCGATGGTAGGAACCTTAATTATGTTACAGTTTCTGATAGTTACATATATTTTAATGTTTTACCTTTCGGTCTTATATATAGTGCTGCAGATATATGTAGAGTCATGGACTCAGTTATAGGTCCTTTATTAGAACCTTATGTTTTCTATTATCTTGATTATATTATCGTTGTAACCCCAGCTTTTGATACTCATATCAAAACTCTGAAAATGCCATTCAAACGTTTGAAATATGCAGATCACACTGCTAATTTTGAGAAAGAAAGTTTTGCAGATCTTCACCACAATCTTGGATTTGTAGTGGATGATCAAGGGTTAAGAACTGATCCTGGTAAGGTCCAGTATATTTTGAAATACCCTGTACCCACAAATACAATCCAGATACGTCGGTTGATTGGCTTAATTGGTTATTACCGTATGTTCTTAAACAATTTTGCTACTATTTGCAGTCCCATTTCTGACTTTTGCTGAAACGCAGAAAGAAAGGTCAACCTATTACGTGGAATCCTGAAGCTGATGAAGCTTTTCATAAAATTAAACAGGTTCTTACAACAGCTCCTCTTCTTGCAAGTCCTGATTTTTTCTAGCATTCCTATCTTTCTTGTGATGCAATGACTCTATTGTGGGTGATGTTTTATTTCAAAAAGATGATGGATTAGAACATCATATTGCTTACTTCAGCAAAACTTAAAACAAGAGCTCAGCGAAAGTATACAACTACTGAGAAAGAATTGTTATCAATTGAAAAATTTAGATGCTAAATTGAAAGTAGTAATGATTTTACTGTTATTACAGATCACTCCTTATTACAGTGGTTATATAGGATGAATAACCCTCTAGAATTGCCAGATGGATAATAAAACTGTCTTGTCACAAATTTACTGTTCATCCGTGTATTATACATAAAGTTTTATCTCGTTTGTTATATAATCTTAAGGATCTAGATGGTAAAGACCTTGGTAATTTTCATGTGCAAGATAATTAGATGTTACTGATTCTAGTGATGAGTCTCAATAATATGGTAAAAATAATATGGTTGTATAATATGGTAAAGCATGATCTTTTATTAGTATCTCTTTATATTTTGATATTTGTCTAGTTATGATAAACTTATTAATCTTATTTATTTGAGTATTTATCCGTGTATTATACATAAAGTTTTATCTCGTTTGATATATAATCTTAAGGATCTAGATGGTAAAGACCTTGGTAATTTTAATGTGCAAGATAATTAGATGTTACTGATTCTAGTGATAAGTCTCAATAATATGGTTGTATAATATGGTAAAGCATGATCTTTTATTATTATCTCTTTATATTTTGATATTTGTCTAGTTATGATAAACTTATTAATCTTATTTATTTGACAATGTTTAAATGTCTAATATTTTATTCAGCAAAAATATGGGGGAAAAGTCTGGTATACGTATTGCCTAACATTTTAGCTATCGAATTTTACGATAAAATACCTAATAAATAAATAAAGAAATATAAAATTTTAACATTCAATAAATCTTGAATATTTGGCCTTATTTGGAACTGGTAACTTAATAAGGCCAGTTTCATTTTTGAAGGAAATTTGACGTGGCTAATAAATTTTAAAACTAAGAATTAAAGAATAAATTTAAAGTTAGTGAAATAAACGTTTACTGATATTAAAAACAAAAACTTGTCAATACATAGTACATATATCGCACATTTACGAGAACATACAAATATTTTCTTGTCGTTTTTTGTTAATCCTATACATTCCTCGTGGATATACTTATTACAACAAACACACTTGCGCATATCAGCCACTCTTTCCTCATCACATAAGAAACAGTACCATGAATCTTTTTTTAAATTCCGTTTTGGTTTTGCTGAGCTATAAGATTGTGCACTAAATAAATCTCTGGTAACTTCTTGTGCTTTCGCATTAATGGCCTGCCGACGTTTTTTTTGTTGATACTTTTAACTCCGGTGTAATCAGTAATCCACTGGAACTAAAACTTGCATTTAGTTCTTCACATGGCTCTGTCTCACTTATTTTTGCAACTTTATTTTTATCATATTTATTTGACGTATAAACTGCATCACTATAATCCTCGCTGGAAGCTTTACCGCTTGTGTAAGACCCAGATGAGTCAGTGTCTTCATCTGAGATTAAGTATGAAAAACTTTGGTGAGCTCTTTTTTTTTTGGTAATTTTCCTTTTCTCACTGCTCGATAATGCTTTGCTTTTATTATATTTGTTTACACCGCTGCAGGATAGCTGTTCTTCAAATTTTGTATTCTTTTTGCAAGTTGTTTTCTGGTTGGGTTGTAAGATTTTCTTGAAAATATCGGCGATTGTTTCAATCTCTCGTTGTGTCAGACAACTAGGTGCAAAGACAGCATCCGGAATAGCATTTGAATTGGATGGCCATATTCCAGTTGCATCAAATCCAGAACAAATATTTTTTTTGCCTCATTGCGTTTATCCAAACCGGCGTAAATATTTGCCGAAATCTTGCTCGGTTAATGGTACGTTCGTTATTATGGTTCACCCAAAATTAAACGATTATGTGAACAAATTGTTTATAATGTCAACCAGCTCCTAATAAGGCCATTCAATTGGCCTTATTAGGGCACTGTTTACTTTTCTATTTAACATAAAAAAAATAATAAAAAGCAATATAGCGAAAAAACAGTACCAGTTTCTAAAAGAGTATTAATTTTCTACTGCTTTACAAAGAAATAATAATTGGTATATATTATTTAAGTAACTTTATAGTGATTTTATAACTTACCTAAAATTTATAACCGAACTTCGGCACCGTAGTAAACAAGTGTCTAGTATACTTCGCGCTGCTGTTTGATACTACCGACTGAATGGCTTAGACGATTTTGACTGGGAAAACGATTTACAGTGACATATAGTATATAATATCTATATTTAAGGAAATAGTTACAATTGGCCTTATTAAGACAAATATTTTACTTTAGGTAATTGTTTTTGATTTTGATACAATTAAAAGCCTCATTCGGCACTTTATGTATGACGACATGGTGTTTGTTGCATACATACATAGGGTTTTAGTTTCCTAGGATACATGTATCCTAAGGAGATTTTGGGCCAGATTATATGAATATGTGCTCCTTTTTGGTATTTTAGAGACAAATATATATTTTTTTTGATGATGTGTTTTTTCTTATTTCTTTTGGAGTTAAAATAATTCTATGCAAATCTACTTTTAGAAATCTGGTGTAGAATTATGACGCTTTGAAGTTTGATTGTAGTATACCTACTGTCACTTGTTTTCTTCTATCTTTTGTAAACTATATTTATGCAGTACTTTATTCTTTTGTGTAGTAGATCCCTGGATATATCATTTATCTTATTTTCATTATTAACTTACTCTTAGTCTTCTAGGACTTGTTTTATGCAGTTACTGTATCTCTTTTGTGTAGAACTTTGTCTTATTTGACATATCGAGTAAAGTTTATATGTATTTTTGAGTTGTTTATCAATAATTACATTTGCATATCAATGTCTACATGCTTTTACACATCTCATAATTTTGATATTATTGTTATCTTGCTTTAGGTACTCAGTCATCCCGAGTACTAATTTTTTTTTGAGATTCATTCATTAGCAGTGTTCATTAGCTATTCATTTTTGTGAGATATGATCTCTATATTATATATTTACCTGACTGCTTATTTACCTTTTTTTATATATACTTGCCTGATTTGACTTTAATTATTAACTAGACTTCATACTATGTATATAGTATGAAGTCTAGTTGCAAAGGAAGTCGTTGTACTTCCGAAGAAGAATTTCTGAAGACAGAATTGTCCAATAATGTATATATCTGAATATATCAGATGCATTGCCCCTTTAATATTATTTTTTTGTTATTGTGAGCCTGAGCTTTGATGCAGGTATGCATTCGTACCAGTGGATCTTCCTTAAATGGTGGGTTGTCTCCAGGGTATGGGGTCGGGGGGTTCGTGGCACATATGGCTGTCGTTTCCGAGGAGCGCTGTCGTAGTTTAACCGTGGACTATGGGCTACTGCGTTCATACCAATATGGTTTCAATTGATCCTTTGGAAGGGTCCATGTACAGTACCAAAGTCTGCAGATACCCGATTAATCTAAATTAATTTTCTACCCTCACTTTTAGCCTGATGAATATTAAAATTCCTTGGGTAATATGCAATTATATATTCCCCTGAGCGTTTCCCCCAACAACTGTATATATTATAATTATTAAATTTTTATTATAAACTTTATGCTACACCATTTTACTAGTTACTTTATAACAGTACCTTATTTAATTTCTGTTTAATGAATACTAAAATTCATTGTGTAATTTTTTATTTTTTCAAAGATATTCTCTGTAGTAATTTAATAATTACAGTGTGATGAATACGACAATTCATTGGGTAATTTCCTTTATTTTCCCCAGATTAACAACTGAAAATTATTTTGTTATATATATATATATATATATATATATATATATATATATATATATATATAATGTATTTTTTTTTAAATTATAATAAATTTAAATTTTCTCAGTTGTGTTCGAAATTTTTCTGATGGGTGGTAGGAATGTATAACGTTATAAACGTCACATCTTCGTTAATTTATGTTTAAATTATTTTATTTTAATTTCTTTATTAATTTATTAATTCCTTAACCTTCAGTTTCTTTTTTACTATTTTTTCTTCAAAATATAGTTGGCGCCCTCTCTCTTTCTGTTCTATTTTGACAAAAGAGCTAATTCCATTATAGATATGTTCTATGACATCTGTGCTATACTTCATTGTAGTCACTCCCCCCTAAATTTCAGTTAATCAGCTTTTCTAACGTGGTGGGATATTTTTTTTGTGTGTAGTTGAAATTTATAAAGGAAGGAAATATGATATAAGGTTCATTTTATGGTCTGCAGAAATCTCTTTGGGTTTACGGGATAATTTATTAAATAAAACGATAGATTAACCACCTATGAAACCAACCAAGACTGCAGCTGTCTTCAAGGCAAACACCTAAGACCTACCCACATAATATGGAGGCAACTACACCCTATACAGAAGCAAGCAACCCATCGATGCCATAAGTATCATTTCATTTTATTGTAAAGCTATAAGCAGGGTTTGCTTGTGCAAACCAAGTATCATTATTCTGTGTTATGCTAAATAAATATGATTAGTTAATTCATTATTTTATTTGTTACCAACTGAATTTTCATTGTTTAATTCATAGTTTAAGACAAGACGGATTCACACTTAAGGTTGATCTGCACCCCCCAAAAAATAAATTCCCAATTCAAAAAATTTGAAAAAATTTGAGGTGTGTGAAATGACTAGAAGTATTTTGACAACTTTTAAGCAAACTTCATGTTTTCGTTTTAAAAAAAACTCAAAAAAACTACTTTTTTCCAAGTATAAAGCGGGAAAACCAGAAATATAATTTTGTTCATTTTTTTACAGCATCAAGATATAATTATAAGAAATACTTAGGAATTTTTTGAAAATTTTTGAATTTACAGTTTTGTCCCAATAGGAAAAAATAATATGTTTCTGCTTATAATAAAGCTTCCGGTAAAAAACCAAAAATTTTTTTAATAACAACATATATAAAACTGTAAAAGTGGAAAATATTTGCAATAAAACTTTAAATATTTTTTCCTAAACATATGAAAAATCTCGTTGAACAAGAATTATGTCTTGAACCGCCGCCTTCAAATGTGCAATGTAGGGAGATGGCTCCATCTGAAACAGTGGTAGTATTTATCATCGATAGATAGCATTACGTTCGGCTGCGAAACGCTTCAAACGAAACGACATAGTAACAGGGTTGCCGTATCAATTACTTTGTACAACAATTTGGCAGATTATAACAAAACTTAGTAGGAATGTTATGGGTTTGAATTTTGAACTGGTCACGCTGAAACTTACAGAGTTAGTAGGAATGTTATGGGTTTGAATTTTGAACTGGTCACGCTGAAACTTACAAGAGTTACAGAATAGTAGATACTGCAACCTTTATTTTGAAAGTAGGATATAAAATTTACACTCTATAAGTAATATATCTATAAAAAACTTATTTAGTTTTAAAAACCTATTTAGGCGTTTTTACTAAATTATTTTAGTATTTATAAACAATAGTGTTCCTTGCATAACGTATTAGTGGTAATTTTTATATTAGTATTAGCGTTAGTTTTAGTGTTTCAGTTTCTGGTAGATAACTACTATTACAATGTTATTATCACTCAGATATTTTTTTTACTGCCCTGTTGAATGTCCTAGTACTTAATTGTTATAACGGTTAACTCGAACTAATAAAATTTAAAAAGTGATTCTCACTTGCTAAGATTATGAAAGTTATATCTTCTTTTAATTTTCTTCAACTTTCGCAAGAAATAATATAGGTAAGTAATAGCCAATAAGTAATACAACTGTCTAAGTATTAATTCCTCACTTCCAGAGAAATCTGTATTATTATACTCTTTGTATATATCATTTTACCATTTTATAGGATTTTCAATTACGGTTCTAATGATATAAATATGTGTGTATGTTTTTAGTTTGTTTTTAAATAATATTAGGATATGATTCAAAAGGAGATCGAATCTGGTCGGTGTTTATATTGCTGCGTAAAATTCACATAAAAAGGGTTGCTTAATTAATTTTAAAATATTCAAAAGTGGTAAGTGATAACAAACGCATATTAGAGTTAAAGGGTGTATGGTTTTTCAATTATTTACTACTGTTTAAATATTAAGTGTTAAAAAAATCAATAATTATTGTCTGCTATTCGTACTTTTACCTGTAGCTTATAGAGCCGAAATGTGAAAAGTCATTAGCAGCAATAAAATATTGGGCTAGTCAAGTTTCAGCAACTCAATAAAAGATGAACAAATGTCCAAATTGTAAGTTGTCGATTGTTAAAAATAAAAATTTCCTTAGTTGTATGTCATACAATTTACCGATTCATATACAATGTCTTCTGTCTTCTTTAATCAGTGGGTGTTGCCAGTACTTACATATGGTGCAGATACATTAACACTAACCAAGAAAGTAAGAAATAAAATTTGTGTTACCCAAAGAGCCATGGAACGATCGATGTTAGGCATTTCTCGTAGGGATCGGATCACGAACAAGGAAATAAGACGGAGAACAGGAGGGACAGATGCCATAGAAAGAATTATGACCCTTAAGTGGAACTGGGCGGGGCACATAGCTAGAATGTCGGATAACAGATGGACACAGCAATTAATACAGTGGAGACCGAGACAAGAAGCACATCGATATCATTAAATAATAATAATAATAGTAAATGACATGTATAAATATCTAGGAGTAAAGCAAGCGCGGAAAATTGACCATAAACAAATGAAAATCGAATTAACATCAGAGTTCATACGAAGGGTAAAACAGCTACTCCGCTCACATCCTAATAGTAAAAATTTGTTTAAGGCATTAAACACCTACGCATTTTCCGCGCTTACCTACTCATTTGGCATTATTAAGTGGACTAAAACGGATATAGAAAGTCTTCAGAGAAAAGTACGAACACACCTTACAAAGGCACAAAAACACCATCCTCGAAGTGCAGTAGAAAGAACGACATTACCACGGTATTTAGGAGGACGAGGACTTATTGATATAAGAGAGCAATTAGATAAACAGATTAATAATTTAAGAACTTATTTTCAGGTGCAGGCGGAGACATCTACTCTTCATCGCGCGATTTGCGCAGTAGATGACACAACACCGATCAACCTGAGGGAAGAAGAAATGCGCATAAACCATCTTACTAAGAACGAAAAAATGCGCATCTGGAGGGGTAACGGGCGACATCCGAATGAAGTCAGTCAAGACTATGTCGACAATATAGCGTCGAACTATTGGCTGACATCAGGAAAGATGTTCCCTGAAACAGAAGGTTCATTACTCGCCATTCAGGATCAGGTTATACCAACCAAAAATTACCTGAAATATATTGTCAAAGACCCTCAGGTCCAAAACGACAAATGCCGATATGGATGTCAAGCCCAAGAAACGATCCAACATCTTACCGGAGGCTGCCAGGCATTTGGTGCAACTGAATATAAGGAACGGCATGACTCAGTAGGGAAGATCCTCTATCATGAGATAGCTAATAAACTGGGACTTCTACAAACAAACCATCTCCCATATTATCAATACGTTCCAGAGAGTATGCTTGAGAATGACAACTTCAAGCTATACTGGGATCGTACTGTGATCACAGACCAAACTGTAGCACATATTAGACCAGATCTCGTGCTAGTTAATAAACTAACAAGACAAACAACTCTAATCGATGTGGCGATACCTAACAACAATAATCTGCGTGTTAAGTACAACGAAAAGATCGCCAAGTACAGAGATCTGGAAATACAAATAAGAAGACAATGGAGAATGTAAAGTACCCAGACGATACCGATTATTCTTTCTACCACTGGAGTCATTCCGAAGAACCTCCTAGAAAACATAAAAAAGCTGGGTCTAAATGAACATCTATATAAGGTCATGCAGAAAGCTGTGCTACTTTCGACGTCTAGATGCGTGCGAAAATTTTTAGGAGATACACCGACGTACCAAATCACCTAGGACTCGATAACATGGAAAGAGTCCCACCAGAGCTCAATCCTTTTGATACCGTAGGTATCTGGGATGAGTGAATTTTCCCCTTAGAGGGAGTGTGAGCCGTATGGCTAAATCTGGATAATAATAATAATAATGGTTGAGAGAGTATGCTTGAGAATAACAACTACAAGCTATACTGGGATCGTACTGTGCTCACAGACCAAACTGTAGCACATAATAGACCAGATCTCGTGCTGGTTAATAAACTAACAAGACAAACAACTCTAATCGATGTGGCGATACCTAACAACAATAATCTGCGTGTTAAGTACAACGAAAAACTCGCCAAGTACAGAGATCTGGAAATACAAATAAGAAGGCAATGGAGAATGGAAAGTACCCAGACGATACCTATTATTCTTTCTACCACTGGAGTCATTCCGAAGAACCTCCTAGAAAACATAAAAAAGCTGGGTCTAAATGAACATCTATATAAGGTCATGCAGAAAGCTGTGCTACTTTCGACGTCCAGATGCGTGCGAAAATTTTTAGGAGATACACCGACGTATCAAGTCACCTAGGACTCGATAACATGGAAAGAGTCCCACCAGAGCTCAATCCTTTTGATACCTTAGGTATCTGGGATGAGTGAATTTTCCCCTTAGAGGGAGTGTGAGCCGTATGGCTAAATCTGGATAATACTCATATTACTCGTGGGTTTCCTAAACATCACCTAGCGAACATAAAACAGCTGGGTCTAAATGAACATCTTTATAAGGCCATACATAAAGCTGTACTCCTCGCGACGTCCAGATATGTACGAAAATTTTTGGGAGATACTCAAGCATACCAAGTCACCTAGGGCTCAATAACACAGAAAGAGTCCCACCAGAGCTCAATCCTTTTGATACCGTAGGTATCTGGAATGAGTGAATTTTCCTCTAAGAGGGAGTGTGAGCCGTATGGCTAAATCTGGATAATACTTAAAAGCAAACTTAATTCCAAGCACATAGTAAAAGCAATAAACACATACGCAATGACACCTTTCACATAGTCCTCATTTGGCGTTATAAAATTGTCAAATACAGAAACTAAAGAACTAAATAGACCAAATATAATAGTAATAACTATATACGCATCAACCATTCAAAATAATACATCCAACGTATGACACGCACACAAGGCGGGAGAAGAACTGGGTGTTTTTGTTTGAAACAAAGACAAAAATACATATAGTAGCGATTAGACCGATGATAGCATAAGCGGCGGATGTAATGTGTCTTACGAAAAAAGAATAACAAATTATAAGAATAAACAGACCAATAAAGCCAGAACAATGAAGCATGAAATATAAATATAACCGAAGAAGAAGACATAGTAAAATTTATTAATCAATAAAGACTGAGATAGTAATAGATTTAAATAACATTTTTGTTATTTCCCACTAAAATATCACATAATCATAATACCAGATCATTTAATTATTAACTATCAACAAAAATGTAATATAATATGATGTACGAATTTAATGGTAATATGATATTGACAAAGAAAGCCGCAACATACATAATTTCTTTGTCGGTAACATTGTTTAGATAATGAATGAATTTGGTATATTATATTCCGACTGACATAGCAGAACAGTAAAGTATTATACATAAAGATGTCATAAGATATCTTTGCTTAGTTGGTCTACTATAAAGTTTAGAAAATAACATTGCGGAGATAGGTCCATGTATTTCTTATGGACGATAGCAACGCGGCGTTGCCACGACACAAACAAGCACAATTTAGGGTTGTATAATTTGTATTTTCGTTTTCACAAACATGAATTAAATTAATGTTTCTTAACGTAATTGACCAAAAGTGCCCATTCGAAACAAGAGATGAAAAGTAGGGAAAAAGATTTTAATTAGATAAATAGTATTTACAAAAGATAATTTTATTTTATCTTATTTTAATTAAGTATAGTAACGACAGTTTATTTGTTTTTCGGTGAGAATACGATAGGCCATGAATCATAGAAATCAGTAGAAAATATTGACCGCTTGGGCTTGGAATGCGTATATCTAATTACTAATTGCAACTTAAAATAATCCGATGTGCGTATGTCAGCTATTTTATGTCGTTCTCTGACTACATAATGATAATAAGGCTTTTATTTAGTAGTTATTCTGACTTTACAGTTAAATGTTAATTGAAAATGAAAATTCAAAAATTAAGCAAAGGGAATATCTTGGACATCCGTGCAAAAGAGAGTGTCTGAGAGTTTTGGCAACACTGATCTCCATAAGCGTAATGTTATTTTCTTAACTTGAAACAAAGAATAGTAACCATATAAGTTATAGCATATATTTGATAAAATTACTGTCTACACAAATTGGCAACTCAGCCAATTGATATAACTACAGAAAACTGCAATTTATGTTAGGATTTGAAAATATTACAGAGTCGTCATGTAGAAATCTACAATTAAGTTAAAAAATTTACCACAGTAGCATGCCGCAGTAGAGCCATCTATAGGATCAGAAACAAATTAATCGAGGGTGAAGATCAACCTTAAGAGACTAGGCCAAGCATAGACGATAAGCTCCCATAGTTGATCGAGGTATTATTTTATAATAGTATTTCAATTATCTATGGTAGTCTTACCGTTACAACTCCTTACAAGAAAAATATATTGAAAGAGTAGGTAAGTATTCTTGTTACAAAAAAAAATTATGAACTTGCACTTAAACAGGTGGGCACCACGTGAAATAAAATCCTGG
This sequence comes from Diabrotica balteata, assembly GCA_918026665.1. Taxonomy (NCBI): domain Eukaryota; kingdom Metazoa; phylum Arthropoda; class Insecta; order Coleoptera; family Chrysomelidae; genus Diabrotica; species Diabrotica balteata. Next base: position 70,611,166 of record OU898280.1, on the reverse strand, counting down.
TTACGTCACTGGCTTCAGTCATCAATCTTTACAATGGTTTAGCAGCTTTTTAAGAGACCGCACACAACAAGTGAGAATAGGTTGTTTTAATTCAGATGTAATTCATGTGACATCAGGAGTACCCCAAGGAGCTCAATTTTCAAATTTGTTATTTAATATCGACGGTTGAAAGGTAAAAGGTTGTAACCCACAAAATAACTTTTTTCAGGGAGTAGAAAACACGTTCCATTTAAGTAGTTTTACTAGGAATGAACCTAATAATTTTTTGCGCTGATCTAGAAATAAATTAGGGTTTAGTTGTACAAATGGTTTTAACAGAAATATTATAGTTTTTAACAAAAAAAAAAGTTTTACTGTAATTTGTGGCTTACAACATATTACTTGTACATGTCTCGAGATTCCATGTGGGATACAACATTTTTTAAATAAAGTACAGCTTTCGGTTATTTTGAAACTTTTGTATTTAGTCAAAAAAGAAAAAAAATCAAACATTTTTATTCATTGTTAAAATTTAGCAAAATATAAGAATCATAAATTATTATAAAATAATTAATTTTCTGAATCTGTGGACTCGTTACCAATAACATCGATTTTCGACGTACTGGATTGTATTTCAAGGTATTCTTTGTAATATCTTGAAGGAATTATCTTTTTGAACATAATGCAGCTAAATCCTTTTTTGCAACACTTACGGGCAGTCTTGAGCTATAAACATTCTTTTCCATATTAGAAGAAATACGCCTGACTTGTTGGACACGTACTATTTTAGGAGTTTCAGTGGTGTCATAAGTATTGTACAATAAAATGTGGGAGTCGTTTTTCGTTATAATCACCCTTCGTACAGTACGAATCTGATAGGCTTCGCTTATACTTTATACTTTCTTCCTGCACTTATTTCCAATTTTGAAAGTCTTTGTAAGTACGAGTGATCACTTCATAGGGATTTGTTCATGGACGTATAAATAAAGATTTGTTCTACTTTTGGCATGGGCGAAGCTTAAGAATAGACAAGGTAGACATTGTCTACCCAAATAGAAAAATCCCCAGAATATTTTAGAAATGTCTTTAAAAATAATTAATATTAGCCTGTACTAAAAGCTTGCACTATTATTACAGGAAAATTAAAACTAAACTGAACAAATTCTAAAACTAGGACGAAAAATCTTGAGCGATTTACCATATTTGTCTATTGCACGCGGGGATTTCTCACAGTCCGAACGATTCCGGCATAAACCGAGGATGGCGAAATTTATGCCCCGAAGAGACAATTTCTGATTTGTCTAGCACAACGGACCAAATTAAATCCTTGATATGTGTCGCGCGGGTTTTCAACATTTATTTGATTTATTGGAGAATGCTGAGGGTAGGCGCAAAATTTCGGACCAATGCTTTTTAAATGCAAAATGCAACTATTTTTTTCGAACCCTGAGAAAACTAATACGTATTTTTGAAAAATTTAAACGCAGGATGAAAGATTAAATTATTACTAAGAGTCGAAAGTCCCTGAAAACTACTATGTTTATTTTAGTAAGTTACAGGGGTAAAAAAAAAGAGAAAATTAAATGTGATTTTTAATTTCAAATATCTCATTCAAAAAAAAACTTTTTGTTTATTCTATGGACTTTCGGCCCTCGGTAATAATGTAATATTTTACTCTGCGTTTAATTTTTCAAAAATATTTAATAGTTTTTTCAGGATTCGAAAAAAAAAGAATGCATTTAAAAAGCCTTGACTCGAAATTTTGCGCCTACGCTCTTAATGCTATGACGACTTGTGGAAATCTTATTTAATTTTTTTTACTCGTCTCCGACAGGTGATTTAAGAGCGTTCAATATATTTATTTCCTTTTTTTTAAATAGTTCATCATGGATCCAGTTGATTTCGACCCCGTCGTATTTTTAACAGAGAATTACTTTGTTTTCGGCGCTTAACTTAAAAGATAAAATTAAATTGAAAAATAGTCAAAAACGACCTAAATTAAGTTTATCACAAAAAGATAGAAAAACAACAAGACATTTCAATCATAAATGGTACGAGAAATTTATATGGCTTTGCGGCAGCGAAACTGAAAATAAATTATATTGTTTTCCTTGTCTGTTAGTTGGAGACGATTCATCTTGGACTGGAAGTGGAATATATACTATAAAAAATTTTGTGGACAAAGCTAGCAGACATGCTACCTTAAAAAATCATATTTCGTCGCATAAAATGTTTCATTTGTTGGGAAAAATTCGAATAGATTATGCAATTGACCACGGAAAAAAAATTTATGCCCATTTATGGGTTGACTGTGCTACCGAAGTGAGGGAACGTCGACTGAGAAAGAAGAGGAGAGGAGAGCCAGCTGATGTCTGTCAGAACACGGACACAAGACACTACGAGGCAACAACGAAAAGAACTCTTACAGTTTTCTTACTTGTTTTTAGTATGTAGTTTATTGTTAATTAATCAATAAAACAGTTTAAAGTGTGCCCAGACTACCTTGCTCCCCGCAAACAGGCCACATTACTAAGCAAATTAATTGATTCCACTGTATTAACTTCATATGTGTTAACCTCAGTATTACTATTATTTTGTCCTACTCGTACAACAAGAAAATTAATAAACAATTCGAAAAAATATTCCATTTGGCACAGGTTATGATACACAATAAAACTCTTCGTGACCTTCATTATTTTGAGAATTGGTAGCTAATGCAATACTGAAAGCAAACTGAAGTTTATAAACTAAATAAATGCATGTACTGGTGCCTTTTTAGTCTTGAATACGTTGGCTTTATGGTCTCCTTCTGTTTTTTCTCCTGGAAACTCTCCACTTACGAAAGATTTTTGAAGAAAATTTGAGACACGTCCTTTTTTCAAGCAAAGGGCTGCTAAAAACTTCTTCTTGCAAACACTTATAGATTGTTTATCGACTTTTATATATTTTATGGTACATTGCTTGGCTGCTTTTAAGGGAGTCTGATCTCCAGTCGCTGGATCCAATGTCAAGTTCCTTGGTCGTTTTCTCATTAATCGGTAATTCTTGACAACATTTAAATATGATTGCATCTTGATGCGATTTGACAGGATTCTCATAAAAAGCCATGTGAAATTGTTGTAATATTTTACCCGTCACTTTATTGCATTCAAAAATTTTGGTTTTATGATCACAACGTGGTACTGTTAACAAACTCTTTGCAGAATATCTAAAATCAAAGTATAAAAAATACAAAATTGTTTTTAGCCCCACGATATCATAACTCGCAAACTAAAAGAGCTCTTCCAAACACCCATCGATATTAATCATAGATTATACTAGTGATGGGGTTCTCAAATAACAAGAATCAGTCGAGGAAGCCGTCGCTATATTATTAAGGTATCCGGTATGTGTACTCATGTTGACATAGTTGCCAAAGTATAAAAAAATCCTGACTCCATTTTAAATCAAACAGATTACATAATTATTGCAAAAGTATTACCATCTCTTTACAACGACTATTTAAACTCTTACGTGACATTTTTGAAATAAAACACATTAATTTTGTTCTAAAAAGAACAGATTTTATTAAATAGTTAAAAATATAAAACAAGAGATATTCACTTTAAAATTCAAAATAATGAAGTACAAAAAGTGTCATCACCGCAACTGTCAAATAAGTGTTACCAATTTATGCCAAAATTTTACCTTTGTTCGATTACAGTTACAGTGTGTTCCGAACAAATATTCTTGATAAAAACGCTTTATAATGCATTTATACAAATTAAATGAAACATATTATTGTGTATTTCTTTAAGTTAACATTAATAGAAATTTTTAAATATTATTTCTACGCGTATATAATAAAATATGTCTAGTGGCTGTAATGCCAGTGTACTGGGTAAAGTGATTCTAAAAAAGAACACACCTAGACCCTAAATATTTTGTGTTGGTATCATGTGACGTCACAGGCTATGACGCCGATGACGTGAATCGTTATATAAATTAGATGAAGTGTATATGTAATAAATATTTGGGATACAAAAAAACGGCAATAGGACTGCGTAACTAATACTAATATTTTTATTTTTAAAACGTGCTTATTCTCAAGTTTATCAAAATGACCAATTCACCCTACCACATTTCTGTAAACATATTTCAGTGAGTGTGAGAGCCTTAGACAAGAAAAGAGAGAGGACAGGTAACGCTCATTTCATAAACCTCCGCAAAGTGAAGCCGGTTTCGACAGTTGTGACCGCCATGTTTTGGTGCCTGTACGTTGCCCATTACTATCTCTCGCAGGGTTATCAGATCTACTGATTTTTCAGTTCTGATTGTTTATTATTCTGTGGTATGGCCATAACAGTTTTGGTTCAAATAAAGTGTTTATTGCTCATATTGGCTGACGTGCGCATCGAGCAAAAAGACAAAAGAGGGAATCTAATCGTTATGAAAAGAAGACCAAAATTCACATAAGTGGCCTCTTAATATGGCAGACATATCCGGAAATCATCGAGTTATACCCACGGTTCGTAGACTTAATACGGTTGCCTCTTCCGACTGGGGTGGGGATGCTTGAGTTACGTCACAGGAGTACACAAGAATACAAAACCACAGAATAATAAACAATCAGAAGGCTCACTCTCAAATGCCGCCTTTGAAGTTTTTCAGCACGCGCGCCATGTTTTAGGAGGAAGGTTTTAGAAGGAAACACAGACTCGGATTGAGAATCTCATTTGGTGTAATGGACCTATGATTTGTGAGGTTATGTAATTGTTTTATTGGCGGTTTTATTTAATAGCAAGCCCAAGCCCCCATAAAAAAAATTTATTTCAACTCCAAGTTTACATAAATAATTTTAATCTAAAACTTTTTCATTTCAATAGTTTTAAAAATCTATGTGCCACTACCCTTTCGTCATATAAAATTTTAATTTTACTAGGAGATTCATTATCTTCAGAAGTTTGAGGATCTAAAAAAATATAACCTTTTAAAAGGAATATGTAACAAATATGAACGCCGTATGTGAAAGACGTATGTCAATGTATTCGTCGACGTCATTTCTCCATTAAAGACGTCAATAATATGACTTGAACTTAATGTAAGTTTAGGATTAATCAGAAACAGAATTCTACATGTTAGTTACTTAATAAATTCTGATCATAATTATGTTTGGTTTGGCTCTCTTTACGTGAACCTTCTAATGTGGGAAATATTTTTGGTACTTGTCGAGTTAATACTTAAGTAATATGTTTATTTTAAAAATCCCCTTTTGTAATCAGCGTATCGTCTCTCCGGCTAAGGGCTTGTGAAAGCAATTAATTTTAATGACTTTCGTCTGAGAATGTAGGGTATTGAATTTCATATAGTATAAGAATATATTCAATTTGTTTAGAGTTAGTTTTTAGTCGAATTTATACCACCGAACCGAAGGAAACTGAATAAAACTTTTAAAGTCACATTTGTGTATTTTAATACGAAAGTAATTTTTGTAATAGAAATTTAATTTTGTATTCTTTCGAACCAGGAGTCTCTTGCGATAATTAATCGTAGGACATTCCAAACGTAAAATTTGGCGACCGTGACAGGACTTATATACGGGTGTGCTTAAAAGTTAGTTATTTTCGTTTATTTTAGTTCAAACTTTTTTCCGGCGAATAATTTTGTTTTTGTCGTGAGGCTCGGCCAAAGTTAACCTTTTTAAGCGAAAAAATGGAATCAGTTAAAAAACGCAGAACGGTTCTTCGTAGTGCATTTACGAAAGTTGCTACTGTTTTGGACAGTTTGTTAGCTCAACCGGTGGACATTCGACCCTGGCAGAATATTAGCGTACAGTGGGAACTTTTACAAGTAAAGTACAATGAGCTTTGTGAAGTGGAAAGTGCGGTACTTGAAAGTATGTTGGAAGAAGCTTCCGAAGAAGAATTAATCAGTGAGATGGAGACAAAAGATAAATATAGTGCAAGGTACTTTGAACTTAAGTACAAATGTGATGACAGACCAGGTTCAGTAAGTTCAGAGTCATCAAGTATAAAAGGTAAGCGCAAATTTAAATTACCTCCAATCGAATTCAAGAAATTTAATGGAGACTTGAAAGATTGGCTTCCTTTTTGGTCACAGTTCAAAGTAGTGCATGACGATCCATCAATTGATTTGACTGATAAGATAGCTTATTTGAGACAAGCCACTGTAGAGTCTAGTAAGGCCAGACGATTAGTGGAGAGTTTTCCTGCAGTAGCCGACAATTACTCAAAAATTATCCAGAGTTTGCAGTCTAGGTTTGGCAGAGAGGATCTCCAGATTGAAGTTTATATTAGAGAGCTCTTAAAGTTAATTTTGAGTCGAGTTTCTAGTAGTTCTTGTAATATTTCTGCTCTTTATGATATGATTGAAAGTCAACTTCGTTCACTTGAGACCTTAGGCATAACTGCTAACAAGTATGCGGCGATATTGTATCCTCTTATCGAGTCATGTTTGCCAGAAGATATGATTCGACTATGGCATAGATCTTCACAGTTTTTAAGGCCTTATGTTTCCGGGTCCATGGAAAATATCGCAGAAACGGCAGAGGTTACAACTTTAGAAACAAGATTGGATGGGCTAATGAGCTTTTTACAAAGTGAAGTTCAAAATGAACAAAAAATTGATTTAGCAACGGAAGGTTTTGGTTTACCGACTGAAAATAAATATAAATTTAATAACCTCGTTGCCAAGAAAACTGTAAAATTACATAAGCAAGGAACTGATCAGCCCTTAGCGACCGCTGCTGGGTTAGTAAACTATGAGGTTTACAGGTGTGTATTTTGTGAAGCGCAGCATGACAGTACAAATTGTTTTAAAGCACAAAAATTTACTATGGAGCAGAAACGTCGAACATTGTCAGAAAAGAAAGCATGTTTTCGATGTCTGAAAGTAGGACATTCTTCTAAAAAGTGTAGAGGACGTTTGAATTGTATATTATGTTGTAAATCACATGCTGTTTTGATGTGCCCTAATTTGCCTGTTAATAAAATTGATACATCGACCTCAAGTACTACCCGTTCGGAAGAAAATATAACTGAGGATCAGACGCTTGCTAATTTGAATAATACACAGGTTTTTTTACAAACTCTGCGAATAAACATAAGAAGTGCACATGGTACTAAACAAGTAAGGGCACTTATTGACACTGGATCGCAAAGGACATATATTTTACAAAGTACCGCGCAAGAAATGGGTTTTTCTGCTAAAGGAACGGAAAAGATTGTACACGCATTATTTGGCGGTAGAAGCACTTCTGAACAACGACATAAATTGTACGAGGTAACTGCGTGTGAAGGAACCTACGCTTATTCATTTGATGCATTAGATCAACCAAAAATTTGTGCCGATGTCTCTTCTATTTATGACGGCCCTTGGATTGAGGAACTCAGGGACATGAATATTTCACTCAGCGATGTCGGAAAGACAACACCGATTGAGATTTTGTTAGGAGCTGATATTGTAGGCAAATTGTATACAGGGAGAAAATATCAGTTACAGTGTGGTCTTGTAGCAGTTGAAACTTTGTTAGGTTGGACTCTTATGGGTAAGGTGCCGGCAGTTGCTTCTAATTCTAGTACAAGTATGATTACATTTTCGTTGTTTGTTAATAATTCTTCTGTAGCGAAACTCTGGGAGCTTGATGTTATTGGGATAACCGACCCTGTAGAAAAAATGACACGAGAGGTGGCAGCCAAAGAGGCTAAGAATTTTTTCTATGAGACTGTACGATGTGACAGCGAAGGCAGGTATGAAGTTATGTTACCTTGGTTGAACGAGCATCCTTTAATTTCAGATAATTTAGTTGTTGCTAGGAGAAGGTTAGATAATACTTTAAATAAGTTGAAAAGGTCTAATTTGTTTGAAATGTATAACTTTATATTCAATGAGTGGTTGAGCGAGGGTGTGATTGAAATAGTGAATAATCCAGAAGAGAATAATTGTGTGCATTATTTACCTCACAGGCCCGTTATTAAAAATAATAGTGAAACCACAAAAATTAGGCCAGTCTTTGACGCATCATCTCATGAACAAGGTTGTCCTTCTTTAAATCAGTGTTTGGAGGTAGGGCCTAATCTTATTGAACTTATTCCTTCTGTTCTATTACGATTCAGACAACAAAGGGTAGGAGTTGTGTCGGATATTCGAAAGGCTTTTCTTCAAATTTCTATACATTCAAAGGACAGAGATTTTTTGAGGTTCCTATGGGTGAACGATGAAGGAAAGGAATTTGTATTTCGACACAAAAGGGTTGTTTTTGGAATCAATTGTAGTCCATTTCTTCTGGGTGCCACTATAGAGTTTCATTTAACAAAGGCCCTGGAGAAATGTTGTAATGATAATCCATATTCTAAAAACACAATTAAAAAGCTTATGACTGGGTTTTATGTGGATAATTGTGTGACCAGTGTTACTGATGAAAATGAGTTGAGAGTGTTTGTATCAGAAGCAACCGCCCTTATGGAGGAAGCTAAGATGGACTTAAGAGGGTGGGAGGCCTCTGGTAATACAAAAACAGTTGTTCCGGTTCTTGGTCTTCTCTGGGACTCTTCAAGAGACACTCTGAAAATCAATAGTGAAACTTTTCAAGAAATGGCATTGAAACGTCCCATAACTAAGAGACTGATGCTTTCCATAGCTCAGAGTATATTTGACCCTATTGGTTTTACCTGTCCCGTATCCCTATTTCCCAAACTGTTGCTACAGAAACTTTGGGAGAAGCGCCAGGGATGGGATGCTCCAGTCGAGAATGATATGGCTGAAGAATTTTGTGATTGGGTTACTCATCTTCCTGAACTGTCGAGTATTGAGATTCCACGCTGGATTGAGGCTGGACCGACGGAAGCTGATCATTGGAGCTTGCACATATTTTCAGATGCAAGTAAGAAAGCTTATGCGGCTGTAATATTTTTGAGAGTGGTTCGGAATGATGTTGTCTCAATTTTCCTTGTAGCAGCTAAGAGTCGTGTGGCCCCTTTGAAGAAGATTTCTATACCTAGATTGGAACTGTTGGCAGCCACTATTGGTGTTAGACTTTATCAGTCAGTAAAAAGGCAATTTTCTCAATATGTTGAGTCTTATTTTTGGAGTGATTCCACTACTGTTCTTTCTTGGATTCAACGTAAGGATGACTGGTCTGTTTTTGTTTTTAATAGAGTTCAAGAGATTAGAAATTTAGTCAATCCTGAGTGTTGGAAATATGTACCTGGTTCTCTCAATCCTGCCGATCTCCCATCAAGAGGCTGTGGTGTTCGGCAATTGTTCGACTCTCGATGGTGGGAGGGCCCGGAATGGTTGTACAGAAAAGAAAATGATTGGCCCCAACAAAAATTAGAAGTTGATGAAGAAAAAGTCTGTACAGAGAAAAAGAAAAATGCCAGTTCGTCACTATTGAATATGACATCTGACGATTGGCATCTGTATTACTTTTCTCAGTACATAAAACTTTTAAGAATGATAGCTTGGGTGCTACGATTTTGTTATAATGCAAGAAATTCACACAAAAAACGTACAGGTGAATTGGTCGCTGAGGAAATCGATCAAGCCGAAATATTTGTATTGAAGCTAGTGCAGAACGAAGCGTTCGATTCAGATACGAAACGAATTTCCTCGCTAAACACGTTTGTCGATGAATTTGGACTTATACGTATAAAAACTCGCGTTACTGAGACTTGACACGGAAGATTTTCGTCTGCCTATCTTACTTCCGGGTGAACATTTTATAGTGCGTAAGTTAATTTTAAGCCTGCATAAAAGCTCTTGTCATGTAGGCACACAAGGACTACTTAGTTTGCTTCGCGAAAAATATTGGACTTTAGGGGGTAGACGGATTGTGCGGTCCATTTTAAAAGAATGTGGTGTGTGCAAGAGACAAGAAGGGAAATCGTTCAAAGTACAAACGCCTCCGTTGCCGGCTGATAGAGTTCGGGATACTACAGCTTTTGAAATTTCCGGAGTGGACTTAGCGGAACCTCTTTACTTGAAATCGGGAGAGAAAGCATGGATTTGTTTGTTCACTTGTGCCGTTTATCGTGCGGTTCATCTGGAACTCGTTACCTCGTTGTCAACAAATGCTTTTATTCAAGCCTTTCGTCGCTTTGTTGCAAGGCGAGGACGACCGAGAATAGTTTATAGTGACAATGGAACAAATTTTACGGGATTCGAGAATGCGCTTAAGCAATTGGACTGGAATACTATCGCGGAATATAGTTCTACACAACGTATTAAGTGGCGTTTCAACCCCCTACAGCTGCATGGTGGGGTGGATTTTGGGAACGATTAGTAGGTATTGTAATATATTTTCAAGTTTTAGAACTCAGTGTAAAGAACTTACGAATTCACTATATAAACGACATGTTCAGGAAACTGAAAACAATATATCTGGAAACCCTAGATCATTCTGGAAATTTATAAATAATAAAAGGAAATCACATATGTTACCATCAGTTATTAAGTATGGTGATTATACTGGTGAAAATAGTCAAGAAATCGTTGATATTTTTGCGAAATTTTTTTCAACTGTCTACAATGATGTTATAGTTAATCAAATTCCTATTTTTAAATTTGAGAAATCTGCGAATTTAAGCAATTATGTTGTTGACATTAAGGAAATAATTGATGAAATTCTGAGTAGCCCGTGGAAACTTACCAAGGGACCTGACGAAGTTCCAATGTATTTTTTAAAAAAATGTGTATACACTTTGGCAGATCCAATACACCATTTATTTAAGCTATCACTAACATCAGAGATATTTCCTGATTTCTGGAAATCTAGTTTTTTAACACCAATTTTCAAGTCTGGTCAGAAAGATAATGCTGAAAATTACCGTGCAGTTTGTATACAGTCACAGTTACCAAAACTATTAGATTTGTTTGTAAATAGAATGTTAAGTTTTGATTGTAAAAACATAATAATTGGTGAACAACATGGTTTTAGCCAAGGTAAATCCACAGTTACAAATCTCGTGAATTATACACATTTTATCATTAACTCGTTGGAGTCTGGTTTTCAGGTTGATTCAATCTATGCTGATTTCTCAAAAGCTTTTGATAAAGTCAATCATGAGATCTTGATTGCCAAACTTTGTGGCTATGGCATTAGCGATAATATCTCAAATTGGATTAAACATTATTTGTCTAATCGTTCTCAAATGGTTAAATATGGTAGTTTTTTGTCTAAACCAATTCATATAACATCAGGTGTTCCACAAGGTTCTCATTTGGGTCCACTGCTTTTTAATATATTTGTTAACGATTTACAAACAGTAATTAACTCCGACCAATTTCTATTATTCGCTGATGACATAAAAATCTTCAGATCTATTGCTTGCCTCTTTGATTGTGAATGTTTGCAGTTGTCCTTAAATAATTTTTCACGTTGGTGTGAAGTAAATGTTTTAAACTTAAATCTAAAAAAATGTTTTAAAATCACGTTTAGTAAAACGCAGGCTACTTTTAATAATAATTACACACTTAATGGTACGGTTCTGCAAGAGATACGTCAGATACGAGATTTGGGTATAACACTGGATAGAAAACTCAGCTTTAATGATCATATTAATGACATAACTTTACGTGCCCTTAAAATGTTAGGATTTATCCAGAGAAATTCAAAGGACTTTTCAGTTTTTACGTTTAAAATATTATATTGTTCGCTAGTGCGATCAATTATAGAATACTGTAGTATTATATGGTGTCCTTTTTATAATACCCAGAAAACTCAATTAGAAAAAGTTCAAAACAGATTTTTAAGGATATGTGGTTATAAAATGGGTTTAAGACGTGGAGACTATAATTACAGTTTTATTCTAAATCAACTTAAAATGAACAAATTAGAGACAAGAAGAACTGAATTTGAATTATATTTTTTGCATAAGCTTCTAAATGGATTTATTAATTGCCCTGAAATTTTGGGTTTAATCTCATTTAATATACCTATGCGAAGAACCCGTAATTCTGACCTGTTTTTTGTAGATTTCCATTCTACTAATTATGGATTTAATGAAGTAATTTCTAGAATGTTACGTACGGCGAACAATTACCAAACAGATTTAGAATTATTTAATACTTCAACTGCATCATTTAAAAAACATGTTAAAAATCTGTTGTAGCTAGCTTAAGTATCTTACTGTATTTTATACATATTGTACAAAAACTGAAAAAGGGTTTAGCCCGTCAATAAATAAATAAATATTGTTAAAGGGCTTTTGCGAAAAGTTTTAGGTCGAGCGTCTCTCAATTATGAAGACTTATTGACATTATTGTGTGATTGTGAGAGTATAGTCAACTCGCGTCCGTTGACGTATCTTTCGGACGATTCTACTGAGTTAATCGCGTTAACCCCAAGTATGTTTTTAAAGGAACAAGTCAGTTACGAGTTGCCGGAATGTGATTTGCTAGAGCAGAATTCTCTCACACGCAAAATACGACGTTTACAAGAGTTGAGAAATCATTTGCGAAAAAGATTTCGTGCTGAATATCTGGCTCAACTCAAAGCAGGAACGAAGAAGCCGAAGGTATCTAAAGTGTCTATCGGGGATGTCGTTTTAGTCGGCAATGACAACATCAAGCGTCTTCAGTGGCCTTTAGGTAAAGTTATTGAACTTATACCTGGTAGGGATGGCCAGGTAAGATTAGTTCGTCTTGCGACTGCACAAGGGCAACTTCTGAGACCATTACAAAGGCTTTACCCGGTGGAGATCGTCGATGCAGTTACTACTGGCGAGAATGTCCAAGGTAATACTCTACCTTGTGGAAGTCAGACGGTTCCAGAGAGGTTACCCCAAGAGAACGTTGGTCAACTCCAGTTTGAGGAAGAACCAAGTGAAAAAAGTGCGGGAGTGATAAAAAGCAGAGTACCCGACTTAAATAGAAGATATACGCGTTGTGGCCGGATGGTGAAAACTCCTTGACTAATGAGGGCTATATGCCTTATTATCATGAACTAAGAGGCGTCCGAATGACCCCTAATGGACTGTATTAATTTCACCAACGCTTGATTTTAATCACACCCCGTCCCGGGGTGGTAAGTTTGTCTAATCCTTTTTTAATATAAATTAGAATAAAAAGTTGAGTATAGTAAATACAGATTTTATTTCTGAATAAACGCTAATACTAAAAGCATGGACCTTATACAAATATTAATTTAGCACAATTTTGTACCGCAATATGAAGTCAGTAAACACTATATACCATGACGAAATAGTTCAGAATTTAAATAAAATGTCAAAATGTTTTTATATCTACCAAGTAATGTCCTGAGCCATGTTAAAACTGGAATCACAGATCTTCTTTCGTTGTTGAACCACAGGTTGTAGCACTTATAAACACTAGAATTTATTCTTGTATGAATACGGCACTCTTAGCTAATTTTTACACTATTACAAATACTTCAATTTATAATGTATGGTACTGGTACGAGTTACCATAGATGAACTATTACTATTCTCCAACTAATTGCGAACATATTTCATCGATAAAAAACCATGATTCTCATTTCGAGATAACTATTATAACAACATTCGTACAACTCCCAACGGTGAAAAAGACACTTTTCTCGACTCTCAAATCGAATATTAGCGGAAACGACAACGTGTGTACGCCCCAAAAAAGGACAAGATACTGGCGGTTTTTTAGATCTAACCTGTTTCCGATGCATAATAATTCCCGTGATCTATGACGTCGGTTGTTTACGTTTTAAATTCTAAGAATATGGCTTTCGAAAAATAGCCTCTGTTAATATTTAGGCAGATTCTCGGAACATTCTCCCCCCGCTGGCTTGGCCAGAAAAAATCCATATATTGAACTCCCCAGCAACTGTTAGCTACAGCTGGAGTCGAGTACTGCTTATCCTAATTCCTAATCTAATTTAAGCTTGCAAACTATTCTATACTTAACGCAATAGACAATACTAACTTCAATGCGAATAATACCTTACACGTAAAACTAAACTATAAACGATAAAAATATATACATAATACAATGTTTAATCCAATCCTATAGGACTACAATTCTGAAGATGGTAATCGACAGATTTTGGTGATTGGTCTCACATATTCTCCGACCTGAGTTTTTACTTTAACGGACCTAACTTTGTTATCCCGTCCCATATAAGTCTCTATAATTCGTCCCAGAGGCCAAAGCAAAGGAGGATTGTCTTCATTTTTAACAAGTACTAACTCATTGAGCTCAAGATTTTTGGTAGGTATCCTCCACTTTGGTCTATGCTGTAATTGATTTAAGTAATCCTTAACCCATCTTTGCCAAAATAATTGCTGTGTTTGTGCAATCTTCTTGTAAAGATTTAACCTATTTTCCTTCACCGAAGTAACGTCCAGTTCTGGATACGCTGTTAAATTGGTGCCAATCAAAAAATGTCCTGGGGTAAGACATGTAAAATCATTTGGGTCATTAGATAATTGGGTAAGGGGTCGTGAGTTCAATATAGCTTCAATCTGTACAACTACTGTATAAAATACTTCAAAAGTGACAACATTTTTTCCAATTAAACGATAAATGTGGAACTTTGCACTTTTAATCCCACTCTCATGTAAACCTCCCCAGTGTGGAGCCTTTGGTGGTAAAAATTTGAATTCTATTAAATTTTCTAAACAATAATTTTTTATATGAATGTTTTCTTCCTTATTTATTAAAAACTCATGAAGTTCTTTAAGCTGATTCCGTGCTCCAAAGAAATTGGTTGCATTATCACTATAGATAACGGTAGGATTTCCTCTACGAGCAGTAAAGCGTTTCAACGCTAAAAGAAAATCTTCGGTAGTCAAACTTGAAACTACTTCCAAGTGGATAGCATGAGTAACCAAGCAAACGAAAATAGCTATATAAGATTTTGTAATTGGCGCTTTTCTTAGGTTAGAGCTTTTTGTTAAAAAATATCCACCGTAGTCAATGCTTACCTTTTTAAAGGGCCTAGAGACAGTGACCCTATCCTTGGGCAAGTCTGCCATGATTTGTGTCATTGGTTGACATTTAAAACGAAAACAAATCATACAGCGATGTATCACTGACTTCGCCTCTCTTAAACCGTTGAGAGGCCAAAATTTTAACCGAAAATTTGACAGAGTGGTTTGCGCTCCTGCATGTCCTAATTTTATATGCATATCCTTTATCATAAGCGAAACAATTCGGTTGTGAGCCGGTAATAAAATAGGATGCTTTTGATCATAAGGAACCTCAGCATTCTCCAATCGCCCACCCACACGTAAAAATCCATCTTCTAAATTGTACATAGGTGTCAACGCCGCTAAGTTTTTATTTGAACAAATTTTATTTGCTTTTAAATCAGAAATTTCTTTACTAAAATATTTTTGTTGAAGCTCCCGTACTATAAGATCTGTTGCGTTATTTATTTCCCTAGGAGTTAAATTCTCGGTAAGTTTATCTAAACCCGTTTTTGAAAGCCTACAATTTTTTATAAATCTTAAAACATATGCGAAAATGCGTTGAGTTTTTTTATACGAGGAATATCGATCAGAAGCCAATAACCAAATGCTATCATCTACTTGAATAGCTGACAATACGACGTTTTTCGCTTCGGGAATGTATTGCAACTTAAAGTTTATTCTAAACTGTTCGTAGTTTATATTTACTAATGACAAAAAGGGTGGGCCATGCCACCACATGTGCGAAACACCCAATAGCTCTTTCACTGCCACACCTCTACTAGGTAAGTCTGCTGGATTCCAATTAGATCGCACATGGTGCCAAAGAAAATTCTTACCTATTGACTGTATAGCCGCTACCCGATTCCCAACGTAAACATTCCATCTCGACGAACTGGAATTAACCCAATATAAAGCTATCTCCGAATCCGACCAGATATGGCTTTCTTTGATCAAAACACGATTTTTTAAAATATCTAGAAGAGAACTAACCAATTTCGTACCTAAACTAATTGCACATAATTCTAGCCTGGGAATCGTCGTTTTCGATAAAGGTGCAACTCGCGATTTTGACGTAATCAATACTGACGAAACTGTTTCATTGCTATAAATCGTTCTCATATATACTACTGCCGCATATGCGGTCTCACTTGCGTCACAAAACGCGTGCAATTCTATTTGACTAATATTTTTATCTACAAAAACTAAGCGAGGAATACTTATTTTTTTCAATTCACTAAAATCAGAGCAAAACTCCTTCCAAATCTTTAATAAATGCGGTTCGGTAATTTCTGAATCCCAATCTAACTTTAACAACCAAAGCTTTTGTATCAAAATCTTTCCTCTAACGATAAATGGTGTCAATAATCCCAGTGGGTCAAAACATTGAGCAACCAATGATAAAATTTTTCTTTTCGTGATTGGCCCGCTTTTGTTAATTACCGGTACGACAAAGCTTAAGGAATCACTAACGGAATTCCATCTTAAACCAAGAACTTTATTGGAGTGTTCTTTTGATAAATCTACATCTTGTACTTCCGAATTTTTTGCACGATTTTGATAATTTTTGGATATTTCGGTTGAATTTGAAACAACTTTATGTAACGTAAATCCAGATTTGTTGAGCACTGTGTTCAAGTCAATATTTAGTTTATTTAATTCCCCTATGGTATCACATCCAGCTATGATGTCATCCATATACGTTTGTTGTGTTAACATGAGCGACACTATTGGATAATTATCTTTATTTTTATTTGCGATATCTTTCAGTACTCTCGTAGCCAAGAAGGGAGCACAGTTCGTGCCAAAAGTTAATCTTTGCATCTCTATACATGACAGCTGCTCTCCGACATTATTTCTCCACAATATATTTAACAAAAATCTGTGATTTGGATTTATTTGTATCTGCCTAAACATTTTTTCAACGTCCCCTACTAAGACAAATTTGAAGGTTCGAAATCTCAATAAGATATCGTACAAATTAGGTTGCACCTGATATCCTTTTAGCATGGTATCATTAAGTGACAGACCGGTAGTGGTTTTCCCACTTGCATCAAAAACAATCCTAACTTTAGTCGAAAGACTCTCTTCTCGAATCACTGCGAAATGAGGTAAAAAGTATTTATTCAAATTATTATTAAATCTTTCCAATGGAATTACTTTGGCGTGATTTAGTTGTAAATATTCTTCTATAACCGATTTATATTCGGCAAAGTAAACTTTATTTTTACCCAGTTTCTTCTCGAGATTGAAGAAACGGTTCCTAGCCATAGCTAGCGAATCTCCTAACTGTTCAAAATAGTTGTTAGTCCGAAACGGCATATCTACTTGATATCTTCCGTCCGGAAGTATAACCGTGCTATCTACAAAAATTTGCTCGGCCATTAACTCATCTGAGTTTAAACTTTGCTTTCCTTTCGGTATGTCCTCTGAGTACCAGAACTTTTCTATAACGTCTTCTAGAGCTTGCGAATTTCCCGAAGAGATACACAGCGAAACACACGGCGCTGTATCTTCGCTTGTGTGATGAGATTCTTGTGAGCTTGATTCAAAACACGCGTGAATTGAATGTTTTTTCCTTTTGTAAAGGACTTTTTACGAACGAATTTGGTATTGTACCGGCTACTATCCACCCCATTCGAGAGTTTTGAAGCGTAGGCATATTTTTACCTAAATGATGCATACCCTCAAGTAATAATTTGTAACAATAGTCTGCTCCAATTAACAACTCTATATCTGACTTTACGTAATAGCGACGATCTGCTAAAACAAATTCCGATGGAATGCTAAATTTTTCTACGTCAATGTCAAACTGAGGTAATTGACAAGTTATTTGATCCAAAATACCACAAGACATTTTCAATTTTTCCGAATTATTCAATGAGTTTATTACAATATTAATTATTCTGTGAGACCTCGCTACGCTAATCCCGATTCCGGTAATAAAGGAATTACTTTCTCTTGTAGGGTATTGTAATCTTTTTGCAAGACCTGCCGTAATAAATGATAGCTGACTTCCAGGATCAATTAGTGCTTTTACGATTATTTTACTACCATATTTGGAATACAAACAAACGCTGAGAGTTCCAAGTAATACTTTATTGTCAATAGAAGTCGATGAAAGGGCTGTCGGCATAGAAGCGCCTTCTTGGAACCCGGCGGACAAAGTATTTGGCGAATCAGAGTTATTTAGTATGACCGGTTCACCCACTGGTGACGAAAAATGTAAAAGTGTATTATGCTTTTGTTTGCAAACGAAACATGAATGCTTATTCTTACAGGAAGCTACAAAATGATTTCCAAAGCAATTTACACACAGTTTTTTTGTTTTAATGAAATTAAATCTTTCTGATACAGATAAATTCTTAAATTTTTTACATTGAAATAACAAATGATTTTGTAACGAACAGAAATTACAGAATATTTTGGCATCTGTGCCAGTTGCAACAACTTTATAATTTGTCTTGTTTTGCGAAAAAGAACTAGAAGATTTATTTCTTCCCGAGGATATAATATCTGGATTTCTAATTGGAGCTAAATTCTCCAGATGCGTTGATCTTTGTTGAATTTGACACAAAAAACTTTCCATTGTGATTTCTACATTCCGATCACGTGAAAACTCTAATGCCCTTAACGTAGCCGAATCAAGTTTCTGTTCTATCAAGGATATAAGTATCCAGTCTAACTTATTCCTATCTGTTAGCCCTAAATTATCTAGAGCTTTTAGTTTATTTGATACATGTGCATACAATTCTCTGAGCTGCACATGGTTTGCATTGTGAGGTAATGTTTTAACATCGAGAAGTTCTAAAAATAATGTTTTTGTTAAGATATGTTTGTTTCCATACCTCTCTATTAAAATATCCAAAGCCAATTGCAAATTTTCAGCTATAACCGGAAAATTCGAAATTAATTTAGCCGGTTCACCACGAACATACGATTTCAAATACATGAGTTTCTGAATATCCGACAAAGAATCGTTTTGTAAAATGGTTACCTCAAAAATTTGAAAAAACGAATCCCATTCTGTTATTTTACCCGAAAATGGTTGTATTGAAAATTCCGGAAGTCTAACCGCTACCGGTGAGATATTTTTTGCTATATTTGGGCTTACCGCTTCTAAATTTGAACTAGATTTTCCCAATAGCTCTATTTTTGTACTTAAGATATCGAAACACTCCATATACACAGTGTCCGTATCTTCCCGCATTTCTAACAAATTTTCATCTATCAAATTAGCTTCTAAGTATTTGTAAGCTTCGTTAAAATCTCGATATGCTTCTTTAAGCATATCTAATTTGACAGTTATCGCGAATTTACTATTAACTTGATCTAAGTGATCCCTAATCCAAGTTTGTACACGGGTAATGTTTGCTTTACCAATTTTTTTATTGGAGCGAGCTGTTAGTTCATCCATGTTACCCACAAATATTTCAAAACAAATATAAATCGAAAATTGATATAAAACCTGTATTTACCTCAAACTCTTATATTTTTTTATATCCGGCTAGAATGACCAAAATGACTAATGAGGGCTATATGCCTTATTATCATGAACTAAGAGGCGTCCGAATGACCCCTAATGGACTGTATTAATTTCACCAACGCTTGATTTTAATCACACCCCGTCCCGGGGTGGTAAGTTTGTCTAATCCTTTTTTAATATAAATTAGAATAAAAAGTTGAGTATAGTAAATACAGATTTTATTTCTGAATAAACGCTAATACTAAAAGCATGGACCTTATACAAATATTAATTTAGCACAATTTTGTACCGCAATATGAAGTCAGTAAACACTATATACCATGACGAAATAGTTCAGAATTTAAATAAAATGTCAAAATGTTTTTATATCTACCAAGTAATGTCCTGAGCCATGTTAAAACTGGAATCACAGATCTTCTTTCGTTGTTGAACCACAGGTTGTAGCACTTATAAACACTAGAATTTATTCTTGTATGAATACGGCACTCTTAGCTAATTTTTACACTATTACAAATACTTCAATTTATAATGTATGGTACTGGTACGAGTTACCATAGATGAACTATTACTATTCTCCAACTAATTGCGAACATATTTCATCGATAAAAAACCATGATTCTCATTTCGAGATAACTATTATAACAACATTCGTACAACTCCCAACGGTGAAAAAGACACTTTTCTCGACTCTCAAATCGAATATTAGCGGAAACGACAACGTGTGTACGCCCCAAAAAAGGACAAGATACTGGCGGTTTTTTAGATCTAACCTGTTTCCGATGCATAATAATTCCCGTGATCTATGACGTCGGTTGTTTACGTTTTAAATTCTAAGAATATGGCTTTCGAAAAATAGCCTCTGTTAATATTTAGGCAGATTCTCGGAACACTCCTTTAAGATTTAAGTTATATTTTCATGATTTTATTTTTTGTAACTCTCTTATTTTTTGAGAAATTATGTTAAATTTCTCAAGGTGGGAGTATGTCGAGTTAATACTTAAGTAATATGTTTATTTTAAAAATCCCCTTTTGTAATCAGCGTATCGTCTCTCCGGCTAAGGGCTTGTGAAAGCAATTAATTTTAATGACTTTCGTCTGAGAATGTAGGGTATTGAATTTCATATAGTATAAGAATATATTCAATTTGTTTAGAGTTAGTTTTTAGTCGAATTTATACCACCGAACCGAAGGAAACTGAATAAAACTTTTAAAGTCACATTTGTGTATTTTAATACGAAAGTAATTTTTGTAATAGAAATTTAATTTTGTATTCTTTCGAACCAGGAGTCTCTTGCGATAATTAATCGTAGGACATTCCAAACGTAAAAGTACTGCGTCTGGAAATAAACGACTTTTTAAATCATTTTTAAAATATTTTTTCTCAAAATGAGTCCCACATAATCTGTAGCTATCCAGCTTATCCATTTTTGACTCTAGATCTTTTCGTCCACATTTTAGCAACCATACTACCGCTCTGCAAGTACATAAATAAAATTAAACTACGAAAAGAAAATCTAGTGCATGATATTTAATAAACTTCAATCCAATACTCATTTGATAATTCAATTTAAACTTTTTTAACTTAAACTACCATCTGTATTATATCCAGTATTTCTTACTTTGCCTTGTCTTTGGGAAAACTGAAAAAAGACACATCGCAATTATAGCCTTTGTTATTGCAATTTTTTGCAGCACATACTATGTGTGACTTGCCCATCTTATATACAATACAATTATTATTATTATATAAATTTTAAATTTATTTATTTATTGTATGAAATTTGACACATTTACATTTAAATTTTAGAGGGAAATTGGTTCCTCCTAAAACATGGCGGAACGTCTGCGCGAAGGAGATGCACGTACTTAATTTTCCGTGGAGAGTGGGCATTCTGTTTCTTTATTATTCTGTGACAAAACCATCGAGCAAAAAGATAAAAGAGGGAATCTAATCGTTATGAAAAGGAGACCAAAAAAGTGGCCTCTGATGGCGGACATATCCGGAAATGCAAAGGCGCTAAATTTAAATTTTCCAACACTTATTAACAATAGCTATAAAATATTTTTCAGACGAGAAAGTTTTAATTAAATATTAACTATAATAGTCTAAAAAGTGACACAATTGGTAAAAGATTTCAATATAAATAAAATTTCATGTGACAGTTGGGACAAACAATAACAGGGACAAACAATAACATAACCTAACTAAATTTGACTTCTTAAACAAGGAAAGAGACTGTCTATCCTTGTCTAAAGTGGCCTCTCAAGATGGCACTTCCTGTCTATCAATATGTTTACCCCCACTACCTTTACATTCCCTCTTTTGTCTTATTGCTCGATGGACAAAACCCATTTATTCGCGATTGAAACTGAATGTAGAGGGCAGGTCGATTGCAGTGTCATGGCCGATATAAATGGTATAAACATGGCCTGGAATCACGGTTCCTAGACTTACTCCGGTTGCCTCTTCCGCCTAACCAATGAACAGTACTCCTGTGACGTAATTTGAATCTTAAAAATCAGCCCTGTGATTGGATGGATGTATCAAAACAAAAATGTTTTATAAATAAAATAAATGTTAAATAACGTGCACGTTAACCTGCATTTACGTTATATTCTAAAAATTGATGTGATGTATCATGTATCACAGATAACGTTTGTAAAAAAAAACGTTATGTGGTAACGTTTTACGTTATCTTGCTAACATAATATATTAGGTTTGTTCCTACAAAGAATCAGAAACTAGTTCAGGGCAGTTTCTGACTGCTGCACAATACGCATGTGCGAATTTAACCAGCCGCGAACTAGTTTGTGATTTTTGTTGGAACAATATCCTATCGAGCTGGCAAGTTGCCTATATTAAATAAACAAATTTTGTGTTATTTTATTCGCTGTAACAAAGTAAATTGTTTCTTCTTTAAAATGGAAAACAATGAGGAAGGTAAATCTTTATAATTATTATTATCATGCAGTTACCTATAATAAATACTAATTTGTTTTAGATATGGAAGAAATTATTATTTACCATGAAAACCATGTTGAAGATAGTAGTGTTAAAACTGTAGACTATGTGGTCTGGACCACCAATCAGTCTAAAGTATTAATAGATTTATATAAGAAATATAAACCTAAGGTTGGAACTCTCCAAATAAGAAATTTAAAAAAATTATGGGAGATTATAGCCAAGGAAATAAATAAAAATTTACATATAAATGTGTCCCCGTCGCATTGTGAAAATAAATGGCGTGTATTGGAAAGGGGATACAAAAAGTTCGTAGATAATCAGAATAAAACAGGTAGAGGACGAAAATTTTTTGAATTCAAAGATGAAATGGACAGTATATTCAAAAAAAAACGAAATATTCATCCCGAGATACTTCTATCTGCTACAAAAGTTATTGAAAATGTGTCGTTGACTTCAGATGTAGTTCTAAAGGAGACTGAAACTCAAGAAGTAGAGAATACTGACAGCCCAGTTCCAGTTACCCACACCGCTACATCTGCACCTAATACCAATACAAAGCATCCAATTCTAAATAGAAATAGAATATTGGAAAATATGAGAATAGAGAGAGCAGAATATTATAAGGAAAGGCTCAGTATTGAAAGGGATAAGCTAGTGGTTCATAGAGAAAAACTAGAAGAGATAAAAAGGCGAAATCTATTACTTGAGAAGCAAAACCAATTACTTGAGAAGCAGAACCAACTACTTGAAAAGCAAAACAAACTTAGGGAAAATCCATAAGATTAATTTATATGTATAGTATTGTTTTTCTGAATAAATATTTTGTTACTTTAACTGTAAAAATCATAATAATTAAAAAATAAAGTATTTTAAAATTTTTATTGTTCTAACAAATTTAAAATTTGATTTCGAACTGCAGCACCATTTCTGTCATCAGGTTCATCATCAGGATCATTATTGTCCAACTGTAAATCAGGTGCTGCTTCATTATTGCCTGCAGGATTGTTTTCATATAAAAATTCATCATTTAATGAAATATTATGCAAAACACAACTTGCTCTTATTAAATGTACACAATCAGCTATAGAGCGTAATTTAAGATGGTATAACTGCCTAAATTTTTGTTTGAGGACTCCTATGCAATGCTCTACTAAGTACCGGTTAGCACACAGTTTTGAATTATAATTTATTTGGGCCCTACTTAACTGCCCCCGGTCTCTAAAGGGTGTTAATAAATTGGGCAATACAGGATATCCACTGTCTCCTAATATATAATAATTTCCACATTTTTCTTGTAGTGTCTGAGACAATGGAGAACTGCGGAATACTCGACTATCATGTACAGAGCCCGGGTAACCAATAAATATGTCTCTGATTTGTAATTCATGGTCACATACCAATTGTAACTAAAACATAACATAGAATAAATACATTTTATTACTGTACAGTAAAGAAAATTACCTGAATCGAATAAAATCCTTTTCTATTTATGTAAGAATCTGGATCATCCTTTGGTTTGTCAATCTTGATATGTGTACCATCAATTATCCCAATTACACCTAAGAAACCATTCGTACGAAAGACATTCTCAATTTTAACTTTTTCTTCATCGGTTGGCCATTTTATTATATGACTTGAGCAGTAGCTCAAAAAGTAAGTCACTTTTCGTATCACTCTAGACAAAGAACTTATTGTAATGTTGAAGCGGTCTGCAACATCTCTAAAACTAGCCGTTTGATGGCCTATATACCATAAAAAAATTAAAACTTGTTGCATTGCTGACAATTTACCATATGGTCCTGCATGTATTTTATAGTAGTCACTATTTTGAAACTGTTCAGCTATGGACTCAGTAACATGCCGACTTATTCGAAAATGCTCCTTAAACTCTGTTTCATTGTATTGGGAAACAGTTGTTTCAAAATAGTTTCTATTTTTAGGGCGAATTCTATCTTCCAATACAATTTCTTCCAAGTCATCACTGGAGTCGCTCATAGAGGATAATGACGAATATTCACTGTCACTCATTGTTTTATAAATTATAATATCAAAAGTATAAAACACTAAAATACAATATTATGTATGTACTTAAAACAACAAAATTACCAAAACAAAGGTACCTATTTAAAATTAAAAATAAACAGTGTAGGTGTGAGTAAATCAAAATTCGACTAATTGCGCATGTCTGTGATTACCAGTTTGCAAAAAGTTCGGAAACTTTTCAAACTGTCAGGAACTAATTTCAAACTGGTTTTATATTTCATGGAACAGTGTACTTTGTTGACAAGGTATCAGAGAAAATCTTGTTGGAACGGCGAAATTATTATTGCGCATGCGTCTGACAGTCGGCGACAGTTTGAAACTTCTGTAGGAACAAACCTATTATATTCTCTGATAACAGGTTCAATTTAAAGAGATGATTTAATCTCATACTATTTGTAGATGGGAATAACGTGTAGTTAATAAAAATATAAAATGAATTATTTAGTCCAGAATTTTGGCCGGATTCTAAACGATGAGTTATTAGAAGAATTAGATGATGCTATTAGAAGGTTTGTTAAAGATATTTTTAATTATAGTATCAAAGAATATAGACGCTTATAAGCGTCTATATATTCTTTGATAGTATATTATTTATTTAGGTTATGTTTTGTATACAAAATTATTTTATTGATAGGGATGAAGAAAACATTCAGAGAAGACTTTTGCGAGATTTGGTAAATCCAGTGGAATTAGTGGAAGCCGTATTTCAAAAGATATTTAAGTTATCGAGGGAATTGTCTTTGCATTTGGTTCGAAAGTCTCCAGCCCCATCTAAGACAAGTGCAAAGATCAAATGCTTTAGCGCATGAAACCAAGATATGTTGTTTATATTAAGAATTGAGTGAATATATTCCAATATGTTATATTTTATTTACTTTTTATTTTATTATATACTATATTTTATTTTTTTTACCATGGAAAGGTCCACTTTTAGTAAAGTATTGACAGAAGTAACTGATGCGATGGTAGAACATCTGTTGCCAAGATATGTTAAATTTCTTGTCACCCCTGCAGAATGCCAAGCAGTAACAGAAAGGTAAAACATATGTAATTAATGTTGTTCTGAAGCTATTTTCTTGTGGCATTTTAAATTAATTACTATTTAACTGGGAATAAGCCCCAATTAAAGGTTAAAATATGTTTATTAACATTTCAATTTCCACTTCAGAAATTGTTCTCAAAATACAAACACTAAAAACAAATTTTGTTTTTTTGTTACTTAGTGAAAAATTCTTCTAATAATTTAATTTTATCTGACTCATTTATATTGACAATTCAGACATACATTATGCATTTTAAAGTAGACGACTTTAAAATGATATTGCCAATATTGTTGAGTTGTGCTCTTGGAACGACTTTACTTATAAGATAGTTCATTCCATTACATGAAATCAACATTAACTTGAGAATATCTGTCAGAAAAAAATCATAGCATGTAATTCATCTTTAAAAAGACAAACACATGCCATGATGACAGTAAAATTCTCCTGTTAGTGATTCCATAGTAAATTATGAGGGAAAAACCAGGAAAAAACCTCATAATGCTATCTCGACATGGTAAGTATTTGGTCGTGCATTTAGTTTGCCTTTAAGTCCCACATCACAAAAAGAATAATAAGTGTGAAGAAGATTCAGAGAAAGAAAAAATAAAATTAAGTATTCTTAAAATTAGAAAAGGAAAGGAAGAGTTAAGTAGAGACGTTTTAAAATTAGAAAAACAGAAACGGAAACAGAGAAAAGAGAAACAGACACAAAAGAGTTGGCAGTTAAAGAAAAGATTCTACAACTGAAACATCAATATGGGGTTGAGTTCGAGAATTTAGAAATTTAATACCGTTTGGTTAATTTTATATTATTGTAAATTAGTTATTAAAATAAAAATTGGTTATCTTATTATTGTAGAAGTATCATATAAATGACATCATATACTGGTACCCAAACAATATTTAAGAGGAAATAATAATTTACAAACCTTGCTGTGTCCTCTGGAAAAGTTAAGGAATGCTTATTTCATCTAATATTTTTACAACACAAATTCCATTTTGCCGTCTTAAAATCAAAAACTTTACTCAAGAATAATAATAAACACAAAAAATTGAACAATGAAACTGAAATATATGTACATACTTTGTTTTTCAAATACCGTAAAATGAAAGGATTATGTATCTACTTGCTGATATGATCTTATTTTCATGACTTCCTTGAAATGACAATGTATCGCTTGAGAATATTATAAATAAATGAAATACTAATAGATCCCGTAACATTTTGCCTATTTTTCACAAAGTTATCTGTTAAAAGTGGGTATAAACACTTTCTTATAAGTATGTATTTATTGTAGAAAAATTCTGTAATAAAAATACATGTTCATTATAGTATCATAAATATCATATTCATTAAGTTACTGGTGTTATATTTAGTTTGTTTCATAGATTTATTACCAGAGTTTAATAAGAAAAAGTTGACACAATTAAGTTAATTTTATTTCTGTGACTATTTGAATTGTCAACACTTTTTTTGTTAAATTAAAAATACATATACAATAATTAAAACACTCATAATTCTTATATTATGTTTTATTGAACCGTAAATAATTTTAAAATAAACATTTTATTTAATTAATAAATGCAGTACGAATGACAGCATTTCTTACAGCAAAATTATCTTGATTTCTAGTGACCTTGTTTAAATTTT
Source organism: Diabrotica balteata (assembly GCA_918026665.1). NCBI lineage: Eukaryota > Metazoa > Arthropoda > Insecta > Coleoptera > Chrysomelidae > Diabrotica > Diabrotica balteata. The sequence goes on along the minus strand of OU898280.1, from coordinate 70,584,099 downwards.
TATCTTCTGACTCCGCGTGATTACTGCCATCTTCACTATCAGTCAGCACATCATTCCTCCTTCTACATATATTATGCAATACACAAATTGCCACTATAATTGGAATAGCTCTATTTACACTGACTAGACACTCTTTACATTTTGGAATGAGGTGATATAGTTTTTCAATTGTATGTGCTTCATTGTCACTTTATATTCACAAACATAACACACTTTTCTCTCTTCAACAAGTCTTCATGTGTTGTAGAGGTGTGTCCTAATCTGAGACTTCTTATTGGGATTTGATGTTGTCGCTTTGAAGGCCTGAAGTATCATGGAAGGACGGAAGATTTTATTTCTATCAATTTAGTGGTGCTTCTATTCCATTGGTCCCGTAGACAAACAAGGAAACCTTCTCTTTAAGACACCAAACATTCTTTCAATTGTATTCTGTGTGTGGATATGTGTATAATTGTATTTCCTTTCAGCTGGCGTTTGTGGATCATGTAAGGGAGTTAAAATATATTTTCGGCATGGATAACCACTATCACCCAGTAAATATGTTTCACAAAACTCATTGTTTTCAAACTGAGCTCTTATCAGAGAATTATCAAATACATGACTATTGTGGGAGTAACCAGGCCATCTAGCAACTACATTGATTACATTTAAATTTGCATCACAATCCATCTGTATATTTATTGAAAAATACCAGTCACTATCAACACTAGATACAGTTGGAGAATTAACATCTGACACTGAAGACATTTCAAAATATTATTAAATCTAAATATTTTCACACCAGTCGAAAAGACATTGAAACTGTCATATTTACTTGGTAGAAAACTAAGGAATAGTTTAGTTTGCAGATTTACTTCCAGAATTAATTTACTATGTGTTTAAAATACGCAAATCTGCAGAGTAAATTATTTTACTTTCAAACTAAATTTTACTTGGCAAGTAAAATGTTTTATAATACCGCAATACCAGGCATAAAAGTGGTATAAACAAACCAGACAGCTGTTGATTTGAATATAATTATTAATTATTTTTAGTAAATTTCAGCATTATGACTACGTTAAAGTATTTTAAATCCAATCTAGAATAAACTGAAAAACTAATTTATTATGCAATTATTATATAAAAAAATAATTTATTATGCAATTTTTTAAAGACAAATCATGTGCTATATTTTCTGAGAGGTGATCTCAAGTTAAGGTTAATTTCATGTAATCAAATGAACTATTTTACAATAAAGCCAAGTTAAAGTTATTTATTTATGTTAATATACAATAAAGTACTTACATATGTCAAAAAATAGTATAAAATAAAAATTAACATATTAAAAACAAGATATAATAATGCATATATACGTTAAGGCAAACATTACACAGAATGTTATATCCTGGGTTCCCAGGTATACACAAAATAGGATTCATCATCAATACACAAGCCAGTTCCAAACATTAAAGTTAAAATTTAGGAATTCATCACTTGAAAACTGCTTCCCCTTCAACCAATGGACTCTTTGCTTCACCACAATACTCAAAGATATCATTAAGGTTAATGTCTTGTCTTGTCTTGTCGTATTGATGGCTTTGCTGCAAGGCAATTGCCAGCCCGATTTGTGTGAGACCCCACTTTGTCTGGCTCTGGGCCATGCAGGAATCTCTGGAAACTTCACTGGACTACAGCTTTTCTCGTGTTAGCGCGTTTCTTGTTTCTATATAGCTTGATAACTACGGCAAAAATACTGGAGGATAAGTTAATATTACAACAAATGGAATAAGCGGACAACACCAAAGCACTAAAACAGGCAGGATTATAGGAAACATCAGGGAAATTGGATAGTTGAGCTTCAGAGTTTGATTTTATTAATGTTAATGAATTGCATGATTATCTCTATAGTTTCGTTTTCCGGAGAAGATAGAATGTCATTCATGGATAACGGTGATATTTTCTTTTTTGACACAAAATACTTATATAAGTCCAAATTAGGAATATGGTTAATAGGGCACTCGAAAAATATGTGATTCAGGTTTTCTATCATGCCGCATTCACATGCAGGGTCATCTTTTATATTGATTTTGAAGAGATGGGCATTAGTCAGGCAATGACCTGTACGCATTCTAATTATAGTTGTGATGTGTCTTCTATCTTTATAATTTAAATTGCCATACCATGTCTTATTGGTGAAAGTTGATTGAACTCTAGCATACCCACGATGTTTGGTTGAGACTAAGATTCTCCATTTATCTTTAAAAATGTTTATAATATCCTGTTTTAAGAAATTTGAAATATCTTTTATGTCATAAACCATTTTTCTGGGAATATTAAGATCTGTTCCAATTTTGGCCAAAGTATCTGCCTCTGAATTCCCAGGTATACCTGAGTGACCCGGTATCCAGGATAATTGGATATTATAACCATTCATGTTAGATGAAGCAATTAGCCTTTTTGTCGTAAGAACCCAGTATTCAGAATTTGTTGCAAAAGAAGGATTACAGAGTTTTGTTATAGCCCCCTGTGAATCTGAGAAAATTATCACATTTTTAATTTTTTTATTAATGGCAGTTTTTACTGCATCATGTATGGCAATTATTTCTGCTTTGTAAATACTTAGATGATTGGGAAGACGTGACGAAAATTTATAGTTTAGGGATGGAATGAATATACCAAAACCCACTCTGTTGTCCCTTTTTGACGCATCAGAAAAAATGAAAGTATATTGAGATTTTAGACTATTAGTTTCGACTTCAAAATTAAATCTTGACATGATGTCTCCTTTTTTGCAATTACAGTTAACAGGTTTTAAAGGTTTATTGAGTATATGAAAATCAATTTCGTAACAGGGAAAATTTGAACCTCTATATATTAACTTTAAATAAGGCCTATAGTGCTGAAGTGCTTCCACTAGGTATGGTATTTTGTCCTTATTCCAAAACTCTGGTCTATGGATTATTTTTAATAGAAAGTCGTTGATAAATTGAATAGAGGGATGATTTGTTACAACTAAGAATTTTGAAATTAATTTAAGGGCCAGTAGTTTTCTTCTATGTTCCAGATCTAATATAGATGCTTCAGCCAAAAGTGCAACCCTGGGTGTGGAACGCATACATCCCATACATATACGTAATCCCTCATAAAACACCACATCCAATTTACTGAGAGCGGCCTTAGAACATGGTCTAAGAAACATTGATCCAAAATCAAGATGTGATTGTACTAGAGCAGAAAAGGCTATCAAAAGTGTGTTTGGATCTGCACCCCACCAAACCCTACACAGTGCTCTTAATAAATTTAATGATTTTTTTGCTTTATTTGTAATGTTATTAATGTGTGATGACCATTTCATGTTTTCTTGCAGTATAATACCCAAATATTTAACCTCCTTTTTAAATGCAATGATTACGTTATTAATATGTATGGGGGGTGGGATGGTATGTTTCCTCCCTCTAGTGAACCATACTGCCTCACATTTATCCATGGAAAGTGACAGGTTGTGTTCACGAAGGTGTGCATTTATGTGCTTTAAAGCATTATTGATATTATTTACCATGGTTGCTACACTTTTTCCTCTGATCATAACTGCCAAGTCATCAGCATACCCTATGATAGATGCTTCTCCCAAATTTAAATCAAAAATATCCCTTAAATAAATATTGAATAAAATAGTACTCAGAGGGGAGCCCTGTGGTATACCCGAGGTTGTTGCTACAGGACCCAGAAAGGAGCCGTCATTACCCCTACAATATAGTGATCGTTCTGTTAAAAGATTGAAAATTAGGTTACACATTCGGATAGGCACTTCTAAGTTTTTAAGTTTATTATAGAGTTTATATATGTCAACATTATCGTATGCAGCTTTTATGTCTAAAAAAATTACGATGACTGACTCAGAGGATTGAAATGCCAGGTTAATGTATGATGTGATGAATGTTATGTTGTCATATATACCTCTTCCTTTACGAAATCCAGTCTGATTATTTGAAAATTTTAAATTATGTTCCAATTGCCAGTCTAATCGATTCTTGATCATTATTTCTAGAATTTTGGCTCCACATGAAGACAGGACAATTGGTCTATAATTTTCTGGATTTGTCGGATCCCTATTTGGTTTTAAAAAACTAATAATATTAAATGTTTTCCATGCGGCTGGTATTTCTCCACCCATTAAAATTTTATTATAACTATTAATAAGAATTTGCTTAGCTTTGAAAGGTAAAAATTGAAACATTTCATAAGATATATCATCCATACCAGGAGCGGATGATTTCTTTTTATTTAAAGCCAGGTTTAATTCATTTATGGAAAAGTGCTTTAAATTTTCATCTATGTTGTTAAGAGCAAAATTTGGATCTATATTTATGATTGACATTTTATTTAAAATAGATATTTTAAGGTTATCTGGAATAGTAAGATTAAATCTTCCTGTTTTGAAGTTATTATTATTGAATTTCTTAATCTTGTTCCAAACATAAGTCATGCTAGAGTTCCTATTTAAAGTTTCACAAAAAAGCCTAAACTTTTCTTTTTTTTTATTATTTAATTTTTTCTTAGTTAATGCAATGGTTTTTTTTGCTAATATATAATTTTCCATAGATGGAAAATTATTAAAATTTGCTATGGCTTTTTTCCTTTCCTTAACCCAGGATGTACAATCATCATCCCACCAGGCATTACCCCTTTTAACATGTATACCGGCCTGTTTAACTGGAATTACTTGATCAGCTACAATGTTAATAATATACATTAGTTGATCATAGGTTAAGTTATAATCTAAATCTTGAAGGTATATCAAAAATTTATTATGGTACGCTTCCCAATCAGCTTTTTTAAAGTTTCTAATTTTATAAGGACTAATTGTGTTGTTAAGTACCTCACAATTGCCATTATCATTAAGTACAAGACGTATAGGAAAGTGGTCACTGTTACCACAATCTTTAATAGTATCCCAATTAGACCTAATAGCTAGATTCCCACTTACCATAGTCAAATCTACAGCACTTGGTATTGCCGCTGACAATTGAAATAGTGTTGGTGTACCATCATTCATAACAACTAGATCATTATCAAATAAGAAATCATGAATTATTCTACCTCCTTTGTTGGGTGTAGCTTTATCCCATAAGGGATGATGAGAGTTAAAATCTCCCATAATTATAATATTTTTAGGATTGAAGGAAATAAGATCATTTAAAATATTGTTATTTATATGCATATGTGAGTTGCAATAAAAATTAATTACTTGTAAATTACCTATTTCTATTATTATATATTGAATATGTTCTGAAGAAAAAGATTTAATTTTCTTAAATATTATATTATTTTTAATGCATGTTACAATCCCACCATACCCATCATCTCTATCCTGCCTAACTATGTTATATGAATTGAGTTTAAAATTGTCATTGGCTTTTAGCCATGACTCATTTATTAAAAAAATATCCGGGTTTTCTTTGTAAATTAAGTTAATTAAATTACCCCTGTTTGAATTTATGCTTCTTAGATTCCAACAAATTATCTTTAACTTAATTATATCTGACCTAGATGAAAAGAAAAGAAGGTTATTTAGGACTCTGAGTCCGATTGGGAACCAGGGTCAATATTCATATTAAAATTTTGACTGAATAATATGTTTTTAATTACTTTTTTATTATTTTCGGACGTATTTAAGATTGCATTAATAATATATCTAACCTCATCTGGATATGAGGAAGTAGATTCTTCTGAATTATAAGTGTGAACTGCACTAGTAGTAGGCAACTCCCTCCCGGTACTGCAATTTTACCTCGACGATGGTGGGAGGGCCGAGTAACCGGTCGTGGTCCCTGAGAATGTGAGGGGAGCACGACCAGTGAAACCAAGAACAGTACCAAGCGTCCAGCGCCTGTGCACCGGGTGAGCGCCGGACACCGCCGCTGGACGCTAAAAGGGGCCGCAATATACCCAATTGCGACGCCTTCCATCCCTTACATCTGGCTGTGCCGCATCCCGACGAACTTGAAGGACTTAGCGCTTTCACTGCTACCCCCTTAGTTTGTGGCACCATCCCAGTCAAAACATGGTCTACGACCACATCTTCGACGGCCGTTTTTTCTTCCACAAATACTCCGAGTACAGCCAGTATGATCCCCTCCTTCCCCGACCAACATCCTCAGGAGAAAACCTAGGCCAAAATCCGACGGAGTAAACCAGCGGGAAAAAATCCGTAATCCAAGGTGTTAGAAACCGTGCTGAAGGATGAATGACCACACGACACGGGGTCACAAACGGTTCCCTCGGGGAGTATGGCGAAACCCCGTTGTAAGCAGCCTTACCACCACATGCGGGGCTCTGTGATGGAGGACCTTTTTTTTTCCCTAGCTACTCGTGGGATTTAAATGCTTAATAAATTCTATAAAGAAACCGCGGGCGACCTGGGCGGCAATCCAGGAAGAAAACTAGACACAGCCAGGATGAGAACAAATTCTCTTCCTGACGACCATAATCTAAAGAGAAAAGCCTCGTACGTTAAGTCGATCTCCGAAGTATATAAAAAGAGACCGTGCAGTCAAGCAATGGAGATACTCGACTACATAGATGATATGACAAAACAAATAGAGCGGCTTACTTCCTTAACACAGGAGTACCCAAATACGGCAAGACCTTTAAAGGAACTTCATAGGCAGCTCCACAAGCGGCATGCACCCCATCGTATGGAGCACATCCGCGAATGGTTGCATAGTCATGCTATTGAGCCTATCGAAAAACTAACTGTGGACTCAGACGTCCAATGTGACCTTCCGTGTGCCGAAGGCCCTTTTGTGCCGAGACCCACCATGACAGATTGCGGCACGCAGACCGATGCCTGTCACGGACCTCCCGCGAGGACCAAGGTGAGCCTAGAAGGCGTCAACACCTTTGCAGACTTCCAGAGGCACGCTCGCTTTGAGTGGCCTGAGAGGTTATATCAAAAAACGACCATGGAGGTCTCAAACCCGTTGGACTCTAAGTGCCGCGTGAAGGTGGTAGCTCTGGAGCCCAACGACAGAAATATGAACTTTAGTATTCAAAGACTTTATAGAGACCGATACCCCGATCTATCGTCACTTAAAGGGGACTTCGAGGTAATGGAAAATTCAATCACCATCCGGGAAGGTGACGGAAAAAAAACAAAATCCCACAAAGTGATTAAGGTCACAGCCGGTACACCGGAAGAGCTCTGGCACGCACTCGAGCGCGTCAAGGAGGAAACGCAAGAAAATGACACTGTGGCCTTGCACCATGTCAGCTACATGCCGGTGGCTGATATGAGGAAGATGGCGGAAGTTATCTTCCGGAAAACTACCCGTGTCTCCGTCTCGATATACACTACAGCCACCAAACGGGAAAGGCCGACGTATGGATTTATTGTGTCTAAGAAGGACACGACCTACTCCCAGCTGCTGACTGGAGTAGAGGAAGCCGTAGCAAACTGCGAGGCAAAGGAGGCTGTTCTTAGCCTTAGAAGCACCCGTGATGGTAACCTACTCATTACAATCGACAAGGATCAGGACGCAGCCTCGATGATCAAAAAGGCTATTATTAAGGATAGCGGTGTATCGGCCAAATTGATAGGCCAGGAGAGGCAGGCAGTCATCCACGTTAGAGGGATGACCTCGAACACGAATAAAGAACACCTCAAAGTGGCTCTTACAAGGGAGCTGGGTAAATGGGAACCTAGCTACTCCATCAAACAGCTGCGTCCCATGCGGAATAACACCTTGGCAGCGACGGTCGTCCTTTCCGCGGAAGCGGCAAGGCGAATCATTGATAGGGGAAACCTGAAGGTCGGCCTAGTGAGATGCGAGGTGGAAAGGAGGTATAGCATCAGGAGGTGCCAGAGATGCTGGTCATATACACATGATGTGAGCAAGTGCGACGGTCCTGACCGTACGGGATCCTGCCCGAAGTGTGGAAAGAAGGGTCACACCTTCGAATCTTGCAATGAGGCAGATTGGTGCGCAATCTGCGAAGATCCGCACCGTATTGGCAGTGGCAAATGTAAGGAGTTCCGGTCGGCTCTCCAGAGAGCTCGATTGGCGGACCAAACAAAGTCGCTGGAGACTTCCCCCCCACAGGCATACCAGCCACCTACTCCCACAATAGATATCCCTTCCGCTACCCCCACCCCGACTGAAATGGACATAAGCTCAGAGAAAACTGACAAGTTAAAGGTTGAGGTCCCAGGGCCGTCATATGAAGAGGTCGAGAAAGCCGACGACGAGGTCTTTCATGGAGCTATCCACTCCACCCTTATGGAGCAGTTTGGCTCCATGTGCGACAGCGTGGCGGCCAAACACTTGCAGCAGGCCGAACGGCTCAGTCGTTCATCTCTCCCTCCCCCGAATGAGGAATCTGATGTAACCACTACACCCTCCTTCCCGTGGGATGTAGAGAAAAACACCCTAGATAGTAGTCTAGAAAAGCTAAAGTCTCTCACCACCGACTAAGATGGCTTCGACCGCGACCGGTGCGAAGACTCTCAAAATATTACAAGTTAACATCGGAAGAGCCAAGGTGGGACACGATCTAATTCACGCCAAAGCCCTGGAAATAAAAGCAGATCTCATTATAGTTCCTGAACCTAATAAAAATATTTCTAAAAAGTTTGGCTGGGTCGCCGACAAGAGGGCTGACGTCGCCATCCTCTTGGTGAACAAGAACCTATCCATAAGCAAAATCACCAAGAAAGAAAGCTTCATTAAGATAAAACTCAATGATGTAGCTATTGTAGCGTGCTATATATCACCAAACATCAACATGACACAATATGAAGAGAAGGTCGAAAACATCATAGAGGCGGCACTAACAGAGAAGCATTATATAATTGCTGGCGACATAAACGCCTAATCGATATGGTGGGGGTCCCCAAGAAATGACGTCAAAGGTAATATATGGAACGAATGGATCGCGTCTACTGATATGGTAGTGATGAATAATGGGAAACACACGTTCGAAAGAGGTGAATCGCGGAGCCACATAGATGTTACCCTGGCATCCAAAAACTATGCCAACAAGATAATGAATTGGGACGTTCTAGATGATAACATCTTTACGTTCCATAAGTACATCGTCTTCGAGATTGGCACAAAGGTAACAAAAAAGAATGGCAGAAAGGTACTTGACTTCAACAAAGCAAGATTTGTGGAGACGATTAGCAATCTACAGGAACAAACTACTGACTTTTCCACCTTCAGGAATTCCATTACTAGGGCATACAAATTAAGCAGCAGGAGCAAAACCGCCTCATACACCGTACCCTACTGGTGGAATGACGAAATTCAGTCAAAACGGACAGAATGCCTTAGATCCAGGCGAATCGCACAGAGAAACAGGACTCAGCAGACGAAAGAAGAATATAAACGCGCCAAGAACGAATTAAACAAACTCATAAAGAGGGCAAAGCGTACATGTTGGCAGGACTTGTGTGAGGCGCTAGAAAATGACGTGTGGGCGAAGCCTATCGAATAGCCACCAAAACGCTGAGGTTCGAGACCCCATACAACCTGTGCGATGATAGAAGAAGAGACATAGCGAACACCCTCTTTCCCAACAAGCCCAGCATTGAACATACGTACAATACACATATCTGTCCGGAGGAGATAAGTAATGCGGAACTTATCAAAGCTGCAGAGTCCATTAAAGTAGGTAAGTCCCCTGGACCCGATCGTGTCCCACCAGAGGCGATAAAACTGATAGTTAAAACACAACCAGAAGCTACCAGAGCCATGTTGAACCAGCTGCTGACAAGACAAGAGTTTCCTAACCAGCTCAAGCTCGCAAGACTAACTCTAATACTCAAACCCGATAAAGACCCGGAAGAAGCCACATCCTATAGACCGATATGCCTCCTCGACTGCCTGGGAAAACTATATGAGAATATTGTTAAGAACCGCCTTGAAGAAGAGCTGAAAGAAAATGACATCATCTCAAGTAGACAATACGGGTTCAGGAAAGCAAAATCTGCTATAGATGCGGTCAAGCATATTACAGACACTGTGAAAAACAGCAGAAAAAGATGGGCCGCTCTAGTAATGTTTGATGTCAAGAACGCTTTTAACTCTGCCAACTGGAACCATATTATTACTAAATTAGAAACCGCTGAAGTCTCGGGATATTTGATCAATATTATAAAACGATATTTATGCGAGAGATATGTCTTAGTGGCCAAAAATGTTGAGATGAAACTAACAGCCGGCGTACCGCAAGGTTCTGTACTAGGCCCAACGTTGTGGAATGTCTTGTACAATGGGGTCTTAAACATCGACTATGGGAGAGACACCATGGCAGTAGCCTATGCAGATGACCTTGCCATATTGGTCACTAACGACAGGCACTGGGACCTTGTCGAAATTGTAAACGAATGCTGCGAGAAAGTGAACAGGTGGATGGAAAATAATGATCTCGAACTCTCAGGCCACAAGACAGAAGTGGTCATCCTTCAAGCCCCAAGGAATGGGCCGGACCTGACCTTCCAAATAGGCAATAGCCAATTAGAGCCGACGAACTGCGCGAGGTATTTAGGCATCGACCTGGACAGAGGCCTGAGGTATACGAAACACCTGTTAGGAGTGGTTAAGAAGGCGGATAAACGGACGGCAGCTATCCAAAGAATAGTACCTAACATAGGAGGGCCCAGCAGCAACAAGAGAAAATTATACCTCCAAGTAGTGCAATCGACCCTTCTATATGGAACTCCCGTCTGGATTAACGTACTGAAATACCAGAAGTACAAAGATATTATAACAAGAGCCCAAAGGAAGCCCCTTTTAAAAGTGGTGAGCGCGTACCGAACCACTTCTACGCTGGCCCTACAGGTGATTGCGGGAGCGCTTCCCATCCACCTGCTTGCCAAAGAAAGACAAATGCTGTATGAAGCCCACGACGGTCACCTACCTCAGGTAAGAAGGACCATACGAGTGAACATGCTTATAGAATGGCAAAGAGAATGGGAGGTACAGACCACGAAGGCTCGTTGGACCAAAACGCTTATCCCCGATGTTGTAGCATGGTACAACTGTAAATTTAAAAGAGTAAATTACTATTTTACTCAATTCCTGACCGGTCATGGATCTTTCAGATCCTACACATATGGCATCAAAAAAACTAACGATGACATATGCACCTCGTGTAACGAGAGGGACGATGCGGAACATTGCATCTTCCGGTGTAATGTTTTCGCCTACGAACAACAAAGGCTGCAGAATAGATTCGGCGCGATCGCGCCCAACAACATCATGCAGATTGCAATGACTAGCAAAGAGAATTTTGAATATATAATCAACCATATAACAGGTATCATGAAAAGGAAGACTATAATAGAAAGAGCCGAACAAGCTGGGTGAGGGGACAAATACAAAAATAAATAATAAAAAAAAAACATAAACATTCCTTTTTTTCTTTCTTTTTCTTTTCTGTACAAAAATGTACCAAATGTTACCCTCTACGGTAACCCCCCTTTTTAAGCTTTCAAGTTCTCTCCGCTTGGGAACTAGGTCTCTACACGCTTACTGCTTTTAGGTAAGTGCTGTAACTAAAATAAATAGCCATAAGGGCACCTTTAACCCAGTCTGCGCGTGGTATCCCCATGTTTCGTTCGCTAATGAACTCGTCCAGGGATACCACGGGTCGAAGAGGGGGTGGTTTTAGTTGGTAGGCGACCTGGCAGGGATGTACGAAGGGGGCCCTCTGTCACATAGTTTGACATCGTGCCGCCGGCGTATGTCTCTGGTCCTTATGGTTGAATCCAACAGTACTAGGGACACCTTCCCTAGTCGATTTCGAATCTTTCCACCTCAGTCCAAAAAAAAAAAAAAAAAAAAAAAAAAAAGTAGTAGGCAACTGTGTATTTATATTGTTTTCAAATTTTTTTGAGAAATTTGGTGAATTGTTTTCATTTTGAGATCTTGAGTTGGGAAATAATAAATTTTCATTATGAGCCTTTTTATCATAGCCTTTGTGAATTATCCTTTTTTTTTTATTGTTTTCAGCCACGACTTGTTGAAAAGATCTTTTGATAGGATCGGTTCTTACATGATGCGTACGTCTTTGTGAAGGTTGAATAAGGTTATCTTTATTATCATGTGTTTTTTCATTAGTATTAAAGTTTTTAATAATAGGGAATTCGGAGGGGCGATATACAAATTCATCACGTGTCAAATAAGTTTTTTTAACTATTTCGCTAGCATCATAGAAAGTTATATTTTCAAAAGACATGAGCTCTTTGATATTTTTTTGTCTTGTATACTCGGGACAACTTTTATCGGTTGATTTATGGGGATTTTTACAATAAAAACATTTAATTTTACAGGAAGAGTGAACCTCCCCATCTGATGTTTTTTCTTCAGCACAGGTGAAGCACCTCTCCCTGCCTTTACAATTTGTACGTGTATGGCCATACCTTAGACATCTAAAACACTGAGTTACTGGGGGAATATATACAGAAATAGGTCTTTCCAATCTATACAAATTTATGGATTTAGGGAGACAAACACCTTTAAATGTAAAGAGAACCGATCCAGTAGGTTCATATGTAGTTTCATTATTTTTAACTATTTTACGGTTTAATCTCTTAACTTGAAGAACTTCTACCGAGCTGTTAGTTTTACAAAATTCTAACAGTTCTCTCTCTCCTAATTCAACATCAATTTGCCTAACTAATCCTTTACAAGTTACAAAATTGAATGGTATAAATATTTTATAGCCTTTATCAAGAAGAGTTTTATTTTTTACAAAATTATTTGCAGCTTGAAAGTTAACAAATTCTACTGAGATTCTATTTAAGCCTTTGTTATTAATTTTTTTAATGTCAGTTAAGTTTTGAATAAAAATATCTCTAGCAATTTTAATATTGTTGAATTTACCAATATTGAAACCCACTTTTTCAGTGGATTCCACATATACCAAAAACGGCCCATTGTCGTTTTGTGAATAAAAAACTGGCTCTTTTTCAAGGTTATTGCTATTACTGGTCGAATTATTAACAAAATTATCACCATTATCCATCTGTTCTTGGCATTCTAGCCCTGTGCTGGGGGGGCCGCCCCCCCCTGTGTCGCTCATACTACTTCAAACAATCAACCAAAAGAGATAAGCATGCAAACAGAGAGCAAAAAAAAAAATTAAGCCAATAAGCAAAAAAGTTATCTAACAATACAAAGCTTTATTAGTTATTATCAAGCTCAACTCACCTTTTAGAAACTCACACAACAGAAAATTAGATGGAAAGAGTTGAAAACACAGCCTCCCAAACTAGACCTTATGTCGTGAACGCTAACCGAAAAGTGATCATTAAGGTTAATTTCCATTATTAAATGATACAAATAACTCGTCTTAAACCAAACTAAACATGGAAAAGCAATGGTAAATATTCGAATGTTATGTTTGTTTTTGTTTATACCATTTAAACCATTTATATCGGCCATGACACTGCAATCATCGACCTGCCCCGCCCTCTACTCTACATTCAGTTTCAATCGCGAATAAATTGGTTTTGTATTCTTGTGTACTCCTGTGACGTAACTCAAGCATCCCCACCCCAGTCGGAAGAGGCAACCGGAGTAAGTCTACGAACCGTGTAAAATACCAGGGCCCTGATTCTATTTCATTTCGATGTCGAAATTTAAAAGCGACTACGCCATGACAGTCGCAATCGCTAGCGATTCTCATTCATTTCGATTTTAGTTAAAAGTGGGGACATTTACTTTATCATTTTGACACTGCTCAGAATTTGGGTTGGCCGTCTTGTTTATTGGCTCCACGCTTGTTAAATGTTTGTTTTGTTTACATTTTACGATTTTTGTTTCTTGTTTGAGTTGTTAAATTTTTAGTGGCCATTCTCAATGATTATATTTTGAATTGAAAGAAAATGGATGGAGGCTGTTGGTGATGGTGGCACTAAATTGTCTGTGGACCAAAAAGAAATTATGATGGCTTTTGACTTAGTGGTTATATTATATTTTTAAATTTACTGCAGCTAGTATTGGTATTACTAAAAACAATACATTATCCAAATATCCAAATAACATCTCCAAATAAGAGTGTAGAATTAAAATAAATTATTACAACCAAATTATTTATTATTTCTATCTTCCATTACAGCCTGTTGAATATATTCAAAAATTGTGGTTTCCAATTTAGTTTTAATATTGGGACATTTTATTTCTTTAATTTTTACACCACAGTATATTTTTAAAAATAATCAGTAGCATCTGGCTTGGGGCCCCAGGTACCACAGTTCTATTTTTATAGGTGTTAAAATTTCGACCAATTATGTGCCGAATTACATACAATTTCTGATAAAACGCAGCCATATTAATACTTTTTGCCTCAGTTTTCGTTGCAACAATCAAACAAAACAACACCGCCTAAACTGAACCTAACCTCGCTTCTCCCAGTCCCGCTAGTCATGTCAGATTAATTTCGACTCGAAATTAAATTTCAACCACTTTCTTGAAGTTGAAATTAATTTCGATAAATCGAAATTTAGTGACGTCCTTTGGTTAGTTCAGCTGAAATCCACTAGGCTCGCAAAGTCGCATTTCGACGTCGCCATATTGATTTCAACATGTTTTCAGTCGAAATCTCAATTAGAATCAGGGCCCCTGCCCTGATTCTATTTCATTTCGATGTCGAAATTTGAAAGCGACTACGCCATGACAGTCGCAATCGCTAGCGATTCTCATTCATTTCGATTTTAGTTAAAAGTGGGGACATTTACTTTATCATTTTGACACTGGTCAGAATTTGGGTTGGCCGTCTTGTTTATTGGCTGCACGCTAAGCAGGCTTGTTAAATGTTTGTTTTGTTTACATTTTACGATTTTTGTTTCTTGTTTGAGAAAATGGATGGATGCTGTTGGTGATGGTGGACTAAATTGTCTGTGGACCAAAAAGAAATTATGATGGCTTTTGACTTAGTGGTTATATTATATTTTTAAATTTACTGCAGCTTAGTATTGGTATTACTAAAAACAATACATTACCGCTCTAAAAATTCTTGATGAGTTTAAAGATTATTTTATATCTCCAAATAAGAATATAGAATTAAAATAAATTATTACAACCAAATTATTTATTATTTCTATCTTCCATTACAGCCTGTTGAATATATTCAAAAATTGTGGTTTCCAATTTAGTTTTAATATTGGGACATTTTATTTCTTTAATTTGTACACCACAGTATATTTTAAAAAATAATCAGTAGCATCTGGCTTGGGGCCCCCAGGTACCGCAGTTCTATTTTTATAGGTGTTAAAATTTCGACCAATTATGTGCCGAATCACATACAATTTCTGATAAAACGCAGCCATATTAATACTTTTTGCCTCAGTTTTCGTTGCAACAATCAAACAAAACAACACCGCCTAAACTGATTCTAACCTCGCTTCTCCCAGTCCCGCTAGTAATGTCAGATTAATTTCGACTCGAAATTAAATTTCAACCACTTTCTTGAGGTTGAAATTAATTTCGATAAATCGAAATTTAGTGACGTCCTTTGGTTAGTTCAGCTGAAATCCACTAGGCTCGCAAAGTCGCATTTCGACGTCGCCATATTGATTTCAACATGTTTTCAGTCGAAATCTCAATTAGAATCAGGGCCCAGGCCCTGATAAAGCGAATCAATTCAATTTTTTTCAATTTTACAGTTATGCCAAATGTCGCTGTCAATAACAATTTGAACTAATTTTGAAGACATCAGATCTACTATTTCGTTTTACCTTAGTGTTCTGTGGTTATACCCAGAATAACTATTCCGCTGTTGATTTCACAATGTAGAACGCTCGAAAGGTTATACTTGGAATAAACTCAAGTATAAGTTATACTCAGAATAACTATTCTCCAATTTATACCTAGAATGTAGAACCGGCCCTTAGAAGATAAGATATTGCGCATAAGTCGTGACGTCATTGGAGAGTTTGACGTTCGAAATGTCAGATTTTTGTATGTATCAATAAATAATCTTTAATAAATAGTTTGGAGATATTCTTATGTGTACGATTATTGTAATTACTAAACCTCTTAACTTATTTTCGTCTAGTAACTTCATCACAGAATGCATACAAATCAAATTTAACTTTAACAAGAATTCAAATTCCAATCTCCAATGACGGCATGCACGAACACGACCTATTTTGTGCTACGGGAAGATCCGATCTTGTTATTATAGTATCATGCTTTATGCTAAGAACCACAGACTACTAATAAGGAGTTAGGTGATCTGTGCTAAGAACTCAACTTAAAAAACTGTAACCCAGGTAGATATCATCATTGAAATTTAAATTACTTACAGGTTTTCCCGATAGATGTCACATGGTGTAGATATTAATTAAATAAGTACTGAAATAAGTTATTTTGCTTAATATGATAATATCCCTCATTTTGATAGAAAAATCCCTTTATCCCATTTGATTCAAAAAATCCCTCGAAAAAAGGATAATCCCTACCAAAGAACATCACTGGCGGAAGAGGCAACCGTAGTAAGTCTAGGAACCGTGAGTTATTCGCTGTGAGCCGATGAGTAGAGGGGATTTGACAGTTTTCACCAACGCTGTTAGTGGCAGTTTTGTGCATTTAACTTGTAAACATTCAAATAATGGCGAATATGGATTTTTCAAAAAGAAAAATATATGATACATGTAAAAATACTGGGTACAACAGTCATTGTAAATTTTATTTATTTTCTGTTGCCAAGCATAAAATAGTTCAAAGAGAAAAATGGATTATTGCTATCAACGAGAAAAATAAGTAAATAACCTATAATGCAAACATGATATTTTATTTGTATGGTGTAAAATTAAAAAGCTATTATATTCCGAAACATTGCGTACATGCCCTGCATCAACTAAACCTTTTCCCTTTTTTGGTGTAGCTGGTTGAAATGGGATATCATGTGATATAGACTTAAAACCAGTATAATGTTTAATATCCATTTTGATAAAATTAAAACAAATTTAAGAGGTGGAGGCCATAAAACGAAAGAAGAAGAAGAAGTATTAAAACAAATTGATATATAAGCACTAAGGCCTACGCACACAAAAAATAACTGAGCAAAAACAGAATAAAAATGTAAAATAAAAACAAGAATTACAACGTTACAGAGGTAAAGGTAACCTTTAACTAAAGAATATAGACGTTTTAAGCGTCTATAACCTTAAATATTTGCTATAACCATTAAATATTTTCATATAAACTTCTTCTTTTTCTCAATGACCTCTTGCGTAAGTAGTCATCCAGTCGCAAGAACTTATATCTTAAATATTATAATTCTAATGAATAAAATAACAAGGCGTAATTACTTTTACTATGAATTCTGTGTATTCGTTCATTAATCAGTTTACCATAATATTTCAGTTCATTATTTTGTATTTTTAAATAAATATCTATTTTTCTCGTTTTGTCATATTTCATTTACACTGATTTTACAAGAAAAGTACAAGTTTCAAACCACGAGAGAGCGCTACCGGTGAAACTCACAGCGAATACCTTATTTCATTAAGCGATGCAGGGCATATAAACAACGATAAATTTAACAAATAACTGTTAAAGATGTTCCAAATGAGTCTACTCGTTCCGATAAGTAACAATATAATTATGACACTTTATTATTTTTCTTTTCTCAAATATTCATGTTTATTGCATACTAAATAAATTAATATTATCATTGAATACATAGTAAGTGAAAAAATAATTCGATTTATAAAATTAATGAATATTTTATGCATAAATGCAAGTAACAGTTCTTCAAAAATATTTAAAAACTAACCGAAATGCCCATCTTTATTTCGTCTGGCGACGATATTGGCAGCTCATACAGCTGGGGGAATTAACTTGAATAGTCTTGTCAACGACAACGTTTTTAGTAATATTTTCTAGCACAGATGTCACTCCAGGTAATGATTGATATTGACCTGTAATTTTTAAAAAACACAAACAGCATGGCCTGGAATCTTATATGATGACCTTGGTTCATTCCCCCATCACTTTAACCCCAGCGAGTTAATGAAGAGAAATGACAGCCTATCTCTCTCACGAAGACTTTAACCAATCATAAACCAAATAAAATAATCAAACGCAGCAAAGTCAATTCTGTCTAAAGTAATGACAGATCTTCTGTTTGTTTATAAGTTTTCAATTTTATTTTATTATCTTTAACTTTCGTTTGCATTTATTCTTAGTAATTTTAATTTAAGTTGGTTACTTAGTTTTTAAAGTTTAGTATGAGTTACCTATTGTAGCAAAGAATTTTTGTGTTGTGTACAAAAAGAATGATGATAGTAAATTGTCAGGAAGCAAACAATAATAGTATTTAACTTCTGAAAATATGTGTAATAAATATTATGTAATTAGTTTATAACTGTTTTATCTTAACAAATAAATATACATATGTATCTAAAAAACCAGTAAATTTTAATTAGTAAAGAAATAGCCCGCAAGAGGCGCTAAAGGTAATGTATGTTAGTCCATTCGAATGTAAGGTAATGTCCATTCGAATTTGCCCCCAAAAGATGATTAGTATTGACCCCAGCCGCAAGAAGTCCTAATGAACGAAATTTTTACATTGAGTTGCCTATCTATTTCTACTATTATAGTTGAACAAACCTATATATAGTCCAGTCATCCAACATCTATATACAGTCAAGGTACGAGATAAACTCAAGGTAAAAATAAACTCACATCTACCAATCCGTATGAATGGTAGGGACACAGGTGCAAACTCAAGATACTAAGATATGTTAAACTCAAATTTTAAGATAATAATTTAAGATAATAATATAACATAGGATAACATCTCATAGGAGATAACAAACTAAGTTAAACAGACTTACTGCTGAATATCAGAACGATCCAATTCTAAACGACACATTCTAATTTCAACCTAAGAGATACTCAAGGAACAACTAATATGTATTGATATATTTCCTAGCCAAGTGAGGGCACACATCCAGGGTGAATTCTGATTCAATCCTGAACCCACGCTAAAACACCGACACAGTAAGTGAATATGAATGCATAAGCTTTATGGTCCGGATCCACAAAACCATACAACACTACCTTTTTCCTTTCCACCGCTGTCGAAGATGGATCGTTTAAGTGACGGACTCTCAACTCATACTCTAATTCAGGAGCTAACAGATGCTCTACCTTGAAAGCAGACATATTACACAAATGAAAGATATACAAGAGAATGAGTAAAAGTAGGTAAAGTTTAACTTACTCTCTGTCCTCAAATTAATATTCTGAAGGGATACCTATACCAGTAATGTTTAATTGTTTTGGTCCAGTTATGAAATCCAATGAAATATACTGCTACAACACCCCAAGGAACCTAAAATTTCAAAAAACTGTTATTTCGAGGTAGTGACTCAACTTCTTGACTACTCCGTACTTGTAAAATATGTGAAATAGTTAACTTCAGTTATTTAAATTTTTAAGTAATATATTATTAATCTAAAATTGTTATTTAATCAATCAAAAACAAAGCAATTTATTCAGTCTACACAGTATATAGCAAAACAAGTCGATTTAAGATATAGATATAAGGTAACGTCCAAAAAAAAAATTGAAAAACAAAACTAAACGTTAAAATGAAAATCTAAAAGCACAACCAGTGAAAACCACAACAACCCAAGATCAAAATCAAAAGTTAAAGGAGATATATATATTTTTTAAAGGCAGAAGTGGAAAAGAAGCCCCACGTTGGGCGCCAATTGAAACCTCAATACTCCGGGAGTATTGGATTTTAGGAAGTGTAGAACTTCCTAATTTCAGAAGAACTGGAAGAGAGGTGATGAAAATATTAAAAATATGGCTAAGCTCAGAGGAACAAAGTTAAATGGCCAAAGAGACACTAAATCTCAAGTGTGTTCGGGCTAGCTTCACTGCACTGAATTGTGGCTTTAAAGATACAAAGCAGATAGCAAGGATAATGAGCTAATGAGACAAGAAACGAAATGAGACCTGTTAATATCAAATGTGATACAACTAAAGAAGGTCACTGGGAATAAATTTATAGAAAAAGGACGATAAGAAGAGAAGAAGAAGGGCGCCAACTCAACGATAGTTGAGATTTTGAAATAACAAATGACTGGAAACAAATGATTCTGGAGATAATAACCTGAAATACAAAATACTAAATACTAATCTTGTCTTCCTATATTATATACTGGTTAGTAGAAACTGAAATAAAACTCAAAATAGTAACAATCAATGTATTTATAAAAACGTGTATATAGATAAATATATATTAACAATTTACATATAATGCAAAACTAAATAACAGTGGTAGTGGGTGGTGTAAAGATACAATAGGACCTAATAGCCCCTCAACAAGCGAATAGTCACTACCACTGGCCAAATAAAGTGTGAAATATTAGTAAAAACCTAGAATAGTCCATATGGTAGCCAAAGTTTTAACACTAAAAGTTAGTAATTTAATTTAACTTAGTTCTACTAGAATGATATACAAGTGACAGTATGGTAAAGATATCAAAATTGATAAATCTAGTACCATTTATATCATAGATAAAAAGTGAGTTATTACATATTCCTTATATAATGTTTTAAAAACTACATGAAATTTATTTTCCCTCCCCAATATCAAAATTGTATTATATCAAAATGTATTGTATTAAAAAAAGTATTATATCAAAGGTGAGTTTGGTCAAACTCTTTATATCCTATTTAAAAACCTAATAAAAACATGAAATGTATTTTCCCTCCCCAATATTTTAGAATTATATTATATCAAAAATGTATTCACCTGATCATATGCATATGAAAAGTGTACACTACTAAATAGAAAGTAACAAAAAGGTTAGACAGTCAAACAACTTATCTTTACAGCACTATAAGTCCATAGGAAAACTCCTCTTGGCACGGCTAAATCAGTTTGTTGCTGTAAAGGACAAATCCCAGGAAAGTCTGGTCACAAAACCAGTCACTGGTCTATCTGCTGGGAGTGACGGCAAAATCCACGAGAGTTGCTAACTATTTAAGAAATTCTGTTACTAATATCCTAGAGGGAATATTCTTTTAAGTGAATACTCTCAAATGACGGAATCTAAAAGAATTATCAGATTTAATTTCTATGTAATTTAATAGGTGTAGCAGCATGGATTGACTGCACCAAAACAAAACATCAAAACATTAGGTTAGGTCAACATGTCAACATTTCTGAAGTTACTTCGTAGACATGACAGGCTTGCGCCATGAAATGAACATGCTCAGAATACAGAAGGCTGTTCAATAATTGTAGAGCCTATTATATTCCACCAAAAAAAGTTAGAGAAAAAAGGAAAACAAAAATCCCTAATGATACGACGTGGACTAAAACAGAATTTAAGTTTGACAATATAAAAAATGACCTTATGTTATTTGCGAGTGAATCAAGGAAATTTTAAATTTAAATTATTTCGGAACTCAAAAATAAATCTCTAAAGAAATACTAAACTGCAATGATAAATTTGATTATATGATAAAGAGATAATACGTATGAAATGATTTACTTACATGGAGCCGCAGCACGCCAAAAAAATCTTTCTTTTTATGTGGAACTCTTATAAATAAATCTTGATTTTAATAAATTTATTATTCGAATTGGCTGTTCATAAGAAATTTCGTGAGGGGTTTTATTTAATACAATTTTTAACTCTGATAATATTCCACTAATCAGTAGCGTAAACGCTACAGCAGTCCCACCCAGGGCATGCTGCTACATTACGAATGATTGCTGAACGTTTTGTGTGGCATAACATGAATCGCCAAGTCAAGCAGTGGTCACGAGAGTGCATCCAATGCCAACGTGCCAAAATTGGACGTCACA
Organism: Diabrotica balteata; assembly: GCA_918026665.1. Classification (NCBI taxonomy): domain Eukaryota; kingdom Metazoa; phylum Arthropoda; class Insecta; order Coleoptera; family Chrysomelidae; genus Diabrotica; species Diabrotica balteata. Next base: position 70,562,274 of record OU898280.1, on the reverse strand, counting down.
CTTTTACACCTGTGACACCTCTAGGAATGCCAGACAATAGATTCGCACACGTACACATAGACATTGTGGGCCCACTTCCAGCAAATCAGAACTTTCGATACCTGCTCACAATCATCAACCGTTTCACAAGATGGCCAGAGGCCATACCTATCTCGGAGATTACAAACGAAGTTGTCGCGCAGAAGCTCCTTGAGGGATGGATATCCCGGTTTGGCGTGCCAGCAACCATAACAACGGACCGCGGTAGGCAATTTGAGAGCCAGTTGTTCCGCCAGCTCAATGGATTGCTAGGTGTACAACATGTTAAAACTACTGCCTACCACCCACAATCAAACGGATTTATTGAACGATTCCACCGAACGCTCAAGGCTGCTCTCATAGCCGCGGATACAGTATCGTGTGTTGAAGCCCTCTCTCTGGTCATGCTAAGCCTTCGAAACACTTTCAAACAAGGCATTGCATGTACAGCCTCCGAGTTAGTGTATGGTACCCCAGTGAGTCTCCCTGGACAGCTGCTTGTCCCTAGTGCTGCTACAGCCGACGAGCATAGTTTTGTCCAACGACTACGTGAGACCATGGGAGCATTGCGTCCTGTACCGACGAGCAACCACTCAGCCCCTACTGCCTTTGTCCATCCGGATCTACAGACTACGAGTCATGTGTTTGTGCGGACCGATAAAGTGAAGCCCCCTCTTACACCTCCCTATACCGGCCCGTTTAAAGTGTTAGAACGAAGTGATAAGTTTCTAACTGTGGATGTTCAAAATGTTCCTCAGCGAATTTCCATGGACCGACTCAAACCAGCATATATTCCAGCGGCCCAACAGGTCCAGGAAGAACATGCATATGCCAACCGTCTGATGAGCAACACAAGTCAACATAGCCGTTCGAAACCAACAGGTTCCTCACTGGAGGAGAGCCCTGTGGCAGATTGACTGTTAACCTCCAGCCACACATGGGTTGACTGTGCTACCGAAGTGAGGGAACATCGACTGAGAAAGAAGAGGAGAGGAGAGCCAGCTGATGTCTGTGAGAACACGGACACAAGACACTACGAGGCAACAACGAAAAGAACTCTTACAGTTTTCATACTTGTTTTTAGTATGTAGTTTATTGTTAATAAATCAATAAAACAGTTTAAAGTGTGCCAAGACTACCTTGCTCCCAGGGGCGGCTGGTCCTATGAGGCAGGTGAGGCAGTGCCTCACCAGTATCATCGACTATTTACGTTCTTCAACTACAATTTAACTTTTTGGAATTTTCTAAATAACTTTATTTTCATTATGATAAAAAATTAAAATAGGTACACCCCTGATGTCTTATCTTTGTATATTTCTTCATAATCTACGGGCCGGACAAGGGACAAGCTTAAACCACAAAATATTAAATAAACAACGGCTCCATTTTCCGCGCCTATCATCTGTGCATCTCATTCTCTCTTTAAAAATTATAGCCGAGGCAAGCCTCACGGCATTGCTCTGTCTGGCATATTAGACATCACATTATGTAGCGAAATTCAACATGATTTATTTATTTTCTGCCCACTATTTCACCGAACAGGAGAGGCATGCCGCTCTCGTGTGGTGTAGTTCTTTTAATTAGCAGCGTTGCCGTTTGGGTACAAAGGTACCAAATTCGCTACATTTTTCCCTCGGGGTATATAAGTACATTTTAAATAAAACATAGATTTTTATTTGAAAATTGTAACAACATTGGAGTATTTTCCTTTAGTAGATGGTACTATACATATTGTTCTATTGTTTTCCGATTTAACAAAAAATATTTTTTTTCTATGCATTTACCAGATTGTCAACATTGGTACATTTTGGAACATTTCTGCAAAATTGTTGTAGTAAGTAGTAGTTAAATTACTTCCTGTTGACCTTTTGGTGCGGCAGGATCACGTTTGACATATCTCGTGTTGTTTTTCATTAAAAAAACAGTAAGATTACATGTTATATAATAAGTGCAATTCTAATTAAGTTTTTTTAATAATTTCGGTGGGTTTGTTTTTGTCTGCAGGATTTTCGGTTTTAGTGAAAAATGGATTTAGCACCGAGCACTTCGTCACAACTTTCCCAGGTAAATGTAAATATTCGTAATACTTGTGATCTCGTAAATTTTTTAGTCAATCAGCAGAATTTTTCAAGTCATTCATATGAAGATAAATTATATATAGTTAAAGTAGTAAAACGACCTATTCCAGATTTAAGTAAACATCTTGTTTCTATCGGTGGCGTCGGAAAACCAAATCGGGGATTTCAAAATGCATGGTACGAAAAGTTTGACTGGCTTACGGATAGTATAACGTTAAATAAATTGTTTGATTGGTCATGCATTTTATTTGCCACAGCTAATACTAGCGACAAAGTTTGGTTCAAAAGTGGTTATACTGATTTGAAAAATTTTTCTCTGAGTCTATTGTTACACAATAAAAGTTCTCAACATATTAAATCGAATTGCAAGCTTACTCTTATGAGAAAACAAAAGCAAAATATCGCCACAGCACTAGACAATTCGCGTAAAATAGATATTGAAAATTTCAATGCTAGGGTTAAAGAAAATCGGCAAATTTTAAAAAGCCTTATAGATATTACGCTACACCTCTGTATGCAAGAGTTACCGTTTAGGGGGCATGATGAATCTAATGAATCTTTAAATCGCGGGAATTTCAAAGAGCTAAATGTTCTTGTTAGTAAATTTGACACTAATTTAAAAACATTTTTAGGACATGATAATGACTCTAGATCAGTTTTTTCTGGGACATCTAAAACCATACAAAATGAATTAATCGATTCAATTGCTTTTGTTATAAATAAAAAAATTGAGGAAGAAATTTCAAAATCATTATTCTTTTCCTGGCAGGTGGATGAGACTACTGATATAAGCTGCCATTTACAACTATCCGTTATTTTTCGTTACGTAATAAACGATAAACCAGTCGAACGATTCATGGAATTTTACCATGTAAGTTCCGGGCGTTCTGCTCAAGATTTATTTGAATTTTTATCTACCAAATTTGATCGTGAAGAAGATGGCACTAGATTAGCAGTCGCCATTTATAACACTTACTAACAAATCTTCCAGATAAAAAATACCTACTAACCCCCAAAAAAATTAATAAAAAATATAAATATTTAAAAAAATATATAAAATAATAAAAAATTCACAAAAAAATTATAACAATAAAAAAAGGCCACGGGAGAGGCCACCTAGATCCTTGAGGTTACAACTTGGCCGCTAAACAAGGTGCAGGCTCGAGGATTACAGCTCCCTCGTTTTTCGTTCGCTTTTATCTCACGATATGAGATTTCATGATAAACGGGAGTAAGTCGCTTAACGACACCTTGGGTATGATTTAAGTTACATTTATGAGCACCCTATTACACATGGTGCTCATAAATACAGCTCAATCGCGGACTTTTTCAAAAAGCAGTCAGCAGAGGGCTTAGGAGAGCTTTGAGGTGAGGATGACTTTTGTTGATCCACGCGCGTATCGTCAGAAGTCCTTCTCATGCCAAGTCATTGTTTGCTGGCGCGAGCAATGCCTCCTTAGCCGGGTATGACTGGAGCAAAGAGAAGCTAACCATAATAATAATAATTTTCCCTAAGTGTAGTGTGCCTCACCATCTTGTACTATCACGAGCCGCCCCTGCTTGCTCCCCGCAAACAGGCCACAATACTGATTACCTAACCTCACTTAACTGATGTCAAAAATGTCATTCAGTCGTCCAATGAGAAGATGGAATGCAAGGTGGTAATTAGCCTCTCGTGTATTTTGGCATAAATTGGTAATACTTATTTGACAGTTGTGATGTTGACACTTTTTGTACTTTATTATTGTGAATTTTACAGTGAATAAAATTAAAAATGAAACTGGAACAAAACCATGAAGTGGAGATATCCAGAAGTACCTAGTATACCTGTTGAATACAATTTTGACTTAAAGTGAATACCTCTTGGTTTATATTTTTACCTATTTAATCTGCTCTTTTTAAAACAAAATTAGTGTGTATTAATAATTACTATTATTATTATTAGTGTGTGTAATATTAATTGGTTTTGTTGTATAATCCACTTTTGCAATAATTATGCGACCTATTTGATTTAAAATGGATTTAGGATTTATTTATACGTTGGGAACTATGTCAACTATAGTTTTGTCACAGAATAATAAACAATTGTTTATTATTCTGTGGTTTTGTCCTTTATAAGCGGTCACTGTAATAAGCTGTCAAAGATCATATTGATTAGGTATTAGATGTCGCTAGTAGGTGCTTTCAACAATAAAAATCTGTATTATCTACATCTACATGTCTAAGACATAGTATAAAAAAGAAATAGTATGGACACTCGACAGGCGGGAAAAAGTACGCGCATCATTTAGCGCAGGCCATATCGCCATATTGAAAACAGACCGAACGCTAGTGACATCCGACTGGTATTATTATGTGACATGTAGTCGAGTCATCTGTCGTGATTTGTTTGTTTATATCTTTATCGTCGAGTTTTATTTTTCGTTTAATTAAGTCTAAAAAAACTTGGGGATATTAATTTCATTTTAAAATTATTTTTATAAAAATTTAATTGATGTAATTTAATAATTGTTTAACAATATTTAATAATTATTTAATATTTAGTTTTAGTATTTATGTTATGGTTAGGATATTTTATGTTGTTAATTGTTTTCTAAAAAATGGAAACATCCTGTTAATAAATAAATAAATACTAATTCTGGTTTTATTCGCAAAAAAATAAAGGAATTGATATTTCCAGTTAGGAAAATGGTAACCTTTACAACTGAACATAAAATTCAAATTATTAAATGATATTATTCTGGAAGTAGGGCCAACGATGTAATCGCTACGTTTTCGTTTTCATTCGAAAGCGCTGTACCATCAAAATCTGCAATTTACAACATTATTTTTAAATTTGAAAATTAACCAGCTCGTGCAATTAATGAAGAACAGGAACAGCCTAAAACTGCCGTAAGTAGTCTAACTGAAATTAATTTTCCTTGTAACAGCACGTTCTAATTTCAAAAGATTCACTCACTTTCAAAAGATATTCACTCCCTCTTATTTTTTCCGATATCATTTTTACTTGTTAAAGTTTTTTGTAAGTTTACTTTTGTTAAATTATTGTTGTAGAAGTTAACAGTAAGTCTATTTAAATTAGTTTACACACAAAATTGCCTCCCGAAATAATTTGTTGTTTTGGAATATAAGTTTTTCAGTTTCTTATTTGGCTATGGTAGAAAAGATTTATTTTTATATAAAATAAATAAAACATTTTGATAATAATAATTAAATTAAATTAATATATTGTCGATTGTAATTAATTCAAATTAACTTGTTTACTAACTTTGAAATAATATAAACACGTCTCTGTTGTAACCACTTGTGCCAGTCCGTAACCGATCTAGTCTGTTTTCAATATGGCGTCTGGATACTTTTATACTTCAAAGGCGCCGACTAAGAGTGTCCTAACTGTTTGTGGTTAAACTGTGTCTAAGATCTAAGTAAGACTAATGAATGAAAAGTGAAATTTATTTTTAAGGGTGGGGTTTTTGTATTTTCTAGTTTTTCAATTTTGTAGTATATTTCTCATGTATTTTATATGCACAGTTTTAACGGTATTGAAGAAGATCTAACATCATATTTACTCCAAAGTGTACTACAAAGTGTAAATTATTGACGGATACATTATGTATAAACTAATGTGAGGTTAAAGATTTATTTCTGTTTAGTGACAGATCCTATGTTTTAAGGATTTTATGTAAAAGTTCACAAGGATAGTTCTATATCATTTGGTCTGTGTTATTTATAATACGTAATAATAAAACTTTAAACAGAGGAATACAATGAAGAAATCTTCAGCGAAAAAGTGAAGTGATTTTATTCTATCGAATTTGGGCAGCCATTTTATTTTCAGTACAAGATACTTGTAAGTTTTTTCATTTTGTTAATAAGTTAATATTACTGTCGTGTTTTTGAAACTTTAATCATTTACTACTTTTACTAAATAATGGTCTAAAGCATCATATTGTCGATATTTTTCTATATTTACCTATCCTAGAGGCAAAGAGTTTTCTTGTTTTGTAGGTAATGAATCTTTACAACTAGTGTGGATTTTACTATACTGTACAATTAAGCTATTACTTTACAATAAAAACCTTGATTACAAATTTGGAATTCAAAAATTGTTAAATGTGTATTCTCTCATAACACTGATAACAAATTTTACACTATTTATCTCCTATATTGACTATTCCAAGGATGTGGAATAAATATAAACCCGATTAGGCAAAATTATCGTCTTTGTGAAGACTGGGATACTTAATTGTTTCTAAATGAAATAAATTAACATTAAATACTTTTGTGACTAAACCCTGTGTGTTAGAATAATGAATGAATTCTGAATCTAATGATTGTTTCTCTTATTCTACAGCAAATTTAACCAAGTAGATAACAATCATAACTGCTATTCTAAAACTTAGAATTAGAATAAAATTACTGAGTTATCTATATAATATAATTTGGTATGATATGTTTTCTTAGTCTTGTATCCAGTGGCGGCTCGTGACATCTGCTATAGGGTGTGCTGCATGAACCACGGTCAATATAAAATAATAGAAATAGAATAACATACGAAAACAAAAACAATAAAATTAGCTTTAATACTAATTAATAGTAACTAATAACGACATGCTATAAAAATCTGATTAACTTACATTTATTGCATTTTTCTAAATTGGAAATTAATACGCCGGTCCTTTTTTGTCGCAAACTTTTCGATTACTTTATCGTTAAAGTTCGGTATTGAAGCGATGAACTTTTTTTCTATCGAGAGTGTGGAAAGGGCTGTTAATCTGTCTTCGCACATTGAATTTCTTAAAAATGTTTTGATCCGTTTTAAAGTTGAAAAACTACGTTCAGCTTCTGCTGTGGTCATTGGCGTAGTCACCAGAATTTGTATCAACTTTTTGGTTTCTGTTAATGTGTCCTCTAAATTATTAGAAATTATAAATTTTAGTAAAGGCACTGCACCTTTTAATGTTCTACACTCGATATTGGAATACAAAACTGACAGTTCTGTTCGCAAACGGTTTTTATCAAAGAAGTTATAAGCTGTACAAGTTAAATCCAATTCATTTTCAGGAAACTTATTATTATATTTTTCGAAATGTTCTGAAGATAAAAGTGTTGCGGCAACTAGATGATTTGTATATGCAAACCGTTCTTTTGCATTGTTTATAATAACATCACAAACTTCTAGACAGGCAATACGGTGATCCTGTTGGCTGTTATTTGGGCGTTTCCTTTTTTGGACACTAGGCGCCGCATTTAAATTTGAAGCTTGATGTATGATAGGGTCTATTTTATTTCGGACATTGTTAATACTTTGCTCAAAAACATGTATAGCTTTCTGTGCTTCGGTTGGGTCCATGTTCTTTTTTTGAAGATTATTGTACAAAACGTCAACATGTGGCATAATATAATGAAAAACAGTCAGCCAGAAAGTTAAATTTTGATCTTCCAGAATACGTCTAAGTCCTCTTGCTTCCTTGGAAGTAATAGCATTTGACTCTTCTTCTAGTTGCTCCATACACTCAATAATAAAGTCTCTATATTCGTAAACGACATTTACTGTACGAATATTGAAATTCCAGCGTGTAGGGATTGTACGAGGAATATTTTTTCCAACTATTTGATTTAAGACAGCTATTCTTTGAGGTGAATGACTAAAAAATCCAGGTATATCATGTAAATCTCCAAAAAATACGCGTACTTGGGAATTAATAGAACATGCTCTTGACATTATTAGATTCAATTGATGGGCGTAACAGTGCACAAAATGAGCAGTTTCATATTTTCTCTTAATTATTGTTTGCACTCCGCCATGTATCCCACTCATAACAGCTGCTCCGTCATAACTTTGTGCAATGAGCTTATTTTTGTTATTCTTTAATATTGGGTCTAAAACATTCAAAATTGTGTTAGCTAAGGTTTCAGCATCATGTTTTTCTGGAAGCAAAAAAGTCCAAAACCTTTCAACTGGAGCACCGTTTTTTACATAACGAAAAACAATGACCATTTGAAATTTCATAGAAACATCCGTTGTCTCATCAGCTATCACTGCTAAAAATGGGGCTTCATTGATTTCGTTTAAAATCTCCTCAGCGTATACTTCTAGCATGCAATCCAAAATATCATTTTGTATTGTTTTTGAGGTACCTTTGAAAATTGTCGCATTTGTAAGGTGTTCACTAAGTGTTTTATCAAGTTCAGCAGAAAAATTCACTAAACCACGAAAAATTCCAGGGTTATCTGATGTTTCAGATTCATCGTGTCCTCGTAAGGCGAGCTCAAAAGCCCCACAGAATTTTATACAGTCAATTATTTTTGACAAAACATACCTGTTTTTCGTCACCTCTGACTCTTCATTGTGTTTTTGTATATTTATCCAATAAGCAGAGTCAAGTTGGGCCTGTATATTAAGTTTCCCAAATAATGCAAATCGCATTTCATTGTTCATATGAGTTTGCGTGTTTTCATGCTTCTTTATTTTTTCACTTAAATGCACTAGATCCCGCACTCCTGTCTCGCGCCACAATTTTTCCTCTTTATCTGCGCCGAATAATGCACACGGAAAACAGAAAAAAGCATTTTTTTCGGAACATCCACAAATCCACTGATTTCGTAGATACATGTCTTTATTAAATTTACGCGTATATGTTTTTCCACGGCTTTTACCGGACACTTCAATATTAAGATCAGGCATAGGACGGCCACGTTCTTTTATAATCAACTGTTGTTGATAGTGAAGTTTTTGAAATTTATTTACACCTAATTTAAATTGAAACTCCATTGTTTTAAACACGCTCGAACAAAACAAATTAAACAAAATTGTAACCTAAGAATTTCTAAACACGGCACAGATGCAACGGTCACGAATAACTGTCGTGAATTGCAGCTCGCAAACACATTTCCGAGGCCGTTAATCAGCCGATTGCCGAAGCACATCGGCTAAGATCGCCGTTTGCCTAATAAATGCATTTTACCGCTGCCAGTGTTTCGGTTGTTATCGACGCGGTTTCACTGGAGCAGCAAATACGTAAAAAGATTGCTTCACTGGAGCACCAAATACGTAAAAAAATTATACGGTTTCACTAGAGGAGTAAATACGTAAAAAAAATAATATTAATCATCGTTGTTGGTGAATTATTATTAACAGTTTATGTTTAATATGATAATATGGCAGATTTGAAATAAAACTATATTAATTATTCTTTAATAATTAAGATTTGCTATGGTTGTTTGGTAGTTCTGCAGCTCAGCAGCACATAAAGAAAAGCCGCCACTGCTTGTATCACCACCATATTAATATCTAAATGAATTGGTGATACTTCTCTATGAATATTATATGAAACTTTGATGTATCATATTTATTCACTACTATTTGATTTATTTATTTATTTACGGAATGTCCTCATTTTTACAAAAATTTAACAAAAATAAAATATCCTAACCATAACAAAAGGAATACTAAAACTAAATATTAAATGAATAAATAATTATTAAATACATATTGTTAAACAAATGATAAAATTAAACTAAATTAAATTTTCCTGAAAACAGTGAATTAATTACTAAAGGGAAACGATGGGGTTATTTCCAACATTCCCTGAGAGCACCAAACCCTCGTGGTAACCTGTCTTGATTTGTTACAGGATTTAAGCGTGGGTTGCTGATTCGTTTTATTACTCTTGTGGGGGTGAAATTATACACTTACACCTTTTTATCTTCGCTTTATTTGCTTGCACAATACTTTACATATACACCTTGCAACACTAAACTAACTTATAATGTAACTTGTAATATATCTTGTTGTGTGATACGGGTGAGAGAGAGATAGAGGAACGAGGAGAAAGAATAACTTCTTTAGCGACTTCTTGACTTGAGCTACTTAATTCGACTGACTTTATGCTTATATGTAATATGTAACTAGCTTGGGCAAAGGGACAAAGGGTGAGCGGGTGTATGGGAGGCGTTGGATATGCTGAGGATGTCTGGTTATTTTTACTAATAGGGGCTAACATGTGATATTCAGGAACAGAGGCGGCGTTAGGTTAAATTGTAACAGTTAAAGAATTAGTTGGTTTTCCAACATACTCCCGGGCCTTGAAGCATTGCTTCAAATAATAAAATAGTTAACGACATAACAAGAGAAAACAACAAGAAACAACAACAAGAGCAAAGTTACTAGATTGACAGAAGATGAATTCTACTCTAAACCTAATTCTAGAGAACACTTAACAATAAACTATCAACTAAACATAGAATGCATGGGTGAGTTAACTTATTCCTTAAAACATATTACACTTAGTAGCTAATTAACACACTTTACAATACAATGCAACATTTACCTACTTAATATTTACACAGAATACTCTTCTTGCAATGGTCACAATTTTGTGATGGGACATGTGAAAGTTCCATCCTTCGTTTTGATATTAACAACACGAACCTTGCCATTACTGCCATGGTAGACCTCAATCACTCTGGCAAGCGGCCAATATAAGGGAGGTGTATTATCTTCCTTCAACAAGACAAGATCATTTACTTTAATATCTTTGTTTGAGGTGAGCCACTTGGGACGGTTTTGCAACCTATTCAAGTAATCTGTGCTCCATCTTTTCCAGAAAAGTTGTTGGATTTTTTTGCAATTTTCCCAGAGATTTAATCTAGAGAAGAAAATTTCACTTACATCGGACTCTGGGAAAGAGGTGAGTGGTTTGCCTATTAAAAAGTGACCAAGGGTGAGTACAGAGAAATCCCCAGGCTGATTGGACATGGCACTGAGGGGGCGAGAATTGAGAACAGCCTCTATCTTGGCTAATACAGTGGAGAATTCTTCAAACGTGAGTGTTAGGTTGCCAATAAGCCTGTGGGGATGGTACTTCGCACCTTTTATTGTACTTTCCCAGATCCCACCATGATGTGAAGAGTGAGGAGGTATAAATTTCCATGTAATCTCAGAAGAAGCGAGAAAATCCTTTATTGAATTGTGAGTGTCTTGGTTCCGCAAGAATTGCGCAAATTTTCTCAATTGATTTTTGGAGCCAAGAAAGTTGGTTGCATTATCAGAAAATATGACAGAGGGATTGCCACGTCTACTGATAAAACGCTTGAGGGTGAGCAGAAATGATTCTGTGGTTAGATTGGAGACAAGTTCCAGATGGCATGCTCGAGTTACCATACAGATAAACACAACAATATAACATTTGGTTACAGGAGCCTTAAGAAGTTTGGAAGTTTTGAGATTGTATGGTCCACCTAGGTCTGTTCCAACATTTGTAAATGATTGCGAACACACTAGACGTTCTCTTGGCAAGTCTGCCATCAGCTGAGATGCTGTTTGAGCCTTAAAACGGAAGCATATCTTACAACTGTTAACAGTTCTTTTGATCTCCCGCAGAGCATGAAGAGGCCAATATTTTAGTCTGAAGTTGGAGAGTGTACATTGTGGACCAGCATGACACAATCTAATATGCTCCCTCTTAGCATAAGTTTCACTAGCGGATTCCTAGAAGGCAAGAGAAGAGGATACTATTGGTCAAATGGTACAGAAGCATATTTTAACCTTCCACCAACTCTCAACATTTCATGTTCATTCAGAAAGGGGTTCATGGACAAAAGGGATTTATTTGTAATTGGTCTTTTAGTCTTGAGAAGGGAAATTTCTTGTGAAAATGAATCTTGTACAAGTTTGACAATTATGAGTTCAGCCGATTTGAGTTCACTTACAGAAAGATTGTTGGAGAACTTTTCTGATGGTTTTCTGGTATTATGAGCTAATCTTAAGCAATAAGCAATTACTCTTTGTAGATTTGTAAATGAAGAGAATGGTCGAATGAGTTCATCTAGGAACGAGGGAGAGACTTGAACATGATGGCCAATCTGAGATTTTCTTTCCTCTGGAACGTGATTAATTTTGTTTTTTGATTTGAAAAGGGTGAGATTTAAATCAATTTGGGACAGAAAATGTGGACCATTAAACCAGAGTGTACTGTTCGGAAGTTCTAACGGTGATATACCTCAAGACAAAATATCTGCAGGATTTTCCTTGGATTTAACATACCTCCAGATAAATTCTGAGTTTTGTTGTATTGTTGCCACTCTATTGGCAACAAAGGGAGTCCAACATGAAGGAGGTGATTTTTACCAAGCTAGAACAATCTCTGAGTCACTCCATAAATTTATGGAATCAATCTGTGGGATTCTGATTTTAAGGGTGCTAACAATTCGTTGGGCGAGCTTTGAGCATATAACCGCACCTATAAGTTCGAGTCTGGGAAGGCTAACAATTTTGAGAGGCGCCACTCTGCTTTTAGAGGCGATAAGAGCACAAGAGAAAGTGTTAGAATCATAAATAACACGAATGTATACACATGCAGCATATGCTTGTATACTTGTAACCATGAGTCCAAGCCATCACCGTTAAACCAGCGTGCGCGCGAACCAACCCATGAAGTAGGAGTGTATCGACAGTAGAAAGGGCAAAACTTCGCTATATAAACCGCAACATTTCCTCATAGAGGCAGAATCGACAGGTGTTGACTGAAGGTTCTCTTCTTCCCTACCCCGGCTTGTGGACGTGTTGAGTTCACAAGTTGTTTCCGTTCCATACCGTCACCCGGAGAGCGTGTTGAGCTCTCCATTACCCGTACTCCGAAGCAGTCGTGTTGAGACTGTCGAGGAGTGTCCTATTAACCCGAATCACTTAAGGGACGTGTTGAGTTCCTTTCTTTTCTTTGTACCTATCGTCCGCTGTTATTACAACGTTCACGTAAAATTTCAAAAACACACTCGCTTGCCGATAAGACTAACTTCATACGACAAGGTCAAACTTAATTTGAATAAATAGGCCAGGTACTGAGAAGACTAAACTAAATTGTAAATATGTACATAAGATTTTTGTCAATTTAATTTAAGGAAGACAATAAAGTTTTATTTGTATCTTGAACTCTGTCTCTGACTGTCCAAAAGCTACCCGGATAGTGACTCCTACGAGAGGACGTCACAAATCTTCTGCATTGCCGGGTTTCGGGGCCTGTATCTTTGTTTGATCGGTGTATTATGTTTAAGTTTTATTGTATGTTCGGTTAGATGTGTTGTTCCTTTAATGTGTTTAAATTTCTCCAATTCTGTTAGTAACAATTCCTGTAATTGTTTTTTTTTCGGTATTGTTTAGTGTAGTACTGATGTCGAGCTGCTCTCGTTTCGGACTGTTCGTGAATTCCGGTATGTATGACGGAATGTCTTCGGTCTGGTCGTCGGCCGCGGTATCGGTCGGTAGTTCGGTATATCTTCGGTCTGGTTGTCGACCGCGGTATCGGTCGGTAGCCGGTATATTTTCGGTCTGGTCTTCGACCGCGGTATCGGTCGGTAGTCGGTAGGTCGTTTTGTTATATATCTTGCTTCTCTGTTGGAGCGGATATCTTGCGGTTGGTGTTTCGTTGACCCTGGAATTGGTCGGTATTCTGTTATTGTCTGCATTGTACGATCTGGATCTGTGTTCTGTTCTGGTTTGGTATTGTTCTCTCCTTACGCGATTTCTATTTAAGATGTTTGATAAATCAAGGCCCCATCTTGTTATTTCATGCATTCCCAGTACTACTTCTGAAGCTAGGTTTGGTAAAAAATGTAGCTTGGCTTTTCTCCAAACGTTGTCTATGGAACATTTTGCTGTAAAACAGATTTCTATGTTGCTGGTTTTTCCATCTGCCAGCGTGATCTTTAAAGCTTTTTTGTCGCTTTTTGTTCCACATTGTTCCAATATTTTTTTACCTTTTTGTCCTATAAACGAATTTTGGGCTCCTGTGTCTATTAGTGCTTTTAACTTTTTACCGTTGCTGAACGTTATCGTTGTGTGGGGTCGTTGATCTGTATAGTGTGCGTAGCTGGAGGTTGTTAGGGAGGACTCTAAATGCTGACTGGGTTGCCTCCTTCTTGTCCAGTCCTGTTGGAGTTTTCCGGTCGGCTTCTACATTGGCAGTTATTGGAAGTTGTTCCTCGGGTTCCGCAGTGGCTGCAGAAGAGTACAGTCATAGCTCTGCAGTTTCTTCTATTGTGGCCTCTGCGGCCGCATCTCCAACAACAAGTTTGTCTGTCGAAATTCTGTATTTTGTTATTACGACTATTTGCCTGTGTCCAGTCACCTTGTATTGTTTCTGTTATATATTTCTTTTTGGACTATATCATATTCTTCCGCTAATCTGATGATGTCCTGTGTTCACGATACGTCTTGCTTCTTTATATATAACTTGTATTTCGGGTTCATATTGGTGTATATCCTGTTTAGTTCTTCTTGGTGATTGAATTCACCATGTCTTCTGATCATTGTTTGAATTTCAATGATGTAGTCTTTTACACCTTCGTTGTTTCGTTGGAGTCGGTTCCGGATTTGAGCTTCCAGAGATTGCGTGAGAACGGAGGAAACGAAGAAATTGCGAAAATCTTGTTCGAAGTCTTTTAATTCGTTCCAATATTTATTATTGTTTCTGTACCATAGTAATGCGATACACGAATTAGGGACGGCGGTACTATTTACAATAGATCGATACAAGTCTTAGCATATGCTGATGACATTGACATAATAGGGCGTAGCAAGCGAGATGTTGAGCAATATCTCCTAGAATTGGAAACAGCGGCGAAACAAGTCGGTCTAGTCATCAACGAAGACAAAACCAAGTACATGTTGGTTACAAAGGATCCGACAGCAAATGAGGAACGAGAAACAGTCTTTGGAAGTCATACCTTTGAACGTGTTGACAACTTCACATACCTTGGGTCGCTATTGACTGCTACCAATAAAACAAGCGAAGAAATCAAAAGACGAATAAATCTTACAAATAGAGCATACTATGGACTCCAAAAGCATTTCCACTCAAGAAACATTCAAAGAAGAACTAAAATTATTATATACAAAACATTGCTGAGGCCGGTCCTCACATATGGAGCAGAAACATGGACATTAACGCAGAAAGATGAAAGACTTTTAGGAATATTTGAGCGTAAAATACTCCGCAAAATATTTGGAGCTGTAAACGACCAAGGGCAGTGGCGCAGAAGATATAATTTTGAATTGTATCAGCTCTTTGATGAGCCAGATGTCTTAACGTTCATTAAAACACAGCGACTTAGATGGGCTGGACACATAATACGAATGCCAGAAAATACCATTGCTAAAAAGCTAACCACAGGAACACCTGTAGGAACAAGAAGCAAAGGCCGACCGCGAATTAGGTGGTTAGATGGAGTAGAAACCGACCTACGAATATTAAAAATCAGAAGATGGCAACATGTTGCCAAAAACCGAACAGAATGGCGACGAATCTTAGAGCAGGCCAAGATCCACAGAGGATTGTCGAGCCAAAGATGATGATGACCATAGTAATGCTTTACCGTTTAATGTTTCTGGTAGAGCTTGTAAGACGTGGGTGTCTTGTAGGCCGTAAGCTGTCTGTAGTTCTTTCAACCGTTCTATGAATTCTATTGGGTCTCTTGAACCGTCAAAGTGTAACCCCCATTTGCGTACTATTTCCATCTTTCTTTGTCTCTCTTCCATCTGGTTTTCTTCTATTTCCTCTGGGTTTTGACCTTTTTGAGTTGGTGCCTTGATGATCGCAACTAATCTCGCTCTTAGCTCGCTGAAATTCCCTTCCGTCGACTGTTCTCTATTTGTTAATTCGGCTATAAGTTCGTCTTTCTTTAATAGGTACACCCAACTAACCTTCGACGTTTCCGGAGCGTCTGTCATTTTTGAACTGTGAATCACCCTGTATTTGAACAAAATTTGAGATGTATTACTGTCTCATGAAAATAAAATTCGGAATTCGGTCGGTATTATTGTTTAAAGCGAATTTTTCTGCTCGGGCGCCATTTGTGACGTCCTCTCGTAGGAGTCACTATCCGGGTAGCTTTTGGACAGTCAGAGACAGAGTTCAAGATACAAATAAAACTTTATTGTCTTCCTTAAATTAAATTGACAAAAATCTTATGTACATATTTACAATTTAGTTTAGTCTTCTCAGTACCTGGCCTATTTATTCAAATTAAGTTTGACCTTGTCGTATGAAGTTAGTCTTATCGGCAAGCGAGTGTGTTTTTGAAATTTTACGTGAACGTTGTAATAACAGCGGACGATAGGTACAAAGAAAAGAAAGGAACTCAACACGTCCCTTAAGTGATTCGGGTTAATAGGACACTCCTCGACAGTCTCAACACGACTGCTTCGGAGTACGGGTAATGGAGAGCTCAACACGCTCTCCGGGTGACGGTATGGAACGGAAACAACTTGTGAACTCAACACGTCCACAAGCCGGGGTAGGGAAGAAGAGAACCTTCAGTCAACACCTGTCGATTCTGCCTCTATGAGGAAATGTTGCGGTTTATATAGCGAAGTTTTGCCCTTTCTACTGTCGATACACTCCTACTTCATGGGTTGGTTCGCGCGCACGCTGGTTTAACGGTGATGGCTTGGACTCATCGTTACATACTAGCATCTGAGAAGCCATGAATTTCGATCTTTCTAATATTTTTATTTTTGAAGAGACATCTAGGAATTTTTAGGACTGCAAGCAAGATAGACCTCGAATCAATATGAGCCATTCTTTCAACATTTCAGAGCTGAGATGGTCATCCCAATCAATTTTTGCAAGCCAAATTTTTCTCATTAATTTTGCAATAATTACTACTGGAGCAATGAGACCTTCAGGGTCAAAAATTTGAGCTATACTCCTTTCCACGAATATATGACTGTTTTAAATTGGCTTTAAGGTGTCGATTGGTTAATGTACTGAATGGTCCAATGTACTGAATTGTACAATAGTAAATTCTCCCCATTTTTAAAATACTGTTACGACAGATATAAACCTTAGATTTAAATATGAAGTCATGATATAAATATAAAGTTAATAGTTTATAAAACAGTTGTAATTCAGATTTTGAAGTATATAATTACTATCATGGAGTTTATTTTTTCATTTCAATCATTTCATTGTAAACAAGTTGGTTTTTGAATTATGTGATTTAAACGAAATGTAACAATACTTAAGTGATCAAATAGTGTAAATTTTTTAGTCGAATATTCAATTAATATTAAAAAAACAAAAAAACTTACTTATTCACTTATTCTCTTAATCTTCTAAAACTATCATCAACGATCAGATTCACAGCCACAATAATCAGTCGGCGATATATGAAACTGTATATAAATTTTCGTTACTTTTTAATATCTGTAACGACTCGGTATCAATAGCCGGCATGTTATACCCGTTACTTTCGGAACTTTTAAGAGTACATAAACTCAAAGTAAACAAATATTT
The DNA here is from genome assembly GCA_918026665.1 of Diabrotica balteata. Taxonomy (NCBI): domain Eukaryota; kingdom Metazoa; phylum Arthropoda; class Insecta; order Coleoptera; family Chrysomelidae; genus Diabrotica; species Diabrotica balteata. The sequence goes on along the minus strand of OU898280.1, from coordinate 70,544,882 downwards.
AAATCCAACAAAGTGAAATATTAGATCCTTTTTCTAGTTTGTGAACCATTGTTCTGCCAATTTCTTTTCATTTATATTAAAAATAGTGTATTTCTTTTTATTACAGTTGTAATACCTAATAAAGTATTATAATAAAATGTGTTATATCAAAGAAACCCGGCACACCTCTTTGGTGTTTACATTTCACGGAAAGCTTACCCAAATGTCTGATGAACACATTTGGCTTCATAGACGTCATTATATTTATTTGTAGATTTTAACTGAAATAATTTTAATTTAGATGTCATACTAGTAGACCCTTTTTATTGGAATAATAATTAGACCAATTGACCTTCATACTTCTACTTGCACAGTAAAATATTCGTTGTCGCAGTAAACCAAAACGTATATTCGTGGAATAGCCTATATCAGCGAAAGTACTTCTCTTTTAGTATGGTGGTTTTTATGAGTGATTCTTGTGAGAACTGAGGTACGGAAATTGAGAATACATCTGATTTGGCATTGAGTTCCTAATACCTTACTATCACCATTTTCTGGAGCTATAACATAATTGGAATCATGAGAACGAGAGGAGACATTTTCCAAAAATGTTTGAGAGTTAGAACACCATTTGTGTACTGATATTCCTACCTTGTTCAATAATTCTGTGATTTCAAAATAAGCCTTTAAGAGATTTGTTGGGTCATCAGCACCATAGCATGCATTGAGAATAGCATCACTTGCAAGAGGATATGATCCTTGATGAGTGTGAGCTAACTCGACTAGACATCTACAGCTAAGAAAGTTGCCACAGTTAGTACCATATGTTATAGTGTTCAACTGGATGCATTGCAACTCATCTTGAGGGGAGTTTCTCCAGAGAATGTTTAGGAGATACCTTTGAGTGGGGTTTATGAGGATTTGCCTGTACATGTGCCTGAGATCAGAGGTAAAAACATATAGAAATGTTCTAAAATTTATGAGAGTGTCAATTAATTCTGGTTGACTTTTATACCCCTTCAACATAATATCATTGAGTGTGATACCGGAGCTTGTTTTCATGGAACAATCAAACACAACACGTAATTTGTTTGTAAGCTTTTCCTCACGAATAATACAATGGTGTGGGATGAAGTATTTGTTTTCTGACATTGGGTTTGTGAGTGTGAGAGGTACCACCTTTGCATGACCAAGAGAGAGATATTCTTGTATGAAGTTCTTATACTGAGTATAAACTGTGCTATCTTTTACAAGTTTTCTTTCTAGATTGTAGAACCTCTGTCTTGGGAGTTGGATTCGGTTCGTCAAAGCGAATAGACGTGCGATACTTAAAATCTAATTAACGAAATCGGTGTTATCACCTTATAAATAAAAAACTAGTTTTATTCATATAAAAATTACACATATCGATTTAAAATAAAAAAGTAAAGTTTAAGTGGTTTAAAGACCATGAGTGTTACTAGCGGGGGTAGAAAACCCCCCGAAAAAGATGAGTTGGAAGGTGTTATGGATGTGTCCCATCCGGATCTTCCACCTTCTCCAGTGGAGGAATTTAGAGGATTTCAGAATATCAACACTATTACACATATAAGTACTGATAATGTTTCTGAAATTGTTTCCGAAAAAAATTTAAACGTAAACACGGTCATTAACACAATAAATCAATATTCTCCAAAAGATAATGGGCCATTTTTTGTTTATATTCAAAGTAAAACAGGTAAAATAGGCAATTTACATAAAATAGCTACGGCTAGACTAATAATTAATGCGATACCAGAAATTAAACATGATATAGCTAACATATCAGTAATAGGAGCTAATAAAATAAAGGTTGAATTAACTTCTTATGCAAGCGCAAATAAATTATTAACAGCACAGTCATTAAAGGATAAACAATACTATACATACATTCCAATGTTTTTTACTCACGTAAAGGGAGTCATAAGGCAAATAGATTTAGAATTATCGGAACAGGAATTAAAGGAAATTATTAAACCGAAATTAGGATATAATTTTAAAGTAAGTCACGTAAAAAGAATTTCACGTAAAAATGACAAAAATGAAATTGTTCCAACAACTACAATTATAGTTACATTTAGAGGTCAACTTTTACCCACTAGGGTAGTAATAGAAAAAATGGTGTATGAAGTCGAAAAATATGTGCCAAGAGTAATGCAGTGTCTTAAATGTCTAAGATACGGCCATATTAGTACACAGTGTAGATCAAAAGAACGCTGTCAAAATTGTGGAGAAGATCATAAAGTAGAAAGTTGCCAAAAAAATGAACCAATATGCATTTATTGTAAAGAAAAGCATTGCGCCACTGATAAAAAAAATTGTTCAGAATTTAGTAGACAAAAGAGTATTAAAAAAACTATGGTTTATGAAAATTTATCATACACTGAGGCTTCTTCTAAGCACGAAAGAAGTTTTTCAAGTGTAGCAAAAACTGACACAAATTCAAACCGGTATACTGTTACTTTAAAAAGAAAGAGGTTAGCTATAACCCCAGAGATCGATGAAACATTTGAAAAACATAAAGAAATCATTTCAAATCCAAAAGTTTTAACAGAACCTGTTTTCAATAAATTTAAAAATATACCAAATTATAATAATACTTGTGATGGTAGTAGCACTTTAAGTAAACAGATAAAAACTTGCGAATCAATATTAAATCTTATCAAAGATGTTTTAACTTTTTCAAATGTAGAAATTAAAAATAGTACACTTATTGAAAATATAAAAGACAGTATAACGCAAATTCTGTCAGACTATGAGTAACTTAAATATACTGCAATGGAATGCTAGATCAATTTTGTGTAATAAAGGTCACTTTGAAAAATACATTTTCGATAATAAGATTAATGTAGTGTTGCTTTCGGAAACCTAGTTAAAGGAATCTTCACATTTTTTTATTAATAATTTTAATATATTTAGACACGACCGTAATGACGGTTATGGAGGAGTTGCAATCTTATTAAGAAAATACTTTACCTTTTTTCCTAAGCCAAAATTTACTCCAATAAAGTCCGTGGAATGTGTGTCGGTATCAGTGTCAATAAATAAAAATATCAAAATCCATCTATACTCTATATACGCCAAACCAAAACTAAACATTAGTGAAACAGATTGGGTTACTTTTTTTGATAGCCTAGAAAAGCCATTTTTGGTAGGAGGTGATTTCAATTGTCATCATACTGCATGGGGAAATAGTTATTCAGATATATCGGGTTCAAGACTTCTCGGTGCTATAGAGGAGTGTAACTTAAATTATTTAAATACAGGAAGCGAAACATTAATACCTAGATTTGGAAGTAATAATAAATCTGCTGTAGATATAACAATATGTTCTAGAGATATAACTTTAAATTGTGATTGGAAAACTGATATTATACCATTAGGTACTTCCAATCATTTTCCTGTTCTAATTGAAACACATTTTAATACTACTCAAGTATCCTTTAAGTGTAAAAATAAAGTTAATTTAAATAAAGCTGACTGGTCCCTGTTCTCTCAGATAGTATATGAACAATTAGATGAAAGTAATAACGAAAGATCTTATACAAATTTTATAGAGTCACTAAATCATGCTACAAAACTAGCAATCCCACAGAAGAGAACAGAGATCAAATCAGAATTTAGCAAAGTTTGGTGGAATCAGAGATGTGCAAATGCCATTAAATGTCAACAAGAAGCTTTCTTGCTTTACAAAAGGCAGTCAAATTTAACTAACTATTTAAAATATAAAAATTCAGTAGCAGTCGCAAAAAAAATAATATTACAAAGCAAAAAAGATTCTTGACAAAATTTTTGTAAACAACTTAACAGAAACACACCTATAAAAGATATATGGAAATATATAAAGAAAATAAAAAACACATTTAATCCTCCAAAACATAGGATCCAGGTAGGGGGGTGGGTAGAAATGTTTTTCAATAAAATTGCTCCAAGTTGGGTGGAAACAAATATTCGGCTGATTAGTTCACTGAGCACGGATGATATAGATAGGGAATTCTCAAGTATGGAAATAAAACAAAGCCTCAAAACTAACAATAATACAGCGCCCGGAGTGGATAACATTTATTATAAAATGCTCGCTAGTTTGTCTGAATCAAGTATAGAAATTTTTCGCAAAATAATAAATACAACGTGGAATAGGGCAGAATTTCCAACAAGCTGGAAGGAATATTCAGCAATTCCAATTCAAAAGCCAAATCGAGATGCGGAAGATCCAGATTCATATAGAGCAATTTCTCTAGCTTCTTGTGTCTTAAAAACTTTGGAAAGAATGATCAAAGTCAGACTAGTTCATTGGCTTGAAACCAATAAAAAATTACCTAAATTGCAGTTTGGCTTCAGAAGAGGATGTTCAACCATTGAAAATATAGGTAACCTAGTAAGTGATATAAATATCGCTTTTACTAACAACAAGTCACTTCCAACAATTTTTGTTGATATAGAATCAGCATATGATAATGTAATATTAGACATTCTCTATGAAAAAATGGGAATTTCTCAAGCTTTGACCTCACGTATCAGATTACTATATTCTGATAGAACAGTTTCAATAAATATAAATGATGAAATATTGGGCCCTAAAACTACCAATATTGGGTTACCACAAGGAAGTATACTAAGCCCTGTACTATACTTAATATACACAGCAGATCTGGAATGTAAAATTAAATGTGAGACCATTTCTATACTACAATTTGCCGATGATATTTGTATATATTCACCATGTCAATATATTGAAGAAGGGTGCAAAAAATTAAATATAGCGTATAAGAACCTCAATAAATGGTGTAATGAAAATGGTCTAAAAATTTCCAGGAAAAAAACAAGTTTGCATTTTCACGAGAAAAAGAAAAAACATTCCAACCGAAGTAACATTGGATACAACAAAGTATAGTGTACGTGCATCAGTAAAATACCTAGGAATGTATCTAGATAAAAAAATGACATGGAAAAATCACATAGATTATCTAATCAAGAAAACAGAAAAAGGAATTAACATCTTACGGTCAGTATGTGGAACAAAATGGGGATCAGATCCAAATGTAGCAATCTTTCTGTACAAATCCTACATTAGGTCAATACTGGATTATGGTTGTTTCTTCTACGACCAAGCTTCAAAAAGTCAACTAGAAAAAATAGACCACGTAGTAAATAAGTGTCTAAGACTATGCCTAGGGGCTTTAAAAAGTACACCGATTGATTGTTTATTTGCAGAAGTAGCGGAAACTCCACTAAAATATCGCCGAAAGATTTTAGCTTCCAATTTTATAGCTAAATTAAGCTCCAAAAAAAGCGACTTAGTCCAAAAAATTAATATACTGTTCACATCGGATCTTACCCATAGTTATTGGAAGTCAAAAAAAAGTTTAACTATTACAGAGTCATATTGTGTAATACATAACGTAATAGAAGAAATACACTCTTCAGATATAGATCCATTATATAGTATAAATATTTACAATATCCATCCAATTAACTGTGTTTTTCTCCAAGATTATTCAAAATTTCACCCAAGAATTAGACAATACATATTTAAGCAAGATTTAGAAAAGTATCTTCCCAGATGTCAATATATATTCACTGATGCATCAAAGAGTAACAATAAAGTAGGTTGCGCTATATTTGATTCACATAATAACATAAAAAAATCTTATAAATTAAATGAAAAACTAACAATATATACGGCAGAATTAATCGCCATATTAGAAGCTCTTCTATATATAAGTAATATGAAAGTTACAGAAGAATCATTTGCAATTTGTTCAGATAGTAAAAGTGCTGTTATCAAAATAAAAAATATCCACCAGGTCAATAGTAATTATATTTTTACCAAAATAATTACTAAACTTCATGAACTACAATCTCAAAAAATTAATGTATCACTTGTTTGGATTAAAGGGCATTGTGGAATAAAAGAAAATGAAGAAGTAGACGAAGAAGCTAAAATAGGAAGTAGAACAGGAGAATATTTAAAGTATAAATGTCCTCACAATGAAATTGCTCGCCACGTAAAGCCCATATTACTAACAGAATGGAGAGAAATGTATAGAAGCAGTCCAAAAGGAAAATTTTATAAAAACATAGTACCGAGCCTCCTAGCCAATCTTGGTTCTCAAGACTGTCGGGAAGTAAGCGGTTTTTCTCTGTATTGTGCAGATTAAGGTTCAACCATGTTTTAACTCCGCAGTATAAATATAAAATAAAATTAAGTGATTCTCCTAATTGTCCATGCGGAGAAGAAGGTACAACAGAGCACATGATATTAGGCTGTCCTAAAATAAGTAATGAAGTAAAAATATTAAATGAAGAAATAACCAAAATACCCAAAATCATCCAACCATATAACCTAACCCAATTATTAAGTTCAGAAGATTGTAATATTTATCAAATTTTGTATAAACATATTTTATGTATTAGATTAAGTTTATAACCTATGTTTTTTTTTCCCTTCGTGCAAAGCCCTAAGTCTATCCGAGGTCCACCTGTCTCGTCTAAATGCTCTGATCGACCCCTGAGCGTCAAATTGTATCCTAGTCTAATATCCCAAATTATATAAGATAAAAAGATGAGAAAAAATAATATTTATATGTATGTATATATGTATAAATGTATGTATAAAAAAAAAGAAAAAAAGAAAAAAAAATAATAAAATAAATAAATAAATAAAAAAAAACACACAACAAAAGTAAATAATTCAAAACAAGCTGAATATATGTTATAAGAGTAATACAAGTCTAAGGTATAATTGTAAAATTAGATATATAGGAAATAATTCTTTGTAAAATTAGAGCAGGACTATGATTGTATAGCAAACGAGAAGAAAGCAAGGAGCAATCCTTTATTGCTTCCGAATAAAAAATACAAAATTATCCCATAAAGGTAAGATGGCGAATGGACAGAGTCTCCGAAGCCAATAATGCACAAACTCACACACACATCATCCTGACTGAGCATGGGACTTTCAGGGAGTTCTTCAACCTCCCAAAACTTTTGAATAAGTGCATCTAGAGGTTCAGTGTTATGCAAAGAATTGATACAAAGAGAGACCTGAGTTGAGAAACAAGAATTCTTGTTATTGATTGCCTAGATTTAGTTTGTTCAATATTAATTTGAAAATTTTTTACATGCTTTATTTTCTTTACAGCTTCTGGCGCTGCATTTGCCATAAATTGATTTATTTCGTTAGAAAGCACTTGAGGGTCACCCTCCAAACAGAAATTACCTTGATTTTTGGAATTACCCTTAATCTCTTTTACCAATTGCCAAGCCATTTTAGTTTTATTTTCGCTATTTTCAATTCGTTTTTTATAACAATTTTTCCGAGATTGAGTGAGTAAAGAATTGTATTTGCGTTTTTCTGTCCTATAAATATCTTTATAATCAACATTATTGGTAGACAGTGTAAACAAAACATCAAGCCTAGATTTACAATGTTTTATATCATCATTTTTAAAGTACTTTTGTGATTTTTTTTTATTTACTGTATTAATCTCTTTGAGTGGAAAACATTCTATAAAAAATTTTAGAAAAACTGGAGGCAAAGATGAAAACACTGGGTGCTTTTTTGGACCTATCTAAGGCTTTTGATAGCCTAGATCATGTTCTCTTATTACAAAAATTACATCTTTATGGAATACAGGGACCAGCATTAAAATGGATAAAATCATTTCTCACAGATAGGTCGCAAAAGGTATGCCTGGAGAAAAGGGGATGTAAGGTTTATTCTGAACCGATCAATTTAAAATTAGGTATACCACAGGGGAGTGTTCTGGGGCCTTTTCTCTTTTTGGTCTACATAAACGACCTTCCAAATGCGGTGGTTAGTTGTTCCTCAAACCTTGTAAATTTCGCTGATGACTCAAATGTGCTTTTCTGGGAAAAAACTTTAGAATCACTCCTCACAGTGGCAGAGCAAATTCTAAGCAAGGCTGAACAGTGGTTCAGTGGAAATCGGTTGTTGCTTAATACTGATAAGACGTTTTTGTCCACTTTAGAACCAGCCAGTCACGAGAACAGTTTCCAGATACAATTAATTTTCTATCAGAAAACACAGAAACTGCTAGATCAGTTAAATTTCTTGGTATCCATATTGACCAGAATCTGAATTGGGGGGAACAAATACAAAATACAACAAAAAAACTGAATAGAGCCTGCTACTCATTAAGAGTGTTAAAGAGCTATCTGGACCAGGGGATTTTACTATCAGTATATTATGCAAACTTTTATTCTGTTATGCGATATGGAGTAATCTTCTGGGGTGCTGCAGTAGATAGCTCAACTGTCTTTATAGTCCAAAAAAAGGCAGTCCGTGTGATCTTAGGACTAAAGGCGGGAGAATCGTGTAGAGGCCGATTCAAGTCACTCAATATACTCACTTTCTCAGCCATCTATATATATGAATGTATTATGTTCCTTTTTAAAAATTTTTCTTTGTTTTATCACCTGCTTCCCAATCATGAATATAGTACAAGAAGCCTTAACTTGAATTTGCCACTTCACAGATTGTCTATAACAGAGAGAAGTCCTTTGTATGCGTGTGTTAAATTTTATAACAGTCTACCATTTGACATTAAACAGGAAACACACTATAGAACTTTTAAAAGAAAGGTTTTTCAACACCTAGTTGACATTGAGCCCTATACTGTGGCGGAGTGCCTGGCCTATCCTTCTCCTTAATCAACATATTTAATTTGTAATGTTAATGTATTTTAAATGTGTCATGTCAATATATATATACATATTTTTTTTAATTTGTAATTAATAATGTGACGATATTTGCTCAATCATGTTTAAAGATTTATGCAAATAAAATTTACTCTACTCTACTCTACTCTATTGTCTGAAACGTGTGCATGATAGTTGGGAATTGACTGTGAAGGTAGTCTTCGCTGGAAAATATATCCAAGATGTGAATTTTGCTATTTTGCAGTATAGGGCCATTTCCAAGTTTTATTATTCCATCTGTTAACAGATCACAATATATGTCATTGCCCAATAACATATCAATTTTACCAGGTACTGAGAATGAATGATCTGCAAGATTTATATCATGAGGTATACTTAAGTGAGACATACTTATCTTTACCTGTGGTAATTTACACGTTATAGTTGGCAGTACAGCACACGATACATTAAATCCATTTTGTGTTGTTCTAAAGGGATAGATAATGAGGTCTATCATCTTGTTGGAGGTGGAACAAGATTGAGATAAGGTGGAAATTTTAAGTAATCTATTATAAGACGGAAAACCTAACCTATTTACCAACTCTTGGGTTATAAAACTTGTCTGGCTGCCATTATCAAGAAGAGCACGGGCATGGACTAAATTTTTATCTTTGTCCACTAGTGTAACGAGAGCTGTAGCCAATACTACTTCATTTGTGAGCGAGAGTGCAGAGAATGACTGCGTTACATCTTGTGAATCAAAACTGTGAGAACCAGATTGAGCTTGTTGAGGATCATGATAGTCAGATGAGGTACCTGGTTGATTAGAGGGTGTATTATGTTGAAAGACATGTAGATTATTAGACCTAGTAGTGTCTTTATTAGTGCTATTAGAATGAGTTTGAACAAGAGACAATGAGGCTTGAGAATTAGACAGAGTATTTTGAGAGTTGTTTCTATTGAGAGAGTTATTTCCATTAAGAGAGTGGTTATCATTTCTGATCATGTGAGCTTCAGGAGGAAGAGATCTTTGTGTAGCAGTTGAGCATTGTATATGATTGTCTTTATGAAGGAGTGAGTGATGTCTTCCATGACAGATAGAACAAGTTGACTGCGAACCACAATTTGCAGTAAAGTGCCTTGTTCCCAAACAATTTCTACACAATTTCTTTATGTTTACAAATTTCAGTTTTTCCTGAAGCAATGGGCCTTTAAATCCATTACAATTATAAATTTATGATTTTGAGAACAAAACAAGCATCTTAAATTATTTGGTTTATTTTCAATATTAGAGAGATGTGTGACACGAGCATGACTACTAGAATTAGATTTTTGAGTCTGAGTATTAGAGCTATGCAGTTTCTCAAGGATTTCACATCTTTTCTCTAAAAATGTAAAGAGCTGTGCTAATGTAGGTATTTCCTTGGAACCAAGTTCATACTCAAATGCCTTATGAGAGTTAAAATCTACTTTTTCTAAAATTAATTCAATTAAGATAAGATCCCAATGCTGAACTGGAATCTGCATATTACTGAGAGACTGCATAGTTTGCTTTATATTAGTCAAAAAGCTTCGAAGTGATTGTGGAGTGCATTTAACTAGGAATGGAATTTTCAATAACCTTTTAATTAAACTACTAACTATACGAGCTTTGTTATCATACCATTCTTTTAAATTATTTAGAGCAATATGGAAGTTAGTATCAATAACTTCTAAACTTTTAATTAATTCCAAAGGTTCACCATTAACGTGAGTTTTTAAATTTATTACCCTTTGTAAATCATTTAAATCAGGGTTTTCAATTACTAAGGTACTGAACAGTTGAATAAAAGAGTTGAAATCTGAAAATTCACCTGTGAAAACTTTCATTGTTATCTCTGGCAGTCTTATTGAGTCTTTAGAGCAGGGGTGCTCAAACGGTCGATCGCGAGTGCTTTTTGGGTAGATCTCGAGAAGAAAAAAAATTTTAATAAGTAGGTAGGTAACTAAACTACTGTCAGCAGAGTTAAACGTTTTTATTAATACTGAACTATACAAATACATAGAATGCTTGACTAAGCATCATTGCAATTCAAAGAAGTGGGGACAACAAAATACTCTCCACACAGCATATTTTATATTAACTAATTATTTTATTAATTCAATATTTATTATAATTATTAATCAAATTTGGGATGATATTCTATCAACTACAAAAATGTATTACGTAATAAAATAACACTGCTTGCGGCAAAAGGTGGCTTTATCAAAGGAACGCGCGGCACTTGTCAAAGAAAAGCCGTGTTGTTTCTAGACGAGAGACAGTACAGTCTAGTTTCGGGCGGCGCGTTTGACGGGAACATTCGAGACTTTCGTTCACGCCGATATAAATGTTGCGCCTGCAGGAATTGGGGTTATTCTGAATTGTAACTTGATAGCGATCCTACGTCGATACAAAGTTTATTATTAAATAGTGGAAAATGAGTGCAGTGAAGAAATCTAAAACGTATCATTTTAATAAGGATTGGGAGGAAGAATTTTTCTTTTCTGTGGTGAAGGATAAGTGCATTTGTGTTATTTGTAGTGCGTCAGTTGCAATACCTAAGCGTGGTAACTTAGAGAGGCATCACAAAACGGTTCATAAAAACTAGGAAAAGGATTTTCCGCCACAGAGTGAATTAAGAAAACGAAAAGTAAGTGATTTGATATCTTGTTTGAAAAAAGAACAATCCATGTTCACAAGACCAGCCAAGCAATCAAAAGCTGCTACGATCGCGTCATTTAAAATATCTCATATTTTGGCGAAACACAAGAAACCATTTGAAGATGGATCGGTGGTGAAGGAAGCATTTATTGAAGCGGGTGAGACTTTATTTGGAGATTTTAAAAATAAAACAGAAATCATGTCTGCTATTAGAGAACTTCAGTTATCTCGTCCGACTGTCACAAGGCGTATTGAAGTCATGAGTCAAGACATCGCAGATAAACTAAAACATGATATCATAGAATGTACATACTTTTCTTTACAGTTCGACGAATCCATCGATATGACAGACACTGTCCAGCTGTGTATTTTTATTCGGATGGTATTCAATGACATGTTGGCTAAGGAAGAATTTTTGATAATCATTCCTCTGAAGGGGAAGACCCGTGGCGAAGATATATATGACGTTTTCTTAAATGTTGTAAAACACTACGAGCTACGAATATATAAATTAATGTGCATTACAACCGATGGAGCACCAGCAATGACTGGAAACAAAAACGGTTTTGTGGCATTGTGTCGAGCTAATGAAGAATTCCCTTCATTTTTTTCATTCCATTGCATTATACATCAACAAGTTTTGTGTTCAAAAGTTTTAAACACGGAGGAAATTATGGGCATTGCAACAAAAATTGTGCACGTAGCTTGCAACGGCGGCTCTTTCAGTTGCAGTTGGAAGATAGGGAGTCAGCTGAACACACTGATTTAGTTCTTCACACGGACGTCAGGTGGTTGAGTCGCGGAAAATTCCTAGAAAGGTTTCAAGAATTATTGCCCGAAATAACAGCTTTTCTAGACGAAAGAGGTGATGACACTCAGATTTTGAAAAACGAAAAATGGCTAAATGATTTGGCATTTTTAACTGACATCACAATGCACTTAAACACCGTTAACTTGGAACTTGAAGGTAAAGGAAAAACTATTATTGAGATGATTAGCGCAGTAAACGCATTCAAAAGTAAATTGCAACTTATGATAGATCAACTGAAAAGAAAGGATCTGAAACATTTTCCGTCTTTGAAAGCAAGGATTCCTCAGTTGAATTATGATACGTATGAGGCTGAATTATCAAATATTTTGGGACAATTCGAAATGCGTTTTTATGATTGCAGCAAATTGGAAAATATAGCATCATTTATGAGTTATCCTTTTTCATGTAAAAACATTGAGGAATTAGCTACTGAAATAGCAAGTCAGTTTAATATGAACTCATGTTCTGTTGAAAATGAGTTGGTGCAGATTATATCAGATATACATCTCAAAGCTACAGTATCTGATACAACTTTCTGGCGTTTTATATCTGAAGATAAATATCCGAATGTAAGGCAAATCGCCCTTCAACTGACGGCATTTTTTGGGTCAACTTACTTGTGCGAGTCTGCATTTTCTGAAATGAAGATAATTAAGTCAAAATATCGCAATCGACTAACTGACGATCATAAGACATCATGCTTGCGATTAGCACTCAGTGGTTACGTACCATCTTATGAAAAGTATGCTGAGGACAGGGTTGACCAAAAAAATGTTTTTAAAAAAAAAAACAAAAAACATGTTTTTTTTGTTTAAAAACAATGTTTTTTGTTTTAAAACAGTTTTTTTTTCATCTAAAAAACACTGTTTTAAAACAAAAAAACACTGTTTTAAAACAAAAAAAAACGTTTTAAAATAATTAAGTACTTCACTGGATTTCTAAAGGGGATTCCCATAAACCTCAACTGGCACACATATGGGCTTTGGATAAATGGCAGAGAAATACCTGCACCATAGCAGATGCAACAGACATTTGGAAGGACTTACTGGGTTATTTCCAAAGTGAAAGTGAAGCTCAATCTAACGGTTGTAGCAACGTGTTGGAACTTCATAAAGCAGAAGCACGTTTTCAACTGGCTATAACAGATGCGCATTATTTAGCTTATTTATTAGACCCTCAGTACTTAGGTCAGAAACTCTCTGAGGTGGAAGTTGATAGAGCATTGTTATTTATTTCGGATTTTCACCCAAATGTAATGCCCGAAATACTGTCATTTCGTGCCTTAGCACCGCCATTTAATAAACAATATTTGTTTGCAAAAAATACAGTAGACAATATAAGTTCTTTAACGTGGTGGCTATCTCAAAAACAGTTTATTTCATCGGAGTTGTTGCAGCTGATAACTCAATTATTTTTAGCAGTTGCATCCAGTGCTGGAGTGGAGAGGCTATTTTCTTCATATGGTCTAGTTCACTCGAAATTGAGGAATAATTTAGGAAGTGACAAAGCTGCTAAGCCAGTAACAATATTTCAACATTTAAATAAAAATGTTTAAGGTTACATTATTAACAAATTCATTGTTATTTTTATTTTTTGTATCACATATCAGTTGCAGGATGTAGGACTGTGTAATAGATGCTGTTGTAATTCAATAATTATTTACTTAATTTCTTAATTTTCTTTTTCTTTTAACTTTATTAGGAGTATTGCTTTAGTTAATGTTACTACAACACTGTCATAACAGTACTAGTATGCTTGCTACCTGAACATAAATAAAGTTTAGTCAGTTACTTTTTTTGAGTTTTACTTTTTACTTAGCATTAATATTGTTATTGCACCTACTTACTCTATAATCTATGTTTGCAAATTAGCAAACACAAATGTCTTATAACAAATGTTAATAAACAAAATAATAATAAACAATAACGAAAAAAAAAAACTATGTTTTAAAACAATGTTTTAAAACGGTGTTTTAAAATGCAACTGTTTTTTTTTTCAGTGTTTTTAAACATGTTTTAAAACGTTGTTTTAAAAAGCTTGTTTTAAAACAGCCCAACCCTGGCTGAGGACATGCAGTGCCACGCTTCAACATCCAAAGCCACTCCTTAGTTAAATTTAACACCATATGTAACTCTTTTGTTTTGTAACAACAAATAAACTCGCAATTTTGAATAACTATGAGTTTTTTCATTGATATTGTAGAGAAGAACCTAACTAAACCTAACCCAAACCTTGACTAAAATAATGTACCTATATTGTGCAGAAAGCTAATATCTATATATGCTACGGTATGCCCTACCTAGGTAGGTAGGGTGTATCGTGTATGTACGACAAACCTGCATCACACACACTTGCAGTCTCTCAGAGTCGATCGTAAGTAGTCTAAAAATATTGAGGTAGATCGCCAGCAGTTCAAGTTTGAGCACCCCTGGTTTAGAGCCATGACTTTTTGAAACATTGAGAGAATCTACATTAGTTACAATTTCATTGATATTTTTAATTTTTCTTGGAATCCCTGCCAGAGCATTGAAATATTTACATTCTACATCATCCGTATCTGAAGATTCAACATCAGCATCTTCAGAACATTCGATCTGATGTTGAATTTCAGCATCTTCAGAACATTCGATCTGATGTTGAATTGCTTCATACTGTTGAAAATAGGTCCTCAGTTGCCTTTCCCTATTTTCAAAGTGCAAAATGTCAAGTTCTGAGTCTTTGTTAATGTTGAACCAATTGAAAATTCTAGTGATACCTGCTTTTAATACTTTTCTTTCAGTTTTTAATGTGTCCAAAGCCATTTTTAAAGAGATTGATATACCTACTTCTTATTGATATGATAGAATATAATATGCAAATTGATATATTTATAATATATATAAACTCATATACACACACAAATTACTACTATAATGAATTATATAATATATGAATACTATTTTAAATCAGTTTTTAAATTTAATTGAGTTTTTATCCTTTTATGAGTTTAATTTAATATATAAAAGTAAAAATTTCTAGTATCTAACCTTTAAACCAAACAAAACAAAACCAAAACACAACAACTGTCAACAACTTTGCACCTGTTGTGGACCTTGTGGACTATGTGGACACCGTCGCTGTGTTCGTATCGTCGAAAGTGAAGAATGAGAAAGAAAGAGCCGCTTACCTTGTGTGTATGAGAGAAATACCTTGTAGATTGCTCGGTGACTCGACAATCAGTGTATACGAAACTTGATGACGTATACTAACCATGTGTTGCGTTCGATGGTGTTGCGTGCAGAGAGAG
The DNA here is from genome assembly GCA_918026665.1 of Diabrotica balteata. NCBI lineage: Eukaryota > Metazoa > Arthropoda > Insecta > Coleoptera > Chrysomelidae > Diabrotica > Diabrotica balteata. Next base: position 70,529,441 of record OU898280.1, on the reverse strand, counting down.
AAAGAGCGATGATCCCGTGATGTGGCGTTACCGGCTTTTTGATTTGAATTTTACCGGCTTTTTTCTTAAATTCACCTTCCACAAGAGATCCGGCTCGAAGGACCATAAAGGGGACCTGAGGATGTCTGGTTATTTTTACTAATAAGGGCTAACATGTGATATTCAGGAACAGAGGCGGCGTTAGGTTAAATTGTAACAGTTAAAGAATTAGTTGCTTTTCCAACAATTTACAATGAGATAACTAATACTGGATGACATTACTTATTTAAGTGATTACATGGCCCTACCCCGGAGGTAAAGGACACTATGCCATTTTTATCAAAATTGGGATTATTGCACTTTTAAATATAACTTTTCTGGCTCTACACAGAGATAAACCATACTATGGTCCTGAGACAATTTTACGACAAGTTACCGACTTTTTAATAAACACCAAATCCACTTCCAGTCAGAGGTAAACAACACCATGTGGACTTGGTGTGGTTTACCTCTACTAAATGTGTGCACTGTTATTTACCATCTGTACATAGTGTTATTGCAGAGTACGAATCCAGGGGGAACTCTCTGAACCTTTTAATACAAATAACGGGCTACGTCAGGGAGACCCACTCTTCTGTATACTATTCAATCTAGCTCTGGAAAAAGTAATACGTACGTCACAAATCACAACTACCGGTTCAATATATAACAAATCTGTGCAAATCCTAGCATATGCTGATGATATCAATATTGTTGGGAGAACGGAAAACGCAGCACGAGAGGCGTATGTAGCACTAAAGGAAGCGGCTACAAAAATGGGTTTAATAGTAAACATTAATAAAACGAAATACATGAAAATAGGTCCGCAACCACAAATACGACGGCCACTTGTTATAGAAAACGACGTCATCGAAGCAGTTAACGAATTTGTATACCTGGGAACGCTCGTCAATACTGAAAATGACATTACCGCAGAGATAAACCGCAGAATTTGCACGGCTAATAGATGCTATTTTGGGCTTAATCTCCTTTTTAAATCTACAACTATATCAAGAAATACAAAAGTAAAACTCTACAAAACAATAATATGCCCAGTCCTAACATATGGTTCAGAAACCTGGACTTTAACAACAAAAAGCAATGAAAACATGTTAGGATGTTTCGAAAGAAAAATACTGAGGCGAATCTATGGAGCGGTAAATGAAAATGGTGTCTGGTGAAGACGATACAACTTCGAACTCTATAGAATATACCAGGAACCAGATATCGTAAAACACATTAAGATAGGACGTCTGAGGTGGGTAGGTCATGTAATGCGGATGGAGCAAACCGACCCAGCTAGAAAAACGCTCCTTGATAGACCTATTAGTCAAAGAAGAAGAGTAAGACCCAGAACAAGATTCCTAGATAACATAGACCAATATATGAGAAATATGGAAATACGTGCTTGGCGGAGGAAGGCGATGGATAGGGACGACTGGAAAAGAATTCTTGGGGAGGCTAGGACCCACACAGGGTTGTAAAGCCAAAATGATGATGAAATACTAAATCTAGAAAGACATTACGACTGTTAGGTAAATTGTTTATTTGAAACCTATTAAAATAACCAAAAGAATTAGGCCAAATACACAGCAGGATAGTCTTCAGGGCATTCAACATTTAATCCAAAGTTGTCATTACTCCAGGAAGCATGTGGTAAATTATAATCACCACACAGTAACAAGTTTTCATACTTCTCCATCATATATTCAACTGAACTGCAGTGCAACATGTATACATTTAGGTCGGATGCAGGAGAGATATAAACTCCACCCAAAACTATGCACTTATTATTAACTTTCAGTGATACAAAAATTTGTTCTACTTCACAATCAGGGATTATCACTTTCTGCGCACTTACTTAAATTGGACTTTAAATATTGTTATATGCTAGGATTCAGCTAGTTGTGTATTTTGTAATCAGTCAGAGGCCTTCTTCAGGCCAATAACGCAAATTTGCCTTATAGTGTGTCTATTATTATCCATACTGTCACGTGACATTTCCTATGTCGCTATAAGTTCTTTAATAATAAAGATACTCTGTAGTGCCCTTTTGGAAGTTGCCTTGTTTGTTTATCTTAATATATTCGTTATATCATTCCCTTTCATTTCCTATGTCGCATGTTAGGATTCGATCAGTTCTTTATTTTGTACTCAGCTAAGTAAACATAGATAGTGTTTCACATTTATTTGTTCTGTTCATTTATATAAGCATACTGTGAATGATTGTGAATTACCAACAAAGTAAAATGCCTAAGCAGTGTGGAAATCAGGATAACAGTTTTTGTTATATGTTTGAGGAACTAACTTTCAAACTTTATTTGGGAGATAAAAGAAACTTTTTACCAGCTATGTAATGGTTGTACCTTCAAGTCTGTAGCTTGAAAAATGTAGAAGTTATTACAATTGTTTATAAGTAAAAGAATACCCCTTTTTCAAATGTTCAAAAAAATTAAGAAAATCCATAAATTAGTGCATAAAACTGCTTTTTTGCAAATATTTCCGTAAATTGTTTATCAGTTTTAATTTAAAAAACGGGAAAATAAAGATATAAAAAAATGATATAAATATTGTTTATGTAAAATATAGGGGAAAAAACTTATAGACAAAAAAACAAATTGTGACTATAAATTATTGTTAAAAAAACGCGAGGTAAAAATACGAGTACTTTTTCATCTATTTGTCATCTAGTAACCCCCACCTATGTCTTAATAAAAGCTTCAGATATCTACGAAAAATTTTCAACCTTTTTTTAACCAGGCTGGGCCAAAAAGTTTGTACGTGAAATGCACAAGAAATTATTATCAGCGCATCTATCCACCGGGTTATATACCAACCTTGTTTATTTACATTCCGACACCGTCTGAATTGAGGGACACTTTTTTTGTTAAGTATTCTCGTTTTATATTCATCGTTTCTATGCTATTTAGTCTTTTAGAACTAATTTATTGAATTCTTCTTGTTTATTCATCCTTTCCATTAATGTGTGTAAATCCCGTTTTCACGCTACGTCTTATTGTACATTTTGTTGGATAGGACAAATCCTATACAATAAAACGTTGCATGTAAACAGCAAAACGTACGTCTTGTCGGAAGGAAACACATAGTGTGTATACACTGGACAAAATGTACGTTTTGTCGTACGTTTTAGATGACCAACAAAACTTACAATAAGACGTAGCGTGAAAACGGGCCTAAACGCGTCTTTGTTATAGAATTGGGATCGTTCCCTACTTACTTGATATTGTTCTTTACAGGGTATTTGCTCATATATTTGTATTTGGTTTACTTTTCTTGGTTGTTTTGTGTAGGGTTTTCGATGTATGCCGTCTTATTTTGTGGTATGGTTGCAGTTTTCTCTTTGTTTTTAATTGTTACAGAGCTATTGCAGTGGTGGCACAGTGTACACATTTAGATTCTTTATTACATAGTTTTTCGCTATCTTTTGTTAGTTGTTTCCCCATACATTTTACACATCTCAGTTCCCTTCTAGGTTAATTAGATATCAATACTTCGTCATGTAGCCAGGTGGATAGGAAGACGAAACAAAAAATATATATATTTTTTTATAATAATAAAATAATTATTGAATAAATTTCTCTCTGAATGAATATTATATTTTGAAATTTACATTAAAATCATTTTTAGGAAATGTCAGTATAGCTGTGGAAGTTCAAAATATGGCACCCGTGCCTCGCCCGGGTAGCCTGCGCGATCCAGAGATTGCTGATCTGTTTTTTAAGCACGATCCTGAGAAGATTTTTGAAGATTTGAGGGAAATTGGCCATGGAAGTTTTGGGGCCGTTTATTATGCAAGGTGTCTTCTTACTCGAGAAATTGTGGCTGTCAAGAAGATGTCCTATCTGGGTAAACAAAGTCTGGAAAAGTGGCAGGATATTTTGAAGGAAATAAGGTATGTTAATAAAAATACTTAGGATTGAACTTCCACTGACTATTTAATTTGTCGGTCCAAGTAATAATCACGCACAGATCGTAAAGATCTATTACCAGTAAAACTACCTTTTATTTACAAAGGAAATTAGAAGTAGTCAAATAAGAGGTATGAATTATAAAAACCGATTCTTCGTATCTCAAAACACTCGTATATTAGGGCGCTCGTATATCAAGGTACCACTGTAGTTAGTTTTATGATTTTGTCGTGAAATCATCAATAAATTCACAACCTTTTATCTATGTTTATGATTTTTTTACAAAAACCCAAAAATCCCCAACAATAACATAAGTTCATGCTAAAATATTAATTTTCATATATACCATTTTTTAGATTTTTAAAGCAGTTAAACCACCCTAATACAATTGAATATAAGGGATGTTACCTTAGAGACAACACGGCATGGCTGGTAATGGAATACTGTCTCGGATCTGCATCTGATATAATTGAAGTGCACAAGAGACCACTGAAAGAAGACGAAATATCCGCCATCTGCGACGGAGTTCTGCACGGACTTAGTTACTTACATGAATTAGGTAGAATTCATCGGTAAGTTACAAAAACTGACGTAATTATGTCATTAATAATAGCGCTGTTTTGTAGTGATGTAAAAGCTGGAAATATATTACTAACAGAAAACGGAACGGTAAAGTTAGCGGATTTTGGTAGTGCTTCAATTAAATGTCCAGCGAATTCCTTTGTAGGTACTCCATATTGGATGGCACCAGAGGTAAGTTTTCTTATATAATTACTTCAGTGTCGAGAGGTGAATCATCGTAAAGAACTTTAAATGGATTCCTAATCAATAAACAATTCGGGCAATGCGTTTATAATGTTCATTATAAATCTAGCTTTACATTTTTAAAAAATGTTGGGAGATTAATAACAAAAAACTTATAAAGTAACTGAAACTTCTAATTGAATTGATTAATATTGATAATAATTTATACAATTATGAAAATATCTATAAGGATTGCAAAATTATTCGAAACCTTTTTGAGAATGAGAAATTAATATTAAATCTATTGGTGATGTGGGGACACAGAATAAAGGAATGAATAATAGTGAAAAGGGGATGAAGATATATTGATAGACTAGTGGTCGCTGGATGGGAAAAAATTACAATTAAAGAAGGTGTGACGATTAACACAATTTGGACATTTCTTCTTGTCTTTAATGATCAGATCTAGTCATAATATGTTTTTTTGTTGGATGTTATGTAAAAGATTAATTATTCCTGTGATGTTGAGAGGACAGTTGTTAAATTTTAAATGATGTAACAAAGCAAAAGTGTTATTTGTCTTTGAATGTTCTAAACTCTCTGCTTTACATTAAATTAAAGTATAGTTACTTATTTTCTGGTATCATTGATAATGGTCTGATATGACCCAAATTCCCTGCATTCTCATCATTAATTCTCTCTCCCCCTTTTTACTTTATACTCCAGACTGTCTAAACCCTCTTTCCTACAATTTTTAGATTTCATAATGTCAGTCCCCTTACAGTTTTCTAAATTCTTCCTTCTTTTGTCTTTCATATTATATGTCCTCTTGCATTTTAACACAATGAAAAAGCTTTTCTGTAATCGCAATATCAATATAACGCTACATATAAGAACGCTTTAATGTTATATTTGCTCCATCCTTTTGTACGGGGTTGAGGCCTGAACACTGAAACAATCCAACATTAAAAACCTGGAAGCATTCGATATTAGGTGTTACCGACGTATTCTAAAAATATCATGGATGGTTCGCAAAACAAACGCACAAGTGTTCGAACAACTAGGAAAATAATTCGAAGTTTTAAATTCCATACAAATCAAGAACTTGGAATGCTTGGATGAGATGGTGTGTCACCGGGCACACCATGAGAAAAGAAAAATACGAGTGACGTCACTTTGTATAAATCGTGACGTGCAAGTGTTTTACTTTGAAAAATGGTATATATATATATATATATATATATATATATATATATATATATATATATATATATATATATATATAATTACTATCTATAGAAACATTTATTAATATCTATAGAAAAATTTGCTCTGCTGTTAAAGTGAGTCTAAAACCAAAATACTTACATGTTTTTTAATACATTTCTTTTCTCCATTCTTTTTTTGCGTCTATTTTCAGCCGATGTTTTAGCGCTTGGGGATTTTATTAAATGAAGAGAAGGTATAGCATCATTTCTTAACTTCCACTATTTGTCAGGCAATCCCAATAGTTTTTCTTTTAAACAATAATCAGCTTCTGTAATTTGTTTCTCGCGGTTTCTACATTAGATTTGTCTCGCTGAAAACATTTGTAGACCCATACTTTATGCATTTGTTTATCTGTAGGAAAAACAAAGAAACGACACGTCGAAAAAGTTTTACTTTTTTTATTATTTTTTTTTAAACAACCCACCACTACACAATACATTATGGCAAACAAATAATTAGTCTTCTTTATAAAGTAGCTACAGATAGTCGAGAGGAAGTTGCGTACGATAAACAAATTAGGTGATATTAACACAGTAAACTGAATGTTTTCACCACAAAATTGATATAACAACATAATATACAAAGTCTTTACTACATCAGTGAATAAATAAAAATCTCATTCACTACCTTTTGAAATACACAGGATAGCAAACTCGATTAACACAGCAACATAATTTACGTGAACACTTATGAGCATTTAACTTGTCGCCATTAAAGTTGTCTCGGGCTTACGTCACAAGAACATGCGCGTTGACTTATCTTGTTTTGTTATAGTATCATGGGGGCCTATGAATGTTTCTTTTGCCCCTCCCCTGGCAAGTAGGTCTTCTTTTTCGTTCCCTTGAATGTTCAGGCACCCAGACTAAACGTTGTTACTTTTTCCGGTCAGAATCAAATTATAATGACAGTTCCAAACTAACTTGCGAGTCAATCCGATTTAATTCCAGTGCCTTTAATGCAGCCTGGCTATCAGATATAATTTTTATAGATTTGTTCCCGAAGGCACATCTCTATAGCATAAATTTTCGCTTGGAAGATAGTAGAGTGATTACCGAGAGTGAAAACTAAGAGTTAGCCTTGGTTTGCCTCCATATATCCCAGCTCCAACTCCTTCGTAGGTTTTATCATTATATGGACGCCGAAGGTCATTAGTTTAAACATTTAGTCAACTAAGAAGTAACCGTCTAAAAATATTAATTTAAAACGTATTTTTTTAAATAAATCAAATAAAGTGTTGTCCTTATTTGTCGCCCATTGCCATTAAACAATGTGGGTGATTCTTACCCTGGTGTAGGGGTCAAAGTAAAATAATCGAAAAAACCCGAAAAATTATTCATATTTAATAAAAATTGACCTTTCCTTGGGAAAACGATTTTAAAGTTGTTGATACATTGTAATATACATATCAACAACTGTAATGTAATGTATACGTAATATCTGCGATTATATATTTTGGTTAAATAACTCATCCAGTATTAGCTGTTAAATCCAGCAATTTCAGATCACTTTTTTATTTTCAGGTAATATTAGCGATGGACGAGGGCCAATATGATGGCAAAGTTGATGTTTGGTCTTTAGGTATAACTTGTATAGAATTAGCTGAGAGAAAACCACCGTATTTTAATATGAATGCCATGTCAGCACTCTACCATATTGCTCAAAATGAGTCACCTACATTGTCCTCTCCAGAGTGGTCAGACGTTTTTAAACATTTTGTCGAAGCGTGTTTACAAGTAAGTAGAAATATAGTACGTTTGAACATAATTTGAAAAGTTTTCGCTCCTTCGGTTCACTTTTCTTTGAGAACTAAGATCGTTGACAATGTAGAACAAGTCAACGCCTACAAGTGGGGGTAAAGTTATGCTGTGAAGTGTGTACTATATTATTATTTAAAATAATATATGGTTGAATGCTCGAATACATGAACTTTACTCAAATAAAAGATAAAAGGCAGATATCGAGCACAGTGCTTTATTAAATCTTGCTGGGGGCAGATGAAGTGGATATATATTATGAATGTAAGAACTTAAATAATCTGTTAGATAGTGGTTGGTTAACTACACTAAAAAGGTCTACCAAGCACTACCAAAGTCAGCCAAACTTATAATCAATGGGAAAACCATAAAATTGAATATGTCAAAGCATTACTCAAGACCAACTGACCAATAGTGAGAGATGTTCAAATATATACCTGTGGAAATGGTATATCTAAATTACCAAAAAGATATGGAGAGTGTAATTAAATGATCCACAGATATATATGTATATATATATATATATATATATATATATATATATATATATATATATATATATATATATATACTCAAAAATGTTTTGCATATTATAATTATTCCAATTTGAAATTTTTTGAACTGATTTCTTTTGTCTACTAAAATAATGTATTTTACTGCTTGTTTTTAGTTTCTTAATCGTCGCAGAGATTCTTAGAATTCATATTGTGTTCATCAGTTTTCGAAAACCGATATTTGTAAAAATTGGTTTGCGTTTTATTCACTTTGTATGTGATTCATGATATGAATAAGTAAGTGATATCTGAGTTCAAAAGAGCTAGAATCGTTACTTTGATTGAGGAAGGCCACACACAAGTCGACGTTGCTGTCCAGGTTGGAGTTAATCAGAGTGATGTGTCTCGGATTGTGAAAAAATATCGAGACGAATTCTGTTAGCGATCGTCCAAAAAGCGGAATACCCAGAATTATTACCAATGTCCAAGAACGCTTTTTAACGTTAATTGCCCGGAGAAACCCTCTATGACTGCCCCAGCTATTAGAAGAGAGCTCCAGCAAGCTCATAATATTGTAATTTGCGATCAGACTATTAGAAACAAGGTTACATTCGGCGAATTTATTTGCAAGAAGACCATTGTTTGTACCAAAGCTTACGTTAAAGCAGAAAAGGACTCGACTGGAATGGGTCAATCAACATTTACAATGGCATGACAACAGATGGGGAAAGGTCTTATTTTCTGATGAAACCAAAATTAGCCTTTTGTCGGATAATCGCCGAATTGGGATTTGAAGGAACCCAAATCGACAGGATAGACTCAACCAAGCTGTCCAAAGAGTCCCATATCAAGGTGGCTCCATAATGTTTTGGGGTGGCATCATGCTAAATAATAATACTCCTTTAATTCCTATTGTTGGTAACATGAATGGACAAATTTATATTAATACCATTCTTAGGCCTGTTCTATTGTTGGTAACATGAATGGACAAATTTATATTAATACCATTCTTAGGCCTGTTGTACGCTTGTGGCGAGGAGTTGTTGGTCCAGAATTTATTTTTATGGATGACAATGCGCCTCCCCATCGTACGAGACATGTAGCAGATTTTTTAGAGACAGAAGATATCGTCAGATTACAATGGCCACCTTGCTCACCTGACCTCAATCCCATTGAGCACGGACGGGATATGCTCAAAAGATAAATTCAGTCCCGGCAGCCACCCCCAAGGACACTACAAGACCTTAGAATAGCAGCGATTGAAGAATGGGGCACCATGGACCAGAGCTACGTTAATACACTTATTAGAAGCGTGGGACATCGCATTTAGTCTCGCATTGATGCAAGAGGTGGAAATACGGCATATTAAGTATTAGTTCTTATACCTGTACAAATTTAAAAAAATATATTTATAATACATATTATAAATAATAATAATAATAAATTGTTAATTCTTTAAATTTTTTTTATTGTTTCTTTTTCAAAACAAACAATTTAATATATAATAAAGTATTTTGTTACAAAAAAATAGATTTCACCAGATTTGGTGGATAATTTTAAAAATATTACATTATGCAAAACATTTTTGAGTGTATATATATATATATATATATATATATATATATATATATATATATATATATATATACATATATATATATATATATATATGTAGGAAATATTTCTTCTATTAAGTATTTAGCATAGTTTTATTTGTTAGTTACGCCAATGCGAGATACCACTAAAACCATATTCTTAAGGTGCCCCAGACAAGTCGCCATCGCGGGGAAAGGGGACAGAAAAATATAGACAAAATCACACATACCTGCCCTAAAAGGGGTTCGATATTTGGCACTCGAGCTGTGAAGGTTAATTATTGTGCAACGCCCGGCAGAGGAATGACGAACGACGAAAACAATTAACGAAGGGGTTGTTCGATCTTTTAATTCGCAGACAATTATCCGTAATCTTGTAATTTTGTGTGTACCTGTAAATACCATCCGTACAGTTTATTGTTATGTAATAAAGACGTATCGTTTGGATCGCTGACTTTTACTCTAACGTTAGTTCCCTTTGAAATAATAAAAGAACTTTTAAGTAAGACCTACATATATACACTCAAAAATGCAATACCTCAATGCAAAAGGTAACATGTCAAATTGCCTGGTTTTGAGGAAACGACAAAAAGCGGTTCTTGGGTTCTTTTTCGAATAAATTTTTTCATATTTTTTCAGAAAATTATACAAAATAGTGGTTATTATTGAACTTTAATTTTATAGTTGAACTTTCAATTAAGTTAAATTTCTTGACTTGTTACAAAATGCAGAATATTTTCCTTACTTGTTACCATTGACACAGCTTAACTCAGGTAGTATTTCTTTTTTTCAGCAGCTCCAAGGCACAAAAATACATTAAGTTTATTACAAAAACTTTATTAATAAAAAAGGTATATCTAATGCATGTATATACCTACACATGTATTATTATAAAAAATGGTAAATAAAAAAATTCTAGTCCTCTTCGTCACTTATCAAAAAGATCGACCAAATCACCTTGGGCTGGTAGATCTTGAAAAAATTTATGATACACCGGCGAAAGGTACGGAAATAGTGACAAAATGTCTCTTTTTTTTTCAATGATAGTGGCAGTGGTTATTGGTAAGCCTGTTTTGTTATTAAAGTAGATTCTGCTTTACACCTCTTTTTTAAGTCTATGGCTATAAAAGGCTCTTCTTCTTTCATATTATTTTTATAGAAAACTTTTAGTGGTTGGTCCTTAACAAACCGGAGCCACTTACCGTCCTTCCAGACAAAACCAGCGGTAGTTTTTTTTTGTAAATGATAATTCTGTTTTCAACAGGTCAGCATAATGAAAAAATCTTCTCTTGCCATTTCTTTCACAATAAATGGATTTTTCTTTCCAGCCGGCAAATTGGACGATTAAATTTTTTTTTTAATTTTTCAATTTTGTCATGATTGCTGTCGCATTCCATCCTGGAATGACCAGGCACCATAAATTTGTGGTCCATGGTTGATATGAAATTTTCATTACTTCTCATTAGCGACAAACACATTGTCAAAAAGTATGTATTTTTGGTTTGACCTGTGCTTGATTCGCTGTACAAGACGACATGTAAAATATTTTTGTCTATTTTTCGGAGTCCGTGGAACACACAAGAAGTAATCTCGTTTCCTCCTCTTTTTGCCATTGTCTCATACCACAGAAAACATGAAGTGACTCCTGTTTTCATGTTGTGCATGGTCAGATTAAATGTCCATAATTGTCGTGTATAGAAGGCCACTGATGTTTGCAGAAGTGGAGTTGGCAAGCCTGTAAATCAAATGCAATTGAAGTAAAGTTTTTGTCATTCTGACTCTTCTGCTTGTCTGCCAACTTCATTGCATAAGTTAATTCAGCATTCATGTGATGATTCTCCCTCCTTTCCAGTAACAATTCCTTCTCGGTAGCGTGAGCGTATGATAATTTTATTTTAATTTCGTCACATGTGTGACAAGTATCCTTTTTAGGATTTTTTATTTTTATTCCTGAGTTACGAAAGGCGTTGCCATAAATAGTTAAACTGACTGGGTCATCTACTTCTTGTTTATATTTACTGTAAATTTCCACCAGCGTGTAGTGAGGTGGCAAATATTTTTTAGTAGTCTCTTTACGACAGTAATGCCTCTCATATGCTGGAAGAGATGCAATGTGCTGATGCACCAAAGCCATTCTGTCTGTGGATATTTTATTTCCAGGGATGTGCTTGCCTTGTTTATCTGGGGTGGTGGCTGAAGCATGAGAAGCCTTTTTTTGTTGGACAATGGTCCATACAAACTTTACTGTCTCGCCAACTATTGTAAGAAAACAGCTCTTACAGACTTCGATCCTTTGGCCCTGAATCGGAAAATTGTAATGAACTAAAGTTGTCCTTTTCTTCTGTTTTTCAGGCGTATTTCGTCGCGTCCTTTTACCCTGGTTCAGATTATCACCTGTATTTAAGAGACCGCACAGATAGGCTGCCCTTTGGTCACGTGTCGTTAAATTCCAATAGGCAGTGAACATATTTTTTTGATCTTCAAGTGAAATTTTCTCATTGCACTTTTTTCTGCAAGAAGACAGTGGTAGCCAAATTCGCCCAGCAACTTCCATACCTTGTCCCGTAAAGTACGCTAATTTTTGATTTCGTGATGACTTTCTTTTTTTTTTCTTCTCTAGTATCACCTTTTGTGCCTCGCTTTTTAACTTTTTCTTGGGATAGATTTTTCTCTTCATTTATTACATCATTGACGATCTGAGGAAGTAAGACTGGATCTTTAGAGCCAATATTCTCGTTTTCTGTGCATTGCCAATGACTTCTTCATCGCTGGTCTCCGGAAGAAAGGTGGGGTCTTTATCACTGACATCACTGTCAGCCTCATTTTCTACCAAATATTTTACACAATCATTAAAAATTCCTGGTCGGAAGGTAGGATCTTCATTATTATCACTTTCGAAGTTAAGATCCTCATTTTCTACCAAATCTTTTACGCCATCATTATAGATTCCTGGTAGGGAGGTAGGATCTTCATTATTATTACTTTCGAAGTTGATCCTTCTGACAACTCTAGCTATCTTCTTTCATTCTAGCTGACATAGTCCGGTTGTACTCGTAGATGCTTCTAGATCTGAAAACCAAATAAAATATGATTATTAGTTTTTAGCAGACTGTGTCACCCGATAAATATTTTTTTAAAACAAGAAAAGTTATGATTTAGCAGAAATTAAAAGTTAAAGTCAATATCATTTATTAAAGACTGCAACAGATTTGTTGGAACGGCGACTAGTTTAAATTTAAAAATAAAACCAAAATTAAAACAAAAACTAAAACTAATTAAAAATTTTTTGAAATAAAAATAAAAAATATTCTTCAAAATAAACTACTAATATGTACTGTTGAAGTAACTAATAATCATATGAATCGCTGAATCTTCCGAGTAGTCACATTTGAAATTTAAGATGGATAGACTTTTCTGATTTTAAGAAATAGTGATGTTCTGTGTAACATGTTTTTGATATTATTATCACTAATCACATATTCAAAACCAAAATGTTCAGCACAATCGGCTGATTTTATTGAGTCGAACAAAAACAAAATCGTGCATATACAGATATAAGTGAAAAGAATTTTTATTTTATCAGAGTGTGATAACAGACAACAACCTAACCTAACTATTTAGATAGGAGTTATTTATAAATGGTTATAAATAAATTAATAGTGTTAACTTCAACCATAACGAGTATCTAACTATAATTAGTTATATAGTTTTAAAATTAAAAGTATATCAATAAACAGTCAGACTTACCCAGTTTTTTAACATCTTCTGCCATTTGTTACACTAATTGCATATTTTTTTGTGATCTTGACACAAACATTGTTCTTTAAATGAGTACAAATTATTAAGTACTTATTTAATATTACAGTGCTTCTTTTATTTATTATTGCTATTTATTTAAAATAAACATAACACCAAACGTTAAAACAAATTCAAATATAAAGCACAAAAGTAACCTCCAACAATACGTAACCTTTACGTGGCCCCAAGCACATGTCCACAGCACACTCCTACAAAATGTCATTGAAAACAGGGTCGCCAGGGTAGTAGTGTCTTAAACAAGGACGGACAAACGATACCAAACCAAACCAAAATGTACTTTTACTGACTGGAAACAAGTCAACCAGCCAGTGATTATGGTGAATTCAATACTGTCCGTAATGTAACAAGTCCACTTATTTCCTTTTGTACAAATGAAGTTTTTCATGTATTTAACTTATTACGTTCTACACGTAAAAAATGTAGCCTTTCAGTGGTAGTAGACTTGTTTCTTTTTGCACAGAGTTAGACATTGGTAAACCAACGAATATCACATGATAAAAAAAATCCGAAAAATGACTTGCTACCTTTTGCACCGAGGCCGTCCATATAAGTTATCAGCGATTAAATGTGCTCTTAAGTTTTAAAACTTATGAGCAGTTGTGTTAATAAAATTAATAAAGCGTTTGTATACTAAAATACTCGTACATAAAAAATTTGTTTAATTGTATGTGATAATTACTCTTATTAACAATTTTTTTTAGTAAAATAATAATATTATTATTTTACAATAAGTTATGTTCAGTCGAGTTGATTAGTGTTATCACTCCCTTGATATATCACAGAAGTTAACAACACCGATATTTTTTATTTAAACTTTATAGAAAATGAATTTTTTTGATAAATAAAATTAAATAAAAGTAAAAAATTTTTATTATTATGTGGATTTGGGAAAATATTTAAAATGTATAGGATTATATTATAAAATTTAAACTATTAGAATTGTACACCTACACTGTATTCCTGCTAATCACCTTATGGTGGATGCGATAAACTTTTTCAATAAAAAAAAAATAAAAAATAAAGTAGTGGTCACTCTAACATTGTTGCCATTTTGCTAATATTTTACTCGCTCTTGTTCTTATAAATTTTCTCACAAAATTTCCTGCCGACTATACACATGTGCACGGATTGAATACACTGCTCTTCAAAGTTCAAACAAAAAGTTTAAATATGGTGGGGCGCAACAGCAAGTCTAATGTAAAATTACGTGTATTGGAGCATTTCCTAAAAAATTGTATCTTAACTTAAATAATTATTGCAAATATATTAAATTTTTACAAATAAAATGATCTTATTGCATATATTACAAGAATTTTATTTTTAGAAGTCCCCAGGGCAGCGTCCAACTTCGTCTAGATTATTAAGTCATCAATTCGTGACTAGGAGTCGGTCGTCAAATGTTTTAATAGACTTAATTCAACGTACGAAGGCTGCAGTTAGGGATTTGGATAATCTGAATTATAGAAAAATGAAAAAGATTCTTATGGTAGAGAATTGTGAAACAGAAAGTACCATAGGTATGTTATTATTTTAATAATTAACAGTTTTGACGACGGTTATAAAAAATTTTATTTTCAAGACTTAATAAAGTCTTTTCAGCTAGTGAATACAGACTAGGTATCGTTGATTGTATTCATATTGATAAATAACTTTCTTTTATTATTTTTATAAGAGTAAATTATTTGAAAAACAACTTTAAATGTGAATAGATCCTTTTCACCTGCTCAGGTACTACTTCAATTATAACAAATTTAATTAAAGTTTTCTTTTCATGTGCCACATCAGTGGTACATGAAATTGACAATGAATCTTGATTTTAACACATATATGCTACTAAATATCTTTGTATATATATACATATATATATATATATATATATATATATATATATATATATATATATATATATATATATATATATATCGGAAGGAGTACGACCGTCAATCCAATATATATTAAGGATCACTCAGACGAGTGGTGGGTTCTTATATCGGTCTCAAGGTGGAGAAATAAAAAGACAAAGTTGATGGCTACTTTATCTATTTTGAAGACGTCTCGCTTTCGTATTCTGAAAACATCATCAGTTCATCTAAAAAGTACAATATGAAAACCACACAAGCATGGAAAATATGTTATAAGTGTTACCTTAAAAAGATATGTAGCAGTCAATGATATTAAAAATGTGAGAAAGCTCAAGTAAATGGACATTATACGGTAATATTGTATAAACAATCAATTAAACTAACAACAATTAGCAACTTATTAAAACTTAGCACAGCAAAAGAACATGTGGTCTAATATACATGTAATTGTAATTTAACATTAAGCAGAGAATGAAGAACTAAGAATATCATAGATTCACTTCCAACAATATATGCAATATTTATGGTTTGATTTTAACCTTTGGTAGCATTATTAAAGAGATTAATATTAAAATTTAAAAAATAAAGTGTATAATGAAGTTACCTATCAAAGCCTCACGACTGCCGCCGGTAAAATGGCGTTAATTGAAGCAAACGGCGCCAACAACGTGAAAAGACAGCCAACCTTGAGGTCATAAAACTACGACAGAACAGCAAGGTTGAGATACCAACCCAAATTATAGGGCGGTGTATTTGAAAAAATCAAATGAGTTTGGATGATAACCGGTCTGTAAGAAACCAAACAATGAAAGAAATTGGTATTAATAACATCAATTCCTCCCATAAATCAGCTTAGAACGAACAAACACGCCAAAGTCAGTCCAAACTCAGTATATATATATATATATATATATATATATATATATATATATATAATATATATATATATATATATATATATATATATATATATATATATATATATAATCAACACAGTTTATTAGGGTTGCAGTCAGAATATTGGCCGGGATGTTAAAAAAACACTCTTTTGACTTTTTGTCGAGCTTTCGGAATGGTTTTATTCCTTTTACAAGACATATGTGTGGTATAAATGTTGAGTGTCAATGCTTACAAAAATAATCTCAACGACTATGTCTTGAAAAAGGAATAAAACCATTCCGAAAGCTCGACAAAAAGTCAAAAGAGTGTTTTTTTAACATCCCGGCCAATATTCTGACTGCAACCCTAATAAACTGTGTTGTTTGTTTATATCGACAGTCACTAATATCCGGTATTTCTTATATATATATATATATATATATATATATATATATATTATATATATATATATATATTTATATATATATATATATATATATATATATATATATATATATATGTATATATATATATATATATATATACATATATATATATATATATATATATATATATATATACATATATATATATATATATATATATATATATATATATATATATATATATATATATATAATGGCGTGGCCTAGGTGGGGGTTGGCGCGAACATTTCCGACTGTGGAATTTTGATTCGAGGATGGAGGGGGCGATATTTTCTTTATGAGAGGTCTCCATGTAGATGTAGATGTTTGTTGGATGTCAAGGGTGGTGAATATTGGGTTTGTGATGGTTGCAATCATAATATTCATCATCAATGTGCCAATCTGACAGCATCAGAAATCAGGGTGTTGGAGTTGAAGGGTAGAAGAGTCCTTAAACTTTTTTGCGAATCCTGTGAGGAGGGTATTAAAATGATTCCTATGATGAAGAAGCAAATCAGTTCTCTTAAACAAAAGGTGAAACAACTTATTGATAAAATTAGCTCACTAGAACTGCTTAGAGATAACAAAGCCACAGACCTTGACACCATCATCCAGGAAGTGGAGGAACGTAAATTCCGTGAAAATAATATTATTATTTATAACCTCCATGAAACCAACTCTAGCACAGCACCAGCAAGAATTGAAGAAGATATGAAGAAAGTTAAACAAACTTTAAGCGTGATCAATCCCAATATTCAAGTTTAAAAAGTCATTAGACTTGGTAATATCAAGAATAATATGTCACGTCCACTTAAAGTAGTCCTTGAAAATAAGAATGTAGCACTATGAATTTTAAAAAATAAAAATAAACTTGCAGCATCCAATATTAAGATTAGCTCCGATTCCACCTATCTACAGAGAAAATACCTTAGTGAACTTCGTACTAATTTGGCAGATAGGGTTTCAAAAGGTGAAGAAAATCTTACCATTAGGTACATTCGTGGAGTACCAAAAATAGTAATCCAGAAAAAAAACTGAATTCCAGGGGTACCTCCCACATTGTGTCTAATGAACGAACAGTATATTATCAGAATGAATTACTGGATATTAGTGACTGTCGATATAAACAAACAACACAGTTTATTAGGGTTGCAGTCAGAATATTGGCCGGGACGTTAAAAAAAACACTCTTTTGACCTTTTTGTCGAGCTTTCGGAATGGTTTTATTCCTTTTTCAAGACATAGTCGTTGAGATTATTTTTGTAAGCATTGACACTCAACATTTATACCACACATATGTCTTGTAAAAGGTATATATATATATATATATATATATATATATATATATATATATATATATATAATGTGTTTTTTTATCGTATTTTGTAACACATAGTATAAAATAGATTTTAATTTTGAAATTCAACATTTCAACAACATTCAAAACAACAAATACATTGAGATCTATTTTGTCCAAAACCAAACCTAACAATGAACAAGAAAGGACAAAGAATTGCATTTATAAAATACCTTGTGAATGCAACCAGTTTTATTAAGGTGAAACATCAAGACCAATATATGTTAGAATAAGTGAACATTAATCTTATATTAATAGAGAATTTGATAGATCTTGTAACGACAATATTTTGCTTACCTCAGGGTAAGAACATGAGGGGTAGAAGGTTGGGCAAACAAAATAATCGTAACAAGTGCGAACGACACTCAGTTGGTTATTGGAGAGCTAGGTCGTGGATAAGTTGAAATAAAGGGTTTTGGATTGGGGTATCTACTACTTGAAACTAAGGGATACTTACATAAATCTCCTGGGCAATTGATAAAACAAACAGATTAAAAATAAACTGGGAACACCTCAAGAAATTTGATATAGGGCGCCACTTGAAGGATCCTAGCTTACAGAAGGAAAGAAAAAAATTCTTCCCTAGTATCTAAAATAACAAAAAGGTTAGGAGATTTTTCTAAATAAAATAAAAAATAGATTAGAGAAACAAATCTAAATTTATTATTGTCTCAAACAGTTTTCAAAAATACAGCTTACAAAGCAATACAGCTTACAGCAACAAAGGCATATTATATAAAAATAGCTGTCAAATACAAATGACAAAAAACTTACATATCTGTTTACAAAAGGTTACAAAATTCTCCGAAATGGTTCCTAGTAGATAATGTGGCCAAATTTTATGGATATCCTTTTATAAAAAATAAAATTTAATCTTTACTACAAATCAAAATAGATTAAAAATCAAACTGTCATACGTCAAAACAAACATTTTTAAAACAGGATAAAATTATGACATGACAGTTTAAACCAGGCCCTAACATAATATTTATTTTAATTACAAATTTAAAGAAAAAATAATTTATAAAAGAAAGCAAATTTTGTCTTTTTAAAAGCAAATGTCTATTTTTACTTTAAAAATTAATAACGTTACCTCAGTTCACACATGTTAACTTAAACTTTTGAACAACTGGCTAATTTCTGCGGGGTATCTAACTGCACATCAACGGAAAGCTTTATTGGAAGCTGAAACTGGCACATCCAAATCAAAACTGCTTCAATATCATTCTACGTGGGGTAAAAGGCATCTCGGAAAGGAACTGGATTTCTCAAAAAACGAAAAACAAGCAGGAACTAATTTCGTTCACTTCTCAAACATTATAAATCTTCAGCAAAATCAAAACAGTGGTTAGTGGTCACTCTTTCAGAAACGACATATTACGTAGAGTGAAAATTCCACCATTTTTGGCGAATAAATGCCGGCTTACCACATCACAATTAAACAACCTTTCCCTTCGAGCAATTATTCATCACTTCACGGATAATAATTGAATACAACATCGTCATACAAATCACAAGGAAACGTTCACTATTCTTCAACTAAACTCGAACATGGTCACAACATAAAACTGTGGAATTCTAAGTGGGTCATTCAACGGTAGTACTAAAAAAACTTCAGATGTGTCACTAACATGGTCTCACAATCGACATAAACAAAATTTTCACAATAAACGGCGGCAGGTACTTTCACCGCAGCAAATCAAAACGTCACAATGGACAATGCCAGTATTTGTACCTCCGCTTCCACCAAATCATCAACACTACAACAAGAAGGAATGCTATTGAGACTCTATCGCCAATAGTCTTACTTCAACACATAGCAAGGCTTATTCTTTCTATTAATTCACGGAAAGGGGATGCTGCTACGCAGTCTTACACAACAACAGAAATATCCAAGGATACACAAATCCAGGTCACATGCCTGTACGTCCTATATGACATTTCAACAACACAATACTCAAATCACAAACTAATACATTTCAAACCATCAACATAACTTCACTACAACATCTGACCACACACAGAAACAAAACTAAAAGACAGAAGAAAACATCACAATACTTCCGCTATGTATTCTCAACAAATCGGCCTTAGCCAGGAATACACGAAGTCGTATCATCACTCTCTTCTACGTGTACACAAAAAAGAACTAGGGAGAAACACAAGACTAACAAACAAAAGAAAAATAACAATACTCCGCTTTGTCACTAACAAATCGGCCTTAGCCAAGGACAAACGGAATCGTATCATCATTTCCTCTTACTTATAACACAGAATAGGAACAAAAAAAACACGGGGAAACACGTAAATAACAGACATAAGGCAAATAACAAGACTTCGCTTTGTCACTAACAAATCGGCCTTAGCCATGGACAAACGAAATCGTACTATTACTTCCTCCTACTGATAAAACAAAAAACAACACGAAAACACACGGACTGTAAAATCAGAAGCATTTTCTTTTTTGGGGCTAAAAAAAAATTCACACATTGCCTGGACTATTAAACTTTAAAGATACGAAAAAATTTGACCTATATTTTTCGTACAACAGCTGATTTCTGATTTCTGAAACGCAATAAATTGCTCAAACACTCAATAAGAAGACGAAATAGATAACTTATAAACACTTAAAGAAAGGACAGCGTCTACATACGAAATAAATTATTTCGTTAACGTAAACAAAATTCTTTTCTCAGATATGGGATACTTACTTTAAGACGAACAAGAATAAACAAACTTGATATCGTTCACATTTAAAAATGCCGACAATAAGGAATGACATGATTACAAATATGTATTTTTTAATTCACAAGGAAGTAGACGAAAATTATTTCTACATAATTTTACGAAAACTGGACATAGAAGAAAATGGAAATCGTAGCAGTTAACTTGGAATATAATTGATTTAACCGAACAATGGATAAAAAGCAAATCACAATATAACTGAAAATACAATTCGAAGCAAACTCAGACGAACTTTACATACAGGGCGGGACAAAAATACTAAAACAATGATTGGGTGAAAGCAAATACACAATGTATACAAAACAATAGACTCGATAAACTTCACATACAGGGTGATACAAAAATACTAATAATATTGACAACTTGACTTTTGAGTGAGCTACACAAAATAACACAACATAAAACACCTTGCTCTTGTTCTGAAAACTAAATGAGACTGCTCCTAGGCAAAACTAAACAGCACCTCCGACCACGAGTATAACACTTGTCATCATTCAGATACAAGACAGGAAACACAAAAGGGGATTCAGGGAAACACAATCTCCTATTAACCCGTGGCATTACATACGCCGTCAAAACTGGTTAATTAGGGAACAACAGGGGAACACAGGGGACTACTCTTCACATTCACAATCTCCTACTAGCCCGTGGCATAACACAAACGCCGTCAGAGAGGGCCTAGAGGAAACAATAAAATGGCTTAGGACAAAAGACAAAACACAACTCTACTCATCAGCTCAAAGAAAAGTCACTCAAACAATAAACACATTTACTCAAAATGACCAGACAAAACAAAATTACAAAAACCGATTTTTCTGTAAGGTCCGCTTGCCATTATGCTAAATTCAGTACTGAATTTAGCACTAAAAATATTGTATCTACAAATTAGGTGCGCGCGCCGTTTCAGTACTAAAAATTAGAACATGTTCTAATTTCTTGTACTAAAAATGATCCAATATTAACTAAAACTGAGGTTATGTTACGTATGTTTATGTTTTGTTTTTAAATATGTGGAGTCAAAAGCAAATAGAAAATTTAATCGAACTATATAAAGCAAATTCTTGTTTATATGTGCCAAAACATCCATTATACAAAAATAGGAATGGGAGAGTAAAAACTTTGGAAGTAATAAAGGCGAAATTGTACAAACCCCTGTTTGTTTTGTTTACTCTAATCATAAAACTATAAAACAAACTTCAGATATAGTGGTGGGTAGTTCCGGAACGAACTAGTTCCTGGAACTAGTTCATTTTATATTATAAATGAAATAGTTCCGAAAATTAAATGGAACTAGTTCCGAGGAACTATTAACGTCACTCCTGATCTTCTATTTGATACCGTCATTTGTGAGCGAACTGCATATCTAAGTATTTCTTCGATCGACGAAAACGAAAAATGAACTAGTTCCGAGCCGGAGCCGATTAGTGGATGAACTAACATAGTTCCGAGGAACGAGGAACTGTATGATAATCGTGATCGGTCCGGTATGCGATGCTTGATCGTTGGCTGTAACTTCAGCTTGTAGGTACACACATACGTATAGGTATACATTATACTGTGCTTAGATTAATTTATTATAATTGTGTGTAGTAGTTATAGTTATTGTTAAATTATTTACGGGTCATGATATTTTTAGAGTTTAGTTTAATTGTTATTTAATTATTGAATTTTAAGAAATTTTTACGCTTATAGTTTCAAAAATAAATATTTTTAAAAATCATATGATACACATGAGTATGATCCTGTTTGGCTTTCGCGTGCTTGTATTGACAATTGGGAATATGTAAAATGAATGTAGTTCTTACACCCAACGATATAATTAAATTTTACGACTTCCTGTCTTCTATGTCGAAAAAAATTGCTATGTAAGTAAAGTATATAAATATATACAACGTGTTTAACATCGCACAGATTTTGTTTATAAATAAATCTTTGAAGAACAAATTCTTAGAGAGAAAATAAATAAATAACAAATCAACAATCATAGAAAAATAATAGCATTTTGATTTAAAATTCAGCAAAATATGTTTAGATAAAGTAAAAAACCACTTCGTTATTTTCGTGAAATAATTATTTAAACCAATGCCTTCGAATTTATTTTATATTTCGAATATCGAACCTAAACACTCGATCCGATTCATATCAAGATTGATCACACCGATCTGATCGCAAAGTTAGTCATAGTTCCAAAGAACTAGTTCCAGGAACTAGTTCCTTTTTAGGAACTAGATCTAAGGAACTAGTTCCTAGAAAGGAACTATGAAGCCCACCACTATTCAGATAGGTTAAACTGTCAATACAAAATTGGTAGAGCGCATGCCTACAGGCTAATTAAAATCAAGATAGTTGCAAACACCAACATACATTTTTCATACTAAATAGACTCGCGCAACTAACTAATATTTTTAGCACTGAAATCAGTACTGAAATTAGCATAATGGCAAGCGGACCTAAGAAATGTCAAATCAATCAAAAATAAATGGCACAATAACGGTACACTTAATTTGTTACTGTAAATAACTTAAAATTCTTCTCAATATCAAAACATTATTTAAAATTCAATTTAAATATTCAAACTCAAAATATTTGCTTTCATTTACCAATACACATAAAATACATATAGAAATATTTCTACAGTACATGAAATAAAAGAAACAACATTACATATGTCAATATACAACAAATACATCTGTTGATATACAATAATACATATGGAAATACAAGAACAATACATAGAAAAAACATCAATACATATGTTGATACAAAATACATAAACAAACTGTTTGTGGGACATCGGGGCACTATTCGAAAGACAGGGTTTCATATAAATGGCTAAAAATTAGGGAAACTGAAAAAGATATGTGGCTTCAGGAAAAGGGTCAAAAATCTAAAAATTAAGGGATATTCAAAAGCCTCGCACGTTGGGAGCTAAATATATATATATATATATATATATATATACTCTTCTTCTTCTTTACCCTTCTTGCCCTGGTTTTGAGATTTGTGTACCCAGTTGAAAGTTTTATTGTTGATGACGGACTGTAATGATTTTTTTGTTCTTTTGGAAGATTATGGTGATTCTTATGTCCCCTTGGAGATCTGTAATTATGTTTTTGTTTATTTTGAAGTGTTGTAACTTTTTTGTTTTCTTTGGAAGACTTACGATTTTTTTTTGTTTCTTTTTAAAGTATTTAGTTTGAGACTGAACTGATTGGTATTGATTATGGCTTGTATGCCATGTGCCCCTGTTCTTTTTTCTTTTCCAAGATTATGTATTAGCGTTTTGGATTTATTTTCTTCTTTTGTCCTTTTGGGAGTTTCCTGACTTGGAAATTTTTCGCTGTGTCGATCCCAGAGGATATTTCTATGGAACTATTGGCCATCCTGTTTTCTTCTGTTTGTGTTTAATTTTCAACCAGTGGTTGAAAATTCATTGCTTGACTGTTATAGTCAAGTTTGTTATTCTTTGATATTGTTTTGGTTATCTATTATGTGGATAACCATAGCGAAGCTTGTCTAAGCTATGTTGTTGGCCACCCGCCTTTATTGAGCTGGAAGCATCTCTCTTTTCGCTCCCAGAAACTTCAACACTGGTCTGTTCCACGTTTTGGTTAGGCTAGAGCCATTTTAGTAGAAATCTGCCATTGTGTCGTTGTGCTTAAGAGCCAACGAACTGTACCTGGTGCCGATTCGTCAAATCGAGCATCCAGTTTTATTTTGTATGTTATTGTGTTAGTACCATAAACAGTTATGATGAGTAGTTTTGGTTATGATTTTTGTTTGTTATTTTTTGTTCTGTTTGAGTTATTGAAGTCATTATGTGTTGTTGCAGTAGTTAGAAAATGCTACTGTTGTTCCAACCTGATTGTTGTTCGCCCTAAACGAAAACTTTTCCCGTTAGTCCAGTTTTCGCTCTTACGTGGGGGTATTGTAGCATTTTCAATTTCATTGATTCTTTTGAAGTATATTGAAGTCCCCTCGTATACGAAATATTAAAATCACCTTATATATTTTTGATAGATCTAAAAATATTTCGTACGTATTTAAACCCAAATATCTTTTCATTTCTTTCTTAGGTCGGCCAAGTTGAAATAAACCATTTTAGAGTTGTTTATTTATTTTAACTTCCTCCGCAAATTCTTGTTT
Source organism: Diabrotica balteata (assembly GCA_918026665.1). Classification (NCBI taxonomy): domain Eukaryota; kingdom Metazoa; phylum Arthropoda; class Insecta; order Coleoptera; family Chrysomelidae; genus Diabrotica; species Diabrotica balteata. The sequence goes on along the minus strand of OU898280.1, from coordinate 70,504,405 downwards.
CATTAGAAGCCGCAATTTTAATGCGTTGCAAAAGGATATGTACGTCGTTTCGTGGTGTCTTGTTATGTCAGCGTTTGTATGTATGCGTTCAATTTTAATAGAATTTCTTCACTATCGTTGGAGCAGCTTTCAAGAGCGGTTTAGCGTTATGTCCAAATTTACGTCGAATTTATAAAGTATTCTGTTTTTGTCTTTTGTTATGAAGAATATGTAGCAGTTTGTTATTGGTTTTGTGGCAGTAAATGCTTCAATTATTAATGTTTTGAGTGAGGATTGGAGGACATCGTCGTTTTGATTTTTTTTTGTTCCCGCTTTTATCCAAGGCTTTTGGCAGTTTGGAGATGGAGGTTTTCGTGATGCAGAGAGAGTGGAGCCCTCAGTTCCAGTTATGGTTTCAGAAACTTAAGTGTGATCATGTGAATTAAGGTAACATTTTGTTCAAATTTTAAACTAAAGACAGACATTTTTTTTATAAAATAATAATTGCTTTCGTTGACATTTAAAATTGTAAATTTTAGGTTTTGAGTAAAGCTGTCAATTTGTGTTTAGTTTTTTTTTTGAAATTTAATGTTAATTTATGACAGCTCGTTTTAGTATTTTTGATGTTGATTTGTTTTGTTTTTTTTTTTAAAAGGTTAACCTCCATGCAATTTTGTAAGTTTTCTAGCAATGGAGTTTGTTAATGGATGATACATGTAAGTTTTTGAATTTTGTATTTCTCCATTTTGTAACTGTTTGTGGTGACACATAAATAAAAGTTAAATTTTGTTGTCTTAACTTTTTATTTATTTTTTTTTGAGCCAAACCTTTTTTGATTCTTATTTGAAAAAGATATGTTTTTTATGTTTTGATTTTGTTTTCTAATTATTTCCCTAGTTACAACTAGTGGTTGTAATAGGCATAATTAGGCACCTCAAGTGGCGCCCTATATTAAATTCCTTGAGGTGTTTCTTGTTTATTTTTATTTTGTTTATCCCAAGAGCCCTTTATTTCATTTTTTTTTGTAGTTGCCCCATTCCAATGCACCTTATCTTTTACTTATCCACGACCCCAGCTCTCCTACGAAACCCTGAGTGCCGTTCGCACAAGTAGCGATTATTTTGCTTGCCCTATCTCCACCCCAATAGTTTCTTCCACCAATTTTCTACCCCTGTATTAATGCCCCCTGTGGTAGGCAAAATATTTCCGTTACAATCTCAAATATGTAAACACGCATGGGATAATCAACAAACGGATGGTAAAAAAAGAAAAATCAAAGAAGCGGCTCTAATTATGCTAAATGACACCAATTGTGTCGCAAATTCCTCGCAGAATGTAGTAGGATCTGGTTACAGATATTGAAAGAGGAAGTGATTAGTATTAGTAAGTCAGTAACATATAGAGGATATATAATTTATGTTTTTTAAAGAACAAACATATAAAATTTGAGTTTGGTGTTTATTGAAGGTAAACTAAATGCACGACCAAATACTTACCATGTCGGGATAGTATTATGAGGTTTTTTTCCTGGTTTTTCCCTTATAATTTACCATGGAATCAATAACAGGAGAATTTTACTTTCATCATGGCATGTGTTTGTCTTTTTAAAGACGAATTACATGCTATGATTTTTTATGTTAAAGTTGATTTCACGTAGTCGAATGAACTATCTTATAAGTAAAGTCGTCTACTTTAAAATGCATAATGTATGTCTGAATTGTCAATATAAATGAGTCAGATAAAATTAAATTATTAGAAGAATTTTTCACTAAGTAACAAAAAACAAAATTTGTTTAATTTACTGTTTGTATTTTGAGAACGATTTCCGAAGTGGAAATTGAAACGTCAATGAACGTATTTTAACCTTTAATTGTGGCTTATTCCCAGTTAAATTAAGACATTTTTAAATGTTTAACAGTCTTTAGCAGTTCTCTATCTTTGTTGACGCTCCTTAGTACTTCTTCATTAGTTTTCCTTGCTGTCCAAGGTATCTTCAGCATTCGTCTATGAACCCACATTTTCAATGCTTCAATTTTGTTCATGATCGATACTTTTAGAGTCCACACTTTTGCACTATACAAAAGTACGGACCAAACATAGCACTTAACCATTACTTGCCTTAGTTCTAAACTGAGATGGTTATTGCAAAGAAATAACTTCATTTTTTTTTAAGTAGTTTTAGTAATTGCTGTTCTACGTTTTATTTTTATGTCTGGATCTAGTTGGTCCATTAACATAGTTCCCAAATATGTCATTTTGTAAACTTTCTCAACTTGACTCCGTTTAATTGAAGCTTTGCATCGGGATGTGGGTAACGACTAAACACTTAAAATTTAGTTTTGTTTGAGTTTATTTTAATGCCCATTTCCTCTCCTACCTCGTGAATACGATCAAGCAGAATTTAAAGAACTTTTATTATCTGATAGAATTACTGTATCGTCTGCATATCTAATCACATTAAGTAGTTCCCCGTTGATTTTTATTCCATATTGTTGTCTCTCAATTGCCTTTTTAAATAATTGGTCCGAGTAAACATTGAACAATGTTGGCGACAAAATGCAATCTTGTCTGACTCCTCGTTGTATAGAGATTTCATCGGTGTCTTCTTCTTCTTCTTAGAGTGTCGTCTCCGTACGGAGGTTGGCAATCATAATGGCTATTTTTATTTTAAAACTTGCTGCTCTAAACAAATCAATCGATCTGCATTGTTACCAATCACGTAGATTTAACCATGAGTTCTGCCTTCGGCCAAAAGATCTTCTTCCTTGAATCTTTCCCTGTATTATCAGTCTCAAAATTTCATAGTTTGGTCCCCTCATCACGTGGCCTAGGTATTCCAATTTTCTGGTTGTATACTGGTGATTAGTTCTGTTTCTTTACTAATCCTCTCCAGTACTTCTTTATTTGTAATTCTATCAGTCTATGATATTTTAAATACTCTGCGGTATAACCAGAGTTCGAAGGCCTCGATTATTTTTAAATTAGATTTTTTTAATGTCCCAAGTCTCAGCTCCATATAATAATATTGAAAATATATAACAGCGAATGGTACGTAGTCTGATCTCCAAATTTAGATTTTTGCACTTTAGGAGTGGCTTCATTCGTATAAATGCTGATCTGGCAATCTATGTTCGCCTGTTTATTTCTACAGTATGAACATTGGTTTCATTGATCAAAGTTCCCAAATACTGATATTTTTCTACTTGTTCTATCACGTTACCATTTATTGTCAATAGGTGACGTATATTGTGTGGCCTTTTTGTAATCAGCATGTACTTCGTTTTTTTAGCGTTTATAGTAATTCCCATCTCAGCACTATTCATACTCAAGCTTTCGATAAGATGTTGTAGATCGTCTGTACTCGTTGCTATGTCACAGTGTCGTCTGCATATCTTAAGTTGTTAATTAATTTTCCGTTAACGGTGACTCCCGCTTTGATATTATTGAGCGTATTTTGGAAAATTTCTTCAGAATATAAGTTAAACAAAAGTGGTGATAAAACACATCCCTGTCTAACTCCTCTACAGATCCTCATTTCTTCTGAGTGTTGCCCATCAATTTGAACTATGGCACTTTGGTTCCAATATAATGTTTGCACTATATTTATGATTTTACTGTCAATGCGCTTGTTCATAAGTATTGATATTAATTTTTCATGTGTTACTTTATCGAAAGCTTTTTCGTAGTCAACGAAGCACAAGTGTAGATCAACATTTACATCCCGACATCGCTGAATCAATATGTTGATGGCAAATAGTCCTTTTCGAGTATCTTCATCGGTGTAGTTATCTCCAATTTTTACATTACATTATTAACATTTAAAGCAAAGAAAACACTACTTACACTAACTTTATTCACACTTAATACAATTAAAGCCTAAGAAAAGACAACCTAAACAATTTTTAACAATTCATTATACCAAAAACACTTAATAACGAGTACTTCCACCTCTACATCTACTTACATCTTCACAGGGACGAGGCATACTTAAAATCAAACGACGTATTTGGTCTTGACCAATTGTATCCCAAACTTCTCTCACCATAATTGCTATGTGATCAAGACATATTGTGATTGTCGGCTCCTGAGTTGGCTATCAATGATATACAATAAATGGATTTAGATAAGTGCTATAGGGTGGCTAGTTCATGATTTGTATTTCAACCTCGTCCAAATAATAACAGACCACAAGAGAATTGTTTCCTATGTAAAAAACAAGTGGAACTATATGGATAGACAAAATGTCTAATATACCTTTCAATTGTAAAGGAAACCATTCGTAAAGCAACAAGATCCATTCACGCTGTAAGAGATATTCTTCTCCAAACCATTACAGATCCTCTATTGCAGCGATACTCAACCTTTTTTTCCCTGGGCCGCATAGTAGCTATTGCCACAGCTTGCGGGCCGCAATCTAGGTGAAGTAGTATATATATAATATGTAATAACATTTGAAAGCTTGAGATATAAAAAATAGTCTTCTAGAACGACCCTTTTATTGACTCCAACTCACCGAAACGAAAATTTATATATATATATATATATATATATATATATATATATATATATTATATATATATATATATATATATATATATAATTGGAAGATTCAAAACGGAACATACGAATTATTAATACAATTATTAAGATCGCCTGACCTGCAATTACCCAGTGTAAATTTCAATATAACGTCGCGATGTCTTATAATTAATTCATTTGTTCGACTGGATTGCTACTCCTTCGCGATTTCTAGAAGCGTATTCGACAGGTGTACGTCGACACTGTTGTCTATCGTCCACTGATTTTCTGTGTTTTTGTGCAGATAATAACAATGTTTTATTAATAACAATTTTTTTGTGTTCATTAGATATTATTTGAATTGGTTAGTGTATAGTTTAATATATTTATTATTCCAAATATTGTTGATAATTTAAAATTTAAAAGGATGTATATGATACATCAAAATCTACAGATTTTTGCAGAAGGTATCTATCGATTTGGCAACAGTCCCAAGGAACATCACTGGCCGAGCAAAACAAATACATGCCCTTTGCTTTGCTTCTCATTATAACGCCATAAGCTAAAATAAAAGTAGTGTTTCTAACCATAAACCATGTATACAAACAAAGAAAAAGTACAAATTTTAAAATGGTATTTTGGGGGCAATTCGTACCGTGATATTATAAATTTATTTACTTGTGCCTATGAAGATAGGCCAATACCGACACAATCAACTATTAGTCGTATTATTAAAAAATTTAAATCGTTTGGTTGTGTACAAAACTGTCAAAAATGTACGGATCTACCACGAGAGAAAATAATCAACGAAGTTAGGCAAAATAGGGAAATTGATGTCTGTAGTCTTGCTGAAACTAGTGATCCTTGTTCAAGCAAAACTATTGCTGAAGAAGTTGACATGAATGATAGGACTGTCAGGAATATTTTGAAACGGAATGGTTATCGTTGTTTTAAGGTTTCAACAACTCAAGAGTTATTAGCCGAGTACAATTTCAAGCGTATGGAATTTTGTGAACTGATGATGAATAAACAAAATGAAAGTGAACATTTTTTAAAAAACATTTTGTTTACCGATGAATCGACATTTTCGTTACATCGGAAACATAATCCTTCTATCGTACGATATTGGTCTCGGCATAATAAACACTTGAGTATTCCAGTACGAACACAGTATCCCCAAAAACTTAATGTTTGGACAGGTATTTTGGGGGATTATATCGTCGGTCCATTTTTTATTGATGGTAATTTAACGGGAAATAAATATTTAGAATTGTTGCAAAATCAAATTATTCCAGCAGTTCAATTACTTCCTGTCAACTTTGACGATATTTGGTTTCAGCAAGACGGCTGTCCTGCTCACAATACACGAGCAATTCAAAATTATTTAGAAACCATTTTTGGAAATAAATTAATTTCTTCTCGTGGTACGATCAAGTGGCCTCCCAGATCACCAGACTTATCCCCAAATGATTTTTTTCTTTGGGGATATTTAAAAACAAGTATTTATCGACATGGTTTTAAAAGAGCCCGAAATTTAGCGGAATTGAGGGACAAAATAATTCATCTTTGTGGAAGCATTAGACCGGAACTGCTCAGGGATATGAGACTATCTTTGTATAACAGATTTGGTTATTGCTCCGCAGAGAGGTGGAATATTTGAACCTCTATTACGTTGAAATTTTGTTTTTAATATTATTATGTTACTTTTGGAATTCGTTTTTATTTTAATTTTTAGAAATCTACTTTTTTTTATGCCATTATGGCAATAAAATATAACAATTTCTTTTAATAAAATAATATTTTAATTCCATATCTACGTAATATTGTAGATTTTTGGCGCTTTGAGATATAGCCCCTACTGTATTCCGTTTTATACTAGCAGCGGCTTGGCGAGATGCAAGCAGATGCAAGATTTTATTATTCTATGATCGTTTGTGTTTAGTAAGGTGCGCACGTGCGCAGCAGTCGAAAAATATCGACTGGAGAAGGAGTCCAGTCGAACAAATGAATTAATTATAAGACATCGCGACGTTATATTGAAATTTACACTGGGTAATTGCAGGTCAGGGGATCTTAATAATTGTATCAATAATTCGTATGTTCCGTTTTGAATCTTCCAATACTGTATATATATATATATATATATATATATATATATATATATATATATATATATATATATATATATATGTGCATTTGTATCCTGTTTGCCTCCGTACATACAACAGACGTCCCTCCCTCCACCAAAACTAGAGGGAGTATATGCACATATAATGCATCATTAATCTTATTTTGATGTATATTATAAAGGCAAAGAAAGAGGGGTAAATATTTATTAACCTAATTTTATACAGATATTTTATTTGTGTAGTTCTTGTTTGCCTCCATACACTGAACGTACTCTTTGGTCTCATTTGCATATTTTATATGATGTTGCAAGTGCGGCTCCGCCTCTGTAGATGTTGCCAAATTTATCGTGTTATTATAGTGATCGCGACATAATATGATTCATACTTAACATTTTCGTATTTCTAGTTTGAAATTTATTTGCACTTTTTCTTTTCGTCTTTTTATTATGTATTGTACAGTCGTTAGGTTTCTCTTTATAATATTCGCAACATTTTGTTGTGTTTTACCTTCCCTGTTATTCTTTAATAGTGTTGGTATTGATAAAGATTATCAATGCGTAGTCGCTTTCGTCTGGTGGTTTCCCGAGTTCTATGACTTTTTTTCGGCGATTAACAAGCTGGTCGAACTCTGTCTCATTTCTCAATATAGTGTGATCATACACATTATACAGTTTACCTATTTAAATACTTTTATAAATATGTCAGAACTGACAGGATTAAAAAGGTAAGTTTAAAAATATCTAATGTTAATTAAGATTATAATTTCAATTACTATTATCTTATTGTCTTCAGTAAATCAAACAATGATGTTATGGCCAAGGTACCCCGAACAGGAGGGAGGATTTTATTGGAACTTGCTAACGAGTTACAGTGCCTCACAGTAAATATGGTCATTCGTTTGAAACATGTTTATTGCGAAAAATATCTACATTTAAAATTAATAAACTCAATGTTGTAATACAACTTTTAAAATAAATAATATGACAATAAATTAAACAAAGTTTTCCAACCACAGAAACATAAGCGCGCTCAAATTTTGGTCGCTTGCTCTAATAAAATAAGGGAATGTTCTAGATTACTAATTGAAATGCGCCGACATACCGAGAAGAAAAAAATACCTTTTTTTACATATTAAACCCTATCCTCTTTGATACCGTTGTAGCAAGTACAAGACTAATAAGCGGTTACAACGAGCTAACTAAAATCTATAATGCTCGAAGTTTGGCCATGTATTTGGGAACTACACTAAAGCAAATATGTGATTTGTGTAGTCATTTGTTAATGAAGGATCACCCCTATATTTTTTGTAACGATAAAGACGCAAAACTAACAAATTAAAGAGATTCAAGTTGGTAGTGAATAGTCAGTGGAGTTTTGAAACATCGTCATTAGCTATTTGCTTAATGATATTTAATTATGTCTCAAAGTTGTATTTTGACATCGGAATTTCTGTTAATTGATGTATTATATTGTGATATGCTACCAGTTTATGTTGTGTTGGATGGGATGATGAGTTGTGTATAGTCGTGTCAGTATGGGTAGGTTTATGAAATACGAGAAGTCATGTTTGTTTTTTTTTAAGTCTGATAATTTTTAAATCTAAAAAAATTATGGATTGGTTTTGTTCTGTTTCTATTGTAAATTCAATATGACTATGAAGTGAATTAATATACGATAAAAATTGATTGAGTTGCCTGTTAGTTCCTGTAAAACATACCAGTACGTCGTCTACGTATCTCCACCAATATAAACTGTTTAAATACGCGATGTTTTGAAATCTTTGTCTCTAGATGATCCATAAAAATATCTGATAGCAATGGGCTTAGAGAATTGCCAATTATAAGTCCTACGCTGTTATTTGCATATATTTGATTATTAAAATTAAAGTAGTCCTGGTTTATGCAAACTTCAAGAAGAGGTAAAATTTCAGATGTAATTATTGGATTAGTACTATTTTGGTCTAAAAGGTTTTTTACTAGAATAAAAGTTTCTGTAGGAGGGATACTAGGAAAAAGATTTTTTACATGATATGAAATTAATCTGGAGTTCTCAGGTAATAAATGTAAAAAATTTGACGTAAAAAATCTTTTTTCTAGTATCCCCCCTACAGAAACATTTATTCTAGTAAAAAACCTTTTAGAACAAAATAGTACAAATCCAATAATTACATCTGAAATTTTACATCTTCTTGAAGTTTGCATAAACTAGGACTACTTTGATTTTAATAATCAAATATATACAAATAACACTGCAGGACTTATAATGGGCAATCCTCTAAGTCCATTGCCACAGATATTTTTATGGATCATCTAGAGACAAAGTTTTTAAAACATCCCGTATTTAAACAGTTTTTATATTGGTGGAGATACATAGATGACTTACTGGTATGTTTCACAGAAATTAACAGGCAACTCGGTCAATTTTTATCGTATATTAATTTAATTCAGTCATATTGAATTTACAATAGAAACAGAACAAAATCAATCCATAAATGTTTAGATTTAAAAATTATCAGACTTAAAAACAAACATGACTTCTCCATATTTCATAAACCTACCCATACTGACACGACTATACACAATTCATCATCCCATCCAACACAACATAAACAGGCAGCTTATCATAGTATGTTACATAGATTAACAGAAATTCCGATGTCAAAATACAACTTTGAGATAGAATTAAATAGCATTAAGCAAATAGCAGTAAACAACGGATACAACGAACAAACAATTAATAAAATGTTAAATCAAAAACTACACAAGAAAGCCCTGAAATTAGTATTTCCACCACCAGAGAAAAAACACAGTATCTTTTGTTCAATTATATATACAGGCAAATAATCAACAAAAATAGCCAAACACATAAAAAAGAAAGGAATAACACCAGCTTTTCGAACAAATAACAACCTAGGCGAATATATTAAAAACAACAAGGGCCAAAATAAAAAACACTTACACAGTGGTATGTACAAACTTAAATGTGGCGACTGCCCAAAAACTTATATCGGTCAAACTGGTAGAAACTTTAATAAACGAATAGCAGAACATAAAAGGGCTTTCAATAATATAAAAACAGATTCTACATACGCACGTCACCTTCTAGATCACAATCATTCTTTTAATGACGAGTTTAAAATTCTCCACATTCAAAATAAAGGCCTTAAGCTATCCTTGTTAGAATCTATGGAAATCAACAAATTAAAAAACACAGATATAATTCTGAATGACCAAGTTGAGACAAACAGTTCTCGCCTCCCCAATATATTTCATTAGAGACTATAAAGTGTAGACGCATGCCAAAAATAGATCACTTGAGAAAGTCAATCAGGCGAAACAGTGGTAGTGATAAGAGTTTTAAATAAATTTTGTGGAAGTTTGAAAACAAAGTTTTCAGTGTTTTATTGTTACCTAAAATGAATTTCCAGCGAGTAACGATCAAATCCATCAATTATTTAAAAGATATATTGCTTAAACAAATACAACAGAGATATTTGCAGTATTTTGGACACATTGCTAGAAGAACAGGCACGATGAAAAAACTTATAATCGAGGGCAGATTTAAAGGGCAAACATCTGGGAGATGATCTCCAAGCCGTTGGGTGTATCAAACAGGAACACTGAGTAACCAAGGGTTACATGATGCCGAACAACTAGCCCAGGACCGGAAAGGATGGAAAGAAATCGTAAAAAAAACTATAAAATTCTGATGGTGTCACCAAATCCCAAAAGGGATTGGGAAGGATAAACAAGGGAGCTCGCATATTTATTCACAACGTAAAATATTGTCAGTTCAGAGAGATACGTGTAGCAAACACTTTTGCCAGTTGTGCGCGCTGATTCATTTAGATAAATGAATGGTACAATGTACAGAAGTTTAAAAAAACTGTACGCATAATATGAGCAACATTAACATCAAAATAAAAGAATAAGAATAAGGACAAGGTTAATAAAATATAAAATTGTAAGGTACGTTTAGTACAATAAAAGTATGCTTCATAATAATGTATGTGCTATTACTATTAAAGCAATGTACGTGGAGAAAAAATTAAAACTTGTCTTTTTAGACTTTCTAATTTAAATCACGGACATGAAAACTTACACTATTTTATAAATAGATAAAACAGATATGTACCTAGGATCTGATAAATTTAAGATTACCCCGTAACTATACGAATTTATTCAAATGCATACTTGCTATCACGTCTATCACGGTGCGGAAAATAAAACAATAAATATTAGCGTTTCAGTTTCTTATGACTAGCTATTCATAATAATTATTGTATATCAGGTCCCGACTACATTACGTCATTAAATGATTGCGATGTCGCCACAGCTAAGAGGTGAAGTGAACCGCTGAACATAGCGTATATTTCGGAGGCGAACTCGTAAAATCGGAGGTAAACTCGAACTAAGGATGCAGCAATCGGAGGTGTATGGGTAGCAAATGCACATATATATATATATATATATATATATATATATATATATACATTATTTTCAGAATACTGATTTCAAAAATGTATAATACTTTCGCAAAATTTCGGTCAAATGCTTTTTAAATGCATTAATTTTTTTAATTATTGGAAAACTAATAAAGATTTTGGAAAAATTTAAACGCAAAATTTAATAAGTTACAGGGGTGCAGGGCCGTAAGTTTATTTTAATAAGTTACAGGGGTGCAGGGCCGTGCCGTGCTATGATTGGGCGAGGCAGTCGCATCAGGCGGCATCACAAGGGGGGCGGCATAATCAGTAAAATAAAAAAAAATGTCAGGCTGTGTAAAATTGTTGTCAAAAACTATAGACAAAACGAAAAGTATTTTTAAAAAATTTAAACGCAGATTGAAAGATTACATTATTACCGAGGGCAAAAAGTCCCTGAAAATTTCTATGTCTATTTTAATAAGTTACAGGGGTGAAAGGTCAGAAAATTTATTGTGATTTTTAATTTCAAATATTTCATTCAAAAGAAACTTTTTATTTATTCTAAGGGAATTTAGGCTCTGGGTAATAATGAAATATTTCATTCTGCATTTAAAGTTTTCAAAAATATTAATTAGTTTTCTCAGAATTTGATAAAAAATGCATAAAAATGAAAGTTAAATTTCAATCACATATAAGAGACGGCATTTCAAAGACTTGCATCATATTAAAAGATGTACCGCACGGCTCTGCAGGGGTGAAAACAAAGAGAAAATTTAGTATTATTTTTCATTTCAAATACATACAATAATGTGATCTTTCATTTGGCGTTTAAATTTTTCAAATATACTGATTAGTTTTCTCATGATTCGAAAAAAATGTATTTCAAAAGCGTTTAAATGAGGTATCACATGATGTCTGTCCTTTCCCATTTAAAAAAAATCATAGTTACGACTGTAACCTGAAGAGGGATCGCGTAAAGTTCGAAACAGTTATGCTATAATAATAAATGATGTGTCTGTGTGTGTGTGGATTCTACAAAAAAAACGGACTCGTTAAATTAAAGCATTTATTTAAGATAAAAATGAATGCGATGGTTGACACTGACGCAAACTATAAACAATTTTAGATAAATCTGGTACGTAATTACTACAAGCTACTCTCAAAACATTGTCATAATGAATTACAAAAATATCTAATATAATCGTATTTTTTAAAATGTAAGATTTTATAAATACATATGTAGATAAAGTCAAAAATTTTTAGTTAGCCTTCGGGCCGCATAAAAAAAGCCCGAGGGCCGCATGCGGCCCGCGGGCCGCAGGTTGAGTATCACTGCTCTATTGCATAAAGTAATAGGTCGTATGTTGCATTGTGCGTAGCGTTCTCTTGGCCTTCGAATAACTCTCACACGGCTATCTGAGCTATACAAGCAATACCTCGATTCATAAGTGAACACCACGTGCTCCCAGTCGCCAACGTTCCGGTCAAGGTGCTCTCTGGCGAATTGTATTCTGCTTGTATGATGATTTACATTTAAAGCTAGTGCTTTGACTGGTATTCTTACATGCAGATCTTGTTCAGCGAGATTCCTTTGTGTGGTGTTTTTACTAATTTAAATGTTCAGAACATCTGCCACTTGTATTTGTAAATGTCTCATTGTGACAAAACGTTCTTTCATACATAGCACGAAGCCTTTCACAGTCTAAAATTGTGCTATCAAATTGTTTGATGTGTCATAGCCAACTAACTGCTTCCATTAATGAGTATTATAATTCAATAAAATCACGTTATGCTTTGAACGTACTTTTCTTTTTTGATAATAAAGATCGATGGTTTTTTTTACTAAAACGTTGAAAACTATGAAGCTATTTCGAAATATTAATAGATGTAGCGTTTTTTTCCTAATAAATTCCACAGGGTGTTACAAAATACAATAAAAAAACACAACTTTATTTTTCCACCTCGTATACGGGTAAAGCGTTGATATTTCCCAGAAAACATTAATAATACAGTAATTACTCAGAAATATATCTGCAAAGCGAAAAAAAATCATAGAAATCCAATTAAGGATACAATAGAAAAATAGGTTAAAAATTATTGGTACACTTAAGGTGGTACGTTAATTTTGAAGAGTAGAAAATCACGTAATGCTTTGAACGTACTTTTCTTTAGTGATATTAGAGATATCAGGATGATTGTTTTACGAAAATGTTATGAAAGGATGAAACTATCTCGAATAATTAATAAGATGTAGCGCGTGTTTCTAATACATTCCAGGCTGTTGCAAAATTAGAAGAAAAAACACAACTTTATTTTTATACCCCGTATACAGGCAGAATGTTGACATTTCTCAAAAACATTAATATTATAGTAATATATTAAAAATATACCTACAATCTGAAAAAAAAAATTATCAAAATCATAATACAGAAATAATAAAAGATAATAATTAAAAACAAAACACAAGAGAACCTAAACCTCCGAGGTGTTAAATCGGGTTTATGTCTTAGCGCTGTGGAAAATAGATAATATTTTAATATTTATTAGATTTAGAAGGAGAGAAGCGATGACAAGCTAGATCCTCCCCTCGTGAAGAAATACCGTGGGTTATAGTTTATTTTTATGAACGAGAGAGTAATTAGCATAATATTAACTGGTATCTCCGACCACTCCATGGGCGTGCTCAAGATTAATTGAAAAATTACTTTGAATAATTGTAAAAAATAAATGAATTATTTCAGTGTTATAAAGTGTTATGTGTATGTAAACAAAAGTGACCTCTTTTATCACACACTATATTAGAACTGACTGGTCTAAATTAAAAAGGGTTTTAAAAAATTCACATTTTTTAAATTTTTAAAAATTACAAAAGAGAAAAAGAGTTTTTAAAACCGTCTAAGGTATGTTAAATAGATGAATAAAAATATTAATATAAAACTTACAGCTACTTGTTACAAATCCAAATCAGATTCAGAAGATGAACTTTCAGAACCAAGATTTATAATAACTGGCTCGATCATTTTATCAGCAAGATTGTCCAGCTTCCACATTTTTTCCTCTTCTTTAATAGTGTGATTTACTGCCTTTTCCCAGTTTTCAGGTTTTACATTATTTACGGCCTCCAAAAACAACTGTTTAACATCATGAATTTTAAAAGTGGTATTTTTTCTTGAAACTTCACTCTTTATCTGTGCCCATACCAGTTCAATCGGGTTTAATTCACAATGATATGGTGGGGATCTAAGTACTGTCATTCCACGATTTTTGGCAATTTCATCAATTTCGTATTTTTTAAATTTTTCTTTATGAAGGGCACACAACGAATAAAGTTCCTTTCTTATAGATCCGGGATGGTACGTAATATTTTTTGAACTCAGCCAATTCTGCAAGTCTTTTTTTAACCACTTGGTTGTGGGCAGTCCTTCTATAAGTCTGGAGTGATAACTTGCATTGTCCATTACTATTACACAGTTCTTAGGAAGAAGATCTATCATTTGTTCGAACCATTCTTGAAAGACATCAGCATTCATGTCTTCATGGTAGTCACCGGTACGAGTTGATTCAAAAGTTAATAAACCACCTTCAACAAAACCGTCTGAACTGCCAATGTGTACTATTATCAGCCTGCGTCCCTTTCCTGATGGTGGGTTTAAACCAGTAGATAAGTTATTTACAAAAGCGTGCCTTTGACTTGTAACAGTTTCATCCTGCCAAAATTTATTTGGTGTATGACCCTCGTTGATCCATGTTTCATCAAGATAAAATATTTTTCTTATTTGGTTTCTCATTTTCTTTATGGTTCTTAGAAAATGTCTTCTCCACATGACAATATCGCTTCTTTCTAATAAAATAGACTTTCTGGGATTATTTTTCCAGCGGAAGCCTATTTCTTTTAAAAGTTTCCATAACGTACTTCGACTCATTTCTGGGTAATCCTTATCATCTCGAACTGAGACAAGAACTTTATTCAATGTTGGAAATTCTTGTCTAAAGAAGAATTCATGCACTTTCCGTCGAAGTCCTTCTTTAAAATGATATTCTATTTGAAATTTTGGTTTCCCTGGAGCATTACGTGGCATTTGAAAACTACCACATTTCTCTTCTTTAATAACTCTGTAAATCGTAGATTTCCCAACACCAAGTGTACTGCTAACTAACTCAACGGTCTCATCAACACTTTCACATAAACGTTTGTCTGTAAATGATTTAAAACAATTAAATATTAATGTTTTTTCATTAACTGTTAAAGGACCAATTTTTCGGCGTTTACACGGCACTTCCAAATTTTCCATAACACTAGTATACACAATAAACTGCACCTTGCAACTGAAGTACCTACTTTTAGTGAACTTTTAAGAATATTGAATACGCCACTTGGACCTTCCTCATCATCATCATCACTGGCTCGACAACCCTTTTTGGGTCTTGGCCTGTTCAAGGATTCTTCTCCATTCTGACCTGTTTCGTGCTTTTTTTTCCAGTTTTTAATTTTTAATGTTGTTATATCATTTTCTATTTGTTCTACGTATCTCAGCTTCGGTCTTCCTCTTGTTCTTTTTCCTACTGGCACTTGTTTGAATATTTTGTTTGGTATTTCGTCTTCTTCCATTCTTTCCACATGTCCAATCCAACGTAGCCTTCCTATTTTAATAAATGTTATGATATCCGGATCCTGGTATATGTTGTATAGTTCAAAGTTATACCTTCTCCGCCAAATCCCGTTTTCTTTTGTGCCCTTATATATGTGTCGCAAGATTTTTCTTTCAAAGGTAGCTAATAAGGTTTCCTCCCTTTTAGAGAGTGTCCAGGTTTCTGAACCGTATGTGAGTACCGGTCTTATTAAGGTTTTGTATATTTGGCATTTTGTTTTTCTGGAGACGTTATCTGATCTTAGTTGCCTAATTAAGCCATGGTACCTTTTATTGGCAATAAATATTCTCCTCTTCACTTCCTCTGCAACGTTGTTATCAGACGTAACTAGGGATCCTAAGTATGTAAAGTTTTTTACCGCCTCAATTTTGTATTCTCCTATTGTTAAATTTGGCAGCTGCCTTATTTGTGCGTTTTTATTTGCAGGCATATATTTTGTTTTTGTCTGATTGATTTTAAGACCACTATTTTTTGCAGCTCGTTCTATTTGAGTGAATGCCTCTATCATTTCTCTTCTTGATCTTGCGATTATGTCAACATCATCTGCAAATGCTAGTACTTGCACGCTTTTATTAATTATTGTTCCTCGGGTATTAACTGTTGTGTCTCTTATTATTTTTTCAAGTATGATGTTGAATAATATGATAGAGCATGATAGAGCGTCTCCCTGGCGTAGTCCCTTCTTCACATCTATTGTTTCCGTTAATTCGTTTTGTATCCGGATTTTACTTTCTACTTTTAGTGTTTCTTTTATCAATTCTATTAGCTGTGTTGGTATATTAAATTCTTTCATTGCTTTTGTTAGGAATTCTCGGTTTATATTGTCATATGCGCTTTCGAAGTCTATGAAGAGATGATGTGTGTCGATGTTATATTCACTTGTTTTTTCAAGGATCTGTCGCAGAACAAATATCTGGTCTATTGTTGACTTCTGTCTACAGAAGCCACATTGGTATTTGCCAACTATTTTTTAAGCGTATGGTCTAAGTCTTTCATACATTACGTTGGACATTATTTTGTATGCCGCATTCAACAGCGTGATTCCACGGTAGTTTTCACATTCTAACTGGTTTCCTTTTTTATGTAGTGGTACAATAATGCCGCTATTCCACTCCTTTGGTAGCTGTTTATTCAACCATATCTTTCTTATCAGCTCATGTATGGCTTTAAGTAATGCGTCTCCTCCTTCTTTCAGTAGCTCCGATGATATTTGATCCGATCCCGGTGATTTATTGTTCTTTAATTTGTCTACTGCTGTTCTAATCTCTGCTATTGTTGGTGGACTCTTTTCTCTGTTGTCTGCTTGGTCTAACGGTATATCAGATTTCATCTCCGTCCTATTTACCCCAAGCTTTTCCTTAAAATGTTCTGTCCATCTTCTAAGTATCTCTTGCTGTTCTGTCAATATATTACCCTCCTTATCTTTACACATCGTTGTTCTCGGTTTGAACTCTTTTCTGCTTTTGTTGAGTTTCTGGTAAAATTTTCTTGTCTCTGTTGGTTTACTTAGTTTGTTTATATTCTTCCTCTGCTTGTCTGGTTCTGTGCCTCTGTTGCATCTGTAGATATGCTCTGTTTTTTCTTTCTGTTATAGTTTGACATTCTTCGTCAAAAAAGTGATTCGTTCTTGTTCTTCTTTCTTTACCTTCCATGCCCAACACCTCTTTAGCTGTTTCTTTTATGATTTCTCTGCACTCTTCCCACTCCTCACTTAGGTTTTCATGTTTTAGTCTGTTTTCTAGTTTGATGCTTATATTTTCTTTGTACTCTCTATTTTTGTTTGTTTCTTTGAGTCCTTCTATATTGTATCGTTCATGTTTAGAGCCTCTTTCCTTTTTGATGTTTGAGATTCTAGCCCTTATCCTACTTTCGACTAGGTAGTGATCAGAATCCGCATTTGCCCCTCTTCTGGTACGGACGTTTATTATATTCGATTGGTGTCTTGAGTCTACAATAACATGATCTATCATATTCACTGTAAGTCCGTCTGGTGATTTCCAGGTGCCTTTGTGTATATCTTTTCGAGCGAAGTATGTGCTGGCAATCACCATGTTAAGTGATCTTGCTAGGTTTACCAACCTATTGCCATTGTCATTTGATTGCTCATGGAGACTGTGCTTACCTATTGTGGGTTGGAATTGCTGCTACAAGAACTTTATCCAATGTTGGAAATTCTTGTCTAAAGAAGAATTCATGCACTTTCCGTCGAAGTCCTTCTTTAAAATGATATTCTATTTGAAATTTTGGTTTCCCTGGAGCATTACGTGGCATTTGAAAACTACCACATTTCTCTTCTTTAATAGCTCTGTAAATCGTAGATTTCCCAACACCAAGTGTACTGCTAACTAACTCAACGGTCTCATCAACACTTTCACATAAACGTTTGTCTGTAAATGATTTAAAACAATTAAATATTAATGTTTTTTCATTAACTGTTAAAGGACCAATTTTTCGGCGTTTACACGGCACTTCCAAATTTTCCATAACACTAGTATACACAATAAACTGCACCTTGCAACTGAAGTACCTACTTTTAGTGAACTGTTAAGAATTTTGAATACGCCACTTGGACCTTCCTACAAAATGGAAAAACCCACTATCACATTTTCTGTGGAATAAGTTTAGAAGGTAATTATCTAGTCAATTACTGTCGTAGATTCCTGGAATTAAAGAATTAAATGTTTGATTGTTGAAACCCTTACTTCGTGGAATGCACTCATTTCAGATAAAATAAAACGTTTTATTTTATCTAAAGAATTAAACTTTATTTTGCAAATAGTTAGGTACTTATTAAACTTTTATTGGTTATATATAACCAATAAAATAAACATCTTACATTTCTTGCAAATTCATTAGTACCTGTTAACCTTTATCACTCCGACACTGGCAACCTTATTTAGGGATTAGTAACCCTCACAAGTATTGTATTCTATTCTGCTCCAACCTTTATACCTGGTGGTCATACTCAATTTAAAATTGTTTTTCTATATACTTCTGTAAACTTGTTGACAAATATCTGTTTTTCATTGAGTCACCCGTATCAACAGTTTAGGGATTTGCATACATAATTTATTGTTTTATTACTCTCTCATACATAAAAATACACTGTAGCAGAGGCAGAAGAAGGGGATGGGTTTTAGTCGGTGTTGTAATATACGAGCCCGACATACGGACATACCATGAATTACCAGGCCCGGATTCTCCCGTGAACGAGTTATCTTCTGCCGCGTGCATGACGTCACGTTTAGAGTAATGGAAAGCGGGAAATACAGAAACCAATGTGAATAACGACCAGTTTTTCTTATTTTATTCAAATTACAAAAGGAAAAAATCTGACCTCTATACAGAAGGACTTTATATGTAAATACAACTTTTTGTCCAAGGAATTTCAAAATAATTGCCTACAAATTATAATTAAAAAACTTTTCAGAAGCAGAAGACCAAATAATTTTTTATAAATAACTCAAAAACTAAACAAGTAATCACAAAATATGTTCGACCATTATCTTAAATATTAAGTTAGCTTTGAAGAGAGCGAACTAGCAGAACTAAATATGTGTGTGGGGTTTTCGATTAAACGTTTGTATAACTGAAAGTTCTATTCATATACTTATTACTAAGGCAAATATACTAATAAAAACATGAAGTATGGGCATAAATGTGCAGTATTTTCACAAAATTTGCATGTTTAATTAGAAAGTATGCATGTACCTAATCATAAAAAAACATAAATAACTCAGAAAGTAGTATACGTTTTGTTTACAAAAATATTTAAAATATCTTCATAGTTTATAGTAATTAACATTTATTTATTTTACAAACTAAGTTTAGGTAGGGAATCACAAATTTAAGTATTTTAACAATATATAATATTACTTTGAATTGTGCGAATAATAAACTATTAAATGCTGTCCAAATTTCTTTTAACAAAAACGTATTTTCCAAATTTACGATAATATTTTGTTTTAAATTAAATGGTTCATAAAATGTCCCACCTCGTACTTACATTACTTATACTAAAACTTACTTAATATACTCCGCCAAAAAAGTATTGCATCACTTATAAAATTACAAATATTTCTGACAGCATTTGGTTAATTTAAATAATTTCTTTCTGGCCTATAAGAATATTAAGGCTAGAATAAATATGAAGAAGAAATTTGTAAATACAGTTTATTGTTTAAGAAAAAAAATGTTAATTGCTATTTTGTCCGGTTTTTATATTATCAGTGTTTATTTTAGTTTTGTAAAAAGTATACAGTTTGCCTTTAATTTAAAATTTCGTATTAAATATTGAGTATGGAAGGTCGCGACAATATAAATTTAAATTTAACGAGAGATCAAGTGGTTAGAATAATTTCCCTCATTGAAGATGGAAGGAGTCAGAGGTATGTGGCAAATTTAGTGAGTGTAAATCAGTCGACAGTATCACGAGTGGTAGTAAGGTACCGAGAGACTGGTCTTTATGAAAGACGAGCTGTATCAGGTCGACCAAGAGCAACTACGCATGTGGACAATAGATTTTTAGTACTTCAGGCTTTACGTCGAAGGCATGTGACTGCGAGTCAACTTCAACATGCTTTAGCCGAGACTCGAAATGTACGTGTGTCTTCAGAAACTGTTAGGCACATCTTAAGAGAGTCTGGAATTAGGGCCAGAGTAGCTGCCACTGTACCGAGACTTACAAGGGAACACCGTATAGCACGTCTAACATTTGCAAGAGAGCACGTAAACTGGAATATCAACGACTGGGGTAACATACTCTTTACGGATGAGTCAAGATTTTGTTTATACACTTCGGATCGAAGAATACCAGTTTATAGACGAGATGGCGAGCGTTATTTTCAATGCAATCTAAGATTGGCGACAAACTTTGGAGGAGGATCTATTATGCTCTGGGGTGGAATATCTCTTAGGGGTCAAACCGAATTGGTACAGCTAGATGGAGGATCCTTAACTGCTGATAGGTACATTAGAGACATTTTAGAGATGCATGTTGTTCCTTACGCCCCATTTATTGGTAATGACTTTGTTTTAATGCATGACAATGCACGCCCACACGTCGCAAGAATCGTTACCGAGTACCTTCAAGAGGTAAATTTACAAGTTTTGAATTGGCCAGCGCACAGCCCAGACTTAAATCCAATAGAACATGTTTGGGACCATCTTTACAGAAGGGTGAGATCTGGTAATGTGACGCCAGCTAATCTTCAGGACCTGCAACGGTTGTTAACCATAGAATGGGACAATATCGATCCAGATTATCTAAGAAGATTAATTGGAAGTATGCCACAACGTTGTTTAGATGTTATAAGAGCTAGAGGAGGCAATACGTCTTACTAAATTATCATTAATTTTGATTTTGATTTTTTATTATTCAATGCTGTTTGTGCGCTTACTTCTAATTTATGAAATAAATTAAATAAAACCTTTATTTTTCGTACATTCTTCATTTTTCTTTTAATACTTGTTATGTACTTAAAAAATAACAAAAAACAACAGTACACAATTCATGTTTTAAATTATTTTTAATCCAAAATTTGCAGTTTCATAGGTGATGCGATACTTTTTTGGCGGAGTGTACTAAAGCACACCACAAGAAAGAACCTGGTAAATATTTTCACAACAATTAAAATATTTGAATTAAACATATCAGAAAAAATCGTTGTAGGAATCTTGAAAATATCAAGATATGACTGTGAAAGAAGGAAGAACCCCTAATATTTACAGGAGACTCTTGGTTTTTTCTATTTATCTAAGAAAAAATATTTGAGCATAAATTAAATGCACTTAATTAACTCTAATATATATATATATATATATATATA
This sequence comes from Diabrotica balteata, assembly GCA_918026665.1. NCBI lineage: Eukaryota > Metazoa > Arthropoda > Insecta > Coleoptera > Chrysomelidae > Diabrotica > Diabrotica balteata. Next base: position 70,482,875 of record OU898280.1, on the reverse strand, counting down.
TATATATATATATATAATATATATATATATATATATATATATATATATATATATAGGGGAAAGCGTTGTACCTTGGGACGGTTTTGAAACAAAGATTTTTATTATTACTTGGGCAAACTTTATAATAGTTTTATTAATACTGACTTAAAGTCCATGTTTTAGGGAATTTATTAATGTTTTAAAATATAAAATATGTCAATTAACAAGGGAGTAAAAAAATATTTTCTTCACCCTTGCTAAGTATCCCAAGGTACATCACAGTGTTGTACCTTGGGATACAGGGTGTTGTACCTTAGGACTAAGTAAAGGAGTGAAAGTAAAAAAATCAATAAAGCAAATAAATCTTATGTAATGCATATAAAAATAAATAACATTAAAGCTATAAAAACATTATTGGACAATAACAGTCAATTAAGCAAATAAACCTTATGTAATGCTCATAAAAATACAAAGCATTAGAGCAACAAAAAAATTAGTGAACAAAAAAATCAATTTCGGAAATAAATCTTAGGTAATCCTCATAAAAATACAAAATATTAGAGCAACAAAAATTTTTACATAAAGACTATAAAAATACAAAACATTAGAGCAAATAACGGCTACTTTTACCTAATTAGTTCATGGGCATGTCATATGCACTGAAATTCACAGGAAACTTGAGTGATTGCTTCAAACGCTCCGAGGTTCCTGTGGTTGAGTCTCTCCTCGTCTATTTCATATAAAGTTTCATTTCTTAAGAGAAAAGTATTTCTTCCGGTTTTAACAAGATATTGAATTTCATACAAAATGTCTATTTTTTGTACGACTTTTGCAGTTTTCTTCTTGCCATCAATTTTAACTAAAACATAATCGTCTTGTTTTATTTCTTCACATTCAATCTTCTCCTGTAAGGCTATATCCATTTCTTCCTCCAAAACTCCTTGTATTAATTCTTGCACGGATATATCACAATCTTCTTCGTCAGACAAAAAAGTCATTTCTTCATACTCAGAACTGGAGGTCTCTATAATTTTGTCTTTGTTTTTCTTTTTTGGGATTATTTTTGTTCTTCTTCCTATCAGAAAACAGTTATTTAGGAGTGACAAAACTTCTTTTCTTTTTATTTTTGTTATCTTCAATCTCCTTTTTTTCTGGCGTGTCGGTCAGTATTCTGCACCTTCCAGGTTTTCTTCCTCTTACGGTCTTCTTTCTCATCTGGGCTTTTGAAAACGGGCGAATCGTTTCTGGTGTCACGATTTTAGATGTTGATGGGATCTGTAGGTGACAGATAGACGATGATGAAGGCTGGGCTAAAGTCTCACTCGCTTCAAAATGACTGGTAGAATCCAACACAACGTCATTTCTTCGTCGTTGAGTCTTTTTAATGTCTGTAGGCCTACCATTTGTATTTTCCTGAACCAGTTCACGATCAGTTACGTAGGATGAAAGAAACTCGTTGTCAGTAAAAATGTTTCTTTCAAATGGAAATACTCCTGTCACCTGAAAACCTTTCTCAATATTTTCTTTTGTAAATGCTTTGTTGTAAGCACTGCCAATTAATCCAGCAACATCATATATCTGGATAGGTTTTCCAGGATTAGATAACATCCAACCACGCATGGTACTGCTGTAGTATGTTTTATACGGGCCAAACACAGTTCGGTCTAACGGCTGAAGCTTGTGTGAGGTATGGGGTGGGAAGGTTAACATCACCACGCCGTTTTCCTTCGCTAAATTTAAAGCTTCAATCGAGATGTGAGATTCATGGTTGTCTAAAATAAGCAAGACAGGTTTGTCTCGAGTAGGTTTCACATGCATGATGAATTGCTTCAAGAAATCAACAAATAACACTTCATTGGACCACCCACTTGGATTTGCACCACCAATTGCACCATTTGGGGCCCCAATGAGCATATGTTGTTTAAAATTAACACGAGGATAAATGAGCATTGGTGGAACGCTGTTCCCAATAGCATTGACACATGCTATCATCGTTATATTAATTCCTCTTTCCCCTGAAGTGACAGAACCAACCTGTTTTGTTCCTTTTGTACATAGAATTTTAGGAGGCACATGGACTGTTGAATTACCTGTTTTATCAAGATTGTAGATCTCGTTTGCTTGAAACTGATGTCTTTCTATGACTAGCTGTAATTGATCGAAAAATTTGTTCACGTTGTCTTTGTTAAAGCTTGTTGCTCTTGCAAGGCTCGTAGGCTCGGGTTTACGTAAGCTTAGGGTAGGATGGCGTTTCCTAAAGCCACGTAACCAGAACTCTCCAGCAGATTCTGCGGTAATCCATTCTTTTGGAACTTTGATTTTGTTATTTTCCTGCTCTGCCAAGCCTTTCGCATCCTGGAAGGCTAGTTTAAGTGTGTCTTTTTTTGTAAGGCCGTAATGCAGAGCAGCTGATTTTTTAAGATAACTAACTAACATAAGCTCTTGTTCGTTTGAAAAAACCTTTTTTACAGCATTTTTTTCACTGTCATACATAAAATTAGGCTGTTCATCATTATGGTTTAATGAAAGGTATTTTTGACAGTGTCTACTCAAAGTCGAATTGCTTAACTCATACCTTCGTGCAGCCTCATTAACCGTAAGTAATCCCTTCAGAACATCGTTTACTGCACTTTCTAAAGACTGCTGGTTGATCATCACCCGCGTCTTGCCGTCTTTACTGCGAGGCATAGTTCTAAAAAAAAACAAAACAAATTCGGCTAACTATAAAGCGTTTTAAAAATAAACAACTTACAATAAACAACATTCACAAACAAACCAGCCACTCAAAAATTACTGGTATACATTAGGTCCATCAGAAAAAAATACAACGCTCCAGTACATACCAATTTAAGCTTTTCAAAGCATTTAATTGAAAAAAAAATCTATCAGTGTTGTACCTTGGGACGTCCTAAGGTACAACCGTAATTCAGTCCCAAGGTACAACACGGTGCAGAAAATTAAAACGTGTCTTTTAAATATATTTTAGGTTAGTTGTACACGATAAATAATTATATCATTTAGTAGAGCACATCTCAGAGTATAATATAATGTCTTATGTTTATTCATAAATTAAAGAGTAAAAATTACAAAAAACAAACAATAAAACAACTAAAAATTACTTACCAATGAAAATTTCGTATTTTGTTCGGTAACTCACACACAGTTCTCTTAAAAGTTGCCAATCACTCTACACTAACCCCTGGTGGCTAAGTGAAACAATTTAACAGGTTAGTTTGGTCTGTCGATCATAGATGACAGAGCAATTAAGATCGTCCCAAGGTAAAACTGTCCCAAGGTACAACGCTTTCCCCGCAATATATATATATATATATATATATATATATATATATATATATATATATATATATATATATATATATATATATATATATATATATAGAGTATATATAACGACGCTAAGAATACAATTCTTTGGAGGGTAACTTTCGGGAAAGCGTCAAACGCTTTCCCGAAACATTTTCAAACATATGTTTTAGTTTTAGTCAAACAAAGGCATGCTAATGCTATTGTACAAAAGAAAAATGTTAAGCAACCTTTCATTAAACTATTAAATGATTTGAATTTTTAAGATCCTATTTTTTTATCACAAGAGTTAAAAAAAACTGCCTATTAAAAAATATTCTCATATAAAAAAATTGAGTTGTAAACTTTAGTTCTCTTTGTAATCTTCTTCTTCTTCTTTTGGTGCCTATCCTCTGTGGATGTTGGCAATCACGTTGGTCCATACAACTTTGTCCTGGGCTGCTCTAAATAGATGTATGGTAGTCATTCCTGCCCACTGTCTGATGTTCTTCAACCATGAATGCCTTCTGCGCCCTTGAGATCTTTTGACTTCTATCTTGCATTGCAAAATTAGTTGATACTTCTCATTTCACATCACATGCCCTAAGTATGTCATCTTTCTGATTTTCACGATACGCATAATTTCCAGATCTTTATTCATACGTTGGATCACGGTGTTGTTTGTAACATGATGGATATAGGAAATTCAGAGCATGCGACGGTAGCACCACATCTCGAAGGCTTCTAATCGTTTGCATGTTCCTTCCGTCAAAGTCCAGGCTTCAACACCATATAAAAGGGAAGATAATACATAGCATCCCAACACTCGTGTTCTTAAATCAATGTTCAGGTGCATATTACATAAAATCTTCCTGAGGCGATTGAAGACAGCTTTCGCCTTTACTATACATCTTATTTTTAGCTGTAAATTGGTGCTGTATTACGTCGTTTTTTTTTTGTAATATGGGTTTTAATTCAAGTATCTAAGTTGAAGAACTGTTTATTTTCGGTAGTTTCAAATCACAATTCAAAATTCTAGAGACACATGTTACCTACTGCTTTCAATTTTACAATAAAAGTGATTTCTAAAATTTTAACATCTCAATAAAAAATTTTATCTAGAGCTATAAACTGGCAGATTTTGTAACTCTTATTCAAGAACAAAACTCAATTTCAATAAAACCTTATTTTAATAAAAAAAATCCACATAAGTTTAAATAAACACAAATTTCACGATTTTAAAAACGACAAAGTGCGTCTACAGTGGGTCCACAGCTAAACAGACGCTAACGTGTAAAACAACTCTTAGCGTGACGTAGTCGCGCCAAATAGGACCCGCCCACAAATGCACAACATATTATCTTTAGTTGAGTGTATCGTGAGGCAGTACATCTAGTCCTAATGATAGATAAAAGTATTTCCAACCGAAAAAAAAACACGAACATACACACATTTTTCGGTTTTTGTTATTTTGTCATGATGCACCACTTCTAAAAGTCTGAAAATATTTACGTATTTAATTTGACATTCAAAGAGTAAGTATATTTTTTTCGTCGTTACTAATACTCTGGTTTTTTTTTGTATTAATTATCGAAAATTTCGATCAAAAACATTTTAGATTTGTTGTAATAATTGTTGTTGATATATGTTAGTATGTAAGGTTGGGTGAAGTTTTCACCATCTTACCCAAGCTAGACTTTGTATTATTACGCAATATCTATATATTGATTTCAATTAACGATTTTAATTTTTTATTATATTTAATTATTCGTAGATGTAGACGATACTGCAGATGAACATACTGGCGGTGATAGTTCTAAAAGCAATTCAGTTACCTCTGAACAAAGCGTTCATTCCGTTGGAGTATCTGCCAGTAGTCAATCCAGTAGTACCAATAGTTTACCAGCAGGTAATGTAACATCTTGTTCTTAAATCCTAGTGTAATATTATAATAAATTAACTATTATTTAATGGATATTCAGATTACTATTAAACTCAGAATATATATATATATATATATATATATATATATATATATATATATATATATATATATATAGATAGATAGATAGATAGATATATATATATATATATATATATATATATATATAGATAGATAGATAGATAGATATATATATATATATATATATATATATATATATATATATATATATATATATGTATCTATATATTTATATCTACAATAATTTACACTAAGAAATAGTGTCAACGTTAAGGTAATATTAAAAATAACATCTTTAATTATGATGATTGTAAAGAATGTTTTTCCATTACAGCAAGTTCTGATGAAGCCCAACATTATGTGGCGAAAGCTTGACTTTTAATAAAAGACACTCACTTTGAAGCACCCGTTTTTTTTATTGCTTCCTTAGTATTGGGTCGTTCCCGGTTACCTTCAACTGTCTGTTGTTTACCAGTAGCCCGTTACTGTCCTCGACTTTGTATATATATATATATATATATATATATATATATATATATATATATACATATATATATATATATATATATATATATACATATATATATATATATATATATATATATATATATATAATATATATATATATATATATATATATATATATATATATATATATTATAAGTAATGGGCACATTGCTATTCTATTATTATACTTTAAGGTGGAGAAGATGGTACGACGCGAAGACATCGACAACTTAATCATCCAGCTGCTGCAGCTGTTTCAGATCATGGTACCAATAATTTTGCCACTATTAGAACTACCAGTATAGTTACTAAACAACAGAAAGAACATATGCAGGTAATTTTTGCTTATACATACGGAAAATATTGTGGATTTTGATTTTGTTTAACTCCTTTTTTTCTATGAAATGGTAATGTAATATATGTTGAATGAGTAGGAGTCACAGGAGTTAATGCATTAGATCGTTCATCACGACTCGACACCATTTGTAATAAAATATCACTCAGGTAACGAAATATATTGATCCACGTAAGAACTGTTCCAAATAAGAAACCTTCCGTTGTTTCTACATACTTAATACTGCTCGGTCCATTCCAGCTTGTCACAAATACCTTCTCATCTGTTACTCGTTCTAACCACAGTGTTACGTCTTTCCACACATATTTATATTTTGTGTATTAAGTATGCTTTTATTATTTTTGTTTTATAATTTAATTATTTAATTAAGGTGTGTATGTTTTACGTACGAAAACTAATACGGTCCAGTAGACATCTCCACAAGCAACACTATTAGAAAATCAGTACTAGGTGTGATTCAAATCTCAGAAAGAATAATAATGCTAAAAATTCAAGCACGGAACTGTAATATTAATATGATCCAAGTCTATGCTCCCACAGCTGATACGACCGAAGATGCGATCGAAAAGTTTTAGTCAGAATTGCACAATACAATCAAGTTAACAAAATCTAGAGGTATTACTTAACATTTTAGGAAACTTTAATGCAAAAATTGGACAGTTCGGACTAGGAACTAGAAACGAGAGAGGAGAAAGGCTCATAGAATTCTGCCTAGAAAAGAATATGGTAATTGCCAATACTTGGTTTCAGCTTCCTAAAAAAAGACTATAAACATGGACGTCTCTTACACATACAGAAAACCACATTCTCAAAAACCAGATAGACTTTATACTCGTAAATAGCAGATATAAAAATTCTATAACCTCAGTTAAAACTTATCCTGGAGCAGATGTTAACTCAGACCACAATCCGTTAGTGGCTGACGTGAAAATAAAATTAAAAAGAATTAAACTCAACAACAACCAAAAATGAACTTAAGAATGCTACAAAACGAAGAAATAAAAAACGAATTAAAAAATAATGTGAATGTTAATATGCAAAAAACACTAACTGACAAACAAATTATTGATGTAAATAAAACGTGGTATAATATAAAAACACATTACTGAAACCAGCTCAAGAAAGTTTGATACAACATAGGTCAGAGGCTAAAAAACACTGGATGACAGAAGAAATACCATTACTGATGGAAGAAAAAGGAAATATAAAGGAAAAGATCTACAGAAGTATATAAAGAAATACAAATAATTAAGGAAAAAATCAACAGCTAAGGAAATCTATTGATGAAACAATGTAAAGAGATAGAAGAACTAGAAACAAAATATGATATGAGAAATATGCACAAAAAAATTAGAGAAGTGACTGGAATGGGTCGAAATAGACAGCAAGGACACATAAAATACAAAAAAGGAGTACTACTAATAGATTTACCACAGAAGTTAGGACGGTGGGAGTTGTACGTTAGAGAACTTTTCCAAGATGAAAGAGATGAAATGCAAAAAATACAAGAATTAAATCCTTTAGAGAGACAGAAGATCACGATATATGAAATCAAATATGCTATCAAAAACTCTTAAAGACAATAAGGCAGCTGGATTAGATGAAATACCAGTACAACTGTTAAAACTAGTGAAAGAGGATAACTTGGAATATTGGCAGATTTATTCAACACAGTGTACGATACGGGAATAATACCACAAGAGTGGCTGAAGCCAGCATTTATAACCATCCCTAAAAAACAAGAAGCAAAAGAGTGTTCTGATTATCGAACACTGAGCCTCATGAGTCACACTTTAAAAGTTCTGCTAAAAATAATACATAAGAGAATATACGGAAGGCTAGAGGAGGATATTAGCGAGACGCAGTTCGGGTTCCGAAATGGAATGGGTACTCGAGAAGGACTATTTGCCATCAACATATTGATTCAGCGATGTCGGAATGTACATGTTGATCTACACTTGTGCTTCGTTGACTATGAAAAAGCTTTCGATAAAGTAAGACATGAAAAATTAATATCATTACTTATGAACAAGCGCATTGACAGTAAAATCATAAATTTAGTGCAAAGATCTGTAAAGGAGTTAGACAGGGATGTGTTTTATCGCCACTTTTGTTTAACTTATATTCTGAAGAAATTTTCCAAAACACGCTCAATAATATCGAAGCGGGAGCCACCTTTAACGGAAAATTAATTAACAACTTAAAATATGCAGACAACACTGTGATCATAGCAACGAGTATAGAGGATCTACAACATCTTATCGAAAGCGTGAGTATGAATAATGCTGAAATGGGAATTACTATAAACGCTAAAAAAACGAAGTACGTGTTAATTACAAAAAGACCACAAAATATACATCACCTATTGACAATCAATGGTAACGTGATGGAACAAGTAGAAAAATATCAGTACTTGGGAACTTTGATCAATGAAACCAATGATCATACTGTAGAAATAAACAGACGAATAGAGATTGCCAGATCAGCATTTATACGAATGAAGCAACTCCTAACGTGCAAAAATCTAAATTTGGAGATCAGACCACGTACCATTCGCTGTTATATATTTTCAATATTATTATATGGAGCTGTGACTTGGAAATTAAAAAAATGTAATTTAAAAAAAATCGAGGCCTTCGATCTCTGGTTATACCGCAGAGAATTGAAAATATTATGGACTGATAGAATTACAAATAAAGAAGTACTGGGGATGGTTGGTAAAGAAACAGAACTAATCACCAGTATACAAACCAGCAAACAGGAATACCTAGGCCACGTGATGAGGGGACCAAAATATGAAATTTTGAGACTCATAATACAGGGAAAGATTCAAGGAAGAAGATTTGTTAGCCGAAGGCAGAACTCATGGTTAAGGAATCTACTTGATTGGTATCATTGCAGATCGATTGATTTGTTTAGAGCAGCAAGTTCTAAAATAAAAATAGCCATTATGATTGCCAACCTCCGTAGGGGACGGCACTCTAAGAAGAAGAAGAAGATATCTCCCCTCATTAAGGGAGGTGAAGCTTATTCAGCGCACACACACACATAGTTTAGTCTTGGATAAACCAACGCGAGAAACACTCCAGATTTGTGTAAAATCTACCACCCAGTTTAAATAGACGCTATCCAACCAACAAGAGATCCAGCCAACCCAATGCACTGGTAGAAAATGTGTTCAACATCACAGGTACCATAATTTGATTTGCATACGCACACACTATTGAAATTAATTGATAAATTTTACATTTGACCGATTTTGACATAAAAAATAATACAAGTACCTATAAACATTTGGCCAATTTTAAATTCTAATAATTATTGAACAATTGTTTCACACAATACCTTAAGTAGTCGTCTCAAAATCCACACCACTTATGCTTCAATTGTATTTATTCATTTAATTACTTTTAGTCACCATGTCTCTGCACCATACAATAATATTGGCAACACGTTAACCACACGAAGTTTAGTATTTAAAGGCCCTTTTACAAAAGCTGCCGTACCTACTTTAACTTTAATTTGCTCATCAAAATTCGAATTACTTGAAATGGTGTACCCAAGATATTTAAATTTCTCAACTTTTTCAATTTGTTGGGCGTCTATGGGTAGTTGTACTTGCCTTTCGCTACCTAGGGTGTTCTTTCTTTGTCTTAGAAGTAATTACAGGTGATTTCAAATGCAGTGAGGGCAGTTCCATGAAATATTTTATCGCGTAGACAATGCAGTGGCGTTGCAATATTAAACAATTTAAGAAGAATATTCCATATTTGAAATCGCAAAATATTGTATTACTCACTTAAACAATAAAAGAAATAAGCTTTGACAAATATTGTTTTATCTTTAACCCTCGAGCGGACGCGCCTATAATTATCACGTGAGTGGACACGTGGTGCAAATATTCTACCAGCAGCAAATTAAAGTTCTAGAACTGTTTAAATGGCTTATAAGTAAATAAAGTTTTAGGAAATTGTTTTAAATATTTATTAAACGTATATTTTACATAGCAAACAAATAAACAAACACTGTAAACATAAAAAGTTAGTCACTTTCATCAGTTTCCACTAAATTGGTTTTACATCGGTGACAGGTAATAGTAGTTTCACTGTGCTCTTGACAGGCAAAATTATCACATTTGTCACACAATTGTGACGTAATTTTATTTTTCTGTCTTCCACATATGGCGCGACGTCCCTGATTTTTTCTTGGTACATCATGTTTTTGTGTCTCCTCTTTAGGTTTGTAAGTCGTTAAAAATAACTGAATATCTGAAGGTAACGACGACATTTTAGACCTTTTTTCTAATTGAAATTTCATAAGTTGAAATGATAAATTTTTAAGAAAAATTCTTCTTGGCCTCTTTGCGTTGTTTTGGTTACTGTTATATAAAATCTGGGCATTTATTCCAGCAACATTGAAAAGAGCGTAAACTAATGCTAAGGGCCACCTTCTGGTGTTTCGTGAAACAGAATATCCCCCACATAATTGGTCGACTGTATCAACGCCACCCTTGGTTTTATTGTAGTCAAGAATTATCTCAGTCTTTCCAGTTTTTTCGTCAATTTTTCCATCATCATAATACTACAGATTTTGACTTTTTCGGAACGTAAGATACTATACGCACCTCTTTTTGAAAACCATGGCACGAAGATCCAATTGCACGATCTTTGTGGGGCAAAAACTCAGGATGTATTTCTGATTTATTTTTTCCAGAGTACCGTTGTAATTTTTTGTTTCAAAAGTGAACATGCCAAAGGATAGCTGGTGTACCAATTATCGGTGGTCAGATTTCTATTAGTACCTTTTATATGCGCAACTAGTCTGTTTACTATATCAGATGGAGAGTTAGGTTTACAGTAAGGCCCCTCAGACTGTTTGCCACAGTAAACTTTAAAAGCACTGATACAATAAGTTTCGGCATCGCAAAGCGCAAACATTTTTAAACCGTATTTGGCCGGTTTATTCGAGATATATTGGATAAAGCTGTATCGTCCTCTAAAAGGTTTCAGTTTTTCATCTATGGTTACATAGTAACTGTGATTATAATATTTCTTACAGTTGTCTTGATCCTTGTCTAAAAATACTCTAATTGCCGCCAGTTTATCCAATTTTTGAAACCGCCTATAGCTCATACAGGCCCTCAAAATTGGCAAACCTGTTCCGTCATTTGTCCACAGTTCCTGGACATTAGTCCGACTTCCTTTTTTAGTACCAATTAGAAACAATAATCCAAACAAAGCCATCATTTCAGATTTACTTGTAACTTTAACTGCTCTTTCTCTGCTATAATTTTAACCCCCTTTCTCTTTTTTTTAATATCTATCATCAATTAATTTCAAAAAAGCCTCAATCTCAATAATTAACTTACATGGCTGGACGCGTGGTAGCAAAAATGATCCAATTAAATTTAAGTTGCCGTAGACAAAGACGTTAACGAAATTAAATCGCACAAATTCAACTAACACTTCCTCGTCAATTTCTAGGAAGATACTGAAGGTATAATAACAAATAGAGATGACTGTCAAAAGGTGCACCTATTCTTTTGAACCGAGTTCGCCGCCGTGGCACGTTGGACCTAGTTCGACTTTTGTCAATAGGCAGGTGCAGGTGCAGAGCAACCAATTCCTTCGAATCAAGTTTTGGAACTCCGACTCGGAATATTTGGATTCGTTCGGCAACGGCCGAGCGGCATAGTCGGAATCGGAACGGAATTTGGTACTCGACTGGGATTAATAACTGAATAGTGAATCGGTTATAGCTTGGCCCTGCTGCTGAACTGGTTCATTTTATGCTCTAATTCGAGATGGTAAAATTCGGTTGGTATCGGGTCACTCGTATCAGTTAGGGAATGGACAAGGATGTTATTTGAGCAAGTTTGTTTTTTTTTATGATAATTAATGTGGTGTCAAATTACACTGCAAGATGTCAAAAAAATAAATGGCTATTAAAAAATAAATTCTTTAGTAAAAATAGTTTTATCACAATATTAAGTATAAAAAAAACAAATGCGCAAAATGATATTTATAGGCTAGAATGTCTAAAATTTAAAAAGTCATTTTTAATATGCAAAAATAATAATTTTTCGACTTTTTGAGCACTTAATCCCGTACGTCTTTCATTCAGAATTTGTCCAGCTGTCGAAAATAGACGTTCGCATGGAACATATGTGACTAAAGCAAACTTGTTTCTTACAACTGAACTTAAAGTGGGATAATTATGTCGATTGATTTTCCACCAAAGAAGGTAATCTTCGTCTTTATTTAAGATATCATCTTCAATATAACGCTGCACTTCAATGATAGCTTTACTGATCCCTGTCCCTACCGGTTGTTTTTTAGATATTTTGTTATCTAAGACCAAAGCGACTATATGCTTCTCGTTGATTCACTGCTAGTAGTCGGTTCTTTTTCCATTCTGTCTGCGGTGGAGCCCTAATTTTTGCAACGAGATCTGCTGCCATATTTGTCACTTTTCTCTTTATCTGATCTGCAGCTACAGCGCTTTGAAATGGTAGAAGCTTGAAACGTGGATCTAAAAACGTATTGGCAGCCAGCGTAACATTTTTTAATTTTGTTTGGAGTTTTTAGTGTTTGGAGTCAATTTTTCAGTTTACCAATAACTTGGTTTGATAAATCCGATTTCAGTTCGCCAGAAGTAATCATTTCCTCCATTACTTTTATTAGACCTCCAGTAAATACATTTACTAATGACGCCGATATGTATTTTTCCCCACTAACTGATGAAGTTGCAGTTTCAAAAGGGCGTAAAAGTCTACCAAATTTTTTAGCAAGCCCCATTCTTCTAATGTTATTATAGGTAACGAAATAAAAGAGCAATTGTCGATCGTATTGCCTCCTTCAATTCCACAAATCGCTGTAACATGGCAAAGGTGGAATTCCACCTTGTAGAAACGTCTTACAAATTTTTTTTGGGCAACTAGTTCCTAAATTTTTTTGATACTGCAATAATTTATCATTAGCTGCTGAACTTTTTTTATAGTGGGTCACTGTTAATTTTACTTTGGTGACAGCGGCTCAACTAGTTGTAAAGCATCTTGCACAATTAAATTTAAACTATGTCCAAACAGCCAAGATGCTTCATTCAAGTCTTCTATTGCTTTTTTAGTATTCGCCGCATTGTCGGAAACTATGAGAGATACCTTATTTATTAGTGACCATTCTTCTATATTAGTTTGCAATGCTCTTGATAAATTAATGCTAGTATGTCGTTCACTAAGTTGGTGGCATTTTAGTAACATTTGTCGGACGTTAAACAATTTATCTACAAAATACATTGTTACTGCCAAAAAGCTTTCACCATTTATAGAAGTCCAACAGTCCGTTGTCAAAAAAAAAACACTGGATATTTCTTCTTCTTGAACAAATTATTTCCTGTGAATTACCGGTCGTGCGACAGCCCTTGGCCATCTATTAGTGTACATAATTATATGGTATTTATTTAATAACTACAACAAGCAATTTGTAACATTCCGTAGAGAATAAAAATAGTTTGGGTTTATATTTTTAATATATCATTAACATAAAATTAAAGTAACAATAATGGCTAGAAACATGATACTTTTTGTAAATCCGTATTACAACAGTAAATACTGCAAAGTGTATACGTCTTCTTTACCTTTCTTCCGTAACTAGTATATATTTAAGAGACATTCTTTACTTTTCTGTATACTTTAAACCATAGAATAGAACCATAGAACCAAAAAATTGAGATTGATCTAAGAAAAGTAGAACGTGATTTAGTTACAGTTTGTTGTCAAAACCTGTTAAGGTTACCAGGTGCACCTGCACCTGCAAAAATGAACCGAGTCTGCAGTCGGAATCGGAGTCATTGCACCTGATCCCTTGATGGAACTGACTTTGTCAACTCTAATAACAAATAACCCAATACTCAAGCGCCACCCACTCATAAAGTAATATTAGTAGCACTATTGCACCAGCGCCTCCACTCGAGGGTTAAAACCGTAATTATATAGTCATTAGAGACGTACAAAAAACTGATAAGAATTTATTTTTAAAAATTTCTAACCGCTGGATTTGAAACAAGTTTGTAATTAAATCTCATTAAGATCTTCGGTCTCATAAAGAAAGGTGCGAATTAGAAACTATTTCCTGTACTGTCATACTTTAATATATCAATTACAATTTTCATACCTGTATAATAATTGGCTTAACTATGATACAGATTTTTAACCAATAGAATCGCGAGATGAAGTTCTATATCGAAGGTGGCACATACGCAATGGGCAATGTCAAGTCAAATGCATACGCTTTGAAAGTTTCCAATATTCATATTCATTCAATATTTATATTAAACAAACTGATAAATTTAAAGATTAAATATTTTTACGAACATGTAGATATATCGATGATTTTTACGAAAAGGCGATAAGGATACTCGCATCGTAATGACCACCATTAAACACTCACTGCATAATATGCTATTTTCTACTCTCTTACTACTAAATTGTAAATTACCTAATATTTGGATGCCAAGCAAATACATCAAAACAGATACTGACTCGTAATGACTAGCACGTAATAAAAAAATTACGCTTCAGTTCTATAAAAATGTGTAATATCACATAAGCCTTGTAAGTCAGTTGGTCGAGTTACCATGGAAACGAATTAACAAACGTTATTTTCACAGATTAAAAATTATTAATCTGTCAGTGTAAATATAGTTGTAATTTAAATACAGATAAATAAAATGAGTTCATCGAATAGTGAAGATGAATTTAGTAGCACACCACACAATATTATGCAGTTTACTGCGAACACTACCGAGAACCTATTACCAGAAAAATCTAGAGGAAGATATGAAAAGGTATATCAGCAATTTATGGATTGGCGTACAACAAATAATGTAAATTTATTTTCTGAAAACGTACTCTTACATAATATAAATGTGCCTACTTATAATACTTTTATTTTAAGGTTATTGCAATTATTGGAATATGTGGAGCTTGTAGGAAACAAGAGTTAAAAAAATCTTAAAAGTTGTGACATTGTTGATTTAAGTGCCATTTTATTGATTAAAATTCCTTAAACGAAAACCAAAATATGTAGATCTTTCGTTATTTCCGGAAATTTCTATAAAATCTGCAAACAATATATAGAAATTCGACTACAGATTAGCGATCCGCAAATAAATCAATTTTTTCTAAATTATCAAAGATGCAAATGTACGAAACAGGTGGTAGGAATAAATAAAATAGGAGGTGTTCCTAAAAAAATAGGCGAATATTTAAAGTTACCAGATCCCAAAATGTACACAGGTCATCTGTTTAAGACGAACTTCTGCCACTATTTTGTAGATGCCGGTGGTGATTTAATGGCTCGTAAACGACATGGCGGATGGAAATCTTCAACAACGGCCGAAGGATATGTCCTGTATAACAGCCAATAGAATTATAAATTCAATCCAATTCAAAAGAACACACCGTACAGTTTGCGTCAAATCACCATTCATCATCAGTGGCGTTACAGCTCTTTATAAGCCAAAGCCTTCTTCAGAACAATCCTCCATTCGCCCCTGTCTCTGGCAACTTTTCTTCATGCTCTAATTCCGATAGACTTTAAATCATTTTCTAGGTTGTCTTGGTACCTAAGTCTCGGTCTTCCTCTTGTTCGTTGTCCGATCGGCCCTCTTCGGTCAAAAACTTTTCTGACTATGGCATCTTCTTCTCGTCTGATTACATGACCTATCCATCTAAGGCGTGCTACCTTAATGAATTTTACAACGTCAGGTTCTCCAAAACTTCTATACAACTCAAAATTGTAACACCTGCGCCACAAACCTTGTTCTTTTATGCCTTCATATATTCGTCTTAGTCATCTCACCATTCACCACGTATTATTGAATAACCGCCAAACTCGGATAAGGGTATAGTTATAAATATAATAATAATAACGGATTGATTACGGCTGTCGACGCTTCTCGGCCCCCAATTTCCATCTTTTTCCGCTATTTCCCTTCTTGTTGAAAATGACCCCCAAATATTTTCGGGATTGTACGCTTTTGATTTTGTCGTCTTCCAAGACTAGGTCACATATTTCATCTGTTCCCACTGAGAGATAGACCTGCCACCTCATATTATTCTTGCCGTTTTCTTACCATATAGCTAAGATCGTAGCTGTCTTCGGCAATTACTACCTGGTCATCCGCAAAGAAAAGTGTATAGTATATAAGTGTATAGTTATAAATAATTGATAAAAATTTACAATTAATTATTATAAATAAATGTTTAATTTAAATTGTTTCCGCATTTTGTTAAATAAATAAAAGTTATTTGTTATACTTTTTATTTTTATAAATGAAAATAATCTTAGAAAAAGTATAGTACACAACTTGAGTTGTAAGCTTATTACATGCTTGTAAAATTACTGCGCTCGCCGCTACGCGGCTCGCACGCAACTATTTTACTCGCATATAATAAGCTTCTTACAACTCTCGTTATGTAATATACTATTAGTAACGTTCAATAACAATTAAGTAGTACAATAATTGTACTAATTCGTTAATTTTCTGTATTAATACTTAGAATTAATTTTAAATAGAAATGAATTATAGTGTAAAGCAAAGAATTGAAATACTCATGATGATTGGGTATGGAAACAAATCGCGAACTCAGATGGAAGTGTGTAATTTATTTAATGATAAATATCCAGAAATACCCATCACGCAGTCAACGGTAAGATTGAAAAGAAATTTCGAGAAACTGGTACGGTTATGTTACAACATTAGATGTTCTACTTGCTTTTGAAGAAGATGCGCACACTTGTGTTCGTAAGGTTAGTATTGATCTCGATGTTTGCAATACAACGGTACACAAAGTACGTAAAAGTAAGTAAAGTAAGTAAAATGCACAGTCGTACAGGAATTAAACGAGAATGATCCAGATAAAAGAATACAATTTTGCGAAATAATGATGGATAACAGCCACCGAAACCCTCCCTTGGTTCAAAATATTATTTTTTCTGATGAGGCTACATTCAAATTAAATGGCGAGGTCAACCGTCAAAATTGTAGATACTGGGCAAAAGAAAACTCCAACTGGATGCGGGATTATCATACACAATACCCGCAAAAGGTAAACGTATGGGCTCGTACCTACTTTGATTAATTTATTCCCCAGTACAATTAATCTTGGAGGTTTTGATAAAAGTTTATGGTTTCAACATAATGGTGCCCCTCCGCATTATGCTTTAGATGTTCGTAAGGTACCTAAACGAAATTTTTCCGAACAGGTGGATTGGAAGACGTGGACATATTGAATGGCCAGCAAGGTCGCCAGACCTCAATCCTTTGGATTATTTTATGTGGGGTCATTTAAAGAATGTTGTTTATAAAACGAAACCTGCAAATATTGAAGATTTAAAAACAATATTTCTCAAGAAAGCATAAACAAGTTTCTACAAGAATTTGTACAACGTTTTGTTACTGTCAAATACAAAAAGGGCTACAATTCGAACATTCAAGAATAAGTCATGTATTAATTACTGGATTACTTTTAAGTTATTTATTATAATTTATTAATATTATAAATCAATAAAAATTAATTTTCTAAGCGCATATTTTTCAAATTATATCCTTTAGAACCCCAGTATTATACTTGGAATCAGCTCATTTTTATCGATCTAAAAATGTCCTAAAATACTGGGTGTTACATTTAAAAAAAACGATGACGTCATTACTGTAATGTGTTTCATGCCATTACTTTTTACTTTATATATATATATATATATATATATATATATATATATATATATATATATATATATATATATATATACTTGCTTCAAGGTTACAGATTGAAGCAAGCATGAGCTATAAGCTATATGCTTGCTTCAATCTGTAACCTCATTCCTTCTCCTTATAGAAATTAAACTATACAAAAGTTTAATAAATTAAAATATGCTTTTTTATGTTAAAGGAGGAAATGCATGAACAGATGTCTGGCTATAAAAGAATGCGTAGGGAACATCAAAGTGCCTTGTTAAAACTGGAAGACAAATGTAAGATGGAAATGGAGGCGCATAAAAACCAACTAGATAAAGAGTACGAGAGCTTGCTTCAAAACTTTAGTAAAGAATTAGAAAAATTACAAGTAAATATAGATATTTATATCTTTTTATTAGTTGAATATAAATAATATTTAACATGCGTGTGTTTTAGATTAAACATCAGCAAGAGCTTGAAAGGAAACATAAATATAATTTGGCCGGTGAAAAGAAGATGATGAAAGATATTAGTAGTCAGCAAGATATGGACAGAAAGGCGTTCGATGCTCATAGAAAGAAAGAATATAAAGCAAATAAGGAAAGATGGAAACGGGAGTTGTCACAGGACGATTCGACACCAAAACGACAGAGGGATGCCACACTACAGTAAGTAATTTACAAATATGCTGCTTAGGACTAAATGCCACATAAAAATATCTAATAACAAATATTATCTTTTTGGTCGAAATATTGTATAAACTTGTCTACAATAGCTTTCATGATAAAATAATTTGTATTTAGCTATTGATCGGAGAAAAATGAATGAATTATTGATTAATTGATTAAATGCATAATTGTAGAAACACTAGAAGTAGTGATCGGGTGCTCTAATACCCAGATTTGACTTGAATTGGATTCCTGAAAGTTATCGAAATGTCTCGAGACATTAAACTGAAATAATCGATTACTCGCTGACAAAGCTGTCTCTTTACTCGCTATTATATTAAGGTGCTCTGTTGTCAGCTATTTTTAGAAGCGGATACCGTTATGCGTTTATTAATATAAGCGGGGAAGTTAGTTTTTAGAAGGAGGAAGTAAATATTTTTAGAGGTCCAATAATATAACCAAGTAACATAATGAAAATTTCGGGAACAAACAAAAATAAATAAAAACGAATACCGGTTCTCGAGAAAGTTCTCGATTTTTAGAGGCTCTCCGGTATCGAGTTCTCGATTCTTGAAAGAATTCGATTCTGTCACTCATTAGAACCATGTAACAAAATCGCGAATCAATTTGTCCAATATATGGAAGGTAATAATGCAACAAATGCCACGAGTACATATTTCATATGCTCAGTGAAATTTTAAACAACAAATTAACATATGCATTACAGAACTATCTTTCGCGAATCTTCGTGATAAGAAATAGTCAGTTCACTTACCTACCTCCTTACCATATATTTTTTAAACAGTTGGCCAACAAAAATAATTTTCACAGAGTTATACAATAGTGGCATTCACAATAGTGAATGGTGGAAGTGGCAATACCTTGATTTTAGGGATTGTATAAAATCATTAACCAACCTGTCTAGCCAGCGTGGTGTTTTAAGGCTAAAAAACCTACTACTAGGAATATGGCGATATCTAAAACAAAAGGAATGGGTCCAAAGGGTAGACCATACAGTAATCGCAAATCCCACCCCTTTGGAAAAAAGGACAGCTTAATGGAATCTGGGGGAAGCAAGAAATCGCTAAAACCTACACGATTGAACATCGCCACTCTAAATATAGTTAAGCAAAGATGAAAAAGTCTACGAACTTGAAGAAGACATCAAGGACTTAAAGTGGGACGTAATTGATCTAGCAGAGGTAAAAAGAAAAGGGGAAGAGTGCATAACACTAGAGCCCGGTAACGTCTTATATTACAAAGGGCGAGAAGAAGAAAGCCTAGATGGCGTACGATTTTCAATTTCCAAGAAATATTTCAATTTAATTTCCAAGAAATATGTAGAGCAATTCGTAGGAATATCTGAAATAATTGCAATGATTAGATTGTATGAATGTAAATTATATATTAGAATGTAAACGAGAACATCTCCCTGAAAATTATTCAAGTATACTCTCCAACCGCAGCACATCCCGATGAAAAGATAGGCGAATTTTATGAGAAAATTGCAGAAACTAGCACGAATTATCACAGCACTTATACGATGATAATAGGAGACTTCAACGCTAAGATCCATGGACGTATAAATAAAGATGGACCGGTCTGTTTACATCTATACTTGAAGTCATGAGATATTCACAGTCATAGGCACAAATCCCTAATTTGACGTTGTCATATTATTTTTTTTGCGAGTCAATCTTCGAAATAGTTTTCGATTTTTAGTGTAATTTATTTTTAATCTATAAGTAAAAATATATTTTCTAGTTAGTATAAACTATTTTTAGATATACTCATTTCGCAACCAAGGAATTAAAAGAAAAAAAAATTAATTTTTTAATTTATTAAAAGAAAATATATTCTGATAATCTTAACTTTTGTAAAACTTGGCATCATTGGTAATATCAACCAATCCTAGCGATTTGACGCAAAGGAATATGGCGTTGTATTGTTTACCTTTGAGTTGATAATTTCCTTATTTGTGACATTGTAGTGAATTTATTAATATATTTTAAATTAGAAGTGAAGAATAGTTGATAGTTAAGTGTAATAATGGTGCGTAACTGTGTTGTATGCAGGAAAACTTCATATTTACATCCAGAACTGTCATTTCATTCGTAAGTAAACATTGGAATTATGTCCAGAGACGTAGTACAGGGATGTGATAATACTTAATGCTTGACATGAATTGAAGTTTAATTTTGTAGTATTATAAATACATTTATTTATTTTTTCTAATCTACACTATAATTGCTATAAATATATTAATTTCAATGAAATATATACATATCTATAGGTTATGTTCATTGTCCGAAAATTAAATTTAACCAAATATAATGCATACTCGTAGCATATTCCATAATATTGATAGCATGTCTTTTTTATTTTTTTTTTTTTTAATAATTCAATGTTTTAGTTCTACAAACGATATGGAAAATAAAGCAACAGCTTCCAGTAGTATTGATAAGGATGATTTTTATGGACCTTCAAAAGGGTGGGTTTGTATCGAATTTGTTTATTAAATTTACAAATAAAATCTAAATGTGGATTTTGATTACTTATTTCATTTTAATATTCAAATATTTTAGAAGTTTTATTGATACTGAAGAATGTAATATGGAGACAGACTTGGGCTTTAATGTAAAATCTAATTCTCCTAAACTATTAAAAAGGAGGTGAGTTTTGGCTATATTTTGTATGAGATTATTTCAATCTTAAACCAATTTTAATACTCTTCTTTAATGTACATAAATTGAATATTCTAGATGTTTAAATGACAATGAAGACAACAAGGAAAATATAGATACAGAAAACGCATCTTCGAGCACCATTACAGCATCAGAAACTGAAACTGTAGAGTTGTTACTTGGTGATAATACTTTTTCATATGTTCCACGTAATATTTATAAAAAGTGAGTTTTTAGTTTAATTTATAAAAACAAGGATTATGATTATCTAATTAAGTATATGTTTTAGAAATAAAACCGTTGCAGACATGTCTAGCAGCGATGAATTTTTCTTTCTGCTGATGATACCAGTATTACCTAGAGGAACTCCAATATTGCAACTCTTCATGCAATTATAACTTCTGATCAACTTAAAATAAATACCTGGTCCGACTCTGATTTACTATCTTTTAACGTGAATAAGACAGTAGCATTATCCTATAAAGGAGCTCTTCAACCCTTGCTTCTTAATAATAGCCGGATCAGTATCGTTGATTCTGTAAAATTTCATGGTATTTTTACAGACAACAACCTTAAATGGTTCCTTTATATCAATTTGTTTAGTAATAAACTAGTCTCAGCCTGCTATGCAATAAGATCTGTTTTAGAGGAAATCAATTTAGCATCTTCCAATAACATATTTTTCTTTGTTCGAGTCTCATCTTCGATATGGCCTTCATTTTTGCGGTTCTAGTACAGCTGCCCAATCTAATGTTATTTTTAAATTACAAAAAAAGAGCAATACGGTATCTTCTTGCACTCAGAAGAATAACACATTGTAGAAGCTACTTCAAATATCACGGGATTTTTACTCTTCCCTCTTCGTATATTCTAGAAACTATTTTCTTAATTGGTAAATACCTACATGTTTTTCTAACAAGACTCAATCATGACTACTCCACCAGAAATTCATACTTTGATGTGTAATTATCGATCCCGTTCACTGACTTAGTAAAGAAATCTATATTATATTCGGCAAAAAAATTATACATATCCCCCTCTGCAACTTACAAATTCTATCGTTAAGTTCCGTAAAATGACAAAAACCTATCTATCTCAAAGACCATATTATTCAGTGGAAGAGTATTCTGGAAGATTGGTAACTAAGGATGAGTTATTTATCTGACCGCGGAAATCTATCCGAACATATATATATATATATATATATATATATATATATATATATATATATATATATATATATATATATATATATATATATATATATATATTATAAGGATCACTCAGAAGAGTGGTGGGTTCTTATATCGGTCTCAAGGTGGAGAAATAAAAGACAAAGTTGATAGGTTACTTTATCTATTTTGAATGTTATTGGGACCGTGCAAGTTCGGAACAGCGACACCTGGTGTCGTAAATCAGCCAAATTTACTGCGCTTTAATGTTAGATCGAGGTTACCGGATAACTGTCAAGGACGTGGCCCCAAAACAGAATAAGAAGAAAAAGTAAGATTGAGGTTATGTCGGTATGTTATTAAAAGGTAAAAGTTGATGTAGCGTAAATAGAAATAAATATATTATTGAATTACAGCATTACTGTTAATATGGATGCAATAATAAAAACTGGATTTGAGAAAGTAAATCACCGAATAACTTTTCAACCAAGCACGAGTCAAAGGGAAAAGCTTTAGTAGTGGCAAATGTCAAAAAAGAATGGAAGAATTATGTGGAGTGGAAGAATTAAGAAAAATAAATTACCATAAATATTGCTATTGCATAAATTAGCAGGTTAAGCCCATGATATCATCATATTGGTTTGAACAATTAATTCTTTCCCTGTAAACTTTTGGACAGCGAATATATCTTAATGCATCTTCAGAAAAACTTGAACTTGATGCATTTTTGTAAACTTCACAAAAATAAAATTCAAACATTAAACTTGATTTTTGGGTTAAAATGAACTCTAAGTGAGTGTTATGAAACTAAAATTTACACTTAAAAGTGAACTTTTATTTATTATTTATTTCAAGCTGACTTTAAAATCGGGCGCAAGAATAATGCATAATTTAGGTTATGTTACTTATGCTTTTTTATGATATAAATCCACTTTTCTCTTTGTAGTAGCTTTGTGCTTCGAAGTTGGAAACGAATAAAACTTAAATTGACAATTTTTTGTTGTATTTTTACAATTTATAACACAGCATTTCCTAAATCCCATTTTCTTCAGTGACAGAAGGTGTAAATAAACAAAACGAATATGAAATATGACAATTGACAATATGAATTTATAAAATCTATAATCTATGAAATGTACAGTAAAAAATGCAAGATTTCTCCACTACTCGCGCACGATCGTTTCTCGTATCCCCTCCAAGTACTTGCACGTCGCCAATAAGTGTTACCTTAAAAACAATGTAGCAGTCAAAGATATTAACAAGTTTGTGAATAAAACTCAAGTAAATGGACATTATACGGTAGTATTGTATAAACAATCAATTAACTAACAACATTTAGCAACTTGTTAAAAATTAGCACAGCAACTGACCATGTGGTCTAAATATTACTTATACTTTAGTCCAAAACAAAAGAGACACTGCAGAATTTGAGGAAGTTAATCGAATAATAAGAAAACAAATAAAAGAGGACATTAAAAAACTCAAGAAGACTGTATAGAACAAATCATAGAGAAAAACCGAAGTCTCAAATGCACCAAACTGAAACTAGGAAGAAAAAACAATAACTGTTAAAAATGAACAAGGACAACTAGAAAAAAGTAAATTTAATATTGCAAACTCAATTGAAAAGTTCTACGCCGATCTGTACCGTTCCAGAAACGATCACCCTAACTCCTGAAAGCAGAACTTGAAAAGGCAGATAACAAATGTCAACTCAGAAGTGATGCCCGAAATAAGCCACGAAGCAATAGAAAGAGTAGTAAAAGAAATGAAAAGGAATAAAGCTCCTGGAAGCGATGGAATTCTAGCAGAAATGCTGAAGGAAGTCGGAGAGGAAGTCATCACATATCTAAAAATAATATTTAATAAATGTATATTCCAAGGCCACATACCCGGACAATGGAATACTGCAAAACAATACTAATACACAAAAAGGGAGACGCCACAGACCTGAAAAATTATCGACCAAATTTACTTCTTTGACAACTTTACTAAACCTTTACAATGATTATTACAAACAGGTTAACAATTAAATTTGACGGATATCAACCAGTAAAACCAGCCGGATTTAGAAAAGGGTACAGCACCTGTGACCATCTATACACTTTAAAAATCATAATGGAAAAGACTAACGAATACAATCTCCCATTATGTCTGGCTTTTATAGATTATGAAAAAGCTGTTGATAGCTAGGACTGTGGGCAATAGAAGAAGCATTAGTCAACAACCGGATCGAATCCAGATACAGAATACTAATACATATTTACGAACAAGCTGAAATGATAGTGACATTGGGTAATGGATTCGAAACAAGACCAGTAAAAATTAAGTAGTAAGACAAGGAGACACAATATCTCCAAAATTATTACAGCTGCCCTAGAAGATATCTTTAAGTCAATAGACTGGGAAAATAAGGGAATCCCTATTAACGGAAGATATTTAAACCATCTTAGATACGCAGATGATGTAGTACTAATAGCCGACATGTGAAATGCACTGAAGACGATGCCTACACACAGAATCACTAAAAAAGGACTGAAAATGAATTTCAGTAAAACTAAACTAATGTCAAAACAAAGATGACAACCTATGATAAACAGGGGAAATGGGGAACTATGAGGAATATACATATCTCGGTCAAAATCTCAAGGTAAGCAAAGAAAATCAGACTACCGGAATAAGCAGACGTGTAAAAATGAAATGGGCAGCATTCGGAAGACTCTCATACGTACTTAAAAATAAAAACATACCTCAAAGACTGCGAACCAAAGTGTTTAATTCCTGTATCCTACCTGTGCTTACATATGGAGCTCAAACCTGGACATTCACTAAAAAAAACATGGAGAAGATCAGAGCTATGGAACGACAGATGCTGGGTATCTTACTCAAAAGACCATAAAACCAATCAAGACATTCGTAATAGAACAAAAGTAAAAGATGCTGTCGAACAGGCAGCTAAACTGAAATGGAAATGGGCTGGACATAACGAACGTCTTACGGATGGCCGATGGAATAAAGAAATCGGGAATTGGTGGCCATATGAAGCCAAAAGACCACGAGGAAGACCGCAAATGCGATGTAGCGACGATATTAAAAAAACTGCAGGGCCAATGTGGAAACGCCTTACAAACAACAGAGATGAATGGCGAGAATTAGGAGAGGCCCATATTCGACAATCCGAATAGGGAAAAGGAAAAAAAAACAATAGTGGGTCAATTTTTTCCCTGTAATTATCGCCTCCATAATCGATCTCAAAGAAAATCATCTGTGAATCAGAAACCTGTTACTCAAAAAAAGTTAAAGGAAGAACAGCAAACTGTACCTTCGTTAGTTATTTTATATCGCAACGGAACATTTTATATAATCAGAAAACCATTTCGTGTTTTATAGTGCTTTTTTTTCTTATTCGCCTTCTTTTCTTTTATCTTAGTCATCAACATATAATGATCACTCTTGTCTCTGGCCTTCTTCTAACTCTTACGTCTAACTCTTGTATACATCATCCCAGTAGTCTTTTTCCATAATCGTTTCGTATCATTTGTCCGTATTACTCAATAGTAATGGAAAAATTGCATCTTTTTTTTATTCTCCCGTGGAAATCTCCAAGTTCATAAACCACTTCATTAGACTCCTCCAATCCTTTTGACAATATTTTCCAAAACATGTCATTTTCTTATAGCATTTCGACTTTATTGGGTTCACACACTACTAGAATTTATTCTTTGTACTCATCATATTATCATTCGTATATTTTCTTTCATTTTTGTGTTAAATCGTGTCGTCATTTTGGTAATTTTTTTACTCCTATTACATCTGTCCCATCATCAATTTCATTTTTTCTATTATTTTTCTCTTCGTATCATCTTTATCACTCCACATAATTTTTATTGATTCTCACTGAAACTCCACACACAGTTATATAAGTACGTTTCCGTTCTTTTTTATTGTCTGTTGAATTAATTTCCTTATTGTTTAAAACACTTTAGGCCATTCTCGTGGAACTTTGGATTCTTTTATCTGTATGATTTGGAACTGAAACTTAAACTGATTATATTCGTTTAAGCATTTGCCTTACTCTTGGAGGGTGTATAATCTTTTCACACTTACTGATCACATGTCATATAGAAACGACATGGTCTTTGCCGCTAAATGCATGACCATTACAATTATAGTTACGTACGTTATAATTAATTTTAAAAATTAATCACTTTTTAGGACTCACAAAGACAACTTAAAAGTAGTAGATGCACTAGAAGAACAACGGTTGTTGCGCTGTCAGAAGGAGTATCTTGAACTGGAACTACGAAAATTCAGAAGAAAAAAATTAATGACCTATCATCAGTTAGAACAAGAGTTACTGAGACAAGAATTAAACAAACGACAACATCAGTTAGAACAGGCTCATTCTATGCTGCTACGGCACCACGAGAAAACGCAAGAGTTGGAATATCGGCAACAGAAGGCCGTACATGCGTTAAGAGAAGAGCAGGTAAGTTTCTATTGTAATTATACTATGTTCCGAAAGGTCAATACTATTATAGGAATTAATATTAAACTGACCAGTCTTCCGGGTTGAACCACGTCGGTTTTTATTGCGCCGAGCTTTCGACATCCTCTTTGATGTCTTGTTCTGGGCTTCCGAGTTCTCAGTCTACCGAACCCCAGACACTACTACAGTGATCACTAATCAAACAATCAAAGCATGAGGACGGGTCATTTATACCCTCGATCGTGACGTGGTTTGGGTGGAGGTTGGCGTGGGGCCAGCGTGGGGATTGGCGTGGCAGCAGTCATTTCTGACAGTAGGATTTTTGTTGACGGGTGGAGCAGAAGGTATTTTCTTTATGAGAGGTCTCCTCTCATAATTAACAATACTAAGAAAAAGATTACAACTCAATAGCGCTAAGTCCTCATCAGATATAGAAAGTGGTAACTCTGTTTCTCATTTACCTATCCAAAATGGCTAATACATTTATTTTACAATGGAGTCTAAATGGCTACTACAGCATAATCTCTTAATATTTTAACTAAAGAATTATCTGCCCTAATAATCTGTTTACAAGAAAGACATCTTAAAATCAATAACGTGCATATTAAAAACTATACTAGCTTTTTCAAAAATCGCGACACACAACACGCCAGCGGCGGAGTACGTATTTTCGCAAAAAATTGTGTAGAAGCAAGAAAAATTAACCTAAACACTAATTTGAAACCCGTTTCTGTATCTCTATCATGCAATATCAACTGCAGACCTATTAACATATGTGACATTTACCTCCCTCGTCCAAATGAAAATGTACTTGAAGACTTACAGCCCTTAATCGATAATATTCCTGCTCCTAAACTAATAATTGGTGATTTGAATTGTTATAATATCACATGTGCTAGTATAAAAACGGAAATTCTTGAGAAATTAATAGATAATCAAAATCTAATATTAATAAATACTGGTAAATGTACTCATTTTAGCTCCCACAATAGTACTTTCTCTGCCATCGATATATCGTTCTGTGATCACTCTTTAACTGCAAATTTCTCTTGAAACAGCCTTGATTACTTGTACCTATAATATCGATCATTTTCCTCTAAGAATTGAAACCATTGGGCATGATCAACCCAATATTCCTGTTTACTAAAAATGAAAATTAAACTCAGCACACTAGGACATATAGTGATCTAATAAATCTTACGAACTTTATTTCAGATGATAGCATAGATTCTAGTCTTGATCATTTCAATGATACGTTACTAAAATGTGCTAATATTGCGGTGGGAAAAACAAAATCATGTAAACGAAAACCGGTACCATGGTGGAACGAAGAAATAGCTTTAGCTATGAAATCTAGCAAACATGCTTTTAATGTTTTAAAAAGACATGAAACAACAGAAAACGTTAACAATTAAAAAAAACTTAAGGCAAAAACTAAATGTCTTATTAAAAAAAGTAAAAAAGAAACATGGTCAAACTATGTCTCTACTATAAGTTCTATATAAATTATATTTATCAAAAATTTGTCGTAAAAAATTTCCTTTAATCTGGTCTGAATCAACAATTATTGTAATTTTAAAACCTTACAAATCAAAAACTGACCCTCTTTCCTATAGACCAATTACTCTTACAAATAATACATGCAAACTACTAGAAAAAACTTTAAATAAAAGATTAATATGGTTCCTTGAAAAAAAAAAACAATTATTAATCCATATCCAAAGCGGTTTCAGAAAAGGCAGATCAACTCATGATGCCTTAGTAGTTATTGACAATAATATAGCAAAACTGGTAAGATTATCTACCGAAACGTAAAAAACAAATTATTGTGTTGGAATATCGGGTATGCGGTCTGTTATTATTAAAAAAAATCTCTTTTTTCTTTTAATCCTCTATATTTCGCTGATTTTTTGTCAGCTTCATCAGGAGACAACTAAAAATTTGAATAAAAGTTATATAAAAATCAGTTTAAATAAAAAGTGACTCACTTACAGATTTAGAGTGGAAAGTATTTAAATAAGTTGTTGAACATAATTTGTTCAAAACAGTACTGACAGTTTTTGTTAAAAGTACCTAGGTCACTAGTAATTAAATGTAAAAATATAAAAACAGAGCAAACAAAAACAACGAAACAATTAAAACACAATAAAATTACACATTAAAAATATACAGGGTGATTTAAAATATAATTGTTAACAGAAAAATTATTTAGACATACTAAGAATATTACAGTAGATATTGCTCAACTGCCTTGTGTCTGCCTTGTAATTTACTGCATAGTTTTCTCTATTTATATGACACTGTCATATACACTGTCATATACATACACTGTCAAATAAACTCACCAGCATCTCATAACAAACGAGCTACCACCTGAATGTTCCTACTGTGACTGTCCAAGAACTGTCCAGCTTATATTGATTGAATGCCCTCTTCATTCTTACGGAAGAGACATCAATAGCATACCAGAAGAAGCAAATAAACTTGAAGATATCTTAAACTGTAATGTATTGTAATATCTTTATTAAATCTATTTTATTGTTTTTATTATTTATCAAAGATTCTATATTTATAACACTTACAACTTAATTTATTTAAAGTTTATTTGTACGAATTTTTCTTACAATAATAACTACATAATTTATTTGAATACGAGCGTTACTTTTTAAAATACCCGTTCGCGATCTTCTTTTCTCTGACTGGTCTCCCACAATGAAAATCCCGTTATTTATATCCAAATACAGCTATTCGAGAGTTCAGGCAATTCCCTCTAACTCGACTAGAAAGTAAATCGGCCGGGTCTTCATTCGACCGGTTTCTGG
This sequence comes from Diabrotica balteata, assembly GCA_918026665.1. NCBI lineage: Eukaryota > Metazoa > Arthropoda > Insecta > Coleoptera > Chrysomelidae > Diabrotica > Diabrotica balteata. Next base: position 70,453,194 of record OU898280.1, on the reverse strand, counting down.
GAACTTCGAATCGTTGGGACCGACCGTTTCAGGTAGATTTCTGCCAGCTAATAAAATCTAGAACATAAAAGTGAATAAACAACATGTTTATAGGTTTTTAATATGATTCATATTTTTTTACGTCACAGTATTAAATATAATCAAATTCCTTAAAAATATTAAATACAATCAAATTCCTTACAAATACAAACGTTTATTACATAAAATTTAATAGTTATTATTATTACTTTATTAATATTATTTTGTAATTTAATACGCAATTTGTAATTGGTATATTTTGTTACTGTAAAATTTGTAAAACCCGCTAATAACCTCTAATGGTTAATGCGGCAATTCTAAATAAAAAAAATACTTTTTGTAACTTTTACATAATGACAAGTATTCAAAATACTACTGTTTTTTCAATTGTAAACTTCATGTGTTTATTTACATTTTCTAAAGTTTCGCACATTACTAGACATTTCTGCATTTTTTGATGACATCTCAAGCATTTTAGATTTTTTTAATATTTGTTCGTCAAAGGACTTTTTCTGTATATTTGATCGTGGATTAAAAATTTGGAACCTGGTATGTGCAAACCCTCTATGCAGGCAGGATTTATGATTAGTTTGGTAGAAGAACTTTTAAAATACGAGTTAAAATATTGAGACTTCAGGAAATCAAATGCAAGAGCCCGTGAGAAATTCGTAAAAATAAATTCTCACTATACTACTCCGGAAACAAAATCAGACTATCTGAAAGAGGGCTGGAGTTTATAGTAACCAAAAGACTGCGAAAATCCTTTTTGTTAAAACCTTTGTTAGCAACTTTTTTTTCCAGAAATTCCTTTTCATTAGTGCAGGTGTTTTGGGCTCTGTCATGTAATGATATGATTATTACTTACTATTACTGAAAATCTCTTTTTTATTTCTTTTCTAAACCATGGCGTTTTTTGTTATCTTTTTTACTGAGTATGACTACCCTTAAGTCGCCCATAAGACTTAAGGGTTCTTCATGAGTGATTTCGTTCAGGATAGTTTGTAATTTTTCGTAAAATTTTTATCGTTCTTTAGGTTTGCTGTCTTCGGGGCTATAGATATATTTAGTTTTGTTGAATTTTGTTGAAAATGAATTTAATTTTATTATTTTTTTTTGATAGGGCTATATATTTATTTATATTTGATATCAAATTTTACCGGTTAGTGTTTTTAGTTTATTTTAATACTAATTTGTATTGAATCGTCTGAATAGAGAATTTGACCATTTGGGTTGTTGCATTCTGCACATACGATGACCTCAATATGACAATTGGGGTCATCAGAGAGGGAAGAGAAGATATTATGTTCAATGTAGAACTCGCTGGTTTCTCCCTTTTGCATTGGATGTATATTAAAATAAAAAAATTAAAGCCAGAGGACTATATAAAACTATATTTTAAAAAGAAGTGAAATCAAACATAAATATACATAACCAAACATACAATGATAACTAACCGAAAGTTTATACAAACTTAAATATTAGTTAATATGAAACCAAAAAGATAACCATTTTAGGGAAAGAACATTAATGGATCAAACAAAGCGACAACTACGACGTATTTAACAACTAAATGACAAACCTACCATAGCCGCAAAGATACTATACATAAAAAGATAAAAGACAAATTAATAATATTACAAAAAACAACCTAATTACGGATACATATGTCAACGTTATAAAAACAAATTAATAATGCGGTGGATACAAATAATTAATACAATTATTAATACAAAACACACGTGAAATATAATTGGTGTTAACAAAATACAAATATAGAATGCAGTAAATAAACCAAAACAAATAATTCAAAATGTTCAATTGACAATGTTCAATCGCGATCACGGCACAACTGAGATAAAGTTCTAGACAAATATGAAACCTATATACCAAGTAAACGTACGTGATAAATGCAGTAACAAGATAAATGGTGTATTGTACTTTACCCAATGAAATTATAGCATCAACCGCTATCGAAAAGGACATCTTCAGCGACGTAAAGGAACCACAAAAATTTGATAATGCACCAGCCTCCACCAAAACTGCATGAAACGACTGTCTCGGCCACACTCCGTCGGGCTCGCGGAGATAAGAATACGGCCGGGGCCAGAGGACCCTGCCTGTCGTAAGAGGCGAATGAGCGGATATGAGAGGTGGAGAGCCGTCGTTTGAGGTGTCGGGTTAGTAGAAACGCACAGAGATGCTTAGTCATCTCAGTCACCGGTCTACATTCCTGGTATCCGAGACGAGCGTCTCGTGGGACCACTCTACTCT